>CM040241.1:231658199-232336685 GCA_022545495.1 Chrysanthemum lavandulifolium | reverse complement strand
TAATTTATTTTTAAAAATTTATGTACTTTCTTTAAAAAATTATTTTTTAAAATGTATTTATTAAAAAAACTTGTTTTTTTTAAATATTTTTAAAATGTATTTATTTAAAAACTTATTTTTTAAAAAAAATTAAATTATTTTTAACTTTTTTTTAAAAATTATATTTTAAAATGTATTAAAAAAAACATGTTTTTTTTTTAAATATTTATTGAAAATATATTTTTAAAACTTGTTTTTAAAAAAATATATTTTTAAAATGTATTTATTTAAAAAAACTTATTTTAAAAAAATAATTTTAAAAATATATTTTTTTAAAAATATATTTTTTAACTTATTTTAAATGTAAAAAAAAAACATTTTTCAAAAAATTAACCCATTTCTCCAATTTCTCCACAAAATTAATTAAACGGCGCTACTTAAATTACACTACTCAACTCTCCATTTCTCCACCAAGAGAATTCTCATTTCTCCGCCTCCATTTCTCCTGGCCACTAACACGCCGAGAAACGAAATTAAATTCATTTCTCTCCATTTCTCCCTACCAAACACACCTTATAGAACTTTAAATGCTTTCATTATTGTTAGTTTTCATTTTTCATGTATAAAAAAAAAGTGATTGTTTTGATTGACACACTTTAACATACAAGTACAATAAGCATTATGTAACATATGTATAACTGTTTACAATATAAAATGAAGTGTGTCAATCGAAATTTAAAATGCACAAATCAATTCCTGTAAAAAAAGGTTGACTGAATATATTCGGAAATAAATTTAGATCAAGCACATTTTACTGAATAAAAAGTAAAATTTACAGCAATGAAAACAAAAACAATCGTCAAAGAAAGGTTCCTTTTGGTTCTTTCACATGTCTCTAGTACATACTACATGTGAACATTTCCTCATCATTATTTTGTCTTCATAGTTCATACCATAACATGATAAATAAATCACCGCAAAGTACAAAAGAATTATTGAAGATTTAATGTCGTATACTATTTATCTTCTACAGTACCTATTTCATTGCCCGAGGAATTGCTCGATTGTAGAAAGTTTGAAATCACGGGCATTAGAATGTAGCGTGGATGATTGAGTAACCAACATGTGAACTTTTAATAAGGCTAAGTATTGATACGCAAAGACATTACACTATTTCGCAATTGATACTTGCCCAAGTAGGCGGGTTGAGGTCGTATGAGGCTGGGATCCAATGTTTTAAACACTGCTCGATTCGATTTGTTAAATCATTTTTTTGCTGAAAAAGAGGGTCTAAATAATCTTTCGAGGCTTGAGAATCCATTTTGACCCACCGAGTTTCATGTCACCCGAGTCAACTCAGTGTATCAAAGTCGGCCGTGTTTGATATTTTTTTTATATATTTTAGAAAATGTTTATGAAAAGTTTGGATTGAATGTGATGATGGATAATGTTGTTTTTAAATTTTAACTTGTATCGTTGTTAAATTGTATGTGTTTGGTATGTGTGAAACGATGTACACTTTTATTAATAAAATTAGATTATAATGACAGTAAATAAATTAATGTAAATAAAAACAAGAATTAAATAATGCATGTGAATGGGGTAGAAGGTTATAAGCATGCACTCTATAACGATATATAAAATAAAGTAGTAAAGGTCGTGAACGAGGCTGCGTTTAACACGATTCCCTTAAAACAGATTCGCCGTCTGCTTCCTGGCAGACAACGTCCAAAGTCACAGACAATTTGACTAGACTTACTTGCCTCGAAAAATCACAGAAGCTGTGTTTGTTGGAGTAAAACCAACAAATCATTTTGAAGATTCATATCAAGATCTCTATATAAACACACCCCACTTCCTTTCTAGGCGATGTGGGACGTGTTAATTTTTCTAAATTTTGTTTCACGCACACACTTTGGCATACACGATATCTCATTCTTATTAACTCCATTTTGGACATACATTAGCTGTTATAAGCTCTCGTCGAGGAGAACACAAAGCTACCAAGAAATATAAATATATATAACATAGATATATTAAATAGTGTTCAAAATTTGCAAAAACTCATTTTGCAAAACTATTTTTTCTAACATGGTATTGTAAAATATATGTTTTATAAACATATTGAACATTTTAGGCTTATGTATGTTTGATATTAAAAATTAAAGGTTTTATGGGTGTTTAGTGAGCCAAAATATTGCAATATACTTAAATGGAAAACCGAGTTGACCTGGTGACCCGGTAACTCGACCGGATCGATTCAAGACCCGGTTTTTAAACCATTGTTAGCGTCAACTCGTGTCCAGAGATATTTGGTCAAGTCCTATAAGAGCACTCCCAACAATAACACCATAACACCAATAACACCGTCCACGTCAGCGCCACATCAGCTTTAACATTTAACATTAACATCCCAAAAAACACCCACAACAATAACATCCAATAACACCATAACACCACTAATATTTCATATTTTCAATTTCAACCCCTAAACTAAATCATACACTTCATTTTTTAAACTAAAACAAACATTTCATTAAAACTTAAAACATATTACAATACGAGACTAAAAAAAAATACAACGAAATAAAAAAAAAAAAAATACAACGAGATAAAAAACACACACACACACACACTCACACCGCAATTAAAAAAAACATAGCAAATACTTATTCATCGTCGCCGCCTCTTGTTGTTGTCCATGTCGCTCAAGATTCTTTCGCCAAACATGCTCCATAAGGTCCCGCTGAGTTGGGTATGCTTTGTTGGTCGCAGTATTTCTTTTGCCTTACGATCGCGCGATCACATCTTTCAACCCATCTTCGTTGCCTCAAATTTGCCGACGGATCCACCCACGCTCGTTATAGTCACGTAAAGCAAATTTTTGATCTTTATAATCATGTTATGCATAATAATGCAACAATACATGATTCTACGATCGTGGCAATTTCAAATTGACGCGCTGGTTGTTGTAGTATACCCCAACGCCTTGAAGAACACCAAAAGCACGCTCAATATCCTTTCTGCACTTTCTTGTCTCCTTTAAAGCACGATGTTTTGCATCGCTTGTTGCCGTGAAGGATTTGACGAAAGTTGCCCATCGTAGATAAATTCCATCACCAAGTAATACCCTGCTCATACCTAGTTCCGCTAACCATATAAGGTGCTTTTGGGGCATTGTTAGCAAGAAGGTCGTCGAATAACCGAGAGTTATCTAAAACATTGATATCGTTATTTGCCCCGCCATCCCAAAAAATACATGCCGATCCATAAATCTTGAGAAGCAATGCTTTCAAGCATAATTGTTGGGTATTTTTATCACCCCTAGCAAAATGGCCTTCGCAAGCCATCGGACAATTTTTCCATTCCGGTGCATACAAATAATGCTACCAAGCATTCCCTAAAACCATGTTTTTCTTCATGATGTTGATAAATTTTTGAATGTCGGCCCATGTTGGTTTTCTTAAATACTCCCAAGATAAACAAATCAATAATGCATTTGTTAAAATTATCAAGGCAGACCTTTGAAGTACTCTCACCCATTTGCAAGTATTCATCAAATGCATCAGGTGGTGTCAGACGCCAATCGGCGTATGGCGTACGACACTCATTGTGAAAGCACTTATACTCATTCATCCGCATAATCGGGTGTTTGCCTAAAAAGGTAAAATGATCCGAATATTATCGGAAGTATAAGATTCAATACCTTCAACTATTTGCGTGAATAGTTTCCTACCATACGAAATCTTCTACGAAAATCGGTTTGAATACTTACAACCTTGTACGAATAATCGCTATGCAGACGTTCTTCCGCAAGCTCACGCTCACGATATACATGGGTACGAGAACGACTAGGATGTTGAGATTCAATACCCTCTTGTTGTTCCAACCAAGGTGATACTCAGACGCTACCGCCATAAATTGGAAGTCCTCTTCGTCATCAACGCCCGACCAAGACAGGGAATATCACCACTGATTTGGATCCATTGTGAACTAATTTGATTTTGAAATATGAAAGTGTAAAGAGGAAGTATATAAAGTTTGAATGGAAGTGTGAAAAAATAGAGTTTTGGTTGGGTATTTATAGTGGTAAAAAATGTTTTGTTTTTTTTTTTTTTTTTTAAAAACTAGTCGTTAAGGGGTTTTTGTAAATTTTTTGAATTTCTAGACGTTGAGGACTAATTGTGTAAGTTTTTCAATTTTTTTTTTTTTCTCCTCCTTAACGCGTTGCAAAGAACGCCGGCCCATTCTCCGTGTTAACGCCGAAGCCTTAATGTGTATAACGCCATAACGCCGTTATTGATGGTTTAACGCCGTTATGCTATTTATCGTGAGCTTCTAACGAAATGACCAGCTTAACCTTTAGTTGATAGCAACCCAAACGCCGCATCACTATTTTGTAGTACTATTTATAAACACTTCTATTGGATTATAAATTTTAACCGAACTGTTGTACATACAAAATTCATACAAGCTCGAGAATCATTTTTCATTACTGTTATTATATCAAAGACTTATATTCGTATATTTGATACATACAAGAGGAGGCATTATGTGCAACTTTGATCCTGTGATCCATCATCCATACACATGATCAACATGAAGTACTCCATCAGTGAGATTGATTTGATTCAGCACCATATATTAGTTAGTATGTCGTTTTATAAAAAGAGAGAGACGTTAATTTTGGTTCGACTAGTTATTATCAATTTATGTTGCGGCACATGCGTGTTAAACTTTCATAAAGAGAGACTTGTCATGTAAATTGGGCCTGGATGAACTTTTATGTCAATGTATGAATAGTTTGACTATTTTATAATTACCGACAAATAAAACACGGAATATGCTGCCACTTTAGTATATTTTTCATAATATCATAATTTATCACATCGCACAAAAAATCCTCACATCATTATTCTAAGACAATGGGACGCCCTATATCACACACATAACTCAATTAAACACAAATTTAAAAAATATATATATGAAATACGGAATCATTTTGGTTGGTCGGGACGACACCAACCTCAAAACGCCTACATTTGGTGTGGGTCTCGCTTTGGTATCAAGCCTAACTATCTGACTTAAGCAATTTTTGTTGCTTTTCTTTTGTTATACTCCTCCGTCTCAAATTATACGCCTATTTTCAAATTTCATAAAGTTTAAGAAAAGTGTGTCCCTTACAAATTCAGAACTAATAAAGTTTCGTAAAAGTGTGTCCTTCTAAATTAGAACTAATAAAGTTTCATTCTCACCTACTTAGAAACATTATGATTGATCGTTATTGAAAATAGATATTAAATTGAGACAATTAAAAATACTAAAATGGACTTATATTTTTGGATGGAGGGAGTATTTATTAACAACTTTATTTTTTAGAGTTAATTGCGAAAATCGTCCCTGTGGTTTACCGGGTATAACGAAAATCGTCCATAGACTTTATTTTTAACGGATCCTCTCCTCGTGGTTTTGACCCGTAACAGGTTTGGTCCCTTGACCACTTTTTCCGTTAGTTTGACCGTTAAGTGGGACTGAAATGACACAAATACCCTTAAAACTAAGGTCCCTATGGTTTGTGGGGTGTAACGAATTTAGTCCCTATTTTTTTATATTACGTTTTTGTTCGTTTTTATCCGTTTTTCTTACGTTTATAAAGCGTTTATTATCCATTTTTATACGTTTTTGTCTGTTTCATACGTTTTTATTTGTTTTTCGTACGTTTTCACACATTTTTATACTTTTGCATCCCTTTTTAAACGCTTTCGTTCGTTTTTATATGCTTTCATCCGTTTTTCTTACGTTTTTATTCGTTTTATACATTTTCACACGTTTTTATCCGTTTTTCGTACGTTTTCACACGTTTTATACGTTTTCACACATTTATACATTTTCACACGTTAAAAATAAAATAAAAAGATTCAATAAAAAAAATAAAATATTTAGAAGGAAAAAAATCGATTATTATTTTTAAAAACGTATAAAAACGTGTGAAAACGAATAAAAGCGTATGTAAACGTAAGAAAACGGACGAAAACGTGTAAAACGGATAAAAGCGTATAAAAACGTGTGAAAACAGTTAAAACGATAAAACGCATAAAAACGATAAAATGCATTTAAACCTATAAAACGGATAATAAACGCTCTAAAAACGTAAGAAAATGTATAAAGACGGACGAAAACGGATGAAAATGAACGAAAATGTAATAAAAAAATATGGACTAAATTCGTCACACCCCACAAACCACAGGGACCTTAGTTTTAAGGGTATTTATGTCATTTCAATCCCACTTAAAGGTCAAGGGGACCAAACCCGTTACTGGTCAAAACCACAGGGAGATGATCGCTAAAAATAAAGTCTAGGGACGATTTGTTATACCCAAGAAACCACGTGGACGATTTTCGCAATTAACTCTATTTTTATAAACCTTTCAATTATACAACGACGCCCACTTCACCCAATGTACATAGATAATGTGGCGAATTTGTTTGATATAGAAGAAACCGCTACATTGCATGACATTGCTATACATAATTTTATAAACAACGAAAAGTTTAAATCATTTAGATGAAAAGGTTAACTTTATTTTTAAATAAAGTAAAAGGTAGTTTTTATGAGTTGTTAGATAGTTTAAGGGTGTGTTTTGAATTTTTTTATAATATAATTTTTTAATAAAATCGTGGCACAAAAGATTGTAATATTGGCTTATTTTCTTCTAATTTAAAAACATTTTCATTGATATATCCTTTTATAAATAAATCGCTAGATATTTATTACATATTTGATAAATAAATTTGTTATATAAAAATTGTAAATAGCTAAAAGTAGTGATAGTTTTTGTAACTTGTCACATAGTTTAGAGGGTGTTGTGGATTTATTTTTTTAATAAGGTAGTTTTTAATTGTTAGATAGTTTAAAGGTGTGTTTTGAATTTTATTATATTTTAAAAATATATATATATTAAACTTTAATATTTTTATAAAATCGACGCACAGAAAAGATTTAATATTAAACTCATTTTATTCATAATTTAAAGAACATTTCATTAGTATATTTTTTATAAAGAAATCAATAATTGTTAAATATTTGATAAATAAAGTTTGTTATAAAAAATGTAAATAACTAAAAGTACTTGTTAGTTTTGTAATTTGTCACATAGTCCGAGTAGATGTTGCAAAAAAAATCATTCAATCAGAACAACACCATTTGTTTCGTAAATGTATAATATAATAATAATAATATATGTCAAATTATGAAAATGTTCATTTTAAACATGTTTACGCCACATTATATATTAATAAAAATATCTTTTTTCTTTATGTATATAAAACATTTGTCAAAGTGAGTTGCTGGTAACTACAGTTTCACATGGACAAAAATAGTCCATCGGTTTGGTTGAGTTTCAAAACCAGTCTTTAGCAAATTTCAAAAGTTGTCCCTGATCGCTATATGGCTGAAGAAACAGTGCTCACGTTAAATCTACGACCGCTCCCCATTTTTATGTAACAAAAAATTACACATTTAGGCCCTTTAGCTACCTACGAATCTCAGTAGTGGGCGTTAAGTTAAGTTTAGTGAATGTTTGTGTTACAAAATATTACATAGATAATACATTTCAGTCTCTCATTTTACAAAAAGTTCATAATTACAATATTTACTAACAAAGTTTGTCGGTAAAATGTTAACAAGTAATAATTTATAGATTAATTAAAATTAAAAACGAATACTTATTGTTAAATTTTATCCCGTAGCAATGCACGCTCGTGTATACATATATGTAACAAGAACACTTTGAAGTACAGAAAACAAACATGGCCAAAGCAATGACCAAGACAAGTGAACCACACCAAAAACGTCTTGCACACCCAATCTTATCTGCTACTATATGATATGCCTATAATATATAAAGACCAACTATACAAGGAAAAGGAAAAGGTATAAACCCATCAAGTGGCACAAGCCACTGCCAAGAGTAGGAGCCGCAAATTTCGACACTACACGATAAACGATACCGGATCCGACACGAAGTTATACAAGTTTGAGTTGAGGATAAACACGTTTAAGAAAAACCGCGTCAACACGCCTAATCTGTTTAATAAACGGCCCGTGTTTGGGTTGAGTAAGATTAAACAAATCAACTCGCGAACCCTGCTTAAGATATAAGTTCTAAACAACAAAATATATAACTTGGTCATTATGTTGGATTTGAGTTAAATGTATTTTGTTATGTACCTAATATGAGTGAATTATGATTATAAATCGATATCATTGAAATTGTCGATAGTTATTGATGCTATATTTGTCATTTTGTAGATCGTTATATCATTTTTGAATTAAACTAGTTGAATCGATATATCACAAACCTTATTCACTACCGACTTATTTACTTAAACATGTTAAACGAGTCACAAATGGGTTCGCGCGTGTTATGCAGGTTCGTGTTATTGTTGAGTTCTTAACACGATAAAAAACATGTCGTGTTTGAATAGATGTTATACTAACCACCAACCCAAATAGATCAACCCAAACACGACTGATCACAATTCTAAACCCACGAGTATACAAGATGGATATATCCTACTACATCTCATACTTCGTGAAAACAACATTCAATTAATACAGTATTTATGATTGAATTTAATTACCTAATTACGAGTATCATACATGTAAAAAGATATTTTGGATTAAAAGCAGTACATTAGTTTAGTCAATGAAGTCTAATTTTTTGTAACGCATTTGGCTTATTACATCACTACTCATTCAATATATCTACTGAATTAAATGTAGTATATATATCTTTATGTCCTAATTAATTATAACTTTCTTCATTAACAATATTTTAAAGTATTACTATAATTTTCAGATTTCTTTACAAAAAGAAATATTTGAACATCATTACCAAATATGTCTCAAGTCAATCTTCATATATATCAAGTATGTGTAATTATTTTCATACTTTTCATATTTGGTACAACTATATATGCACCACATAATGACATTAATTTCAATCCTTTTAATTATGGAATTAACTCTCATCACATTTAGTGGTCAAGGTGTTAGTTAGACAGCAAATATGATTTATAAATTTGTGAAATTCCTACGTTAATATGCAAACGTGGTGGTCCAGATCATCTTGTTCCTAACTCTAAACAAAAAGCAACAACAACTTCTCTATAAATATAAAATTAGCTATTATTTGTTTCTTTGTGTTTGTGTGAGGGAATAAGTGATGGGCAGTGAGATAAAAAGATCAGGATGTTGGTATGCACTAGTG
The DNA here is from genome assembly GCA_022545495.1 of Chrysanthemum lavandulifolium. Lineage (NCBI taxonomy): Eukaryota > Viridiplantae > Streptophyta > Magnoliopsida > Asterales > Asteraceae > Chrysanthemum > Chrysanthemum lavandulifolium. The sequence goes on along the minus strand of CM040241.1, from coordinate 232,327,434 downwards.
ATTATTTGTGTACTTTTGTCTGCAACAAATAATGCATATGGTTGTAATGACCATAAGTGCGATTTGTTCCAAGGAGTTGGTATATGATGAGTCGTATCCTATGTATGATTCGACAAAATGTCCACATATTCGAAGAGAATACGACTGCGCCAAGTATGGTCGCCCCAATCTCGACTATCTCAAGTTCAGATGGCAACCTCACATTGCTCCTTACCCAGGTAAGCTTTATGTAATGCTTTAATTTAGTCTTGCATTTATGGATATGAGTATCGGGTTTGAATAACATGCTTATAACTTTTTAAATCACATCTAGCTGTTTAAGCTGTTTTTATGATATGATATACTGATATAAGAGATTGATAAAGTCATTGTGGTGTATGGGAGCTTGTAAACTAGTCACTTAATGGACTTTTGCCTCTTAGGATGATTATGTATAATTGGTTGTAATAACATGCACTTTTTTCTGATCACTCTTACCGCACACTTCGCACTACTGGAGGCCTTCCCAAGCAGTCACATTATTCTCGGTTTATCCCGTCAGAAGCGCACGATCCGTCTACATTCTACCTCCCCATACCCCGCCCCAACGGGATTGGGTGTGTTGTTGTTGTGATTGTAATAGCATTCTTTTGGGATATATATAACTTCTGAATAGACATTCACAAGCATCTTAGTCTGCATTTTCTAATAGTTCATGCATACAGCGTTCACATTAGGACTTAATCTCACGATCTCTTAGACTTAATCTCGCGACCTCGTACGTAGTTACCTGTCATGTCAATATCCGAGCACAAATATCTCGTTGTATAGACAAAAACAGCCGGCCAATTCATGGCATATATTTTATTTTCTGATGTTGAATGATCTAGACATGTAAAAGATTTGTTTTAGAGATATCCGTGAACACATAAGAGAAACAAACAAATATGTGAGTGCACATGAGTACGCGTATGTTAGATCTTGTTTGAATTAGTTACAATCCAAACATATCATATTCTTTACATGTCTTATGCGCCTATTTTGGAATGTCACAAAAGTCATGTGCAATGGTTATATGCCAATAAATTTGTCATCATGTCACATTTATAGGGAAATTATTATGTTTTGGTTTAAAAAAATGAATGTTCATGAATTGAAGTAGAATGGTTTATTTTTCTAGAGAAGTTCATTGTTTTGTTTGGTGTCTTTTTTCCGTGGGTTTATTAATTGTAATTAGTATCCGCCAGCTTTTTCTAACCACATCATATTCACTTTTCATAAAAAGTTAAAACAATAAGATTCCTTGTACGAGAGACAACTACATTCCTAAAAGGGAAGGGGGTCCACTTTGCAACATATTTTACACCACCCATGGAGTGACGGAACCGGATCTAAAAGCTAGGGCCCCGGAACACTCGTAATTTTTTTTTGACGTAATGCTAATTTTGTTTAAAAAAACTGAATTTATTTTAAATGTATTTGATCCATTAAAATATTTTTTCCGTCTCTTATTAATCGCTAGTTTAACTTTTGTTTTTTTTTTCAACTTTAACTTTTTTTTTTTTTTTTTTTTTTTTTAATACAAATTCTTTATGATTTATTAATGTAATTGGGATTTACATCACGCCAGAGTGAAATGGGCAATGTTCAAGGCCACACCCCTTTCTCGAATAAGAAACCCTATTCCATCGAAAACATAATCGTGACCCCCGGGGCGATATATTGTCATGAACAATCTTACGAACCCGATCCAAGAAGCGCATGACAGGGCTAAGGAACCAAAGTGTCAAAAGCAAAAGGAACAAACACGTGTTGATTCTCATAGCAGCTTTATCATGTTTGTCACTTTCTTTATCTCACCTTCATAACACTTGCCCACCAGTAAACCCATTGCCTCGAAGATCCACGAGGGGACACACCAATGAGTCCACACAAGACATGTTTCCTCCCCATCCAAAACCAAAACATCACGTCAGCAGGGAGGACCTCCTCAATAAGGTCTCGTAAGGAAATTTACGGAGCTTCCTTTTCGCCGAAATCCCCTCCTCAAGGACATCAAACAACACATCCCGCACCAAGTCGTGACGATACTTGAAACCCGGAGCTCTTTGCAAGTGCACAAGATGTTCCCCAAACTTGTCCAAGGCGACCTTATGACACACGGGGCAAGGCTCGTCCACTCGGGAACAACGGATCATTAGACGATATTTAAGGATCGCCTATATTCGATTGGAGACATGTGCCGCTTTAGCCCTCAATGGGGATGACTGAAGGAAATCCTGTGCGCGGTTGTTGCAGACATTCCATAATGACCTTCCGTCATGGACAAACCAAAGTCCATTCCCAAATTCAGGAGATTTTATAAGAGAGGCACTCGCCAAAGTTTCCGAGAGCTTGGGGGCGGTGTCCTTACTAGTGAAACCGCCGAAATCAAAATCTGGGAGGAAGCATGCAACGCCCAACGCCCGCCCATAATCGTGGTCAAGGCTAGAAACTCACTGTTACGCAGGATATGATCCCGCAACTCCCATGATTGAACCTGAAGCAACAAAAGACATGAGGAGACATCTTTCACCGAAAGAAGCCCCAACCCACCATAGCGAAAAGGAAGGGAGGCAACCGCCATTGAAAATCACCAAAAAGGGGCCCCACAAGTAACGATATCTTCAATAGCACTCCTTAACCCATTGTCAAACACATCCACTGCCTCATCAGAAAAAGAAGGTTGGCAAGTGCGTAACCCAAACAACAGCTTAGCAACTCCCATATTTTTGTTTAAATATTTTTGTTTGTGTTATATAATACATGATTCAAAATATATGAATAGATTTTGTTTTAAATGTATTTTTTATTTGTATAATTTTTATCAAATATTATATAACACAAACAAAAATATTTAAGATGAAAGTTAAAAAAAAATTACAAAAAGTCAAACTGAACAATTAATATAAAACGAATGTAGTATATATGTAGTCTTATTTAGCTTATTATAAATGCACATGATCATTTTATTATAGTTCGTTTTTAGACAAAAAGCAAGGGTCACCAAGCAGCGTTCTTCATGAGGCGCTTTGTTAATGGCGTTGGCAAATCCTATATCAATGGCTGCGATTTCCTAACCACAAATTCAACAAAACATTGACAATTTTGTTTTCAAGTTTAATGCATTTAATAATCGACCATGCCCGCTTGGAGCATATCATCTCATGAACTTAACCGAGCAATTTAGGCAAATACTCATTGCGCCCAATATGTTTCTATTTACACGTAGGAAAAAAACCCATAACTTGCATATGTTCATATATCAAATTCCATTAAAGGAATAAATTTACAACATAAGTACCAATACATGCCTCGTCATGGTTTGTCGGCAATGTATGGAAAAGTGACATACACCTAACTTATGTACATGTACAACGCTTCCCGTAATGTGCAATCTTGGTATGACCAATCCTATGTTAAATAGAATCATCTTAGTATCTATTTTACAAAGTAAGATAGAAGTAGCGTATAACCGAGCGTGCTTTGACTTTTTCCACCGCAATTGCTCATACGACTTGTGGAACAAATATTGCCTTCCTAGTATTTGAGTTCACTTAATGACGCTTCATATATTTATTGCTTTTCGAGTAGTAATCCTTGTGGAACAAATGCAACCACTTTAGCCTCAAAATTTTGCACGAAACAAAATGAACTTTCTCCAAGAACAACCTCGGATGGTGCACAAAATTTTGCACAAATGTCGTTTGGACGAAATAGTAAACTATGGATATTCGTTATTCTTACTACAAGAATGACAAAAAATCCTATATTCTCTTTTTGGGTAAAAACAAATCCCAGATTTTTGGTTAACCTAACATGACACAAAACCAAGAATGACCCATTTTGACCTGAAGAATTATTGAAGTACCTTGGTCATTATTGGAGCGTTTGAGTTGAGGTTGTCTTGAATATGACGATTGTCCACCGCACGATGAGTATCCACATTTCATCACCCAAACCCACCTATTCGCACTAAAAGCCTTACCAAATGCACCCATTCTAGCCCCATTTCATCACCCAAACCCACCCATTCGGACTCCTAACGCACTGGCTTCACCCTTCAAGTAGTGGCGGCCTCACTTGACTTGCTACTTTTCACGCTCTAAAACCATGTTATTGGAAAATGTAAGATAGAAAAAGTAAACTTTTAATTTTTTTAAAAGAATTTGCTAGAAATGAAAGAAGGGTTGAAGTAGAATTAAGAAAAGGAAAAAAAATATACAAGCTAGCAAACATGGAATGTAAAGAATGATTGTTCGTGAGTTATGGTGTTTTAAAAGACTTAAGACAAAGAATGGTTTTGCAATGAAGGAGAACTTACATTCATTATTTTTAAGACTAATAGGAGTATGTTAGCATGTCGGACCCAAAAGAGATGATACATTTTGAATAATAAAATTTCACCGGTATAATCCCTTTACCAAAAAAAAAAAAAAACAAAATTTTGAATAATAAAGCAAAGAATACCTTTACATCATCGTTCCGTGACTGCAATGTTGTACCATAGTAATAACAGTGAAAATAAGTTTAGTACCGATGTCCTTTAATCCAACTCTATCACAATTTGGTGTGCAAGTATGTTAATATAATATAAATGTGTTGCATAATAGTAAATTTGAATAAAAGCATATATACCCATTTTAACAAAGATTTATGAATAATAAAAATGACAACAACATATCCTTAGAAGTACTATGCGTATCACAATAATGAAAACTAAGAACATATCCTTCACAAAATAATCGATGGAAACTGAAGTACTTGTTTGAGTGTGTCGAGCATGATTTAATACGGATATGTGTTTAAAAGATGAGCCGTGTTGATTCGTGCACTCAGAACGAAATAAGACAGATCAAAGACCAACATGGCATAGTTACACCACGTTAAGCCAAAAAAAAAAAAAAAAAGTAGATTCAAAGAGTGAAGCAAAATGTACATACGTAAACTTGCTGTTGTAACAAACACCGTAAGATGAACTTTGTAGTCATCATTCAAGTCCTTAATTTCATTAGTTAGACAAATTCGGTAAGGTCATACTCATTTAGCTTTCGCCACTTTCTTTCGTTGCCATTTCCATCTTCTCCGGAAATATAATTTGAAACACGAATAAAAACTCAAGTGTTGGTGACAAAGAGCATTAGAAACCCATATTAAAACACCCTTTGTCCCATGATTAACATACTGATTTAAATTTTATGTAAAATGTTGAAATGAAATGTATGGGAAGACCATAAGGCACCACAATGTAGATAAAATCTTTAGTGTAAGTTAGATTATTAGTGAAAATAATAGAACTAAAGAAAATTATAAAATATATATAGAGATAGTATTCGGATAATGTAAACACTTTAACTTGAATTTTCATTGATAAATACTTCTTTGGACAAAAATTAGTATCTGCTCAAATTGGGTAATTACTAATTACCGACTATATTGTCCTAATGAGCATCATAACTTAAATGAACACAAACCTTTAGTTAGAATAATAAGAAAAATTCTTTTGCACTAACCTCTTCAAATTAATTCAACTTAAGTGGGTAATATACACAATTGCTTTGTCGATAACTCACCCGAAACCAAAAAAAAAAACACATAAGATTATTGGGAAAAAAATGCAAGGCTATAGTAACGTAGACGGAGATGAAAATCCTTCCTACCAATATTCACGTGAGTAACCCGCATCACATGTTTTTGCGCCTTGCCACATCAACATACTTAGACCCGTTTGAACCCACATATCTAATAGTGGGAATGACACACATACATACCGAACATCGATAACCACTTTGGTATAACTGCATCCGCTTTGGGGTGTTTCATGTTTAGGATTGCTTATCTAAGTTCTTAAATATGCATAGCCTATTTTTAAAGCAAATAAGAAAATGGCCAACATCGTATCAAAACCGCTTTATTGCGTTTTAAAGCAAGTAGGCATCCCAAACCATTAGAGAAAAGATGTGTTTTGGATTTAGGCAACATGATAATCGAATGGTAGTAAGTACCGACCAACCGAATAACCACATTTATGTCTTTGTATACCGGCAATCACAAAAATATGGAAATTTTAATATAAATAATTGTGTATTGTCAAATATGTTGTAAAGATGATGGAATTACTTGTATAGGTAGTGATACAATAAGTCTCATATTTAGAACGAACCTTTGATAAAACACCGACAATGGCTTATTTTGGACTTCACATCCAAACACCTCCAATCCAATGTGTCGCAAAACCTCCAACCCAATACAACAAAACCCGAATCCACTTTGTAACCAATCTACTTGTAAAATATATGCGAAACCCGCAACAATGAAGTCATCGAAGTCAAGCAAACAACAAATTATTCCCAACAAAACTTAGTCTAAAAGTGGTTCGCAAAAATAAGAGAAAAGGTATACTAATAATGCAGAAGGCAAACCATACATGAACCGATAACATCACTTGCCTTGGGTCGTGGAATGTGTTCGTCATATTCTCAAGTATGCAATCAAAAACCTTTATTGGCGTTTGATTAATACATGTATAAAAACTTCGATCATCAGCTATAACTAATCTTGCAACAACACATGATAATGTTATTCGCCTCAATTACCTAACCTTAAATATTCACCACAGATCATAACTACCTACTCCTACAACGATCAACAATAAATCGAATAAAACATATCTTATTAAAATTATTAATCTAACTAAATTGGTTAACCCTAAATATAACTACATATCATAATTTTATTTATTTATTTTTTTTAATCTAATTCTAAGGCGGAAGGGCAAAAAATCCAATAATCCAATAAATAACTATTTCAATAAAACACAAATTAACCATGAATAAGTAAAACACCAACCATGAATAAGTAAAACACCCAAATGTTGCTAATTTGTTCCAACTATTTTTTTTATCAAAACACCTAATTTGTTTGTAAAGCCACACTCGGATAACAAAACAAAAATCCTATCAATACCCACTTAAACTAAACACAAATTAACCACAAATTAGTAAAAGGATAAAGAATTAAATACCTTGATTAAAAAATTCATGACAACAACACTTGTGGTTAATTTTGGGTTTGTGAATTAATCCGATTCACTTGTGGATTTGTGTTGCCTTGGGAATTACCCATCCGATTCACGATTGTTTGGATTTGTGTTGTCGTCGGTGCATTTTGGGTTTTCAAGATGAAATTAGTGTGTGTTTTTTGTTGAAAGAGATTTTAGTTTGGTGGATTTTATTTATGAGATGGAGAAGAATGTTTATGTCGGTTGGTCTGCGTAGAAGTCGATCCGAAGATGGTGAGTTGGAATAAATGAGAGTTCCGGATTTTTCTAGGATTGTATTTATGTGTGTTGTGTTTATCCGGGTTTTGTAAAATGACCACATCTTTCGCTCATTGGGTGGTGTAGCAAAACTTTGGTAGCCAATCATAGAGAGGCAAGTGTAAAAATTATCCTAATGACACTAAAACAACCAATAGAATTCGAGATTAGGATACTAATCACCTTATAAGAGACTTGCTTTGCACCACTCAAGGAACGCCTTTTAGTATATATTATAATATATTTTAGTCAAACGCAACTATGGTAACGTAGATATTCATATTACTACACTGTAGGGGTGTGCACGGTTCGGTTTGGGTCGGTTTTTGGCTAAAACCGAAACCAACCACAATGTTCGGTTTTAAACCCAAAACCGAACCGTTCGGTTTTGGCGGTTTGGTTTTTTCGGTTTGTTATCGGTTTCGTTCGGTTTTTCGGTTTTTTCGGTTTCGAACCGTTAATATTTGGGTAAGGCCAAATTATACCAACAAACTTGTTTTACGTACAAAATTAGTTATTCTTCTTTATTTTTTTTCAATCTAAGCATAATAATGTTTATTGCATAATTCTACAATTACAAACATATAAATGAGACATACACATACAAGTGAACATACACGTAGTATAATCATTATTGAATACTTATTGATATATTCACAAAAAACACGCGACACGACAAACACACATATAAATATGAATGTTAAGATAAATATATTATAAATTCACTCATAAAATGAATATGAATTTATGAATTTGATTTATTTAGTTATTTAATCATAATATATTAATTAGATATTATTATATAATAAAACTGGTTCGGTTCGGTTCGGTTTTTGCGGTTTGGTTTTTGGACGAAAACCGAAACCGAACCGCAATTTTCGGTTTTTGAAAAAGTAAAAACCGAACCATCAGCTTTTAGTTTCGGTCGGTTTTTTCGGTTCGGTTTTTTCGGTTTTCGGTTCGGTTTCGGTTTTTTCGGTTTGTTTTGCTCACCCCTACTACACCGTATATAACCAATCAAAAGCAACATTAAGCTCATTTTACGAAAATTAATTCAATTGATTTGTCTCAATCTATATCTATATCTATACTACTATATAAAGCGATTTGGACACGCTATTATTAGAAGTCTTAAAAATTAAGATTCAAAAAATTTCTTATAATGAAAATAAATTTTTATAAAGCTTGTATTATACACATAATTAAAGTTGAAGAAAAAAAATTAAAATGTCTTAAATTATATAAATTTGTAACGGCCTATAAAATTAAATATTTTAAATTCTATAAACTTATAACAACAACAAAAATTAAATGTCATTCAATTCTATAAACTATAAACTTGTAATAGCCCTTTAATATTCATATAAATTACACCACTCTTAAAACTATAATCACAAATAAAACAACCTCTGGCACATACGCCTCACGTCACCAACATAACCTCAACATCTAAAAACCCAACTCCGAACAAGAACTACTACTCGAATACAACAATTGCGCATACACCTTACTATTTTATATAAAATACCTTGATATTTCATAAAGTTATTTCAATATAAAATTCTCATCACCGTAAAGTTATAATCGTGGAAAATGTATAATATAAAAAAATTACTCGCTAAAAATTTAGCTATACGACACCCATCACCGCAACGCATTTTACTCACGCTAGTCTATAAAAACAAGTGAACTGTGATTGCTTAAAACTACCTACAAATATATAGATAGAAATTTGATAAATAAGAATCAATCAAAAGTATGAATGACACTTTAACTCAATTTATATCATGTACAAGCTAGCTAGTAACACATTTTGATAGTAACGTTTAATCGGGTCATATTTTTGAGTTGAAAGACAGTTACAACTTATACCAATTAATATCTCACACTATTTTACACATGCTAAATATGTCTTGCTATACTTGAACTTGCAATCTTTCGGTGGATGGATACTCGCTGCTAGACGAAAAGACTTTTTGGTTTTGGGTCATAGTTCTTAGTCTCACTCATATACAACTAATTGATGTATATATATACTTATCCGCCACAGATTCGATGCTGAAGAGTTCTTAAGAAAAATGAGCGGAAAGAAAATTATGTACATTGGAGACTCAATAAGTGTGAATCAATGGCAATCGATGGTTTGCCTTATTGATGCTGCCTTGCCGTCGCAATCAAATATCACTCAAGAATCCGTCAACTCAACCACGACCGTCACATATGAAGTATCGCACAGATGTTACAAACATTATCTGCTGTTATATCTAAAATAATTTGTTTTTTTTTTGTAAGTTATTGAATATCTTTTATAATTTGTAGGATTATGAAGTTTCGATTTCAATTTTCTTGTCTCATTACTTGGTTGACATAGAGGATTGGCAAAATAATCGTGTCTTGAAGCTAGATTCCATTACTGATGGAGATATTTGGAAGGAGTATGATGTTTTGATATTTAATACTTGGCTTTGGTGGTATCGTGAAGGAGAAAAACAACCGTTAGTATGATTTTCATTTATGTGACTACAAGTCTATAATAGCTATTGTAATAGTATACTGACTTAATGTTTTGATGCAGATGGGATTATATTCAATTAGGCAAGGAGATTCGAAAGGACATGGACAGGATGGCTGCTTTTCGCGAGGCTCTAAAGACTTGGGGAGATTGGGTCGATGCAGAAGTAGACTTAGATAAAACGACAGTGTTTTTTCAAGGAGTATCTCCATCACATTACAAGTAAAACCTTCTTTACTTAACCAACTAATCTACATGCCTTCTCAACTCAAATTTGACTCTTTGGGTCCTTGTTTCGCGCTTTTTCTGTAGTATAAAAAAAGGTTTAGGGAGTACGCCTGTATCAAAGTAAAAAAGTTTAAGAGGCTTATTCGAGCAAACCACTGTGAATTAGAATTTGAATCACTAAATACTAAAAGTACGGTCTACTACAACCTTATTAATCCATATTAATGTGACCAATTTTTCCATCTAAATGCTAACTATATTGATCTACATTTTTTTAGCGGGTCAGACTGGAACAAGACAGGGGTGACAAATTGTGCAAAAGAAACAGTTCCAATCAGTGGATCAACGTACCTTGGAGGTGTGCCAATGGCCGAGATGGTGGTTGAGCAAGTTTTGAGCGACATCAGGAAACCGGTTACATTGCTCAACATAACAAGATTGTCTCAGTTAAGAAAAGATGCACATCCAAGCAGTTATAATGCCTTCAAAGGAATGGATTGCACACATTGGTGTGTTGCTGGCCTTCCCGACACATGGAACCAAATTCTATATACTTACCTTGTTTAAATAGTCATTTTGGATTATTTGTAAATCATTTATGCTCCAACATTGATAGAAATACTTGGATTTAATATTGAATCCAACCCGGGTCTGAATCACTGAACTACTTTAACATAGGGGTGAGCGCGGTTCCGGAACCGCAAAGAACCGAACCGGAACCGAGAGAACCGAGAACCGAAAAATACATATATTAGGAACCGAAAACCGGACCGAAGAGCGTTTTCGGTTCCGGTTCGGTTCTCGGTTCCGGTTCGGGTATTTCGGTTCTTACCCGATTGGAACCGATTTTTTTTTAAAAAGTACCTAAAAATTCAAAAAAAAAATCTTTTTGCACTCATTTATTAGATTTTGTAGCATAAACATCACAAATGTGATATTTTGAATTTAAGAAAATGTGGCGTAAACTTATTAAAGTGTTACTATAGTTCATATTGCATACACTTACGGTAATCTTTCAAAGATTTCTCAACTTTAAATGTCCTTGTATAGCACAAGATAAAAAAAATTGTGTTATTTTAGTGTATATGCTGATAGTCGTAAAATATTGGACATGATTTTAGAAATGTTGGATCTTGGGCTGCAAAGCTTATTCATGAAAGTGTGGGAAAAGCTAAAGCAGTTAGTGATATTGGTCGGATCCAAGTCCAACTACCCGAGTAATTGTTACTACTTGAGTATGGATGAATGAAAGTATGAAACAAAATAAATAATAGTTAGATCGGGCGGTTCTTCGGTTCCGGAACCGATACCCGCGGTTCCGGACCGAACCGAACCGAGAACCGAAATTTGAAATATTTAAGAACCGAAAACCGGATCGCGGTTCTAAAATGCGGTTCGGGTTCGGTCGGTTCCGGTTCGGTTCTCGGTTCCGGTTCGGTTCTCAGTATATTTGCTCACCCCTACTTTAACAAATTACAGTTAAGCACATCAACACTTGGGTTGAACCCTTATATTATAGGGTGATATTACACATTTTTGACGACGCATTATAATTTACGATTACAAGAATATACTGTAAAAACTATAACGATAAATTCAGAAAGACGATCAAAACACGCTGATGAAAGTGTCAATTCTCTTATGTTATAAGCTAAGGCTAATATCTAAAACTAGCCCATTAGAAAGCATTACAATATTAAATAAGTCTAAGAGGGGAAGGTGTCATAACAAACCCTCATCACTTCATCAGTGTCATCTCAGTGCCACATCAGCATCTCATTTCTCCACAACTAACCACAACAACCCCCCACTCATAACAACCTCAACCTCTTCATTTGGGGCCCATCACTACCACTTTATTTTTTTTATTCAATTTCATTTCCAAATAAACTAAATTCATTTCATTCAAAATAAAAATACAATACATAACACAATAATAATAATAAAAACACGATACGGAAAAAAAACGCGACAAGTAAAAAAAAATACAACACATACTAATGGATCGGATCTTCGACATCCCACTTCGGGCAATTTTTCAAAATCTCCCAAACGTGAACATACTTGAACTCCTTTCCACCAAATTGTTGCTGAAAGTTTAGTTTCGCATTTTCGAGATGAGTGTGATCATTTTAACCACTTCGACGCTGCAAATGTTTGTAAATTGCGTTGAATTTTTGCAATCGACGTTAATCCTCGCCCATTTACCCGTGATTGAATTTTTGATACGATGGTCACCTGAGTCCGATCATTGAACATCAGATAACGTCGCTCCAAAAATATTTTCTAACGGTTATTTTCCATATCTATAGCTTGTAAATTTCTATCCAAACTTCATGCAGTTGAACATTTCTTCGCACTTGTTCCACTTCGGATTTTGAGAAATTTGTGTTTTTTTTTTTTGAATTGATGTAGATGTGAAAAACGGTGGTTATAAATTGTTATTTAAAGGGTGGTTTTCAAATTCAAATTCAAATATTCAAATTCAAATTCAAATTCAAAAAATCATATTTAAAATTCAAATTTAAAATTCAAATTCAAATTCAAAACCGTATACTTTTGAGCGGGGTAAATCAAATTCAAATAAGAGCGGGGTATTTTAAAATTCAAATTCAAATATGAGCGGGTACTTTAAAATTTAAATTCAATTTTTAAATTCAAACGGATAGTTTTGAGCGGGATTATATGAGCCTATATATACTACCCTACCAATACAAATTACACACATAACTCACACAATTCACACAAAAAATGTATCGCAAAGATTTTTCTCAAGAATTCCTAAGTCCGAAAAGTCACGAAACAAGCTTTTCAACTTCACCACGCTTCTCCAACTAGCTTTTCAACTTCACCACGCTTCTCCAACAAGCTTTCCACCGAACTTGAAGTTTTTTCAACACCACCGAAAATGTCTTCCTGCTGGTTTTGAAAACATCTCATACCTCCCAATTGTTCCAACTCCACCTGTGAACAACCCACGGTGGATCTTCAAATTTCCAGCTGGTTAAGTGAGGCTTCCTCCGTCAACTGTAACAAGATATTGAAAAAAAGAGGGAAATAATGGAAGAACAAGACGTGAGGAAGCTCGTCGTGAGCAAGAAGCACGGAATCTCAAGATCTTCAAGACAACTACTCGACATAATGGAGTCGACTTTTTAATGGGAGTTTGATTCCCTTCAAGCTCGAGGTGGGTCTCGGATGATTCATTTTAAGTTTTAGTAGTTTTATTTCAATCAAGATGCATTGTAGCTTTTTATGTTTAAGCAGACATGTATTTCATGTTTTAAGTTAATTGTTCAAGTTTCGGTTTAAGGTTTTCATCATTATTCGCTTATGTTTGCATTTTTTCCTCCACGAACCTTTCAATCTATTTAAAAACACCTCACCTTATAAAACTCAACTTAATATCACTTAAAAAAAAAAAAAAAAAAAAAAAACTCAACCTCACACGCAGACGGCGAAGAGACGGCGAAGAGTCTTGGGCATGGGGCGGCCCACGACGACCCTCCAGCTAGGACCACGACGAAGTATGGCGAGCCCATACCTTCCCCTCTAAGACTAGCCCATTAGTTTAAATATGATCCATTGGAAAATGCAATTGACATAATTATAAATTTGTATTTAAATCACTACATATCGATCTCATTTTATTTTCAACTGAAACCTACTCATCTGACGTATACCCAGAAAATATATGCATGCAAACATCCCTAAAAATATTGTTACAACAATCTCATGACGTGTCTATATCTATTAGTTGACATATATTAACACCAAATAATCCCATTTATTAATTATACATCACAAATAACACGTACATACACACATCTATATATACATCATCAGTTTTCTAACTGCTACACATTTTTCAATTGACCAACACAACAAAAACCATTTATTTTGATCATGAATCACTCGATTCAATATGACCAAATTTTTACGAACCCATCTGCCTCAATGACAACCACTAGCAGCGACGCTAGCGGTAGTACTACTGATAGCGACGACACATCACCTCCACGTCACCATTTAACCCAACGTATAATACCCAAAACACCATTTCTGTCGCCGTTCTCATATCGATCATTATCTGTGATCACAGGCCATACTGAGTCAGTTTCATGCATAGCATTATGTGGAGAATTCATCATAACTGCATCCCATGCAAAAGAAATTATGGTATGGCAACAGCCCGATTTACGTTTGTTTACAAAGTTTGGTCAAGGACGTGGTTCGGTTAAGGCTTTAGTAACGTTCGGGACGAAGATATTTACAGCACATCAAGATTCCAAGATTAGGGTTTGGAGGGTTTCGAGAAATGTAGAAAATATATTCAAACTCTTGGACACACTTCCAACTAGAAAAGATTATCTTGGGAAGTTTATGATACATAGTAATTACATCCAAACACGAAGAAATCATAAAAGGCTATGGATTGAGCATGCTGACACTATTTCGTGTTTAACGGTTGATAACAATTTGATATATTCTGGTTCTTGGGATAGAACTTTAAAGATTTGGAGATTATCTGATTTCAGATGTTTAGAGTCGATAAAAGCACATGATGACGCGATTAATGCGTTAACTTCTAGTAAAGGTACTATTTTTTCGGCGTCTGCTGATGGTACTATTAAGGCATGGGGGAAACTGAACAAATTAGGACAAGAAAGTGAGCATTTCTTTAAGGGAATTCTTGAGGGTCATAAGGACATATCGATAAACGCTGTGATGGTTTCTGATGACGGCACGATAGTTTATGGGGGAGGGTCAGATGGGTATGTGATGGTTTGGTTAGTTGATGGTTGGAAGATGGTTTATGAAGTTGAAGCACATAAGATGTCTATTTTGTGCATGTGTATGAAAGGTGATATTTTGTGTACAGGGTCAACTGATAGGAGTATAGGTGTATGGAAAAGAGAAGGCAAAGGGTTGATTAAAATGTGTGTGATGAAGGGTCATGATGGACCAATAAAATGTTTACAGGTGGCACCAAATAGTATTGGTGGTGGTTTTTTGGTGTATAGTGGGAGTATTGATAGGAGTATAAGAGTTTGGTGGGTACCAAATAGATCAAAAGGTGATGATTTTGAGACTAAAATCACAAAGACCACCACTCAAAGAATTCTGTTCTAGTTGATGCTGTACTTAATTGTGTGCTATGATAGGTCTTCTAAAAGTTAAATGTTATTGTAATTTTGTAAACACTTGGTTTTGTGAAATGTATGATGAACTAAACACATTGTCAGTACTCAGTTTTTCAATTGTTGAAATGTATATGTGAATTTGTTTGCTTTGATTAAATGACATCTCACTTTCTTTAAGCATAATGTTAAGAATTGAATAACAGTGTTTATTTATCAGTTTAACACTTTTTTTTTGAACAGCTGATAACATTAAGACACTAGCAAGGAGCTAGAAAAAGAGGATTACAAGGAAATAAGCGAAGGGTTCTTTAACCAATCTATCCAACTAAAGTTTAACTTGCATCTAGACCTACACCATGAAAAAGAAAGCGGCACAATATCATCAAACAACCGAGCTTTTGACTGGATAATAGAACCAAAGATAGATTTATTGAGGAAATTCCAAACCAACCACCATGAGATATAAAAAACTGTTGGAAAACTATAATCCCACTAATCTTTGTATGAAGATTAACAGGTTTTTTACTCCTGTGTTATGGCTGCAAGTCGACACACAGCATGAAGACCCAAAGGAATAAAGTCAGAGTTTACGGTTTGGGCCAAGCCCCAAACAAACCTAATAGATGGCGCTACATAGTAACAGTTATTTAGATTTTAGGTTTTTACTGAAACGGTATAACTCTTCCATCACACCGTTTCATCCAGTATTTATAGAGTAGGAATCTGTAAACATTTGTTAACCTTTTTTTCATTTATCAATATCAGTTTTAGGGTTCAACCCATATCTTCTTTGTTTCTTACTATTGTTTCGTATGATTTATATACATGATGTTGTTTGTTCAATCGATCCCGAAACACCCTCAAAACCCAGTAACAAAGGGCATCGAGCCTGGGGATCAAACAACATCCACTTATGTTTAATCATCACCAAAGAAACAAAACTACCATGAAGGAAGCCATGCCAATCAAGAAGAAAATTGTAAAGTTTACAACACCAAATCGGTGGTTAACCTGAAGAAAGCAACCATGGAATTAATGGATGCATTTGAAAGGCTTGTTGGTTTTCTCTTTACCAACAAAAGCCATGAGATACTTGGCTCGTCAAAACATGGCGCCAAGATCAAACCATGCTACGATCAATATTATTGGACGACTTCAATTGCTATGATAAGCACCGCAAGGGATCACTTTTTGGAATGAAGGACATGTTTCAAGGCAAGAATGCGGCGAGAATGCCATAGAGATCGACAAGATCCCGTGATCAAACCCTATGAAATAAGCGCATAAGAAGAATACAAGATTGAGCATTTTATTTTATTTTTGATCTTTAATAACAAGTATCAATAAACTACAAGATTGAAGGAAGGCATGAGCAAGAAGAATCAAGAACAAGAAGATTGAGAATACAAAGATTAATAAGATTAGGGAGGAATATGTTGGAAAACTATAATCCCACTAATCTTTGTATGAAGATTAACCGGTTTTTTACTCCTGTGTTATGGCTGCAAGTCGACACACAGCATGAAGACCCAAAGGAATAAAGCCTGTAGTTTCTGGTTTGGGCCAAGCCCCAAACAAACCCAATAGATGGCAGTTACATAGTAACGGTTATTTAGATTTTAGGTTTTTACTCAAACGGTATAACTCTTCCATCACACCGTTTCATCCAGTATTTATAGAGTAGGAATCTGTAAACATTTGTTAACCCTTTTTTCATTTATCAATATCAGTTTTAGGGTTCAACCCATATCTTCTTTGTTTCTTACTATTGTTTCTGTATGATTTATATACATGATGTTGTTTGTTCAATCGATCCTGGAAACACCCCTCAAAACCTGGTAACAAAAACTCCTTCCAAAAACATCTTCAACTTGGGCGAGAGACGAAGGTTAGAGAACCACAGCCACCAATCTTCATAAGAGGAGAGCTCCATCATGTTAACGTCCCACCATCTGGCTATATTCTTATACAAGTCTTTCATCATAGGACAATGAAGAAGATGTGCTTTGTAGATTCAACCGCCAAGTTACAAGAAGGGCAAAAAATAGAGTGCAGAATGTTTGATTAAACTGATCGAATGGTTTGGACCGATGAACTTAAACCTTTCTTTAATTTGAGCTGTAACTATTATGTGATCATGTTAATTCGGTTCCTCACTTCCAAATACGCATATCTTAGAATATAGTCATTTTGCCATTTGGACCTTTAGTAATTGTTGCTAGTAACTAATGGCTAGGAAGCGATTTACTTCATGTTCAACAAAAAAAAAAAGGAAGCGATTTACTTCGGGCGTCACCACATTCTCTATGTTGAGCATTGTATTCATTTAAATTTCTTAGGACTTAGATGGCTCTAGTCTGTTACAGACTTAGAGTTCTCTAATCTATACTACTATATAAAGATTTAAGTTGTGGCCCACAAAAATTAAGATAAGGAAATTAATCATTTAATGACACGTGTCACTTCTAACTAAAAATAACAAAACCTGAGAATTTAACAAACTAAAATAAGAAGTCTAATAATAAATGATATACGCCACTTTTTAACTAATTAATCACCTTTATTTTTAAATTTAAATATATTTTAATTGCTTAATTTTTTATGATATAATTTCACCATATTTTTTAAAATTTTGTGCTTTTTAATTCAACATCCATTTTGATATATTTTATAAGTTTTAGTTTTACATTTTTAGTAGGTTTATTTTATTTTGATTCAAATTTTATAACTTTAACATTTATTTCAATCAATACAAACTTTATTTATCAAAATCATTTAGTTTTGGGAAAGTGTTTGACGGGTAGGAGATTGTGAAGGCTTTTTATACGGGAATAATGATGTCACGGAAAGACACTTGAAACCCAAACAAACACATACAACTAACACATATACATTTGGAGTGTTGTGAAACGACCAAGCGGGTGAGGAATTACGGTAAGAGTTGTGTTAGCAATTCATTTACTATATTTATTATATAACTATATTTATCTCCGCTGCTGTGCGCGGGTATCCAACTAGTATAAGAAAAAGATCATGAGTGTTGTAAAACTAAATTTTGCCACCCAAAAGTTAGATTGCTATGTTTCTAATAAGAAGTAATGGGATCACTTCATCCTAAAGTTTGTGTTCAACTATGTGTTACTTAAAATCCGAAAGGATTTTATAACATGTGTTGGAACATAACGTAAGCATCAGATATATATTGATACTATTACTTGTTTCCCCAAAAGGAAAACCATTATAACTTTGTATACAAAAATCATAAAATGCAATATACATTCTTTCACATCATAGTTACACTCAGATCTTTACTAAAAAAGAAGAAAAAAGTTTGATGATTACTATAAATTTACTGTTTTCCTATGTCAATCAATTTCTGCTAGGTGCAAACAATCTTTAAGTGACCACGTCAACTTCCTGAAAGATAAGGCTTTACCTGGTTTGAGTTTATGTGACGATGGATTAGTCCGCCAAAATGTCGAAAACCATGATTAAAAAAAAAGACATAATGTTTCACTATCTAGATTGGCCTGAACTAAACAATAATTGGACCAAAAAATTAATTCTTAGATAAGTTTTGATAACGCCCAATCCAAAAGTTCAATAAATACAGTCAATGTTGTTAGTATTTTATTATAGCTTGAAGCAACAGATTATGTATGTTTTGAAACATCCCCAAATTAAAAGTATTGGGTAGCCACCCACCACATATACTTGAGAGTACAAGATAAGTTAAACAATTGGTAGAACGAATGAAATGGCATGTTGGAAGCCATTAGAATTATGGGCGTTGTTGAACTAAACCTCATAAATGATGTATTTGCATTCACAATTTTAGCCAAAGTTTGGTGAATGAATATGACCTTATGGATTGACTTGATATATTTAATATAACACAATAAACTACTGTCATAATCAACTAGAAGTGTAATCTCGCTTCTCGTACCTCTCTCCTGTAATATAAGTTTTGGAAAGTTAAATGGTTTAACTAAAAAAAATATTTGACTGTGTTAGTGTGTTATACTTAAATGTACGTCTTTTATAATAGCTGGTAGGAGTTTTATGTTATAAACTCAATCTCTTAATTATTTTTCAACATCACTCATAATACGTACGAATCATAAAGAGACAACTAAATTAGGGAGTTATTATGCAGCACCCCATAAGAATACGATATAAAGTGTTTGCAGATTTTTCTCTTCCTTAATCATCGTGTCGTGACGAACAGTGTTCTCATGCGGTCTAGTTCTACTGATTTTTTCGATATAGTGTTAATTTTTTAAAAACATTGATTTTTCCTAAACGATCTTAAACGCACCCGATCCTTCAAAATGTGTTCAATATTACGGCTCAAAAATTTTTGCAGACTGATCATTTTTGTCCTGGCCCGCCCCCGACGTGCATGGTTTTCGTATAAAATAATATAAAGTGGTTTTTTTTTTTTTTTTTTTTTTTTTTTTTTTTACAAGTTTTTATAACTTTTTACTAGTTTTTTTTTTTTTTTTTTTTTTTACAAGTTTTTTTTTGTGAACTGCTTTAATAACTTTAAAAAACGTAGTCGGAAAATTTTTGCGCCGATTCGAAGGTTTCGGCTATCATCATCGCCGCAAAATTTTAGGCTCAAAATCATCATCGATCGGAAAATTTTAGGCTCAACCGAAGGTTGCAAAGTGATATTTGATCTCACTTTACCATTCGGTTCGCTTATTATCATCGCCCGGAAAATTTTAAGTCACAACCGCACAAAGTCACAAGTTCACGTGAATCGCACAAGTCTCACAAGTCCAAATCGCACAAGCCTCACAAGTCTCAAACCGCAAGTCTCACAAGTCTAATCGCACAAGCCACAAGTATCCAGGACACAAGGCTCACAAGTTCAACAAGCCTCACAAGCCACAAGTTACATTTTTTTCAACATAATGTGGTAAGTAGGATTCCAAACCGCAAAGTTCACAAGAATGTATTAAGATTCTCAAGGGAGTCGAGCAGCAGTGCACTTCAGCTTATAATGCCACATGAAAGCAACAACACCACAACACCAACAACACCAACAAGAAAGCTACAACACAAACTAAAAGGGACAATCTACACAAGAACCCAATAATCCAGTTCCCAAGCAAGCAGAAAGCAACAACAAGAAAGCAACAACCAACAACACCAACAGCACCAACAAGAAAGCAGAAAACACAACAAGCAAACACCACAAACAACCATGTCTAGTTCACCATTTGACACACAAGAGGTAAGGCTCAGATTATTAGCTCTTTATGAGATATAAACAATCATGTTGGCTGCAAATATGAATGTTGCAAACTCACCACTCCCTTTCACTCACCCACAATGGAGATGGTTCGAAATGACTTGGCCGCTGGACGGGCACATATGTTTATCGAACGACAGACATTGTTTGAAGGACGAAAACGACATCGATTTATATTGTAAATGACAAAACATGTATAGACGACATCGATTTATATTGTAAACGACAAAACATGTATAGACGACACGGATTATCGATTTATAGTAAACGACATCGATTTATAGTAAACGACTCGCCATCTTTTGTTACTGATTCGCTCGTGTGCTCGGTTCTTCCTCATCTTTTGTTACTGTGAATCGGATGACATTCAGTGAGGACATTCATGGTGTCAACAACACACCCGCCGTGTTGAGAGTCCAGATTATGTGCCTTCTCCTCCATCTTATGCGCCTCCTCTCCACCTATATCTCCACCGCAGATGAGGAGAATTTTATACACCGCCCTCCGGTTCTTCCTCATATTTTGTTACACCGCCTCGCTGATTTAGCACGAGCGAGAGATTGCCGGATCGAGGAGACGATTTTGAGTTAGAGTTTCGTGGGATGATGGCAAGATCATTGGGCGACTACGCGTGATTGATCTTAGTTTCTAGTTATATTGTGATTTTGTGAACCATGTATCAACTATTAATCTATAACAAGATTGGTTATTTATGTATTCAAGCTTCTAATTTTGTGAACCATGATATTACCGATTTATGTTGTGAATAATTATACAAATTCTTTTGGCCGATGCAACAAGAAAATCCTTTCGTGTCGTTGTCGACGTGGATTTATAATTGAAAGAACATCCCAAAGCCCAAAACTTGTGGTGCAAGTATTATGCATGTCCTTTATCAAAGGTAAATAATTAAACGCTTGCTTATTTAAGTAAATATATCAATAACTTGTTTGTTAAGAATACATTTTATAATTGTTTCATCATGTAACGACCCAAATCTTCAAGACTATGGGTGTCGATACTTTATGTGGAAGGAAGTATTTCAACAAAAGTACTTTGGTCAAGCCTCTTCTTCGACGCAGTGCTCAAACTGCGAAACTAAAGATAAGACGATCAACATGCTATTAGCTCAAAACAATTTGTTGAAGGCAAGAATAAAGACGTTGGAGGCATCACTGGAATTGGCAAGAAATCCAGTTGATCACGCATGTCAGTCGAGTGGAATACTCTATGAGCTTATAGACGACATTAATAATCTTCATGTGGAGTAGATTTCGTTGTAATAGTAGTAGCATTTGTTTTTGTATTTGTTTAATGTTTTAATGGTTTAACGTAAAAACACTACACAAATAAATATACTCTACATATAAAAAACTACACAAATAAATACACTCTACATATAAAACACTACACAAATAAATACACACTATATATATTAAAACACTACACTACACAAATAAATATTAAAACACTACACAAAACAAAAAAACAAAAAAAAAGGAAGCAAATGATTGGGCGTGGGCAAATGATAGGGTGGTGCATGGGAAGTGAAAAATGGGGTGTTGGTGTAGATTGTCCCCTAAATTATCTGAGTTCATGCATATGAACAATATATAATGTTAACATTAACTAAAACAGAATGAACGAATTATTGAGAGACAAGTCTATCCGGTTAGTGAAGTAGTCGAATACTAAAAATAAATGTTAAGATAAAGTTATGATATATATATATATATATATATATATATATATATATATATATATATATATATATATATATATATATATATATATATATATATATATATATATATATATATATATAATGTGAGGCATGACACGTAAATTATTCCACAATTGCCACCTCAATGCCATGTAATTATTTTTAATGCCATGTAATCATAAGTTGTACACCTAAGCAATTTTTTTTATAAATTTAATTAGCTATTATGTAAATTTCGTATTTTTATGTAAATTTCGGATTTTTATAGTTATTTTCGAAAATTATTTATAAAAAAGGAGCCTTGCAAGGATTGAACCTTGTTATTTGGATAAATAACATGTGTGTTTACCACTAAGGCAACATGATTTTTTAGAATATATGTTGTAAGTCCAAAATTATAAATATATGCAACCAATTATGTAGGAGAATCCCTACAACTTAGGTAACCCTAAACAAAACATATACATAAAAATTATATACGGTTCATTCATAATATATCTTTTCTCAAAAACCCTAATATCCTTTTTCCTCACAATCTCATCTAATGATCGCTTCGGATCGAGATATCATTGTATCACCAGTTGAATCCAGTGCAGAGATACCAATATAATGTCTTTAAGCAAAGAATATAGAGAGTATGCGAGGTAAAGAAAGTATTACATTCCAATGTTCTTTACCTATTGATTTACCTAAGTATCTATGCAACTGTCTAATTGTATAATCCGCCTATGTCTCTATGCATTGAATTTGATTAAAGGTTTATGTGATGAAGTTTCATTGTACAAACAATGAATTTACTCGATCCGCTTATGAACGGATGGAAATTTATCACGGTGAACATGCGCACTATGCTATTATCGCCACTAAGTTTTAGAGTGTTTCTAGCTTTAACCCATGTTGGTTCCTTGAAATAGTATTAAAGATATGTATTGATGTAATTTAGTATTCTTTGCAGGTCATAGGGAAGCTTTGCAATGTTTGAGACCTCATGCGTGGTTAAATGATGAGGTATCCGTTAATCGTTGAATTTCAAATCAAATCCACATGTATGCATGCAAAATATCATGATGATTTCCTTATTGCAGTCATTAACATTTAGCCCGTAATTTTTCAATCTTTTTAGTCTCAAGCTAAAACAAAGGCATCATTTACTTTTTATTTATTTATATATGAAGTTAGTATGTGGAATGACTAGGACCGGCCACGATTATGAGTCTTAAAAGATGGATCGCTTCGTAAAAGTTGGGCTACGGTCTTGATAATCGTGACAAGGTTTAGCTTTTGCATTACATGAACTTTTGTACTTATATGTTTTCTCCATGTTTAATGATATCGCTCTAATCGATATTCGTGCTGCTCACAAAGAAATACATTGGTGTTTGGTCGTCATCAATAAAAAGGACAAAAGTTTCAAGATCTCGACTCACTGGAGGAACCGATAAGAAAGTACCGAGAGCGTGGTATGTCAAAGCATTATTGATACATTCATAACATTTTCTTATCTGCGTGTATGAAAAAGGTTTCAATCTAGAATTATGTTTAAACATGATACACATTTGTTTATATATGCGTAAATGTTTCTTATCTGCTTGCATTTATATGTCTTTATAGGCTAAATATATCACGGATGAGGTGAAAGACAAGACTGGAAAAAGCGTTGATGTTACTTCTTGGGAGCAAGAATATGTCATTGACCTTCCTAATCAAGAGAATGGGTGTGTATAAAATGATAATCTTTACTAATTAAGAAATATTAGATTATTTTGTGGTTTTCGAACATTTTAAAGGAATGACTAAAGTTACTGTTTTGAGTCATTGTATGATATTTTTGCATATCACCGATTTTGATCGCTCGCTTTTTCCGCAAGGTGTATGATTGTGGTATGTTCATGATCAAGTATATAGACTTCTATAGTAGGGACGAGGACTATGCTTTAGCTGTGTACAATATTACATGTACAACTCTCTTCTTTCTTTGTGGAGGGTGGGATTGTTTTCCTAAATGAACAATTTTGTCGACCCATCGAGATTTACATTGTTTTCAAGTCTTTATGAATTTATAATAGTAAAAATCATAAGTTCAATATCCATTATGAATTTATAATATTGATTTAGTACATTTCAATGAACTATTAATGGGATATGGGATATACATTGTTTTCTTTGTGGAGGGTGCGCACTTGATTTGTACATATGACTTTACAAATAAGAATAATTGCAGAATCTATTAAAAATAATTGCGACTTTGAGTTTTATTTGATGATGTTGAGTGCTTCTAGATTGGGTTTATACATATGACTTTGATTAGGTTATTAAAAATATATTTACATTGAAGAATAATTGCATTAATCCATGGATTCATACTCGCTTAAGTCTGCCTCGGATCTACCCGATCCTTTCGCTCGACTTTTAGTTTCGGTATGTTTTCAATAATGTCAATTATTTATGTGAATTAGTTTGTTAGACACCGAACAAGGGATCAATATAAAACCTTTTTACAAAAACTAAAATTACAAATCTTGAAATTAAGTGAGAGAAACCAAAAAGGACAGAACACGAAAAACTACTAAAGGGCGGTTTGGCTTATGGGTCGTCAAGGATTAAATGCTACAAAAAAGCTACAAATGAAACTAATCAAAAGCTAATCCTAATCTATATTATCTAGAAGGCCTAGAGTGGACCTAATAAGCAAAAGTTAAGCACTAAGAAGCTAAAAAAAATGAAAAAGAGGTTGTTGTTGGGTTGTAGTTCAGGGCAAAAAGGCAGTTAAGGGTGGTTTTGACAAGGCAAAATAAGCTACGTAAAAAGCACCAAATCCTAATCAGATCATAAAAACATGAAAACTGAACATATGACTATTAATTTCTACAATTAAATAATCCTAAACCTAACCTAAAGTCATCTAATTCTACGCAAAAAAAAGGAAATAGGTCGATAACGAAGGGATGTAATAGTTAGTAAAACAAAACAATTTTTTTTCTAAAAGCTATTGAACGACTAAAAATTGAAGGTACTCACTACTATTACTTCACATGAACTAAATCCAAGCTTATGTGATACGCTTTAGTGCCAAATTGTAGTGTTATGATTGATATGCGCTTATGTTAACTCCTGTGAGACGCGGCAGGAGCGAGAGACAAGTCACCACCGGACTCGTTATTCATATCAAGAGACTAAGGAGAGTATTAAGAGCGTGAGCTCAAAGTCTGTCAAGCGCCTTCTATATCTACATCAAATCACTCGATTTGAATAATCTAACCTCTCAATTTCAAAGAATCTTTACCGACAATCGCAAGTACAATTACGAGCACAAATTTTAGTATATGGATCATTAATGTGAGTACTATTAACTTTCATGATATGCACATGCAATGCCCAATAAGAAACAAGCACACTCGCTTGGTGTATGAGTCAGGGTGACCTTGCTAGCATTCTTTAGAGGAACTTTTGGGTGGTGACTTTTAGTGAAAACAGAACACAACTGTGGTTGAAAGAACTTGCAAAATATGTTCGACTTCAGCTTAAATCATTAGTTTTATTCGGTCACGGAGTTGGAAGTTTATTTCTCAAGTATATGCTCAGATATTGGTTTTAATATGCATGACTCGAATGTTTCAGATCCGAATGGCACCAAGAGTCTCATAACTGGCCGCTTTATTTTAAATTTATCACAAACCACAACAAACCGCAGTTTAGTAAAAATACTACAACCATAATAAAGATACACACAACAACTAATACTCTAAATGGTCTCGTTTTTTCGCCATCGCTTTAAAGCATTCATTTATGATGGCACTGGTAAAATAATTGTCACATGTTTTAGTGACGAAGTAAACACGCTTTGTGACATATTGAAATCGTGTTTAAGTGCATTAGAACATAAAACCCATACGAATTACCTCGGATTTGACCGCATTAGATGGCACAACACATCTGCTCCACCGCATTTCGATTCGAGAGCACAAAGGAACGACCAGATTTCATCCTTGACACAAGAATGGAAAGCATACCGCTTTATTAATAGCACCGACATCGACGCAGGGAGCACGGCAACATTGACGACCACCGATGTCTCCCCAATAAAGAGTCCGCACATGAAATACCAAACATCTACACCAAGAACAACAGAGGACACCGACTGGTGCAACTCTCATCATGAAAATCAAGCAACAAAATTCTTCCAAAAGATGCCATGACTATCTTTGAACGGGTCAGACTTTTAACTATAAATATGATGTTTATTTTTTCTGGTGCACATAATTATGTTGAAGATACATTGAGTGCTTTAAAGCATTGGTCGAGCAATGACCATTGAAACTTCGTTGAACATACTTGTATGGGTCAAAATAATTTTAGGTTGTTTGAACACGTTAGCGACTTGATAATATTGAAGGTTCCTTCTCTCATTGGCATTCTTTTTCCATCCTATATTTAGACTTTTTTTTAATAACATGCTTTTATTTATAGGATGATACCGGAGATCATAGGGATGTATACCAGCTAATGATAAATATTTTTAAACAAATTAATAATCTCGAAGAGTCCGTGGCCATGCTTTGGCAATCCAGAAGCCTCACTTATGTTCTCTGCTCTAACTGTTGCAAAGGTGGGGTCATGGCTAAATGGGGTCAATATTCGTCTGCTTCTGTCTCAGCTTTCCAAGTCAGTGTTGGTCTAGCGGGAACGACAAACAAGACGATCAAACTACCAAACAATTTTACCCTTTTGGGTCAACCAGGTTATACTTGCGGACCTGCAAAGGTTGTTCCTCCAACTACTTTTCTCACTCCCGACAAGCGAAGAAAAACTCAGACATTCAGTATGAGTTCCTAATTTCCTTTTTTTTTAAAATCTATAGTTTCACTTTGACTTTAACTATGTATGTTGTTTTCTTCCACCATCATTGCTCTTAATTAGCACTTCTTTTAGAGAATAGGGATGTTGCTCGTATTATACTTTTTCAAATTTGGGAACCTAAGTTTAAAGATGATACGAATTTACTATAACTTTTTACTGAATGATCCTTGGTCTTGCAGTCAAATAATTTTAACAACTTATGTCCTTTTTAAAAATACCATATCAAGATTTACACACAATTCCTTTCTCTTTTCAAATATAGATTATTAACAATATTTGGTTTTTGTGGTTGGATGTTGAAATTGATCATTGCACAAGATACGCAATGTTCTTGGCACACCGATTGACACTTTTTCCCGATGCAAGGAATGTTGCTCAATTAATGAATATTCGTTATTCAAATGTAAGTCCGATTAGAAATATCATAATATAAGGAATCAAGTACCCTTAATTCCTTAACGCCTTTTCTATTGCCTCATGATGTTATGCTTGTCAATCTTGCCGACTTGATCCCAAATGCGAGCTTGGAAGCTATTAACTTGATTAAAGTGAGTAGCATTCTTTGATTTTGCCTTACTTCTAGAATCCAAACTTCAACCTCTCATTTGCTAAAATCCCTACAACAATTAGTCAAAAGGTTAGTAAAAGGAATTGTTTTTGAGCAAGATGTTGCTACATTATAACTTTTAACTCTTGAGTCTATTGAAAAACCAATCTTACCCATATTCTCTGAACATGTCCAACTTCCCACTTCTTGCTCTAAGATGGTAACCGAATATCAGTATGGCGATATAACTACTGCTTCAAGATACATTAAGAGTGCTTGGAGTTTGGAAATATTGTTTGGATTATGTGTTTTCGCGATTGTGATGTGGTTTTGAATGCTGTATAATTTGGGGTTTGACCTTTTGATTGATTAGGACGAGGGTTTGTGAGCTTTAGTGCTAAGTATGCTATGGTAATCTGTATTATTATATATTTAAGGTGATTCGTGCTTGAAACTTTTATGGTAGAAAGTCATATATATTAATGCAAAACTTAAAGAATGAGTGAGTTTCTAAGATTGTAAAAAACTATGGTCTTACAATCGCTTAAGATGAATTATTTATTGCTTATAGAAGTGAGGATGATTCTTTCATACTCTATAGTTTAGTGAATCATTTTGTCATTTTATATGTTTTGTTTCTATGACCTTTTAATTTTATCAGTGATTCTCAATTTTGACTTTAATTTTTATTAGAGTTGTCAACAAAGCGACAATATTGGTTTGATGGACCATGAAGTGTTTATAGAGAAGCAAGTACCATCCGGCATTCTTACTAAAGATAAGATTCAAAGTTTTATCCGGAAGATGCAAAGAAGTCGAGCATACTTTTGTTTTGGTATTATTAGGATTAAAACTTTGATATATTAACTTTTACGAAATGAATTATACTTGTGTATTAGGAGAAGGCATCCGTGTGTTAGGTCACAAGTTTTACAACACAAGCTTATAAGAGAAGAGATGAGGCGATTGAGCAAGCTCTAACACATACACACGCTAAGCAATAATACGGTTATGAGAAGATGTATGTGAAAGAAAAGAAAACTTGAACAACCAACCTCAAATGAGGGTTTACAAGAGTTTATATAGGCAAGGAGCTAGGCAACACTCCTCTCCTTCCCTATTCCTTATTGGGCTTGGATCTGCTTATGGGCCTTCTACATAAGCTTGACCTTAAACAAACATAAAGGCCATAATAATGCTACCTATTACATATGAAATATAAATACTTGAAATACTGCTTAGAGTGATTCCAACAATCTCCCTCAAGTATATATGAATGTAAACGGTGAAGGTGTTGATGTAATAGTAGTCGTGACGCCTTCCGACATTCTTCTTCTTGTGAGAGGAATTGCCTTGATTCGAACAATCTCCCAAAGGTAGAGAGATCGTTATCTTTGAGCGCTTATGCTTTGACGTCATCTTTAACTTTGTTCTTTGATCATTGTTCTTGTGGTGAAAGTGATAGTATGTTGTTGTTCGTGATCGCCCCGCTTCGTGTCTCGCTTCACGCTCCAAAGGTTCCACGTCATTCTTCAACATGCTCACACGCCTATGACGTTGGAATTCAACATCGATGAAGTTCTCTAAGTCTTTAACTTTGTAGATTCTTTGGTTTGACGAAGAATCATTTCGACGGTTGTGTTGCTTTTGAATAGAACTCCATTAGTGATGATGTTGGTGTGAACATGAGAAGAATCAAGACGATCATCCCGCCCGTAGCTTCCATAAGAAGAAAACATTTCAAACGGTTAGTAATAAGCGGTTTCCCAGACTTACAAGTTTGAACTTCGAGAGTGTTAACAAAGATAGTGTGAAAACACAACTCTAATTTTACAAAGGCCGCTCTCGAACCGGAGTCCCACAAGTGAGATAACGCGATGTACCAAGTACATCTACAGCTCAGATGAGTCGAGGTACACCAAGCATCACCTCACGATCAGACCGCTTGAGACACACCCGTAATCCACGGGAGTTACCGGCGACCCGCCGTGGTCGTTTGATGTTGACCGGCAGAGTTTCCATTCAATCACCGAGGATCATGATGTGAACCTCTCATAAATGTTCTCGATGATTGCTAAGATCCGTGAAGGACTCGATATGAACCATCGATGATCTTATTTGTTGATCATCAAGTGATTAAATGTCAAGTGTTCCTAAGAGATCTTTTGATGAATCTCATGGCTCTAGACTCAATAGTGCTTTGGTTTTCCCGAGCGGAGACTAGGAGAGGGTCTCCTTCTTCAATACCAACGATCTCTAAGAGAAAGCCAATAGATTATGTAGGGTTCCCGTGAGAATGAAACAAGTTTCGCTGAGAGAAACTTGAGTGGCTAAGAAGGTTTAGTGCATGCGCCACCGGGTCCATGACGACTTTTAATCTTCAATACCGGTGTCACTAAGTGACAACCAAGAGTATATGAATTGAACCCGTGTCCGCCCTAAGTTGAATAACTGAGGGCTATTTCTTTTCACCCTTTACTTTACATTTCTTTTGATTCTTCAACTCCTTCTTTCTCCGATTCTCATTTTCTCCTTTTATAATCATTCCTAAGGACTTCTAACACTAACTAATGGTAGTGTCCTGGGTAGATCCTCCCGCTCAAGGATCATAGGACGGTTATTCCTAACCTTAGTCACCTTATAACCCATGACTAACCTATGTTTGCCATTATAACCACCGAAGTTAAAATATCTCTCAAAGGGTTTGTTAATGAAAACATGTTTGAACCACGTGAGAGATGAAGTTTTGCATAAATACTCCCTCCACATGTGCTTAATAGTTTTAATGGTTAAATGCACAATGAGGAAAGAGCGCACTTTTGAATTGATCCACTAAAGATAGACAATCTCCGCGAGACACGGTTACGTTGAATAGTTAAAGAGATATATTGTCGCTTTTAGGTGACAACTAGCTCTAATAACTACCTTGAAGGTGTAGACAAACCTTGGAAGGTTGTCAAACCCGCCGTAGTTCATGTCTATCAAAAGTTTCGAATGGTACTTTCTACTCGACAAGTCCTTTCATGAGACACGCTTACATCACTAGCGAACTAGCTTGAAATTATTACCCGTCCAGACAAGTCTTTTCGAGTTACAAACAGCTTTAGTACCGCCAATTCGTTGGTTAAGTCCGAGGTACATGATTCATTTGCATTTTGTACAACATATTTCTTATCACACAATTTTCTCCCTCAAAATGGCATATAAAATTGTTATTTTTGAACGGTTTGAGAATAAATATGACCATTTTGAGTGTCATGGGAAGAGTGACCATCGTGAACAATTTGTGAACAAAGTTTTCATCAAATACCCCTCAATTAGTGATATACACGGTTGAGGTTTTGAGAAATCTTATGGGAAGTACTTGTCTTTTGAGCAAAACCTTGAAAAATGAAAGGTTTGATAGGTTTTACTCAAAATAAGAAGCTTTCGCTCCTTTTATAAGGATTGTGGCACCGAGGCGCACTACGTGGTCCTTTCTTGACAATTACGGGTTGTACATCGTTATGTGTGCACAAGCCATTCACATATGTAATCACACATCCAAAATTATAAGAAGGAAACCATTTAAGGGTACCGTGAAGTGCAAGTGATATTCCTGAGAGCGCGACCGGCGCTGAAAGCCGATGATGTTCCTCCCGAGTCGACCACCAACATAGCTTTCCAATCGGCGGAATCGATCCTTCGAACAACCGCTCATCAATCAAGGTGATGATACGCCTCACATCCCTCCTTTCCCGAGAGTTCCAGCCGCTTAGATTCCCAACTTTCATGCGATATCCTTCAATCTGCACGCCAATCCATCCCTAACCATCTTCAAGGTATGATCCCGAATTTGTGGAGCTCACTACACGCCATTAAGCGCTTTCTTCAAGTTCACCGCGTAAACAACGCCGAAAGGTTTGTCGATGAGCGTGAGTTGTTTAAGCCGGTTGATGTCGGAAGATCAAGTCGTGGTGGAGTGAAGTTTACACGCTTCGATATGATTCAACAACCATCCGGATATCTTCGACACGCTCTTTGATCACGATGCGCCTAATGAAGATGAGAACCGACTTGATAAATTCACGTTGAACTTCAACGAGAATTGTCTCATACGACCGCACTTTGGCAAGATACATGTCTTCGATGTCGCTGAGGACAAGTTCTCAAAGTCGCCTTCAGAGAATCCATAGTCCTGCTCATCTTGTCGCTTGACTATGATATTCTTTAAGAATGTGTAGTCCCACTTAGACTTGAGATCAATGTGTTTGATGGCCACGATGTCCTTCGAGCTATACACTTCATGTTGAGACTTCAACCGTGCATCAGAGTAGATTCTTCGCGCTCGTGCCAATGATGAATCCCATACAATGCATCTTGGTCGATGCTTGCACGCTGTCGAAAACAAGTGAGTTGCACGCCTCGATAGCTATGCGCTAGAGTAAATGGTCACTGGAATGGAAGAGTCAATGATGTAGTGTATTTTCTCGAACCATCGCCACCATGGAGAAGAAATTCCGTGTCTTTGTTGAAGAAATATCGAAGGAATCCTTGGTTCGCCTGCTGGCCAATGGTCGGTAGAGGTTTGGTCCAATGGTGTAGTATGGAGGGTTGTCCCTTTGTGTGAAGTCAATGTTTGCTTCCGGATTGAGCCAATCCATGTTGTTGGACATAGCTCGAGCGATGTTCTCAAGATGATATTCGACCTCGAGGGCGCTTTCAGAGTCGTTTTCCATAGTTGAAAAGCTTCATTCTTGATTCGCTCAATTCGATTTTGTCATTTTCTTCACATGGAACCGTTTTGCAACATTTTGCATGCTCCATTGTTGAACCATCTACCAATTCTTGACCTTCATCGTGGTAGGAGTTTGATTGACAAGTGTGGAGAACCATTCAAACTCTTCGGTTTTATCGTCATCTAGCCATGATACGACCCGGCCGAGTCGTCTGCTTTTTCTTTTGGAAGGCTTTGATGATGAAGTCGGTTTCGCACTTGTTTGGGTGAGGTGGGTTGTTGTCGGGCTCAAGGACCTCTTCATCGCCACCACCCGTATACTCAAAGTGATCACCGCTTTATGAGTCGTGGGTGGTAACTCGAATCGTCCCGAGGTTTATCAAGAGAAGACCGAAAGTGGAGGAGACTTATGTTGAGAAGAAGTCCGTGGTGGAGGAGGTGGCATAGATGTAGATTGACCCGATCGCTTCGACGCTTAGGTGCGTAGTCCTTATCCTTATCATCGCCATCTCTTGGCCGTTGGGTTGATCGGTCGACTCCTTGCATGATGAACCGAGTTGAAAAGCAAGTAGACCTTCAAAAATTTAGCTTCATCCAAGTAAACGCTCCGCATCGCTTTGACATTTGCATCACTAGTTTAGCGATTAACCTCGTATCGTAGAGATCGCCTTCTTTGGCCATTGTATGTTTAACCAATGCGACGATGTTAAAGTGAGTTGTCCGAGAATACTCTAGTCACACCGGGACAAAGGTCGAGAAGAAACTTGTGGGTTTGTTCTCTTGTCGACTTCTCCAGCCTTTTGGACTTTTGAACGATATCCCAAGGTACTTTTGAGTGTAACCTTCAATCATTTCATTTAGTTCCTCCCGACGATGACTTCTCATGAATTCTCGAATAGCTTTCCTATCTTTCCGCATCTCGTCATTCTCATCATGTAAGTACCGCATTTGTTCAAGATACCAATTAAGTTTTCTTTGAAGCATGTCCTTCTTTCTAACTTGTTTGACAAATTTTCACAATTCTTGCATGTGTTTGAGAAATCCAAGATTTAGGTGGTTTCTTCACGGATTGGATGATGATCCGTTGACTTTGTTGATGGTGGTGGTGATGAATGAGATGAAGAGTCCGATGATGAGGAGACATGAGGAGACTTCATGTCCTTAGGAGTTTCGAGGTTTTCCTTTGAGTGTGTTGGACTGCCTAGAAGAAACTTTGAGTAATCATCCTCGCCATCCTTAGACTTTTCTTTCTCGCTACCGCTTCTCAAAATCATACTCATAGTGTCCTCCACAGTCGCTAGAAGTTGCAGAAGAGTGGTGGCACCAGCCCTTTATCGGGTTGATTAACCGCATCAGAGATGGTTTAGAGTGGGCAGCCCACTTGATCCTCCAGGCCACCCATTTGATCTTTAGCAA
Organism: Chrysanthemum lavandulifolium; assembly: GCA_022545495.1. Taxonomy (NCBI): domain Eukaryota; kingdom Viridiplantae; phylum Streptophyta; class Magnoliopsida; order Asterales; family Asteraceae; genus Chrysanthemum; species Chrysanthemum lavandulifolium. The sequence goes on along the minus strand of CM040241.1, from coordinate 232,293,694 downwards.
ATTCTTCGCCTTGTGAAGGTGTCTCGACTTTGTGAAACTTCTTTCCGTATGCATGATCCAATTGCTCTTCTTCATCTTCGTAGCTTTCATCCCGAGGTACAAGTGCAGAGTCTTCTTTCCTTTAATAGTTTGAGGACTGGAGGTTTTGGCACCGAGGATTTTCATCCTTGCGCTTCGAGAATGTGATCTCTTCATCTCGTGTCAAGAGCCTCGTAATCCTCGCCCCGAGCCGCTCTTTGCGGTTCAAGTGAAAGGATCGGAGTGGCTTCCGAGAAGGAACTTTCTTCTTAGCGGGTTTCTTTGAATGGGTTTCTTCTTTGGAACATTCCTTTGACTATCTCGTACTTGTGACACTTCCAAGACTTCCTTTTCTCGGTTCTCCTTATGTGTGTACCGTAAGATTTTTCGTCGAGATGACCAACTTTGCCTTGTTTGACCGCTTCCAGATATCTTTTGTACGCTTCGAGCTCGACATCTTCGCTAGAAGAAAATCGCAAAGACAAAGACCTTGTTTCTTTGTAGACGTTTCCTTGATTCGCATGACATAGAATAGGTTCCGCCAACATGTCGTGATTGTCGGGTCATTGAGCCTCTGGGAATGTCGATGAAGTCCAAGTGCTCGGATCAACAATTTGGTATATCCGATGTAGGGAATCTTTGAGCCAAGTTTGTTGAGAAATGTCATCATGTCATCCCAAATCGAGCTTCGATAGCGATGTGTTTCTTGTTGACCAATGCCCGTAATATTTGAAGTTCCATGAGCTTAGGTGCTCATAGTCACCGCCACGACCGTAAATGACTTGGTGATGATCATGTAGAGTGTTCTCCATGGTTGAGGAATACTCTTAAGCTCTACGTGAGAGTGCTTGTTGATTACCCCGTAGCCTCGCCATAACCGATATCGATTAAGAATTGGAGAGTGAGCTCTTCAACAGTGAGGCATATAGTTTGGTTGGATCGACTTCAGAATTAGGAGAACAACCCTTAAGTCTCGCAGTGTAATGATGACTTGTTTGTGATTCGTAGTCACCGTCACAGCAGCTTGTCCTTTGACCCTTTCCATAGTGTTCCGTAACTGCTGGATGTAGATCTCGTGACGCTTGCAGAGTGAGTAAGCATGTTCGACACGGATGAGTCCTCGTAATATCAATAGCAATAAGACATGAAGATTCGAGCAAGTGAGGGTGTCAAAGTCAACACGGAGGTTATTCTTTCCTATCTTCATTGGATAGCCATGAGGATAGATATCAAGAATGGAGAGAACTTCGTGTGCATCCACATTCATTTGTTCACCATGTCGTGATCTCAAATAACATTAGCCAAAAGAACCAACATATCGAGAGACATAATGTTAGTCAATGTAAGGTCTTATTGTCTAGTTATTGAATGTATAGTGATAATGATTGTTACGAGTCCTAAGTCACTTGTATGTTCAATAGTTCATTGATATCGTGAAATGTTTCGTGAGTTAGTTAACTTTAAGTTTTAAAGTTTATTTTATCACTTATTGTTCACAACATATCGCATTTATTTAAGTTTATTAGTGACATTTTGGATTCGTGATGATATGATTAGTTTATTTACAAGTTTGTACAAGTAACAATTCATCATGAAGGTCAATCCAGGTTGCGTAGCTTTGGCAAAGTTATGCGAGATGTGTATGATATGTGCTTAGCGAGACCGACGCCAGAGAATTCTATCTTACGCGTAAGAAATGTTACGCGAGGAAAAAGAGACATTATGCGAGAGCTTATGCGTAGGCATATATTAACCTTACGCGTAAGGCTACCGTAAGAGTTGACCTTGCCGTAGGGGTCATCGCCACGATATCCTTCACTGTGATACGCCGTAGTCCATTGTAGAACCTTATGCGTAGACGCCACGCGAAGACTAGTCTTACGATAACAAGCTACGCCGTAAGGTGATCCTTATGCGAGATTAATAACCACCTTGATTCTCAATATTACGTGTTGCAAGCCCGAAATAAATCATCATTTCAACAAAGTTAAAACATATAACATCTGCTTAAGACAAATCAAATCACATTTACATAGTTGAACGCTAGCTACGAGAATATCTTACGCGAGACTAAACCCTAATTCTACGCAGATCAAATCTAGCCATGGATTATGCACCAAAGTTTTTCCGTATATCATAGAAGTTGTGAGAGCATGTAGACCAAGTTTTAACACTTATTATGCGTTGAATCAAAATACCCAAAGTTTATGAACTTTAAACCCTAGTTTCGAATTGATGACCAATTCGTGTTTCGGGTGGCTATAGACTATGGAAATCATCAATTCAACAACGCAAAAGCATAACCCAATGCCTTTTAGACCAAAACACTTCACATTTGAAAACACCCAATTCGACTTATAAACCCTAATTTTCAAAAATCATCAATTAGTGAACTGGGTGGATTTTGATGGTTAACAAAGTATCATTGATGTATTATGAACGCTTTGACACAATCATTTCACCCCAAACACACACGATTGATTGTGTGTTCTTACGCATAAGCGTAGAACACCAAATCACGCCAGAGAACACGCTTTTAGCCGTAGGATTTACATGAGATTCAAAACCATTGTTTAAAAACATGATCCAAACACGTAAACACTTACGATTGATAATCGAAAGCACGGATTTGTAAAACGAATATGGACCGTGGATGATATTAGGTGAAATATTTAATGTGATGGGAATAAATGTGGTGGGTGGAGTATTTTGTATAAAATAACTTTAAGGTTTTGACAGCTTATAGTCCCTCCACCTTTTCCTTTTTCACACAAAGCCTTTTAACTTCCATTTTGGTTACCAAACGAAGATTTTGGGAAAGAAACTTGACGACACCCCCCGACTTGAGAAAATAATGAAAGGTTGTTAATTAAAGTCCAAGGAGTGTCTTTGAATCGTAAAGTGTACCACCATTTGTAAAAGAATCAACCGAGATGTGATAACATGCAAGTACACGATGTTTTGAAACAAGCTTAATGGATTATTTTTTCCCTCAACACTTGATCGGTAAAAATACCGAATTTTGAAAGATAAAAGTGTTGACGGAAGAGATGTACTTGCCATGTTGAAAGAAAGATAGATTAGAGAATATTTTTGTTGTTTTTATAGGATTTTATATTTTTGTATTTTGTTTTGAAAATTTATTTACAAAAGAGGTTTTGGTGTTCGATGTGTTTTAAGACTGCTTTTAAGAGGTCATCCAGCCCTTCGAGTCAAACACCTCATACCAATTCGTGGACCAACTCATTAAACCGAGCGGGAGGCAAGGCTTTGGTGAGCGATCCGCCAATTGGTATTCAAGACCACAAAGTATAATTCAACTGCACTGCTCCACGTGGTCCTTGATGAAATGATAGCGTAGATCGATGTGCTTTGATTTCGAAAGTGTCGAATCGAGTTGCACGAGATTGCAATGGCACCGATTGTCGCAAAGACATCGATTCTCACAACACGTAACCATAGTCTTTGAGTTGTGTTCTCATCCAAATGACTTGAGCACAACAAAGTGACATGGCTACATATTCTCGCTTCGTTGATGACAATGATGTACAATCCTCGCTCTTAGATTGCCAAGACACCGCTTATCACCGAGAAATTGTAGAGCTCTCAAGTACTTTTCCTCGAGTCTAAGCATCCCGCGTGATCGTCCTCAAAAGCGATTAGTTCAAAACCGTAATCCTTCTGATACCGATCCCCAAATTAATGGTTCCTTGATGTATCGGAGGATTCTTTTAGCCTCGTAGAGGTGGGTTTCATTGGTCGCGATCGATAACGGAGCATAGATAAACCAAGCAAAGACAATATCAGTCTCGCTAGTCGTTAGATACATGAGGACCCAATAATACTTCTAGATTTGGTGGGTCAACTAATTTCCCATGTAAATCAAAGATCAGCTTCTTGGTATGAGTCATTGGTGTGGCATAAGTATCATGTGTTTTCATTCCAAATTTGTTTAACAATTCAAGGGCATATTTGACCGACTTTAAAATACCACGGGTGATTGATGAACTTGCAGCCCTAGAAAGAACGTAAGTTCACCCATCATGGACATTTCAAAATTTTTCTTCATTAGTTTTGCAAAAGCGATTGAAAACTTTTTATGTGTAGACCCAAAATGATGTCATCCACGAATTTGAACAATTAAGATGTGTGCCCGTGATATTGTATAAAAGAGTTGGGTCAACCGAGCCTTTGGTGAAATTATTGGCAATGAGGAAGGATGATAGCTTATCGCATCATGCCCGAGGGGCTTGTTTGAGACCATAAAGGGCTTTGTTCGCTTTGTAGACATGGTTCGGGAACTCGTGATCAACGAATCCATCCGTTGGTCGACATAGACCGCTTTTAAGTTGCCCATTGAGAAACGCCGCTTTGACATCCATCCGATAGACCGTCATGTTCATATGAGCAATGAACGCGAGAAATATCCGAAAACCTCAAGACGAGCAACCGAGCAAAAGATTCTTCAAAGTCTATCCTTCTTCCCGACGATAACCCTTAGCAACTAGTCGTGACTTGTTTTCGATGACATTCCTTCAAAGATCCAATTTGTTTTTCCAATCCATTTTAGACCAATGACGAGACCCTCGCTGGTCTTTCAACCGCCCCATACTTCAAGACGCTTGAATTGGTTGAGTTCTTCCCGCATGGATTCAATCCATTGTCTTTTGTCATTGCGCCTTTAATGTTTTTAGGTTCGATTGGGACAAAGTGAGTGCATAAATGCGTGTTCACCATCCGAGCGAAGACGTTGTCTCGTAACGATCGTTGATTCGGGTTGCCAATAATGTTAGCCGAGGATGGTCTTTAGTCCATCTATGTGTAGAGGGTTGATGTTGGTATACATTGTGCGATTCGAGGATTCAAATGGTTTGTTGAAGATTCCGCGACATCCGTGCGCAGCCTCATTGGCAAACGGGTCAAGAACGACGGATCAAAATCGCAGGGGGTACTTCATTCGTAATATCATCACCGGTTCATCATTGTTGGAAGCGTGTGTTCAACTGCTGTGTTGGAGTCAATTGTGTAGGTGCATCTTCAACAAGAGTTGTTGTAGCAGTGTATCGTATAGGAATATTATCGTTGTGCAATGAAACAATGGATACACCAGAGCATCGCTCATCAATATCGCCACGTAATGTAGGAGCAAATAACCTTTCCATTTGTTGACGAGTTAATGAGGGCTTTCTTCACCGATGATGGGGTTGAGGAAGTTTAAACGGTTGTGTCCGGTTCTAAGTCATATACTCGTAAGCCATTTCCGTGAGTTCATCGAAATGAGCATGAATCGCTTCCATTACCTCCTTAGTTCGACGATTCCGCATTCGAAACCTTTAGAATTGTCACAAGATCCAATAAAGACCCAATATCGCCTTTGGCTTTGAGCTTTCCAAAATCATCACGATCATTATTCGGATAGCAAAGGGATCCAAATACATGAAAGTGTTTGAGGTTCGGTTTGTAGTTGTGGACAAGCTCGAAAGGAGTTTTGTTGTATGCTTTGTGATCATAGAACGGTTTTGAGTATAGCATGCAGAGACTTCCGCCCATAAGTAACTGGAAGTTTAGCATTGATTAACATTGTTCTGCAGCCCACTAACGCTCGTTTCGCCTTTCAACAACTCCGCTTTGTTCGTGTGTCCCGCAATAGATGTTTGATGTCAATTCCACTTTCTCATAAAATTCACGAAGGGTTTTGTTAACAAATTCGGCCTTTGTTCGTCCGAATAATCCCGACGGTGTCATGGAGTCGAACTCAGATCTTTGTGAGAAAGGTGATGATCATTTGTGGAGCTTGGTCTTTGCTACGAAGAAAATAGACCCAAGTCCATCGTGAGTAGTCATCAACAATTACTAAGATGTAGCGCTTGCCGCTGATCGCTTGCACACGATCGGGCCACACAAATCCATGTGAAGAAGATGAAGCACATGTCGAGAGTCGTGTTCCACCTTTGAAGGAAAATGAGCACGAGTGCTTTTCCCTTGTTCACATGTCGAGCAAAGGTGATCTTTGAATACCGGAATCGCGGGAGTCCTTCAACTAGTTTGTGTCGAGCAAGGTTGGTGATGGTTTGAAAGTTTAGATGAGAGACGACGGTGCCATAGCCGTGATTTTGTAGATGTTGCCTTTGAAAGTAAGCAAATGGGAGAGGAAGCAACCATGTCTTGCATAGAGATAGTGTAGAGACTAGAATTACGCGAGCCGACATAAGGTCATTTCCATGTAGATCACGAATGAAACAAGTTTTCTCCCCGAAAGCAACCTCCAAATCTCCATCACAAAATTGACCCATCGAAAACAGATTGTGACCGAGGCCTTCCACATAGTAAACCCCGCTTATTTCAATGTTCCCATTAACATAATCTCCGTAGCCCATGATGGTCGCAAGTGATCGCTCCCGAATCTGACAATGCCAATGAACTTTGCAATAAAGTTTGATAACAGCTTAAGGTTGCTCGTCATGTGTCGGGAACATCCGCTATCAACAATCCGAGAATGATCTCAGATCACCATGCATTACACATGCATTTACACGATGGAATAGAAGTAGATGTGGAACCCAAATGTTAGAGGGTTCCAAGGTGTATATTAGACATACACACATTGAGAATTTTAGGCATCCACTTAAATCCTAGTGTGTTATATATCCATTTCGCCATCCAGAACTACTCTTTGCTTTAGTCTTAGTGAAAGCACTAGGTGGTACTACATTCTTAGGAGGTGAAGCGGTAGCTACCGTGATAGCAATGGTTGCCTTAGAATCTAAAGAAGGTGGTTTACCAAGCACGACTTAGAATGTTTAGTGGGCCTAGAGGTATTCCGATTCTTAGGATTCCGTAATCTAGAGATTATAGCTTTAGCAACACATTTGTCATGACAATCGAATTCATACTCTTTCGACAAATATCACAAGGTGCATCGATCAATATCAAAGGTACTTAACGGTTTAGCATTCGCTACATCACTATTTCTATTACATTTGCCGACGCAACATCTATAGTGGAAGTAACATGAGTTTTATTCGAGTCCTAGGGTGTTCTTCTACTTTAGCATTCCTTATTGATCTTTTCTTAGGTCGCAACTTCCTATTCTTCGCTTGAGTGCTCCTAGGTCGTGAAGTGCGGACGCTTGGAAAAGATGCAACTATTCTGCTTCAAGAGAGGGAAACACATTAGCAACTTGTGATTTGGCAGGAATTCTTGGTTCACGATTACTAAGTGTGACCGGTGCTAATCTCTTAATCACAAGAGGCGGGAGTAGTTCATACTTTCCTAACATTTCCGTAACTTAGAAATGGTGTGAATCGATCTTGATTTTCGTAACTAATATTACCAAAGAAAATTCATGACTTCTAGTGTGAGCAAGATAGTGATCAAGTTCGTTTGATGCTTCATCTCGAGTCTTTTGAGTAAATCAAATATGACACCATATTCTGCTTAACTTTTAAAATTTCTTGTTCATATTTTGAGATTTGACTTTTCAAAGACACGCTTTGATCATCCAGCTGCTCAATTTTAGGATCAAGATTTTGCACTCAATTGAGCGATTTTCTTTGAAAACTAAGTTGATGGTTGTGAATATCTTTTCACACCATTGAAGACGACGCTTTGCATTGTAAATTTCCGTGTAATCGCTTATTTTTCGCTTTTAAAGACTCGATCCAAGCACATTATCGGTGTTCTCAACAAGAATAACAAAGTGTCAACAATATCGCAGAGATATGATCGATGCATATGGCAATGAATAGAATAGCACAACATTATGGATATCAAGACGTATAACATCTTCCAAGAGTCGATCAACATCTTTTCTCAACGCTTTTTATGCTTTGTGTTAGTAATAGATGTTTCGCTTTCTCGAAAACGCTTTTCATTACCCCAAGTTCCTTATGAAAATCCTTTTCCTGTGCAATTGCACAACTTTTCAAGTTTTTAACATTAGGTAAAAGATTTTTCCAAAAATGTCTCTTTGTTCTCGCCAGAGGCGATTGAAAATGTTCAACTTTGATTTCGATCGATATTCTATCTCATGTTGTAAAATTTTGAGGTCACCATGAAAATGTCAAAATATCAAGAATTTTTCGATTTTCAGTTGTGAGTTTACTTCGCTAATGGAAGGTAAAGGACCATAAGTTTGTGCAAAGACCGCTTTGGGATTAACAATAGAAGACTCGTGTGTTTTGATGATAACCCTTGGTGTGTTAGAAGAATCCGCTGGTGTGACGAAGTGACCGCTTTTATAATTAAAAGGTTTGTTGTAAACAATGCTTTTAATTTAGATCGACTCGCCTTCTCGCATCTAATTCCTCTTGACGATGGTATTCAACAACACTCATGACAAGATTATCAATTTTGTATTCTGACCGGAAACTTCGTGAGTTGGTTTGAATGTTTTAGTGAAAGCTTTGGTTTGTAATCGCCTAGATTTTTCCATATCCATTTGGATTGGGTTTTAAGGTAAACTTTTCAATAGTCAGCATCGATTCACCATGTTTGTAAACAACTGCTTTAAACTCTTTAATTTTGTTTTGCAAACCGAGAATTTCGCAAGAAGGTCATCTACCCGATTCGTTGAATGCTTTTTGTATGCGGAGAACTGCTTTTGACAATTTAACAACTCACTTTAGCTTTTTGATTTTCCAAGGTGAGAGCGTTAAGTTGCTTTTTATGTTCATGTTTCATTGTTCTAATTCGACAACAAAGCATTCTTCGAGGTGGCTAGATCACGATCCGTCGCTTCTAAATATTTTTCGCTTTGATGAGATTTTGCAAAAGCGGCTTCAAAACCTTTTTCACGGTTTTCTTGAGTTTTGAAAAGTTGAGTTGCATTTGTAAACATTCAAAATCCTTGGTTAACAAAGGCATTTTTACTTTTTAAGGATTGATTTAATGCATAGCATTCCTCCATTTTGATTTTATGGTCTTGAATTAACCGAGCAAAATCCGGATGAGGCAACAGATCATCTTGTTCAACGCGAGTCTCAACATGATCATTCTTTAGATCCTCAAGTACGACCACGAGTCAATTTGATTATCAAAGGAGACCATAAGGTCATCTTGATCGCCAAATGTAACTACTGTGGTTAACTTGAAAATCATCAAGAAGATGTAGAAGACTCATTTTGAATAACCGATCCGCGCGGATTCGATATCAAGCGAGATATTAGTTCGATATGATGATGGTTTGTTCGGTACTGAGACAAGCCATCGCTGTCATACATCGGGCTCAGATCACCATGTGCACTCATGCATATTAGCCATCAACATAACAAATGTGATTCGCCGCAAGTCCTCCATATCATCATCCGAGTCCAGACCGCCATGAAGCTCGTTTTTGTCCGTAAGGGATCCACCACTTCATCCTTAAGAGCCGGTAAGGCTCTTTGAAATAAGCATCGCCCTAGTCCTTGGCTTTGGGCATGCATTAGCCAGTGTCCCTTTTCATTGCGCTTGTAGCATCTAAGACCATTTAACCGATTCTCGAGCATTTCTGCTCCACCACTGAGCTCGTTGTTATTCCTACCCACAAGATTAAACCCTTGACCACCGCCCATCCGACGCACCATAATCACGATTTTGAACTTCAACACGTCCATTGTTCACCACAGCTTGAGTCCGTGTGTTAGATGAGGAACGAATACGATTGTTGGATTTGTTGGTGTAACGCCAAAAGCATTAGCAATCATCACAAATCCTTGTTGCAATGCTTCGAACGGATCTGCTTCCTCGCCGCTTCATCGACATATGCTTGAGCATTGTTGTTGTATGGAACCAATTGATTTTGTTGAGGTTGTGACCGTGAAGGCGGGTTTAAAGCAGCTTGGTTGAGTCGGTCGAGAGGATAATTCGCTGAGCATACAAGGCAAGTTGTTGATTGTCCGGGTTGTGATGCTTAGCAATTTGAACTCGGAGAATCCTTTCCCAATCAACTTCCTTTTCATGAGGCTTCAAGTAATCGTACAACAATCCATAAGTAGAATGATGCATATTCTTCGCTGACGGAGAAAATGACATACTTCTCCCATTCGGACCAAGACTACTCAGAACTTAGTATTCACCGCAATTCTTGGCATAATGATGTTGTGTTTATCCAAATCATTGATGATATCTCGAAAATCGATGATGATAGGACTCTAGTGTCTCCGTGTTCAATCAAGAAGTGTTCATAAGCCAAGTAAATTTTGGATTCCAAATCCTCCCGATTGAGTATGCATCCTTCCATAAGAAGACTAATATGATCCCACATTTTTGTGCGCTTTTGAGCATCAACACTACGAAGAATTGGGTTTGGTAATCCAAGAGGATGTATTCCATTGCAAGTTCATCCGCCTATAGTGTAGAAGTTCGTAGCATTAAGATCAAGAACCGTAGCAATGTTGGTTTGTTCATCTCTGGTGGAACAATGTTTGGATCTCCTGCACAAAGGATGAGAGGCATCTCAAATGGACCTTCCAAGATAACCTTCTTTAAGAACTTTCCATGTGGCTTCTTCGCATCACGTAACCTAAAGAACCTTATCACCCATTGATCGTAGTTTCGGAGTGAGCATTGAGGTCTATCAGTGATCCACTTCATGAATTGATTGTTGGTCGCTTAAAGCTTCACACATCTTAGCAAACCAAGTGGGTTCCTTCATAGTGGTCCGTGATGGATGTTGATTGAAATCGGTTGTGTAGGGTTGAACTTGAAGGCTTGGTTGTGGTTGAACCATTTGTGGTTGTGGAATTGCACCAAGTTGTGGAGTATGTTGCTGATTAAATTGTTGTTGATAAATAGCTTGTTGTTGATTCCATTGTTGATGTTGTGGAGTTAATTGTTGTTGTTGTTGATGATTATAAGTGTGAGGGAAATAGTTAGAGTATGGTGGTTGAGACATGATGATAAACTTAAAAAACAAACGAGTACACCCAACTATTTGGCGATTGATACCACTGTTAGGTCACAAGTTTTACAACACAAGCTTATAAGAGAAGAGATAAGGCGATTGAGCAAGCTCTAACACATACACACGTTAAGCAATAATACGGTTATGAGAAGATGTATGTGAAAGAAAAGAAAACTTGAACAACCAACCTCAAATGAGGGTTTACAAGAGTTTATATAGGCAAGGAGCTAGGCAACACTCCTCTCCTTCCCTATTCCTTATTAGCTTGGACTGCTTATGGGCCTTCTACATAAGCTTGACCTTAAACAAACATAAAGGCCATAATAAAGCAACCTATTACATATGAAATATAAATACTTGAAATACTGTTTAGGAGTGATTCCAACACAGATATTGTGATGCGAGTGTCATATATTTTACGTTGTCTTCTCTTTAAGCAACAAATTATGTAAAAAAAGGTCTTTATAATTTATATTCCATTCTCATCTCGCAGAGAAGCTACAACGATGATTATCCAGCTATGAAGCTCAAAGTTTTATCAAAAGATGTGTTTGGGAAGAGTGCAATTAGTGTGGAAATAGTAAACCCGAAAAAGCTTATTTCAGGAATAAGCTTACCTCATGATTATTGGGATTTTGTTCACGAAGATTGTCAACAAGAAGAAGCATTTTCATCATTAAGTCGAAAAGTCCTTACACATGCACAGGTTATGTTGTGATGAAGACGGGAAATACGCAAAATCAACAACAAATGTTGTCTACAAAGAATCTTTATTTAGAATTTAAGTTAACTGTTATATCACTTTAATACATTTTCATTATCTACAACTTTACAAACATACATAAATTTCATAATGTTGTAAAAATTATATATGTTGTGTTATTAACCATCCACGCAAACCATACAATTATTTATAATTCTTAACAAAAAAAAAAACAATTGTTTTATAATATTGTTTGACAATTCTAAAATGTATTTCAGCTTAACAAAAAAACAAACAAATAATTATAATATATATATATATATATATATATATATATATATATATATATATATATATATATATATATATATATATATATATATATATATAGATTTGCGTTCATGTGGTGACCACTCTTAAAATAAAAACTATAGGAACCAATAAAGGTATGACACGTGTCATTTTTAGTTAAAAGAAAAGCAAAACTAATTGTTTATGTTTAAGGGTGTTATAGTAATATTACTTGTAAAATATGAATGCATCCCGTAACGTTAGTACTGCTTCTTTCATTTACTCTCTTTTACATTTACATATAAAACAAAAACTAGATCTATCTTCTCTCTCAATAGAAAACACAATCTGCCAAGCGACCATTTCCGATCTATTCGCACGTACCCGTTTCATCTTCATTACAGATATGTTATTCCAACAGTGATATGCTTGTTATCATGACCCGTCTCGAACCACGCATCATCGGAAGCCTACGCCCGTAGAACAGAAACCAACAACTGTGCGATAATTCCGGGTAAAACCATATATATTCCCGAAGAAAATAATTATTTTTTGTCAACCTTTATCGGTACCCCTTAAACACGATTTTCAGATATGGGTATAAGTATGCATTATTGGTTCTTGTTGCAACACTAGCGGCCCAGATCTAATCACTGTCGTCACTTGTGACGGAAGACACGTCAAAGAATTTCTCATAAACCTCATAATATAGTAGGTCGAAATCTCGTGGGATGCGGTTTTTGCTGAATTCATTCATAGATTTTGGTGCCTTTCGGATGAGTGTACGGTTGGTTATTAGTGATGTATCAACCCGATATCTTGTATTTGGTCCCTTTTGGTGCCTTTCGATATCTTGTATTTAGATTTCTTTTTTATTTCTTGTATTTTTCTAAGATATATGTGATGGGTGATTCGAATATCTTGAAAGATCTTTAAGGTCAATTTTTCAAAACCTTAGAAACCCGAGATCTTTTGGTTCTTCTTCGAATCTTCTTGGTGGTTACTGTTTATTATTGTGGACAATTGAAATGAGTTCTTGCTGTTGGTTGTTGGTATTGATTTAAGGAGGATAGGATTGTTGGGTTACTGTTATGTTGTATGAAAAAATTTAGTGTCACTAAGTAAACATTAAAATTTTAGTGTGGAATTAATTATGTATCAAAAAATTTAACGTGACATCACAAATGTGTCAAAAAAAACTAGTGCGTCACTGTATATGTATCAAAATATCTATGTGTATATGTATTAAAAAATTAATGTGTCACTATTTATGTATCAAAAAATTGGTGTGTTACTATTTATGTATCAAAATTTTTGTGTATATATTTAACAAAAAAATTGATGCGATTATTTATGTATCAAAAATTGGTGTGTCACTATAAATTTAATACTTTATAAATCAAGTATAAAAAAAATAGTGTGTCGATAAAAAACAAAAAGTACTAGTACAAGTTTGTAGTAGAAAGTGCGTCCATAAGCTTTAAAAAAACTAAAGAAATAGAAACAAAGAAATGACAATTTATTTAAAAAAAAAAGTACCGTAATTGTTTCAAAATGGTTGAGCCATTAACTCTTCAAAATGTGTTTCACAAAAGGCCACAAGCTTAACATTTATTACTATAATGCCATTGAACTCAATTTAATTAGATCAAATCTATAATGGTACATCCAACGGTCTAAAACGTTCCTATTGTTTTTATGTTAAGAGTGGTCACCACAAGAACGCCACCCATATATATATATATATATATATATATATATATATATATATATATATATATATAGTGTATCTTTATTTTGAGAACCCTCGTTATGTGAGAATCTGAGAACCCATTTTAAACCGTTAGATTGTTTAATCAATGGTTCTTATTAAAGATGGCATAATTGTAATAAAGTTGAAATCAATTATTATTTGGAAAATTTAGAGGGGTATAATGGGTAATTTACGTCACCCTTTTACAGAACTCACTAAATAGGGGCTTTTGCATATATATCCTTCTGAAAATGCAAAATTGCATATATATCCAAAGCATGCATAAAAACCATTGTAAAATGTGCATAAAAAACTTGTACAAAGGATATATATGCAATTATTCATTTTGGTAGGGATATATATGCATTTTTGCCCACTAAAAAAACTGCCTTCTCATTTTTGTTATACGACTCTTTCGCTTTAACCTAAAATTGCCTTCTCTCTCATTTGCACTTCCCGTAACCAAATACCTAGCCGCCACCAATCATATCCGGTTTCCACGTCCATGGCCTCTTGATACCCACTCAAAGACGTCGAACAAGATATCTATATCTTTTCTTCTTCATTAGCGTGTTCTATCTTTTTCTTTTTCGATCTCCCATATCTCCTTTGACCAATACACGGTGAGGAAACCCAGGAAAATCCCACCCTCTTCACCCATCACTATCTATAGCCAACCTAATGATACTTTTGCATTTCCCCATTTGTTTGGTCGGATCTAAAATCCGATCCAAAAGAGAGTCAACTTCATTGAATCGATGCAAGGAAAAGGATAATAGCCAAAGATGGTGCATTGGGCCCGGTATCAAAATTGATCTGGTATGGTTTCTCTCATTAGTACATGAAAGATAAATGGCATATTGGTTGTTTTATGGTTCATGACCTTCCATGAAAGATAAATACTTTTGCATAATTTTGTTTTCATGATATCTTCTTTGACATAAGTACAGTTAAATATTAAAAAAAAATTGAGTGATGGTTTCTTAAAATTATTTGTATAAGGCTGGTTTCTTAAAATTATTTAGTATCAACCGTTTTAATGTTGTATAAGGCTGGTTTCTTAAAATTATTTAGTAAGATCACTCATTCTCAGTCTTCATCTTGTTTGGTGTTACATCCATTTAATCCATCACGGTATACATATATATTTTATATTTTTAAACCGTAACTCTAAATTTGTGCTTTCCTTGTTAGGTTTTGAAATTGAGAAATTCGATGGTCTTGAATTGGGTCATTGATTATTTATCGTTTGGTATGTTGGTTGTAACAATAATCGTGCCTAATATTGTGATTACTTATGTATGTTAAATATTTGATGGGTTTTTGTTTTAGAGTGGTGATATTTAGGCCTAATAATGAGACCTAAGAATATACCTACTCCATTCATCTTTTGAAAAGTGTAATATTGTCATTTTTCTTTGTTTTAACTATGGAACCCAAAATTTTGATGTTGAAAACATTACTCGTAGTATAACCAAAAATATGATACATGATTAACGTTAGTCGCGGTAAAAAGAAGGTATGCACCAAAAAGTATATGAATACATAGATGTTTACGTATAAAACATAGATGTTTACGTTTAAAACATATATGTTTAAGCACAAAAACATATATATTTACGTATAAAACATATATGTTTTGTGTTTGAATTATAAAACATATATGTTTTGTGTTTGGATTATATATGTTTTGCATACATAAATTTTTTTGTCTCCTGTTTATTTGTGTTTGTTAGTTTAAGCTTGTGCATGTGTGTAATGTTATCTTGAGTTTTATTCTAAAAGTATTTAATCTTGGCTATTAATTTTTCTAGGCGTGACGTTCTTTGAAGGCGTGGACACATACTGGAAGTACATATATGTTCTTGGAAGGCGTGCATGTATATTTTTGGAAGACATGCACACATGTTCAAAAATAATCTGATGAGAAACTTCAAACACATATGTTTTGTGCACATATATCCGTTTACGTTAATTATTGTTAGTGCACAAGTGTAAAGATAGATTATATTCATGTATTTCTTCTTATTATAAATTTGTATTTTAATTGTATTTCAATCTATATCGAATTTTGTGTTTAACAATATGTTATTGGTTGTTATAAATTTATATGATCTAAAAACACATATGCACATTTTCATTTGAAAAATATGTATGTTGAAAAAATTATTCCAAAAACCCAAAAAATAAAATTAATTCATAAAAACACATATGCACTAAATCAGTTTTAAAACATGCATGTTGAGAAAAAAAAACCCCAAAAAAAAACCCAAAAAAAAACAAAAAAAAGGCCAAAAAATAAGAAAAAAAAACGAAAATAAAAAATAATATAAAATTGACTTTTACTATTATACCCTTTTGAATTAAATAAAAAATTTAATAATTCAAAAATACCATGTTGCATTAATATGTTGCACAATATGCATTACTAGGAGTACATAAGGGGTTCTCGCAGCTTCAGACTTAATGGGGTTCTCAAAATAAAGCCCTATATATATATATATATATATATATATATATATATATATATATATATATATATATATATATATATATATATACTAGTGTCAAAACCCGTCGATGGACGGGTATGACTTGTGGTTATTATTTTTATGATTTTGTGGATCAAATATATGCTAAAAAGTAATTAAAAGTTAAATGAAAGAGTTAAGATATATAACTGATGTTACCATAATCCATTAAACAACTAAAAGCAGGTAAGTACTTTGATTTGTGGTTTTTATTTTTAGGATTTAGTAGAACAAATATATAGTTAAAAGTTATTAAAAGTTAAATTAAACGGTTAAGAAGTATAATTGATGTTACCATAATCTTTAAAATGGCTAAAAGTAGGTAACTACTTTCTAACATTTTGTTCAAAACAATATTAATCATGAACATCTTTTACATTTGAACCACTGTTAGTTTCTTAAAACACAAATAATAGTGATCTACGATTTATTTTAAAAGTAACAAATGGTAAATTGGTGTAGAGCCTGGAAAGAGGACTTAGAAACATGATAGCATTACTTTACTTGTTAGGCGTCATCATACCGTGAACCGTGTTTCAATGGTCCGCACTTTAAAGACATAGGCACGCTAAAGGTTATAGTAACGCCTCGTGCAATGGATGGTCGTGTTGTAGAAAATGATAAGCGGATCAACTAAGAACCCTACACTATATAGTAAGGTCTCAGAAACACTATATTGTGTGATAAAACCATTTAAAAGACACATCGAATTATCAATTCCCACGACACTACTCTTGCACATGAAAATAACAATAGGCTTCATAAAGTCATACTAAAAATTGTAATTAGAAAATTCTAGCTCCAAAAACTTCATAGATAGTTGGGGTAAAGAGTCAGTTGTAAGTATTGCAATTGACAAATTCTAATTAGAAAACCTAAATGCCACTCAATTAAATAGGTCATACAAATTTTGAATAACAACGTAGGTACTGGTTAAGAATATGACCAAATTAAATGATATGTGATTTCCCCTGCATATAGTTATTGAAGTGGTCTTTCATATATAATTATAGAAGTGGTATCTTCAATAAATTATTCGAGTACATAATTACTTTTTTTTCATAGCGGTTTCTAAACACGACATATGTATTCATTACCATCTTCATCTGTCACAACTAATTCACAGACCTTCTCTTAGACTTTCAGGTTATTGAATAGAATAAAAACTTCAATGTCAAAATCATCATCAGTAATAGCCTATTATGTTGCGTTTTGGTCCACAAGATTCTTACATTTTATAATGTCTAGTGGCAGTAAATCGAATAATACTCGAACATTTACTTTTCAAATTAAAATCACCTAGAATGGGTAAGCAACAGTAAATAGTCATTGGGATAGATGTCGGTATTGTGGATGGGCATAGCTACTTCCATAAGAATTATATGTGCCATAAGAACCCTATAAGTATAATACTTTTTAGAAGAAAGATATTCAACTATTATAATCAGAACATAGAATGGAATTTAAGACTTACGAATTCTCGGCCAGCATTTTCATGTCATTTCCTTGTCGATAAACAGAATAACATCATTAAACATATGATTATCGAAGGGGCTTTTATAAATGGCATGCACATAAGAAAATGATATGAATATTTGTTTCCTGAACTTCTAACGTCATTTGTTTAGTTACAATTGTTGAGAATATTTACCTTCTTGTATTGGCCATACCTATGTGCTACATATTGTAAATCAAAACCTTTTTTTCCATTAGGTAGCTCTTTCGTTTCTTATTGTAGTATCAATCTCGTCATTTTCACTACATTCTTACCATGAGCAGTTTTTTTAGCGTATTGCTTATCTTACCCGTTTAACTTCAAACAGAGATGCAGAATAGCTTTAACGTTGCATCTCGTCCTCGAAAATTCCTCTTTTAAGAAATTATTAGTAGTTGTTAATCTCTCCCAAACCACCGACCCTTTTTTCGCTTTCACATGTGAGTGCCAAACTTATAGTCCCACTTTGTTGAACGGTGCCAGATGGAAAGTGGACACCGTATTGGCATCCCCACCCATTTACACTAACCACACAACCTGGTTTCTGATCTGATGGTGAATATCGTTGGAAAAATAAGATATAAATATACCAATTTTGTTTATTGAATGCACAAATCGCCTCAACCCACCCTATATTGACCTGCAGCAAAAATGAATTATTACGAAACGTGTTTTGACCCTTTGTGCTGCACCTAACTTTTCTCCTTAACATTAGGAGTAATATTCGAGAAACGGAAAGCATTCAGAATACTTTAATTAGAATCATACTCTTTCCATATCAAATTACTCACTCCAAAAATAACTTGGTTATGTACCACATTTTCTGATGTCCCACTTTAATAGAACACTTTTTAACAACTATTTCCTGACTTCCACCCTGAACAAAGACATATGTAAGATTATGAACATAAAAAGTGGTATTTACAGTCCGAAGATTAGGAAATCGCATTGGAATATAACCCAAACGGACCTATTCATAACTGGGTTGAAATTGATACCTTTTCTAAATATGTTAACCTAGGATCAATGTTGAAACTATCCAATTGATTAAGTAGTTAATGGATCATGGCAATGAAAATGCAGTGGCTCTATCTTTAGTCGTTCTATGCAAATGAAAGTAAGAAAATTAGAATTTAACTTGGTTTCAATAGATTGCTCCATTTGTTGATTTTTGTCGTCGAATTATTCCTTAAATTACAGTTCGATACAATAGCTATCGGTAAACTTATACAAAATCATTGTTTTTTTGTCAAGAGTATGCGATACACACCCGAGAAAGGAATCGGAGAGGATTCATTATAATTGTATGTACCGAAAGTGCTTACATATTATACACTGCTAATCAACTACTTAGCAAACTCAACACCTCATGCAGCACTTTAGACCTTTGACTTTCCATGTGACTTTTCCCTTCACATTTTTCACACAAAAAACATAAGTGACCTTTTTTTTGTTAATTGTATAATGAGTTTTGTAATTTGTATCTTTGTACATTTGTTATTCCTTGCTTGCTCTAAGGAAATATAATGAACAATATTGGCAAATTTTTATCGCTTTAGATGGAACATCATTCACTCACTTTTTTTTTCTTTTTTTTTATTTTTTTTATCAATAATAAAGTGAATTAAGTTTTGACAGACACAAATCATTTCAGTTACGAAAATCTGGTTTACGATATGTGAGTTAGAATTTAAATCCAAATAAAGGCGAATTCCATCAAATTATATATCTTAATCTTTCTTAACTATATAAAATAAAAAAATGGTCAATTGTGAAAGTGAAAATTGAAAGTTGAAAGTCAAGGTGATTGTTGAATGTTGAAAATCATGCATGTAAGCATAAATTTGATATCTTGATACCCTAAACACATTAAACACATTAAAAATCCTTGAAACCCTAAAATCGTGATGGAATTTTCTTATCTGCATATATGTAAAAACAAAACATTATTAGTTAATCGTGTGAACTTCAACCTATTAGGTTATCAGAAGAAAAAAAAAGAGAGAGATATTATTCGACTTTGTGGAAAAGAATGATATTAGGGTTTTGATTTTTTTTAAATGATATAATGAACGAATATATTGTGCATAATATGGATTAGCAAAAATCATTAATTGAGAGGTTTATAGATTTGGTGTTGCAAAATATAAAACAAAAAAGATGTTGGTCTAGTGGTTATCAAATATCTTAATATTACAAACCACCCAAGGTTCAATCCTCACAATTGAAACTTTTTTTATTAATTAATTCCGGATTTAAATTCCTTTAATCATTGCTTAGGTGGCATGCTAATGATGACATGGAATTATGACGTGGCATGCCTCCTCTTATATATAACTAGCTTCATAGCCCGCCCGGATGGGCGGGCTAGCTTCATGATATTTCTTGATATGAATATAAACTGTGTAACAAAAGAAATCGTAAATATATAACAATGTGGAATAATATGTACTAAGTAAACGTGCCGTTGAATAAAGGAACCCAAAATCAAACCATTTGCATAACAAAAAAGTTAAGTATTGATAGCATACCACATTGTTAAAAACTTAAAAATAATCAAAGCTTATGAAGCACTTCTTTATAAATAGCATTGGTTGTGCATTTCATAGTTTCCCTCACTATGACAACAAAAAAATGTAACTAAATATCAAATAAGAAACCTAAAACTACCAAATGATCACCATTTCATCCAATGTATCAAGCTTCTTCATGTCGCTCCAATGATACGTATGTTAATTGACAAAAATAAAGTGTATAATTAATATCAATGATGAAGGCAACAAAGATCACAAATGTTAGTAGTAACTCTCGTTATTTTCAGCCATAAACTAAAGACACGCCAACAATTCGAATAACATTAGACATAGTGTGCGGGAAAGCTATGTGTGAATAACAATTAAAAGTCTCGCAGAAAGTTTAAAACTTACTTGAAGTCAAGTAATGGGTAAAGACGAACAATAAATGCATAAGAGATAGATAACACTCTATGACTACATATGACCAATCAGAAACTTGACGAATAAATTCAAAATATGGTGGTGATTACCAGCAGAGAAAAGTTTTGCATACGCTTCAGTGTGGTGCTTATGCTAACACAATTACTTGCCATGCCAACTAATTTATCAAAAATTGTCGAGAGATTTTTTAACCGCAAAGATCTTGCTTCATGTCCGTCAAGGCTTGAGGATGTGGTCACCTGACAGTGTAAAACCAGTTACCAATCATGAAAACATTTCACTACCCACCATAATGTCTCAAGAATGATCAACTTTTGCAACTTAAAGAGTGTTAATATTTCCTTTTAGGATTTCTATTTCATTTTGTTGATGTCTTAGTAGATAAATAGTCATAACGTGTATGCACATTTATTCAGTTTAGGGAGAATATTTTTTAACTGTAATATTGTATATGCACATTTTATTTATGTTACTTTCATCCTACGTGCTTCTTTTTCTTGTTTGTTTACTTATGTTTTTTAACTGTAATATTTGGGTTGCTTTTAGGTTCATCCAAGTAAGAAAATTGAACTTGAACAGCAACTACAGAGAATTTCTCAAATGTTCATTGTAGTAGAATGACTTACGATAAATAATGAAAAAGAAATGATAATAATAGATCTAAAAGCGCATAATAAGTTTATTACTCGGATCCTTTGTGAAATACTCTAGATGCTAATCGTTGATAAGTGATAAATTGTGCCAATCTTTTGTCACCTTAAGGTGTGACTTTTGACCGGTAGATCAATTTAAGGAAAAGAAAACTCACATTAGTGGAGGAGTTTCAAACACGAATGTCCGATCGGGTCAGAAGTTATTGGATTCAGTGATCTCAGAATGCCTATTATTCCCGAGCTCACAGTTTACCCACTGGCTATCATCAATTCGAGTAAGGAATAGGCTCTTCACCTCTTCATACTGTGACGCAAAATGTGCCACCACGGCTTCCCTCAAACACTCGGGTATCAACTCCATGACTGAATTGATTTCACACCTCATTAAACGGATGTTGATTAGTTCATTTTCTGATTTCCTGGCGAACTCCTGAGGGTTGAACTATAATCTAACAAAGTTGAGAGATAATGTAACACAACATCTTTCTTTGGTGTCTATAATATGAAACAGGTGGCTAAATTGGCTCCGTCAGTAGTAAACTAAACGTGGCAATTTTGACTCACACACTTGCGAATCAGTAGTAGATTTTAATTATGTTCAAAGATTAGAATATTGTTGTACCACTAAAGTTATTCTAACCATAACACATTAACTATTTAAAAAGTTTTAAACATACAGAAGTTCTTGCAGACCAACCAAAGACCCAGCTAATTCTGACCTGGCCAAAATGACCCTTATAGACCCATTACCCTTTACATTACATATCAGTGTAGTTTTTCCAACAAAAATTTGAAAACTAAACCAACGTACAATTAGTAAAGTATTATTTTAAAATAGTTTGAGTAAAGAAAAGTAAATAAACAACGTACAATCATGTTTAACATCCGTAAAAAGAATCGACTTGTCACTTATGACTGTTCTTTATCAATACTTGTTCTCTGATCATATAACCAAAAGCGCAAACATGGTATAAAAGAACAGCTACAAGTTCTTTATCAATACTTGTTCTCTGATCATATAACCAAAAGCGCAAACATGGTATAAACATTACATACAGTTTTATAACTTTTCAAGTATTAGTGGCCAAATGGACGAAATAAATCACGGGTCAAAATGGATAAACAATATGAGTTTAATTTTAAATGGATAATAGACGGATAATAATTCTAAAAAAATTAACGACTAAAAGAGTAAAAAGGTGGTTGACATGTATATGCAAAGATGGGGTTTTCAACGTGTAACTTGTACATCAGTGAATATCAATATTAAAAATATGATGTAACACCAAGGATAATAATATCACATTTCCTAATTAAGGGTTCATTGCTAATGAGTTTAGGTACGATCATAACCTTTTTGTTACTAATACTAAATCTCATTTGCACCTAAATAACACAATTTAGAAGCAAAGAAAAAGTTTATAGCATACCTTTAATAGTTCTCTTATCTTAGACATTTAATCAAATAGTTGCTGCACGCTCCACCAAACATCCATCATCAAGCACTTGACACTGCAATTAACCACAATACAACCTGAAAATTTTCAAATTAAACTATTAATCATCAACAAAAAGTCGTACCTTTTTATCATAGATAAACTAATAACCTAAAACAAAACCAAAACCTATAACACTATCTTAGTATACATTAAAACATATGGTTAAAGTGAATTAGTAGTAAAAAAAACATACCAATGGATCCGTGTATGTAGGACGCGGTAAAACTGAACATAGTTGTGGTGTCCGCGTTTAAACATACGTGGTGAATGGCCGAACTGATCTTGTTGATAGAACCCTAATTTTGGATTTGAAATTGAATTTTAGATGAAGCTTTTCTTTGAAAGTAAATATGACAGCCGATTTTTTTGAGATAATATTAAAGAGGAGTTATGTGTTTGACCTTTTCAAGCCCTTTAAAATTAATTGATTGGGTGTATTTTAAATTTTGAATGCAAACAGAGTAATGGTTGTATATTAGTTAGGGAATGCAATTTTGTATCACACTATGTGGATTGCTCCACTGGTTGAGTTGCTCATTTGTGGACGTCAAGGCCAGTGTTCGAATCTTGCAAGTTACAGATTTTTTACATTATTTACCGGAAATAGTGCCTAGTCACCATTTTCACCTCATCAAATGAAGTGCCATGTCAATATTAAAGTGTCTAGTCAGCATTAATGACGTGTCAATGTAGTCCCATATATATGTATAGATGTGTATATATATATATATATATATATATATATATAGGAAGGGATCCAATAAGAAGAATAATTAAAATGAGAAGGGTAAGTAATTTAGCCACACATTTTAATATGGGAGGAAAATTTGAATGAAGATGCATCCATTTTTGTAGGTGCATCTAGAATTTGTTGTTGCGTTACTTCCTATCCTTCTTATTTTTATTATTATTCTTATTTGATCCTAACTCTATATATATATATATATATATAAATATATATATATATATATATATATATACTAGATTTCAAAGCCACCAATGGGCTAGCATGACTTATAATTATTGTTAACATATTTTTCTTTATCGTAAGAAGGTTGATAAGAAATGTTTTGAAAGTGGGTTTTTTTTTTCTTCTGAAAATAGAGCCATACTTTGTTTTTAGAACAATTTCATTTACAATTTCTATGAAAATAAGACTACATTGCTTGAAAAATATTGTTTTTCTATATACATGCTTTAAGATGGGAAGATTATTAATTAGACAAAGTGTTAATAATAGTGTGTATATATAAGAGGCTTTGTGCATCAATACTCCATGTTACGTGATAATGTCCCCTACCAAATACTCCATGTTAAATAAGGTGTTGATCCTTTGTTTTTTCACTTTGTATGTCTATACTTTGTATTGCACATTCTTCCTTGCTTGAAAAATATTGTTTTTCTATATACATGCTTTAAAATGGGAAGATTATTAGTTAGATAAAGTGATAATAATAGTGTCTATATATAAGAGTATTTGTGCATCAATATTCCATGTTATGTGATAATGTCCCGTACCAAATAGGTTTGTTTTTAAGTCGTGTTATAAGCATGTGAGATGAATTTAGTGAGATAAACTTGTGTGGTTTATATATTGTGAGATAGTTAGTTATCGTTCTAAAAGAATAAGATAAATAACAATGTCTATAAACAACTAACATGATCGATGTATTTGTCATATTTAATTGGATAATCCAATTCCATCAATGAAGGCTCATGTCATTTAATAAACATAATTCCAAGATTACAGCAATATAAGATTAAATTTGCATCACTAAAAAGATAATAGAAATTTCCTATAGGCAGTTTCGTGAACCGCCGGTTGAACAGGCTATAGTGATCAATAGCATTCCCCGCATCGACTTGATCTTTAAGATGGTTGTAGTTTACCTCCAACAAAGGCTCTCGAGTGAAATAAAGCTATGCAACAAACATTGATCCAACAAAACAATTAGAATTATCACCGGTCTTAAGAGAAACCTTCTACCCAATCCTTTTGAAAACAAAATTACCGTAATATTGGTATTAGGAATTTCATCGAGTTTAGAGCATAAATGAGTCAAAAACTATTGAAATAAATTAGATAAAGGAAGTAAATGTCGAGTTTTTCATAGTAACTCGGTCATTTTGACAAACTAAAGTTTTTTAGGATATTGATACTTTGAAGAACATTTTGCGACCTTCCAACCCAATAACCTTCTGACTTGTTACCCGACCTGACCATGTGGCTCACGGTATTGTAAAATCTTAGGATAAAATATTTGCTAAGCAACGCAATGAGCCAATAACAAATAAGCACACACATCATATGACATAAAAGAAGTATAATAATGAGTTTCTTATCATATGCAAAGCTCCACATTATACTACTGCATTCGTCATTGATCATACTATATTCCAAACAAAATCAGATTACTTATTTACCGTGTGCGTAGATGTACTGAGGGATAAAACTACCAACCTGCTAATAGAAACGAACAATAAGCTAATGCATAAAAAATATGAAATAGCCTGTAAAGATGATTGGCCGCTGGTTTTATGGGCAATATTAGAGCTTTTGCATCGAGTTCATTAGACCACATAGAGTCTAAACATTGTATTTCTTTGTTATTTAGTGGTTTCACGAATCGAGTGTTCGGCTACCATTCAGTGGGCTACACACACGTATTAGCCCTGGGTTCTTCTATTATCAACAATGGAGTTGTATCTACTATGCAGCAATGCTAATTAGAATACTTTTGAGATGCCGCAAAGAATAGTATTATATTTTGTAATATCAGCGGGTCAATAATGCTGTAATTCGGTTGATGTGTATTTTCAATGGAATGATGCTTAAACAGTGGTGTTTCATTAAAGCTTATCACTTTAAAAATTTTACGTCGATATTCTACCTATGAAGGAGTTGCGCATTTTGGTTGAGGAGATGGAGTTGAGGGTTCGGGAGATTGATGTGTTTGTTGAGAGGCTAAAGGGTATGTGTTTATTTAGTAGTATACTTTATATTTTCCATATCCTAATCATATTAAGAACTACCGAACGCATACAATTAGGGTGTTTGGAATCCCACATGTACCAACCAATTTCATGCCAATAATAACTTTGTTTTCACACGACATGACTAAGATTATTACCACCAATCCGAATGCCACACAGATGTATAAAATGTATCACTTTCATTATGTTTATAAACCACACAACACGTACAGTTATAAAGGAAATAACACTCATAAACAACAATAATAGCATAATTTAAAAGACGAAGCATACCAGGTACATCAGTATTATCTTGCCCTTCAGTTAAATCGATCACCACATCAGGTTTTCCCGTTGTATTAGATAACCTACTACTTATTCTGTCAGCAAAATCAACTTGTAACTCTTGTTTTCTATTAACTTATTTTAGCATAATTTGCGTAATCATATGTATAAAAAAAAGATGTGTGTATTACTTACCAGTCAAAATTGGAGGTAAATCTCCAGAGTCTAGGTCGTTGTTAAGGCTGTAAGATACAGTGGAGTCACGGCCTGCATAAAAATAAATGATTAAATCTTTATCAAGTCGTTTATACTACACCACCTCATGAGAAATATAGAGTCTCCCATTAGGTTGTTTTTGTTTGACGAATAGTTACCTGTAATATGGTTTCGGCTGGTCGCCATGGTCTATGCAATTATAAATGCCGTTTTATTCGGTCACTTTCCAGTTGCATTGGGTACATGATACATAGTACCATGTGTTTATTGTGGTCATGGATTTTGCAAGAACGAACAAACTATCAATACCAAATGAAACAAAAAGTCATGATAAAAGAATAAACATAAACATAAAATAATACAAAGGTACCACAAGATGAGAATTGGTACGAAAGTTCTGTTTTTTTAAGCAAAACCATTTGCATTTGACAAAGGGGTGGTGTTGGTATTAATGAAACGGGGAATCATATCTCCCGTCACAAAGATCAAGACCACCAACAAAACTAACCACCCACCTTCTTTCTTCGTACCCATTGGGCATTGGCGCATCCACCACTATAATGTTCTGGTGATGAGTGAACATAGTCGATATTTGGAGATCCTGAATGAAACTTCCACCATCATCGGGTTTCGTGGGCATAAATTACAAAGTACATCAGAAACCTTAACACCTTCACTTGCCTTCTTTTTAACAGCTCACCAAGTGTGACATCACCTCCTGGTTTTGGCCTCCTCGAATCCCTTATCAAAGCGATCTCGGTGTAAACAGACCATCCAGTAATGTAGATAAAATGTTTCACTTTCTCTTAGTAGACTCACCCACTCTTTTGACTCGTCTTCCATATCTTTCACTTATATATCCCTTTTTCCCATGATAGGCACGTATAAGAATAAAACCACCAAATATTGGTGAATGACACTTATAATTCAACTAAATGAATCTAATAATATTTTGGTAATTCAATAGCACTTTTCATGTAAGTTCACAGTTGGTGTTCACCTCGAATCAATGCACAATAACATCACAAAACAAAACAATCAACCAAATTCAAAAAAAAATTGGGATCATGTTCAATAATATTGAGATCTATTCCTGATACTCCAATGGCATGTAGATACTGGAAGACTAAAAAAAGGTTATTCCAGATAAAACTTAAACACATATTCATAATGATGAAAGTAATGTACAAAATAATATTGTTATGTGTGAAGTAAACTATAACGATATTAACGCATTCAAACTATGCTTAATAGGTACCATGAATAAGGGTCTTATTCAATGGCCACACCATAAAAGAAAGGTACCATAAAAAACATTGTGTTTTTACGACAAAAATCCGTTTTATTATACTCCGTAATATTCTTATAAGCTTACTTTATTGATATAATATAGCTTTTTGTAATCATAAATGACTTTTCATTGAACGTTTAGACAAAATAAGTTTTACCTGTAACATATAGCCCCGTCATTGTGCGTAAAATGGTTCTAAGGTTTACCTGCAATGATCCGTTATTGAACGTTTATAACATCTCCTAACTGAATCAGAAAAAATTAAAGATTGAAAAGTCTAACCTTTGGCCAACTGGTGTTCGATCCATAAGGTGATCGGTTGGGGGTTCAGTAGCTAGAGCAAGTGCACCAAGAGTTTCCATGATAAGATTCACCCACAGTAGCTGCAAACAGCCAAATGATTTCTATAAGGTGCTCTGTCACTGAGTATGTATGTGTGTGTGTGGGTTTAAGAGAGACAGACCTGCACAGCATTTAGTATGACATCGCCACCCTCAATGGCTGCCACAACATTAATCACAAGTGCAGCAACATTCACAGTTAGCTGGAACTGTATGAATTTTTGGATATTTGCATACACGGATCTTCCCCATCGAACAACCTGTTTTATAATGAAACGTAACAAAAATAAGTAATAAACTTTTACCAGCAGAAATAATATATAATAGAAAAAATACCTTGACAACTGAAGCAAAATTGTCATCTACCTTGTAATATAGTTAATCCAGAAATATACATAGCTTTTTCCAAGGCTGCAACTTCACAGGTGATACAAAAAAGATAAGCATCTACCTTGAACCATTATTGTTAGAAGGCACAGCCCTTGGCTTTAACCATGGAATAATAACGGGCGTGCAGCATAACAGCATAAAAAGCAACCCCATGGTAAACACCACAATACTGGTCCAAACAAAAATTGTTGCTTTCCAAGACCACAAAATCCTCTTCAAAAGTGGAGGTTGTGACTCGAGCTTTAAGTAAGCTGTGTATATTTCGGGAACACCGCCACTCTTTGCAAACTCTGTACGTGGTTCAAGTACCACTCGCAAGCAGGAAGTCGGGATTTCCCGTTCAGTGTATCCTTTAAATCTAATGTCCAGTATTTGGGATTCTGCTAAATGGCCGGTGATTAGTGGCGCCAGCTTAAGAATTGTCATCAGAAGGCGAATAGGCTGGCTTGTAAATTGCAGCATACATGGCTGTGTTTTACTTGCAAGGGATTTGCCATTGTAGGAGAGGTAGTCTACCCTTACCTTCAAATAAAGATTTGGCAAGATATAAAATAAGAATTTGACTACTAAGTGCTGAAAAACTCAAATTAGAAACATCAGGTAATGACAGATTACTTGCACATACCTTTGACATATTTAAAAAAAGTTAATCTACTTTCTTTAGTTTGTGATGAGAGGGTTCAATTGAACCCACTCACTTTCAGAAGTTAGTATAATTACCTTGCACAATTCCGTGATTTTAGTATGATTTGTTTAACTACTAAACCTAGTAATTTTTTTTTTGGTAACCAAGATTTCCGACCTTTTGGCCGACTAATTCACGGGGTATGAACCCACCACCACAAAGTCGAGAACCATGTAAAGCCCTCCCTTTTTCAGGAGGTTGGCGTGGCCAGTTAAAGTTGTTTGAACCTAGTAATTTTGTTACGTAGAACCCGTTGACTGTGTCTGGCTCTAACTTTCATATAAGTAAATTTAACATGGCTTAATTATCATCAGTTTCCATGCCTAATTTCACTTGCCATCATAAGCATTTTTAAATTGATGAATCACGCTTCACTATTGATCGTATTATCCTTATATGTTTTCAGTTCTATCTTTAATTAAATTCACCAAAAAAGCAACTGCATTTAAAGAAGAATCTAATCAAAAATTTTAATTTTCAAAACGTTTGCTGAATTTCTCCTTCTAGATCAATAGCAGCTATATTTGTCTAATAACAGGAAAGTTTGAATATTCTATTATGTTCAATATCATTAACATACTTGAATGGTTTTGGTATGCTGGTGTTGACCAGCTACACAAGTTTCATGATTGGAAATTATAGGTTGATGTATATCATTGTCAACTAAGATGTAATTACATCATGATGATTAATAAGCAACAAACGATGATGTTTGATAAGAGAACATGATGAGTTGATCGAATTGAACACACTTCACCTAAGCTTCTTAGCAGATTGCAAGAAGCAAGTCTGCTACAATTGTTAATTTATTACTCTATATACCTTATGACCCACTGCTTTTCCTATCAATCTTTGTATTTGTGTATGTATTTCATGACTCTGCTAACAAAAACTTCTGCCCTGCTAGTAGCATAAGTAAAATATTACTGCCAATAGGAACACCGAACACATAAAAAAAGAATGATATCGATTTGGAAGATTCCTAGCCCTATAGATTTGGTGTGAGGTTATGGCCCTTCAACGAACAATCTATGTTACATTTAACAAAAACCTTCAGATTGCAATTGTCTGAGTAAAGCTTAATTGCGGTATCATGAGCGGCAATTTCAACCCAACAACTTATGAATATTTTGCCCAATGGGCGGGTCAGTTGCCAGTAAGATGGTGATTGGTGAGTTTATGAAAGTCATATTTGCTCAGGTTGTAATTTAAGATATGCCAGATTATACTGTCACTGTTTTGCTTTAAGAACACATGGGAATTATTTGAGACTTTAAAACTCAATTTAAAACGTATAATCAATTTAAAACTCAAGAAAAATACCATAGGGCTTGACTGTTACTCTAATGACAGGGCTATATAGTTCGCCACAACATGTGATGTGATGAAGAACTATTCTAAAATCAAAAGAAATCAATGACAATGACAATGTCAAGAGGCAAGAAACCCGTGATGGAGAACTAACCATGCTGCTTTCTCAAAGAAACATTACACGACATGTCAAGCGTCCATGGTTGCAAACCCGTGATGAAGAAAACACAAAAACAAGAACCGAACATTAGAAGAGATTGTGAGGAAAAAAAGGATATTAGGGTTTTGAGAAAAAATATAATGAACCGTATATAAGTTTTACATATATGTTTTATTTAGGTTAACTAAGTTGTAGTGGATTCTCCTACATAATTGGTTGCATAGATTTATAATTTTGGACTTGCAACATATATTCCAAAAGTCATGTTGCCTTAGTGGTAAACACACATGTTATTTAACCAAATAACCAAGGTTCAATCCTTGCAAAGCTCCTTTTTTAAAACAATTTTCGAAAATTAATTAAAAAAAATCCGAAAATTACATAATATTTAATTAAATTAATTAAAAAAAAATCCGAAAATTACATAATATTTAATTAAATTAAAAAAATATTGTATTGCTTAGTTGGACAACTAATGATTATGTGGCATTAAATTGAATGAGGTGGAGGTGGCATTAACGCCAAACGCCTCCCGTATATATATATATATATATATATATATATATATATATATATATATATATATATATATATATATATATATATATATATACTGTTGTTACCAATGGGCGGCATGACTTGTAATTTTATTTTGATGGTGTTATTTAACGGAAGATTACTTTTAAGGATGTGGTCATGAATTGTAATTATGGTTTGATTGTATTTTGTTATTGTATTAGTTTCACTTAATGGTAAATTATTTGTAATGACGGATATTTCATTGTATATGTTTATTGTATTAGTTTACGGTTGAAAATATCTTTTATTTCGTTTTATTTTGTTATTGTATTAGTTTTTGTTTGGAATTTTTTTAGAGAATTAAAGGTGATAATCGTAAGAAAAATATTTATTTGCATTTATTTTTATTTACGATTGAACTTTACTAATGTGATGCATGGGTCTTGTGATTAATAACTCACTTTACTATTATAACTTTCAGTTTAATGGCCGACACATTCACTTTTGCTATAATTTCATATATTATCACCTCTTTGAGCCTTTTTACATTGGTTTTTAAAGCATGTTCACTTCTTTCAACATCAGTATATATTTGTGTTGTTTCTATTGTTAATGTGTTTTTTAAAGTGTCAAATATAAAACATGGTCCAGTAAAAGTAGATGTAATTGGGTGTGGCCAAGGCTTCGTGTGGGCTTGACTCTTATCATCATGTGTGTTAGCGATATGTGTGTTGGCTAAAAACTTGCATCATTACTCTAATATGGATGATGAATTTCTGTCATGCAACTTAACAAAACTCGCCTCTAATATTGTTTTTGCATACCGAGAAGGACAATTATTTTTATTGTTACATATGACATTCTTACAAAGCACAAATTATAGAATTCACTTGAATGAAGTTATTGGAAGATGTTGTTTAATCTTACTACATGCAGACCTAGTTCTTTTATCTATATCTTTGGTCCTAACAGGAAAGAAACATATAGGAAGCTTAATAAGGAACTCTGTTTTTAGTATTATTCTGTAGTAACGGTAGTTACAAATACGTATTAAGAAGAATATTTACCTGTATTTGTGTTCAAATTATTATTTGCAGCAGTATTACCAAACATTTGGCTTTTTTCATGTTACCTTTCCAGATTTAAATGAAAATGGGTATTCTTTTAATCAGCTCAAATATTTTCAGTAAATACAGAATGTCATCAAAAGAAACAGAAACACGTCTGCTATTTATCTCACTGGAATGCTATGCGTATATGTGAGGAATCAAGTTAGTCTAAAAATAGTTATTTTAAATTAGCAACTTAATGATGCCCATTGCAAGGAACCCCAAAAAAAAAAAACAACCTCTTAATTGCACCATTTTAAACACACTATAAAAAGTAAACAAACACTACATTATCCTTCAGTTTAAAAACTTTAAATGCAACATATTATTAGCACGGGTTTCTTTTAATAGTAGCAAACCTTGTGTGAAGGTTGTGCGTGAAACCGAGTAGATCAAACGCTCGTCACCCATTTTCCCACATTCGAGTTGTGTTCCGGTGATGTTCCTCTTTTGACCCACTTAATTGTATATAAGTCGAATCAACATATGTAACCTCTAATACAGGTCACATGGGTGTTAAGAAAAGTAACCAAGATAAGAATAGGGCTGACATATTTGCTAAAAAAACAATATTGTCATTGAAAAATACGGTTTTCATAACCATATTTTACCTAAACCGTACAAAAGAACTAAATGTTTCTATATTACCATTGTTCTTCAAAAGAAAAATACGAAAATAAACCGAGAACCAAACCAATAAACACTCGTACTGCCATGCCCATGTCCCAATTCTGTGATCCACTAACCTTTTGTCTTAGGTTAAGTATTAAACTTGGCGAAACAACCTGCAAAAGATCTCACAAACATTGATTATAGTTAAAGAGGGAACTCAATACACGCTTGTTTCAGGTATACGCACGATATAAAGATCTCACAAACATATCTCTGGAACCGCCTCCCAATCTGGCTCGATGGGTGAAATCCTCACCTGCACAGACATAAATATCCGGTTCTGAATGTTGGTCAGGATCACAATTTAAAACCTCGAAATATGGCATTACAAAGTCCATAAGCTCATAAGATGATAAAAGAGAGCTCATCGACTAATTAAAGGGTGTTTGCATTAGCTTATCTGCTTTATTGAAACCGGAAGCGACTCACATATAATATAGGCACTGTTCGACTTACCTGCTGTAGAACTCGTACCATTTATGTCATTTTGAAAACCCATAACCCATTGTACGCTCAGACCTATCAATGACAGCGCAACATCACAGGAAAAACCAAACACACCTAATATTAAGAAAACACAACCAATACAATAGTGGAAAAGATGCAATCTCGTACCTTGATTCATCAGTAGTATAGTAATACGACTCCAACATCTACAATCATTGAAATTAGTTGTCTAACTGCATTTATTATGTTGCTTAGGGATCTGGAAGGCACTGACAAGGTCTGCACTTGGTTCCTACAGTTTTGTTTTGACAAAATTTGACTTATTAAGTCAAGTTATATACAAAGATACTAGAGATCATAAATGCAGTTGTATGCATTCCTGATATTAGGAGAGTGGCCTTAGAATAATACCCCTTATATGTCACTGTTAGAATAGCTACTACTACTGGTAACAATTATCACATGATAACTATGTGATTATTCTAATATACCTGGTCCAATCTACATTCTTGGAGTCGTAAAGAACTCAAACTGAAGCACCCACTGCACATAAACATGTCTAGTGGAAAAAGACATTGGGCCATCCATAGGAAGTGAAAATAAAAAGTTGGTCTGCACCATATCCACGACAACCTTATGATGATCACCATGGATCTGCATATTAAGTATATCAACGATGTGATTCAGAATAATGATTTAAGACGGATAAGCTACATTTATTGATTAGCAGGGGGTGTAAGAAAATAAGGATACAAACCAAAGTTTCTATATCTAAAAAATCACCAGCACGTGCAATGGGTGGTAGTCAATGGATATTACAAAGAAACTAAACTACATATTATGGGGTATGCAAAATTATAATTAGGGATAGAAAAATCTTACCAAAGCTTCAAGCATGGAAAGAGTCATGGGAATCAACTGTCCGGATGCAAGCTCTTAGAGACTTAGGATTCCAACAGCCAACTACAACAAATAAAATAATGAAAAACATTATTATATACTAAGGGGCGTTTGGATGCGCTTTTAGAGTTTAAAATTGGATGTCAATGCAAAATCTGATAACTTAAAGCTAAATATATAACTTGCATTTGTGGGAGATATGTTTAAATAGTAATGGCACATGTTGTGGCGGGTTGGATTGAGTTAGGGTTATGTATGCTCTTACACATACCTTGTCTATATACCAAAACCACACGAATACTTCCTACACATACCTTGTTAAAGACTAATTGCTCTATACATCGAAAGCTAAAGGACTACCACGCTTGATTTACTGTTGACGATTGTTTTATCTTTCTGTATACCTACAACAACAGGAAGTCGTATCGAGCTAATAGCAATGCAAGTAGATCCTACACAATTATGCTATAAAATCACGATCTTCAATTAAGACACACCAAAAGAAATAGAACATGTAAATTCTTGTCTCACCACACTGTTTTTTCCAAACATCAATGAACTCTGTGACAACACTTGTATCCACAACATTGTTGCCACAGACCTTCCATCGCTTCACTCTGTCTTTTGGCGACACTAATTGACGCCACACATGCTGGTTGACCGCAACCAACCGTGCATGTGTTGTCCACCACTGATTCTGTAAGGACTGCAAATTTGAGCCTGCACAATCATAGTCGAAACAGTTAAAAAAAATGATTAAAAGAATAACTTTTTTGTATATGTGAGTAACTGGTAACAATTTTAAGAATTTTATATACCCGGTCCACACAGGCATATAAGCAACCTCGGATCCTGGTGACATATAAATGAACATGAATTGCAAGAACATACACGGTTTATATAATTGCATCCTTTGCGACTCTTGTGAATTTTGAGCCTGCACGATCATAGTCAAAACAGTTAAACCAAAAAAATGATAAAAAGGATAAAAAAAATTATATACGTTAGTAAGTGGTAATGGAACAAAACCATTTTTATCTATTGATACAGCAAACGAATAAACAGAAACGTTACAACAACTAACAGGTCAAAACGGGTGGTCCCAAAGATGTTACGAACCTTGGTTCACTATATCAAATCCAACATATTCTTTAGTTTTTGCCCCACGAAGTAGATGGTTTTTACGCCTTGAACTCCATTCCTTCATCAATTCATGATTTAGCTTTAGGGCGAGTTGGGACGACTCTTTTATAAGTCCTTGTAGATACCTATGACAATAAAAACTATTAATAATTAGTACAGCCTAATGAAGTTGTTGATGAGTTTTGTTTCAAAAACCTGTTAATTAATTGAATACAAACATTGTGAAGCTTGGTCAGCCATGGAGTTGCTTTGGAAAAAACCTATTCCTACACACATACGAAACATGCACCAAACATAAAAGCACGAAACTGCATGGGGTTTTAAGAACACATATATATCAAATACAATAACTTTAACATTAAATCTAAAGGAAAAAGCATACCTTTGTGCAGAATAAGAATGAACATAGGTTAAAGGATCAAAACCTGCAACAAAAAATATACAAACATTAGTGGACTAAGCTACATGCATACATATCATGATGGAGATAGCTGACTAAAAGATGAAATTAGGGTTTCAAGAAAAAGTATATTATCAAATAGAGAGAGTCGACTTTTTTTTTAATCCGAACATTATGAGGATCTATGTTGTTGTAGGGATTCTTATAATTATATTTTTGTAGATAAATACATTCCTTTTCAAAGTAATTAAAATAGTCAATGATGATTGGTTGTAGAGATTTATAAATTTGGTTTTCCAAGTTATAATCAAAAAATGTGTTGGTCTAGTGGTAATCATGTTTGTTTGTAGACTAACAGACCCATGTTCGAATCTCACCATAGTCATTTTTTATTAAATTCGAATTTTGTAAATAATTGCTTAGGAATTTCGAAATTTAATACATAAAATCCGAAAATTATTGCTTAGGAATTTCGAAATTTAATACATAAAATTCGAAAATTAAAGATTATTAATTAGGTGGATAAAAACATTGCTTAGTTGGACAACAAATGCTTATGTGGCATAAATTGGATGAGGTGGCATTGAGTTGGCATTGAGGTGGCATTAATGTCAAATGCCTCGTTATATATAATATATATATATATATATATATATATATACTAGATTAGAGACCCGTTGACACCGGGTTAGTTTTTAAAGAAATAGATAAATGAGATGATAATAAAAGTACTAACGTAAATTTGTTAAATTTAAAATATGTGAGTCACAATCGATAAGTAAAGTCAATAATAGATGCTATGGGGTCATCAACAATATCTATTAGAATATCTTCCAAGACATCTATAGAAACCTCTCCTTCGTTTGGTCCTCCAAGCTTGCCGCCTCCACATTCAATATCCATTCGCAAATTCTCTTATCTCGCTAACATCTTCCGTCGTGAACCAACAAGAAGCCTCATGTTAGCGGTTAGCTTAAGAACTTTGCAAGAATCCCATATATCTTATTTCGCTAACATCTTCCTATTCGTGAACTTTGCAAAGAAAGTCAACCCTTTAAGTAGTTTAAATAAGCCCTCCAAACAACCCATATATCTTATTGAGAAAAGTTTTAAAAGTGACCCATTTTAGTAAATTAGTATCTGTACTTACTTTAGCTTGGGTATCTATTATCTACTGATAACCCATTTCATTCCAAAATAACTTTATTAGTTTTTAATATAAGCACTCCAAACAGCCCCATAGGTAGTTTAAATAAGCACCCGAAGACAGTCTTAAGACCAAATACTTGACTACAAAATACAAGGTTAACAATGCTCATAGATGCATTCTAGAAATTTGCAAATAAAAAAAAGCAAGAATGCAAGATCTTTAAGAATACCTCCTAATAGATGTTAAGTTTGGTAAAAGATAACTCATCAGTCACCACTTGCGCAGCCCTTGCAACCATAATGCACACACTCTATTATGCTTTCCTCCCTTAGGTGCTTGGGCACTCTACAAACACACCTTGTCCGGAAGTTGTGATCACGTGGTGAATGCATCTTAAGCATCAAAGTCGCTCATACCGAGGTGAAAATTCCACAATGTAACAATGAGTATGCATGCAAAATGTACACTATCGACGAGTGTTCATAATAAGACCTTAATTGGAGATGATTCCAACTATAGGAGGCAAATTACATATTTACTTATTGATGGGATGATTCAAATTGCTTATAATTAGAAAGTGTCGCAAGTTTTTTAGTTAAGTACGACATGCAGGCATTTACTACTATAACGTATTAGGTAATTTGTAAGATCAAACGACCAAAACGATGCCGACTCTAGCAGGTTATAAATATCTTGTACTGTTATAAATACATTTTTGCATAGATTATTATCCTTAAATAGAGTGAGTAGAACCAAATTTATCCGAATTTGAACAAACGTCATAATCAAGATCGCTCACCGGATTATGTGTCTTTACCGATCAGATATTTAATGCGCTCATTTGATTTATGGTAACAAAACCCTTTTATTATAATGTTAAATGTCTTCATCTTTACCGGAGTGTTCATAATGGAATTCAAAAGTACAAATGCATGTAATGAGTTGTTGAGTTTATACAAAAATAACATAAAAACGCACTTGGGTGATTTGATGTTCTTCATAATGTTATAACTCTAATATTTGGTTGTGATAAATAACACTTAAAACCCGCAAATGCACACAAACAATGAACATATATTAGGATAGTTTTAATAGAAAATAAAGGACAACATATATTAGATAATGAAATATAGTTTATTTGTATGTTAGGGTGCTTAATTTTAAGATGATTCTACCAAATATTTTGTATGTATACAATATATTATACAAACTAAATATATTTAAAAAATCTTTATCTTAAAATTGAAACTAAATAATTTACAAATGACAACATTATTAAAACGCTTGTATCTAAAACATTTTTTTCATCTTGGTAGTAAATATACTACCAGAAAGAGGCAAATACCAATATTGATGACCCATTTCAAGAATTTGATTTATGGTAACAAATACCAATAAGAATTTGAACAAACTTAAAATTTTAGTTTAAAACTAAAATATGGTAACAAAAACCCCGTGAATCCCACTTAGCCCAGCCCTTTCACCTGTACTAAAAGATGACCCATTTCAACGATTACCCACCCTTTTTACAGTTAGTTGCACTTGCTCATCCATGTTGATCACTTTCTACAAATATTAAACCCTGGAACAGGAACAAAGAGGAAATTTATGCTTTGCGAAACTTGTTGGTACACTGTAATATGAGTTAAGATTGCACACATAACAATTATGCGAAACTTGTTGGTACACTGAAATTTCTGCTTTGTGAAACTTGTTGGTACACTGTAATAAACGTTAAAAGAATCTTCATAACTTCAATTTAATATGAGTTAAGATTGCACACATAACAATTATACGGCCCAGAAATATTTTGAATAAGCAGGTCAATCACATTAACTAATGAAAAAATAAACTATAAAAACTTGCCTTCTTCCATTTGACAATGAGATTACTGTCTGCATAGCCTTGATCTAAGCGAAACTCGAACAGTTCAGCTGAAATTTCTTTCCTACGATGGTAAAGATTAAAGACGTAGCGACTCTGCTGATGTGCAATTTTAAAGATTGGCCATATAGCTTCACATTTTCTCTTCCCATCATGGATCATTCTCAATCACAAATTTTAGAAATGAAACTTTACTACTCAATCGCCTTTATAAATATATTAAGCAAAGTAGTATTATTTACCTGTTGAAAGAAGGTTGGTAATTAGTTGGAGCTCCACTCTTTTCACTTCCGAATTCCCTGAAGGCCCCTCGACCAAAGACGGTAACCATATATGTCACCAAACCCGGTCATCTCCTTCAAACTGGAGGACCACCAAATTCCAACAAAACACATCAAACATCTTACACATCAGGAAATTAAACAATCAAATAATAGGTTCATAGACTCAAAGTATATTCATAGGCCAATACTAAATACTATAGTCATTATAATTTTACTCTTCATATAAAATTCTTAGTACCAAATGTTAAAACATGAATGATTTCACGTTTACTATGTTAATAGTTACACGAAAAGATTAATCTATTTCCAGTGGTGCAACATAGAAGAATCATCACGTGACTTAGTATGAACTATTAATGTCACGTAGCTTCAACATTATCATATAAATGAAACTGAATGCCATAACTTTTGAAATTTCATTGGCGAGCAAAACATGACTAAATGTGATGTAAGATCAACCTAAACCGACCCGTTCTGTTATCAGTAACACATAATGACCCTTTTAGATTAAACCCATTACCCGTTATCAATTCCATGAAACTTAAGAAACTACTTAATTGACTCTTATGAACCTTGAGGCATCCAAGTAGCCTGTAATGAATATCTTCTTTTTCGACTACTAAAAGAAGTGGTCACACCAACAACCATGAAATACTTTTTCCTCTTTGTAATTTCTACCTCTTATTCAAAAGATTTAATCCAATGTAATAGAGAGCCATATGTACCTCTTTGTAATAACCTAAAGAATAAACAAAACAAACAACCTGGAAACCTGAAGAATGCCAAAGAAATTTCATACTAACTAACTAAACATGAAAATAAATCAATTCAAATGATTCTTTTCAACTGAGGGGATGTTTGGTATATCTGATTACAATCTGCTTCTATCCAAGGGCCAAAAATATCTAATTCTATAGAACGTAAGTAGATAACTGGCTATAGGGATTTTGATTGCGCTTTTAAACTGATTATGCTTTTAACTGCATTAACCCAATGTGAAATGTGTTTTGCCTCTAAGATATT
Source organism: Chrysanthemum lavandulifolium (assembly GCA_022545495.1). Taxonomy (NCBI): domain Eukaryota; kingdom Viridiplantae; phylum Streptophyta; class Magnoliopsida; order Asterales; family Asteraceae; genus Chrysanthemum; species Chrysanthemum lavandulifolium. Next base: position 232,253,726 of record CM040241.1, on the reverse strand, counting down.
AATCACTATTTTCGTGGCTCGCAAAAACTGTATATTTCCACCTATTAACACCACAATTAATAATGTTAAAGACGCATATGATACTTTTACCCGTTATTTGCTTCTGTGTTATGGAAGCAAAAATACACGATTGGGGCACACCAATGGGTATTTGTATTGCTTCAAGTTGACATCTACCTAAAAGACATGTGGAATCACACTGGATTGAAGTAATAGTATTAAAAAACATTACCTAATCTGATTTTAAATAAAAAATTAGGAAATGGTAGCTTAATTATGTATTAGTTACTTAAAAGATGAGCATCAACTTGTCTAAGCATCTTTTGATTAAAATATTCTTCCATATGTTCTTTCAAATGCGTGGGATAATTTCGTAACTCACCAATACGATTAGTCTCGCCATGAGCTCTCACCACACCCTCAAACACCACAACAACATCTCTCAGCACACCATAGCACGTCTTGTCAGCTCCCATATGCATGTAAGCCTGTCCAAACAACCTTCTTTCCCAGCTCAAAAATTTAAGTAGTTGTAACGCAAATCCATAATCAACAATGAATCCTATTTCCATAAACACTAATCATAAACCCCTAAATTCCCAAATCATAACACTAATTCTTAATAATTCATAAAGTGAATCTTTCTTCTCTTATAATAAAGTACTTATAAACAAATTAACATACCTTTATTTTTATCTTCTGTGAGTGGAACCGAGTTGACACGCTTCGTTGTTAAGGTTTTTTTATAGTAGTCACGATATGTGATGAGAAAAAGATAGGTTCATTGTTAGGTGTTTCATTGTTAAGCTCATAGTCATATTGTCCGGATTGTGTGTTTGATGAGAATTGTATGAAAATCGTCACTGACAAGACCATTTTCGGATCTGCGCAAATAGAACATCATTATGTACAAAAAGAGAAAAAGCATGATGTGATGGAAGAAAGAACTTCCCTAAGAAATATCGAAGGTTATACAATGATATAATGGAAGAACCTCAACTCAACTCTTAATCGCACACCGGTGTTACTATCCATGATTCAACACCTCTCCAACTTTAACCCCCGTGCATCATATCCAAAGAATTTACAGATCAAGCACCCACAATACCTTCATACAAATGACTAATGCCAAGAAAAATAACGCACTTCCTTAAATTTGTCGGTTGTCACAAACTTGTTCCCTAATCTTATCCCAATACACATGCAAGTATATCATCAAGTATACATCACAACTAAAAACATATCACCAACCATTAATCCATACCCAATTCCTCCAAAAATCACATCACATTTAACAATTCATTCCAGAATAGAAGAATACGAAAAAAAAAAATCAAAAACTAAACTTTATAAACAAAAAACATACTAAAATCATTAACATAATATATATTCAAAGTATAGCCCTAAAAAAATTGATTATTTAAGTCGAAACTCACCTAAATTAATCCTCGGAAGCTTTGGTGTTATCCTCATCCGGCCACCAAACACCCCGCACTATAATCAAAAATAAAGATTATAGAATCATCAGCATCGTAACTATGGAATTTACATCAAAACCTAAAAAATAAAAAATAAAAAGTTGAATAGATTCAATACTTACCAAATCAACGGCAAATGAAGAACAATTTAATTGCTTTCCAAAAGGAAAAACAAATCGCTCAAAGTCGAGGTTTTGCATAGGATTCTGGTAAAATACAAATAAATTTGAATAGTTAGATTGAAAATTATCTTATAATTGAATTGAAACAAAATTATGTAATATGGAACTAATAATTCGATAACCTATAGATTATAATAAATCAGTACTTACCAGCTCTTTCTGCAGGTGCATCATACACATCACCAACACACAAATGAATCAATCAAAATGTTTTCTTGATGGATTTGAATCGGTATGGCACAGAAAATGGTATGGCACATAGTTTTGCTTTAAGGAATATTGAAACGTATTCTGAAGTGTAGAGAGAGGGTGGTTTTTGAGGAGGAGCGTGGTTTTTGAATGTGTTTACTACTTTACAAAAATACACTAACCCAAACACTTTGTTCTTTTTCACTTTCAAAACCTCCTGCAATTTTGAGTTGTACTTTGAAGCTAAATAAGGTAAGATATTAATTGAATTTTTAATGCTTGGTGCTTAGAAGGGCTTGTACAAAAGCTTATTTTATTAGATAATATATATATATATATATATATATATATATATATATATATATATATATATATATATATATATATATATATATATATATATATATATATATATATATATATATGTACTAGTAGAGTACCGTGTGATGCGGCGGCGGGTATCTTGTGACTAAATTTTGTGACGAACAAATGTGATTTTGTTTTGGATTGCTAGATTTCAGATTTATGTTTTGCAAACTTAATTACATTGTATATTGTGGTTAAATAGTTGTATATTTTGGTGAATGGTGTTTTTAATAGTGTATTAATTGTAATTGTTGAATAGTGTTTTTTTCGTTTTATTTGTGCTTTAAATACTTATAAATTATGCTTATGTATTTGTATTTGCTTAAAGATCTATTTTTAGGTTATTCATGTGTGGAAGCTTAATTATATTGTACTTTCTGGTTAAAAAGTTGTATTATTGGATGAATGAGTGTTTTAATAGTGTATTAATTGTATTATATGAGTAGTGTGTTTTTAGTTTTATGTGTGCTTTAAATACTTATAAATAATGCTCATAAGGTAGTATTTGCTTAAAATTTTATTTATGGTAATCTTAAAATAATAAGTAGGAGGGAAGTGTCTTCCTCCATTATAAGTAGTATAGATAGTAAGGGTTTTTGTAAACAATGCCAATCGACTATCTGTCGAGGTCCCCGGACAAAGGTATCTTCCGAGATTTATGGTACATATATATATATATATATATATATATATATATATATATATATATATATATATATATATATATATAGATGGGATCATTTAAAAGTTGATCTCAAGAGAAAAGTGGGAGAAGTGATCTCAACCATTAGATCACCCCATCCTCCCCTCCTTTTTTCCCTACTAACCACAGGGCCACTTTGTCACTTTTTATTTTTTCAGGGTCTTTTTGTAAATACACCCCTTCTTCCTTATCATATATAATGCCTATTTTCTCTCATTTTTTTCTCATCTCTTTCTTTTTTTCTCGCTTTTCGTGTTCATGACCTTCACATCCACAATTTCACAACCGTTCCCCGTCGCCACCACCATTCCCCACCGCTCACCATCTTTCACCATCATTCCGCACCGCTCACAATCGCTCATAACCATTTCGCACCCAAATGTAATCGATTCATCATTCAAGTTTGAAAAGTAAGGTTTTTTTATCATACTGCTAATTAATATGATTATATTAATCTTCGTTTGCATATATATGAACTTTATTGATCTTATTTTGAATAATTTATTCGTTTTTTTTGTTGTTTGTCTAAATATGTTATATTTTGGAGTTTACTTTTCAATATAAAAAAATTTGAGGAAAAATAGATACGAATCATGTTTAGGATGGCAGCACACAAGGTGTTTGATAAAATGTCTCAACAAAATTTTATAACTGTGATGCACTAATTTTACATTGTGATACATCAGTTGTTTATTTTGATATCTAGTTTTGGTCTTAGTTTATAAATGTCCAAATTTTATTGTCACGACTAATTACAATGATCTAGTTTCCAATACATGGTTTCAACAGAGTTTTGGTGTCAAATATCATTTATAAATCTTAGGTTTCCGTGAGGATTTGGATGATTGAAATGGTATCGAAAGTCGTTGCCACATTGGAGGTATGGTACCGTTATGGTTTTGTAGAGATTTCTTTAGACATTTACATCTAAGTTGATTGGAACATATTTATATGATAATGGCTTAATAGCTTATGTGATTTACATTACGCTTGAAAATCACTTTGGCATTAGTATTTTATTTTCCTCATCATAAATTCCATGGCACTTGGAGCATTTTTGGTTGGTTTTGCTACTTATGGATGTTGAATTCTCATTGCAAGTTGAATGGATATGGTCCATATCGTGGCCTTTTATTTGGTTTTCTTAAGCTAGCTTCTTGAAATTTAGCAATTAGAAGAAAATTGATCGTCATATACCAAAAATCAAAGACCTTTACTAAGATTTTGGGCAATCTTTGATGACACCGATTGTTTTCAAGTTGGAATGTCAATCAATCCAAAAATCTTGTTTCGCACTTTCTGTTATTATGGGCTCGTTAGGATTTCTGATTGTTGGGAAGACCATAGTTGTTTCTAGAGTTAGTAGGCTTTTTGGTGTATCATTGATACCTGTAATCAGAGTTGTGAATCAAAGTGACTATATTTGTAACTTTGAATTTAAGCTCTTTTCACGGAATAATGAGTTCTCAGTTGTCTTCTTTTTTTGTTTCTGGTATTGGTCATATTAATGGCCTTCACACCATGGTTAGCTGCTGGAGGCCGGTTAATAGCATATCGTTTGAGCATGAAGAATTTCGTAGTTTATTACGTGTAGAGAGTGAGGTAATATAACACTTATCTCTGTTTAGTTTTTTTTCCAAACGATGTCTTATTTTTTCGCCTGTGTAGATTAATCATTAATGCTCTTGTGACGTGATCTTGACACCTATATGGATCAAGTCATTTTCACATGGCTTATAGCTTGTACTTTGTTGTGGCCTATTTTCAAATAGTTGATTTGTAGTATCATATCATTATATATTAGCATGTGTTGATAGTGTCCTTCACCGTTAGATAACTATGTTATGCACTAATTGTTAACTAACCGATGCCCTTAGATAACTATGTGATGCACTAATTGTTAACTAATCGATGCCGTGAATTATATAGTGTGATGCCTTATTTTTACAACGTAGATAACTATGTGATAAACTAACTGCTAATTAACGATGCCCCGAATTAAATAGTGAGATGCCTTAATTTATGCAATGTGATCCACTTATATTTACCATTTGTGATGCACTTAGTACTATTACCTATTTTGTTTGCTAATTGTATCTTTGATGTAATTATGTTGTGTGCAAGATGATTCATTTCAAAAGACATGGTACATGGAGACAGCGATGATCAAGATAAACCAAGAGTCCAAGAAACGCCTATGTCTAAAATGTCAAATGATAAAGATGAACCCTTCGTTTTTGGCTCGAGCAAAGAACACATCGTTATCACCGCCCCACTCGGACATCGCAACGCATACTAAGAGCACCGGGCAGTGGTGCCAAAGTGTGGTGCCGTTCTCGTGCCAAACCGCCACGCCGCCAGCTTTTGAGTTTGGCACCGAACCGCTGGCACCACATTTCAGTATCCGTTGGCACCAGATTTTCGGTGCCAAACTCATTTTTTTTTTTTTTTTTTTATAAAATTTAAAACAATATATCCTAAAATTACTTTATTCATAAAAAAAACATTACAAGAAATAAAAAACAATAAACTTAAAAACATAACATACTACTTGGAATTAATCTTCGACATCCCAATTTGGGCAATTTTTCAAAATCGCCCAAACGTGAACATATTTGAACTCATTTCTACCAAATTGTTCTTTGGAAGCTTAGTTTCGCATTTTCGAGATGAGATTGGTCATTTGAGCACTTCGACCGCAATCTGCTTGTAAATTGCGTTGAACCTTTGCAATCGACGTTAATCCTCGTCCATTTACCCGTGATTGAATTTTTGTACGATGGTCATCGGTTGTCGATTATTGAACATATGCATAACGTCATTCCAAAAATATTTTCGAACGGTTATTTTGATATCCATAGCTTGCGAATTTGTATCCAAACTTGCGCAAGCAAGATTTCTTCAGACTTGTTCCACTTCAAATTTTGAGACATTTGTGTGTGTTTTTGGATTGATGTAGATGTGAAATAAAATGGTGGTTGATGTTATTTATAAAGGTGGTTTTCAACGTTAAATTCAATTCAAAACCGGCATCATATGGGTAATTCAAATTTAAACGTTAAATTCAATTCAAAAACGGGTATCTTGTTGGCGGGTTAAATTCAAATTTTAAATTTTAAATTCAAATTCAAACGGTTAAGTTTTCTATATATACTATCATACCAAGATTAGTTTGACACACAAATAACACAATTCACACACAAAAAGAATGTCTCATAAAGACTTTTCTCAAGAATTCTCAAATTTCGGAGAAGTTGTTGGAAACCGCTTCCGGCACTGCATCACTGCGGAAACCAACTTTCCAACTCGCGAGTTTGAAGTTTACTCAACACCACCGTAAAATGTCTTCCGGTGGGGTTTGAAAACATCCCGCACCTCCCAATTGTTCCAAGTCAACCGTGAGCAGTCCACGTGTGGATTTTCAAAACCACCCAAGCGGGTTAAGTGAGGCTTCCTCCCAGGTTTGAACAAGATGAAGAAAACGTCGGGGAGATACCGCAAGAGCGGCACGTGAAGAGGTCGCTCGCCGTGAGCAGAAGCACGGGAGGCTCAAGACCTCCAAGACAACTTTTCGACATAATGGAGAGTCGATACATTAATGGGGAGTTTTATTCTCCGCCAACAAGTGATGATGGTTTGGACTCGGATGACTCGCTTTTTAAGTGTTTAGTAGTTTTATTCTCCGCTCTCCGTAGCTTAAGTGTTTTATGTTGTTTAAGGTTATTATGTATTTCATGTTTTCGCTTTAATCTAAAGTTTCAGTTTAGTAGTTTTAACCACGAGAAGCTCAAGACTCTCACGAAACTTTCGAATCAACTTCTATTTTTAAATGCAATGGCAAAAAAAAAAAAAAAAAAAAAAAAAAAAAAAAGCAAAAAGTCGGGTCATTAAGTTTGGCACGAGGGGTTTGGCGCGACAGTAATCGTCATGCGCCAAGCTTACGTCGCGCCAAACTCCTTGGCACCAAGCTTGGCACCACCGCACTCTCCCGCCTAAGAAACCCGTAAAACGAGAACAAAAATCGAATCCTAAGTGCATGACCTTGAAGGTTTAGGCGATGGTTTCGTCAATTATTCTCGATGACAAGACTTTACTTAGTTTGTTCATCGATTTTGAATTCTTAACCATAACTCTAGTTTTGAAGATTTAAAATTTGGAGACAAGTGTACAACTGGTACTTGTGCTTAACACATTGGAAAACAAATGTATAATGTAGCGTATAGCTAGATTATTATTATGAAAACACTATTTTTCGAGAGCATAGAAGCTTTATGTCACGTATGTACGACTAGATTAATATTATGTTTTACTACAAAGAAATTCGTGATTACTTGAAAGACAAACATCAAATCCGAATTTAAACAACCATTAAAAAGCGAGAAGCGTAGGAAAACAAAGTTTTGGTTTTAAGTATGTCACTATTCGTTAATCGCTTTAACCTATTGTTTACATTTTCAATACATAAATGGCCAAAAAATAAAGAAGAGGAAGAAGAAAACCAAAAACAATTCAACATGTCGCAACAATCAGTACCTTTATCATTTACACTGATGCACCTTTATTATTCACACTGATGCACCTTTATTGTACATTTGTTTCTGCATAGTACGGATGCGGATATATCATTCCAATCATCATTATATAATCATTCAATCACTTTTACTTCAACAATAACATTATATAAAGCAATGTAGCATTTCATTTACACGTGTGTAAAAAAGTAACATATAGTTCTACTATGGATCTCATCATTTTATTTGCTACATCGTATTTTGATAAAACCAAAGATAATTGTCTCTACTATTAAAAGTACTTAAAAACATGAACTAATACCACATAACTATATCTACTACCATTTGGCATGTAGTCGTAAACCAAGAGTCTATAGTCTTCGTCTGTGTAGTAACCAGTCAAAGTGACAAGGTTTGAATGGCAAAGGGACTCAACATAAGAACCTCGACAATGAATTTTTGGTTCCCATGTGCGTGCCAGTATCACTCTTATTCTGGAATTCCTATTACCAGCCCATAATCCAAGTGTCGTCCTGCATTGCAACTATAAATTAGTTTTAAAAAGCATATCAGGCACCAAAATGTTGGCTCAAACTTCTCAGCATCACTTTCAATAGGCAAGTCAATTATTATATGCAATTACATTAATCACTTTATCGGGGCTGCAAAACAAGCATGTCATGTGCTTAGGTTACGGGTCAAAACAAGTACTTTTCGGGTCAAATTGATTTGTGTCCATTAGCTAAACATAAACACATGTGTAATTACATTATTATTAGAAAGGTACAAAGATTACATGTTTCCAATATCAAGAATACATGTGTACCTACGTCCATAAAGTGGTTCAACCGAACATGTTTTAAAATTGGTTCATCCGGTTCCTAAATTTGACTTTGACGATATCCTCGTAGGACATTTAAGGTTCAAAATCGCTTTACGTCCATTACCTAAACATAAACACAACAACAAGGGCCATTTCTTAATTTGCTTCTAAGATCGAATCGTTGGATTATGATGGAAGGTGTTGGCGATTGTGAAATAAATAGACCAATACATTATTACTATTGGATGCAACAAACAACTCTTCATTTTAATCGTCTTTAATTGTCGCTTGGATCATTAAATTTATACTGAGATGCCTTATTATTTCAATCTAATATTTCGTACAGATGCCTTATTGTTTTAATACATATGTATTAAACAAACAAATTGATGCCCTAATACATTATTAAAACAAATGCATTAAACAAAACAAAACAAACCGATGCTCTATTCGGTTTTAAAACAACAAACAAACATATGACTTGATAATTTCAAGATGCTATTATCTAACAAACAAATGTTCTTTTATGATACCTTGATGCACTAATCCAACATACAAAGGTCGATACATATTTCAAGATTCGTCGAATTAATCATATTGCCTAAGTATACTCAATTCAATGTTGTAATGTATCACAGGATTCACTAATAAGAATTAATGATTCCCTTATGCAATATTAGTAATGCCCTGTGATGACCAACGATGCACTAAACATACAAATGGATACACTAAACATATATACATATGCCTTAATATGTCTGACAATGCACTAATCATTCTAATTGATGCCCTAATCATACTCATTGATGCTCTAATATGTTTCAATGATGCACGAAACATACAAACATATGCCCAAATACTAGCAAGAGCATATCAAATAATTCTCCCATTTAGATTGTAAAACTTAAGCTATGATCACAAATTGGTTTCTATTATGTTCGTTTCACTATTCTTTTGTCAAAATATACAATGGTCAACGAGTGTTACTTGGGTCACCCAAGCTAACTCACATCGGCCTCGCATTAAAATGGCTTGTTTTGAACTGTTACCCGACCCACCAAACACACCCTTGTTAGGTAGTAGAATAAAGTTTTATAGGCTTACCTTGGTATATATTCAGTGACTAGACAAATTTAGTGGTTGAGTGACAACACTCATAAATAGAACAATATTGGAATGTTGTAAGCATCTCATGAACATGGTTAAAACTCACCTCCCGCGAGAACTCGTCAAATCTTCCAAGATAAAAATCTTGTTCCAAGGAAAGAGTCTTTACAGCAACATCCTGGAAGATTTGCACCTGTTAATTGGAACAATCTCTAATTAACAGCATGCATTTATAAGAAACAGAAACTACTTCAAGATCTTTCGTATTGTCGCATTAGCAATCTTAATAGCCACAAATTTTAGATGCACTAAACATACAAATAGATAACCTACTATGACCAATGATGCACTGAACATACAAACGGATGCCCTAAACATACACACTGATGCCCTGATGTGTTCATCGATGAACTAAACTTACAAAATAGAGGCTCAAGTAGTTCCAACAATGCACTAAACATACAAACGGGTGCCCTACTATAACCAACGATGCATTAAACATAAGAAACGATGCATTAGACATACTCACCGATGCCTTAATATGTCTGACAATGCACTACACTAGTCATACTCACTGATGCCCTAATTTGTTCATCAATGAACTAAACATATAAACAAATGCCCAAGTAGTTCTAACGATGCACTAAACATACACATGGATGCCAATACTCAATTATTTTCCAATGATGCACTAAACCTACAAATGGATGCCCTACTATGACCAAAGATGCACTAAACATACAAACATACACACTAAACTTACAGACTTATTTCTTAATATATGTCTGACGATGCACTAAACATACTCACTGATGCGCCAATCATATTCACTGATGCTCTAATATGTTTAAAGAAGCAAAAGACAAACATTATGCAGCAATCACAATCACAGATGCACTAATACTATCACTAATATTATATGATGCCCTAACGTATAATCTATGCTCCAAATAGATACATAAATGCTTTAAGATGTCACATCATTCAATCTTAAACACATATGCTTCAAATTAGTGCATCGCCTATATAAAATCTTATTCAGACATTTTATCAAACACCTAGTGAGCAATTTTAATAAACATATTTTCGATGCATTTTTCTCAAATTTGTTTCATATGTGGTAGAAAACATGATTATATGATGATAAACTTTTAACAAAACTTAAAAATCATTACATTATTGATTTTAAAAATGCACTAATTTTACTCATATTCTTTGGTGTATTTATTTCGGCGGTGTTGATGTCGATGAATTTGACGATTGTTGGTGGCTTCCAATGGTTAATAATGGTGGCATTTTGATGGTGGTGGTGCCGGTGGTTGTAATGGTGGTTCCCACGATAAATGGCGATATAATGATGTTGATTTGAAGGTCGTTGATGGTCATTTGATGGTGGTGGTGCGGTGGTGGTGCTTGCTGTGGTGGTTCTTGGTGATAATGACGATGGGCGTGTGGTTCATGGTGGTTGTAATGGTGTCATTGGTGAAGTTCTTTGAAGATCGGCTTGTTTTGATCTATGTGTTTTTTTTTTTCTTTTTTCATTTTTGTTATGAAAATGATAATGGGTTACCATCTATTTGTTTGCAATGTTTCAAATTTTACCCCAAAGTTTGAGATGTTTATGAATCTACCTCGAAACTTTTTTCTCACTTTTCTCTAATTACACTTTTCTAGAACCTGACTCTCTCTCTCTCTCTCTCTCTCTATATATATATATATATATATATATATATATATATATATATATATATATATATATATATATATATATATATATATATGATTACATAATTCTAATATTTTGTGTTCCCAAATTGCAATATAGATCCAAGGATGTTTCACATATGCTTTGGGAAGGACATGATCAAGACAGAATGAAGATGCATGTTTTACACACCAATCTGGCCTATGTCCTAGATAGAAACCGTTTGGTAAGTAGATATAAGTTTTGGTTATGTTTACTTAAAATAAGAGCTTATTGTGGTTTTATATTTGATATGTAGATCGTACCGCCAAGTATGTTGATAAGAGTGAATCGATACGTTTGACAACGCAATTGTTAGACACGGTGGGATGGAGTTTCCGGTTGACTTGGTGACTATAAGGCACAAAAAGACTCGGAAGCGGAAGGTGAGAAAGAACCATCTGACCATGATTGCAAAGGACAAATGGAAACATATCAAAAGGCAATGCCGTTTCAGGAAAGATAAAATGATACGATTCCAGCTGGTTGACGTGATGACATATTTGGTGGAGACAGTTGATCCAGAGCTTCCTGTGCTTGTTCCCATCTTTGATATGTGTTGAATGAAGGGTATTGAAGCGAAGACGTCTTTTGTTTTAAGGCTTCAGTGGGTCTGTGTCTTTTCAATCTATGTTTAATATCAAGACTTTAGTAGTTTGGTTATATGTTAAGTTGAATAATGTCTGGATACATGACAATGACTGCCATCTATTATCCTACTACGTTTAAGGTGTTATCGGTCTGCAAATAACTCTTTCGTATGTTGACAATCAGTTGTTATTGCTAATGTTGTTGAATCAACTACTTTATACTAATGCAAATTCACTACTGATGTATTATACGTAGTCATCTGTTAATTAGCTTACTTACCTTTAGGAGTGTATGTTATTGTTTAAAGTTGGTTGCTTTTGTATGTAGTAAGCATTTTAGTTGGGTTACATCCCATTTAAAACTGGATGATAGTATCTGGCTTATTACCTTTTTAGAATGTTTGTTATACTTCAATGTTTATATAGCAGATTGATTAAATAAGCATGCAAGTTCAGCTCAATTCCAATTAAGATAACTTTACTTTTTAGAATGACAATGTGCACCAATGTATATCTTGACATTTTCTTTATGACACATCAACATGATTTCATCTTCATTTGAATCAAAAAGAACATAGATTTGTTGTATTATAAAACAACTTTGGATTTAGAGTACTTCCATGATCCTCTGATTCTCCTACACACATGTTTTAGTGTGATACCAAAATGTTTTTGGGCAAAAAATAACGATTTAACTTATACCTTCTTTATGCTTCATATCATAACTTACACATTAGGCTTATTATCGATTGATTGAATCGAGCCATTAAAACAAATGGCCCAATCGACCCATTTGACATATCCCGATCAACTACAAAAGTCCAAAAGGTCAAGATATTTTTTGCATGTAAACATATATTACGTTTTCCAAGAACAAAACATCATTACATGGTATGGTTTTAGGTGCACCCTAACACTCCTGTCAAATCATCCCCATTGATCCCAAAGCTGAGAAATCTACTCCAAGGTTAGTAAGATAACTAATTGTGATCTAAAATAGTAAGAAAAACATAATCAAAAGAGGTAGTTGTTAGTAGATTGGTAGATATGAAGTCGTTAGGTATTCCACTTTACAAAACCTTTCATGATGATAGTTTTTAGATTATCCAAGTTCTTGTAAGATAGTTTACACAAATATGTTAGTGATGATAATTGATCATTGAAAAAAATGCATGATATTTGTGAACTTGATGATCTATATTACTGTTTTGAGCTTATTATAGAATGTAAACCTGGTATGCAATTCCCATTCCATTCTTGGCAGGAAAATGCCGTTCGAGTTTGTAGTGTTGGTGAACCGCACAACATATCCTTCGAAACAGGTAAAGAAAACAACACCATAATATTATGTATAAGTGTTACTATACAGTCAAAAGTTCATTTAAGTTTTGAATAATTATTCAGGAACTGCCTCAAGTTTTTGAATTTGAAGGATACAATGGTAACAATCATCTATATCTGACCAGCTCAGCAAGGCTTCGTAAGAAAGTCTGGTTTACAACACCAGCTGTAGGACCTATAACACTGAGGGGTTGGGATTGGAAAAAGTTTGCTAAGGAGAACATCGGTCCGTATGTAGATTGGTTGCATTTCATCCAGGAAGGGGATGACTATTTCTACATGACAGGATACGATATTAGGGATGGTAAAGAATTCAGGGGATACGACGAAGACAACCACCGTTATTCACGTTTTAAGAGCCGTGTTTGGGGTATTCCAAACATGCCTCAGGTATCTATACTATGTAACGTAATCTTGTATTACCTTTTTAAGTACGTTAATGTATTCCCTTAAAATGTGTATTTAAGACGCATGTTAACTTCATCGACAGAGAATTGCAGCTGATTTCTTAATTGGGATAGGCCAGGAAAATCGTATTAGAATTAATTGTGGAGAAGACTACTTTATGGTTCCTGTGCTCCGTGTTAATGATCCTAATCATCCATATGAATATGAATTGAATCCACAAATTTGGAATATTGTGAAATTCACTTTGGGTTTGCAAGCTGGACAGATCTTGGTGTTTACAAAAGAGTACAATACTGTGTTTAGGTTGATGGCTTTTAACTTGGATGGAAGTCCGCATACACCGATGCAGATATATGGAGCAACACAACTACGTGTGGTGCAACCTGCTATAGAGTTTTACGACCAAGGTGGTATAAATATTCACATCCTAATTTAGTTGAAAATTATATATGTCTTTATAGAAATCCTTAGTTTCAGGGAAGAAAAGTGTAGTTAGATATTAGTGATATTCGATAGTAGCAGGATAGCATATCTAACATGTTAGATGTATTGTCGGATGATGACAGGATGCACCACATTTGTGGATGGCCAGGACATCGAGAGCACTTTGGTGAAGTGGGTGACACTTTCTATAAAAGTTATTCTATGATTACAGTGTTGAAAAGACTTTTAAGTATTATTATTTGATGTAACATATTTATTGTAACACGTTATTCATGTTTATGAAGAAGTAGTTATTCACATCGTGGCGAATGGTTTATTTCAGACAATACCTGCAGACTTCATGGAATACCACCCGATGCACACATACAGGAAGGTAAAGATGATACACCAAGATGTGGACTGCACTTTTAATGTGAAGATGGAGTTTCATAAAGAGGATCCTGGCAGGACCAACCATGTGAACGTATTTGGTGAATGGAGAGAGTTTGCACGTCAGTGTAATTTTGGGTACAACAAAATGATAAGGTTCAAGTTCATGCATTTGCTTACGGATATGGGTGGAGATGAAGTGGAGGTGTACCCTGTTTTTCACGTCTGTTAAAAAATGATCCTAACAACTTCTGTTTATTTTGTTTGGTTATCTTGGTCTGAACTATGTCTGGATATATGTTTTGTTATGTTATGTTAGAATAGTCAAGATATTTGCTATTTTTTGGATTATCAAATGGCCTTTTATGATAAGGTAAATCAGTGGTTTCTAAAAATATGGAGTGCAATCTATGTTGTTGCTTAAGATGTGTCTTTGTTTGCAAGTATTATATTTGTAGATGTTTCATATGGTTTGTTGATGCTTATATGAATTGCAGATCGATGTTCATTTTTTAATGTTGGTCATATGATTTGTTGGTGATGATATAAATGTCAGTGTTCTATCAGATATATCATATCAGTGTTGTCCAATATGTGATAGGATGGAAGTATGGATGTTGTTTTCAGATATAACACTTATGTGACAATGAGTATGGATTAGCGATAATAAACTGGTTGTCCCAAAAAGGGTAATTCCACATCATTATCAAGAATAAATTTTGGATATTATGCTTCAGAGACAGATTATATGTGTTTGGCTAATGGTATACAAACTTTTAGCATGTACATAAAGGTAATATGTTCTCATGAACATAGTAAACAAATATTCAATACAACTGCGTTGATAATTAGGAAAAAATACAAATGTCATTAAATAAAGATGGAATATTATCATAAAGTATTCATTAGAACATATAAATAATTACATAATTGTGCAAGTATACATTGGTTATTTATGCAAACAAACTTTCAAGTATAAAAAAATCTATATTGCCAAAGTGCCAGGTTTTTAGGACTGAAGGTGGTTAAACTTGATCAAGCCATATGGGATCCAGAGAATGTAGCACAATCTTACCTGCAAAATGAACAGAACAGACGAAAACAGGTATAGAATGTTAGCTGTTAAAAACTACAAACAAATTTAAGCACAAAGCTTATTTCCTGTTCAAGACTAAAGTAGTGATACGTTATTCATAATAAGACATTGTCCACAACGAAAAATCAGTTCAAACAGCATCGCAAATGCGAGGAAAATAAAATCAAAGACCAACATAATGGTAGCAAAAAAGTATTGTTTATGTGGATATCCATCCACAGCTTCCGGTTATTTCAAAAGTAATAACTCCAAGACACAGTTCATTCATGGTTTCTCAACTTTAATCTCCTTGTCAAGAACCAACTTTGTCCTTTTGGTAGCACTATTTTCTTCGCCTTGGAGCAAGTCAGTCTTATCCAATGGATCAACCTTCCTTTTTTCTTGAGACGTAGTATCAGAAGACGATTGCTCGGCATTCACAACATCATTCTTTAGGCCAGCAACCGGCGTTGTGTTCTCATCGGTCCGTGACTCCAACTGCGAAAAATCACAAAAAGGTAGGTTAAGTCTCGTAAAATGGTTACCAACAAACGTCGCAAATCACAGTAGAAGATGTGTACTCAAAAAATGTCTACAATATATCATTAATGAAGAATACTTACAAATGGGGTCACATCAGCAACCTTTAAACTGGTGGATTCGTTTTCAGCCTGAGAGCCAAAAAAAAAATTATATGGCTAAACTTTTGTTGGTAATGATTTTGCTCAACATGAAGTTTGGTTAAAACTGGTTAACAAATAAAATTCATTTATCACCTTCCCCGGTGTAGCAGTAGCACAAACAGATTTAATGATATCGGGATCATTAGACAAACGCAATACATTGAACACATGCATCAGCTTTTCTTTGTTTTTGGCATCAACAGACACCTTAAAAACAAATTTCTTATCAGCAATTTCCATAATCTCCGTCGGGAAGACACCATCAGACTACATAAGAACAATAAAATGGGTGGACAATTTAGCATGTACAAAGTATTTAAATCAATTAGCACTGTCGATAAGTAGGAATACCTTGCCATACTTATCCAGCAACTGATAGGCAGTTAAGTTATTCAGAATAGCCTACACCTCATCATTGAATAGACAAACTGATACAGTGCCAGTTTCATCTTGAACCCTCACCTGTAAGCGGAACCTAAATGCAAAAAAGTACATATGCACTGAGGCACTAACTACTAAAAACCAATGCTATAATAGAGCCAGTTTAAGGGAAAGTATATACTCACTGGGTTTTGATTGATGTAGCAGCAGCATTGCATTTTGAGCACCACCATTCATTAGGACCACCAGCCGGTTTTGGTGTGCTATCAGATTCAAGGTCAACAATATCTTCAGACTTAACCACCTTCTTTCTACACGCCCTGCATCCGAGGTACTATCAACCTTCCTCCTCTTGGATAGCACATATTGTAGCGACAATAACGGATGGAACACCCTGCATATACCTACGGCATTTTTGATGTTATTTTTGTACAAACGTTTGCACCCAAAAAACATGAGAATGGTATTTTTGTAACCAAATTGGTAGAAATCGTGTTAAACATGCAACATCAAATTGGTATGCTACAATTTCATTACATAACCCAACATAAATGTATTGTTTGGAACAGAAAATGTATATGATACGGTTTCATTATATATTTTTGCATTGCTGAACCGTGCTTTAGATGTAAATGCTGGGATTCTCAATGAATTTACCTGTTCAACATCAAAAATTTCCGCAATGTTTCGAAACTGGTATTTGGTGACAAAATCATCTTTAGTAGAATTCTTTGAAGCAGTTGAGATACGTGATGCAGTTTGTTGAGAATCTTCCGTACCTTGAGCAGCCACCAAACTACTTATGGTTAAACAGACCAATGGTATTAAGACGGCATTACAACGCTAATATATTAACCAATTTAAAAAACATATACAAATATTGTTTTAAGATACCTTTTCCTAAAAGAGTCTACATCTTTAAATTCATTGCCGAGTATACAGTCTTTACCGTTGAAGAGGAACAACCTTGTTCCATTGAAACCATTTTGGATGGCCATTTTTCCTATGTATTCAAAAACATTTACAAAACATTTTAATGGTTTTGGAATTATACCTATTGACTTTAGTGCAGGCAAATCAGTGAATGTAAATAGAAAATAAAGCGGAACATACCATCCCAGATTTTCATCATTGCCAGCTGCAGGACAGCAATGATCTTACCATGTTCCTCGAGTTTATTCATAAATTCAGCGAATTGTTGAGCAAAACTACCCCACAAGGTACACGGCAACTCATTGACCCTGCGCATATATAGTATATAAATTCAGTAAATACATTCTAAATGTAAATGCAACTTTATGAACTTGGTTAGAATGACCTACTCAGCATCAATGATTGTGATAGGTTTCTTCTTGCCAGACCTGCCATTTTTGTCATAATTATCCAGGTGCTCACAAGCAACCACCTGGCCTATCACATCTGCATAATGTTCAAACAAAAAAAGTTTCAATTGGTTGCCATATCATCAGGAAACAAAAGACAAATCTATACAAATAAATAGAAGGTTTCTACATACCAAACTGGCCAACTTCCTCATTCTTAAGAGAGGTAATGGTTCCATAGGGACGAAAGTCAAATCCATAAAGAGAACCGGTGAAATCTGTGCACTTTTCTATGACAGTATTCGAAAGGAAGCTTAGGCGGAGAGGTTTTTTAATGATGTGGAACTTCGGTTGGATCTCCCCAAGACTATACCCGTTGAAGGATGACAGTGTTACTCTCTTCTAATTGATGTTCGAAACCACTGACCAACGCCATCCTGACCGTTGCTTGCATCCTTGTGTTCTGGAACAAAACATTTGGGTATTTTTAGTACATAAACGAAAATGAACATACCAAATAACAATTCATATAAAAAATGCCAAGCATCAAACCAACAATTCATCTAAAAAGGCACAAATAAGAAGTATAATATGGAGCATAACATAAGTAGATGCTTGCCTGCTCATCAAAAACGATCATCTCCATATTAACAATATTTGGCTTGCTAAACAAAGGCTGCATCCAAGTCCGAAGAATACGCACTCGTAACTTGATGTTGTCCTTAACAGGTAATAAATCGTTGATATACCCATAAACAAAGGTAGCCATTGGTTGATTTGATATTCAACGCTTAGGTAAGTAACTGAGATGTGCATCTTTATCAACACGCCATCCTCAATTTATACAATGTTGTGTCGCCTCGAAAATTAGGGATCATATGAATCGTAATACTTTTAATTGCATACTCATCTTCCCAAAATTAAGATCATTACCAAAAGAATAAAAAGCCCCAAATTTTTTTAGGGTTCTTGGCCATTATATAAAATCAATTAAAATCACTATAAATTAACATAAACGAAATAAGATTATTAAAATAATTAGTTCAAAATCAAGATCATTACCAAATATTCAATGATGCCAGCAAAGACCAACTGAATCCGCTATTTTGGGACTTGATATGTATTGAAACGCAAAACGTATTGGCCAAGAAAAGTTCAGAGATTCATATGCGTTTTGAATGAATTGAAACGCAGAATTGAAGGTTTTAATGACTTTCCAATTTTATGACGAAGAAATCTCGGTTGATATGAATTTTGTTTGACTGGGCCATTGAAAACGTGAGGAGGAAGGGTAGCATAAGGTGGTCACGTGATGCTGCACATGACATATTGGAGGGATGCATTGGGTCTTGTACATTTAGTGCTAAATATGGAAGTGTTTTTAATATTAAAATTTAATACTGTGCTTTAGGAGGGTGGTACAGTATTATCAAATATTAGATAGTATAGATTAGTTGCTGCTTAAGCATTAGTTAGTGAGCATTGTTTTGTATAACCTATTTAGTAGTGATACTTATTAATTAGAGTGCAAGGTATCATAACACGTTATGGTACGCAACCTCATCGCCACATTATCAACTCTCAATAACACACCAATATCTAAAACACCCCTCCTTTATAACACACGAATAACATCACGTGTAGGTCACACAAAATACACCACCAATTACACCCACTCACTCGCTATAAAAAAATTAAAAAATAAAAATGGCGTGAGCCATTGCATTGTCTTAAAACCAATGGCACAAGTTGGCACAAAGCTCTGATATAATTGGCATACAAATGACACATATTTGGCACACCAATAACGCACCATGCCGTGCACTCTTTGCAAAGGACACTAAATTAGACTTTGAACAAACCAAATGATACACTGATGTATAACTTCTCTTTGGAAATAAATACTATTTTTGCCAACTGCATATTTTTATAAAATATTTGCATGCATATTATCTATTATATGAGTACTCGTGCATATCAATGAGATTTTATTGCAGTAAATTGTTTTAGTGATAAAAAAGTTTATGGATTATAAACGATAATAATAAAAGTTTGAGGATTTAGGGATTAAACATAATGTTTGAAACCGGTTCGACCGGGTGGTTCAACCGGTTGAACTGCTCGGTCGAAAATGGGTCAATTTAAACCGGGTCAACCCGACGAGTTGGATTGAAAACGGTCAAATTAAAACGGTTCAACTCATAGGGTTTGAAGCGTCCCGGGTCAACTCGGTTTTCGATGTGTATTAATAGTTTCTTTGAAACATATGTGTATTAATAGTTGAAATCGCTCATAATTAAATGTTTCAACAATTTCTTTTTCTTTTTCTTTTTTTTTTAATTTTTTCAACATTTCACTTTTTGACTTGTCACTTTTTACTTTGACCATTTTAGTTTTATAGATAACATAGATATATATTATAGCTCATGAAAGAAACATGAAAGAAATGGCATAGTTTCATGTGTTTCAACCAAAATTCATAGTTTTAGTCCGGCTTACTTTAATAAAATAAAAAAATTATAAAATATCTCTCAAACTATGAACAAGTTATGAAAATTATTACGAATTTTAAATCATTTACGATCTTTTTATATAACAAATTCTATTTATCAAATATCTAACAAGCGATTTATTTAATAAAATATATACCAATGAAAAGGTCTCTGTATTAAACGAGCTCAATATTGATATGCTTTTGACGCATGTACGATTTTATAAAAAATGTTAAAGTTTAATATATATTTAAAAAAATAAAAAATAAAATAAAAAAAAACTCGCAAAACACACCTTTAACCTACCTTATAATTTTAAACCCTACCCTAAACTTTATTTAAAAGTAGATTAAAAAAAAAAGTTAGTTAGTTACAACAACCACCCTTTGGTTTTAGCTATTTACCTTTTTTTAAATAACAATATTTATTTATCACATATCTAATGAATATTTACCGATTTTCTTATAAGAAAATATGTTGTTGAAAAAGTATTCAAATTGCGAATAAAATAAGAATAATGTTGCAATATTTTTGACTTACGTGCGATATTATATAAAATGTTAAACTAAAAAAATCTATGAAAACAGTTATGAAAAAAAAAAAACCGTACATCGACAACAAATGTGCCTCTCCCCGCTTATCCACTCTTTATACGGTTATACTTTGCAAGAAAATAATAAAGGGAACTTGCAAGTAGGGGTGTTCATGGGTCGGGTAATAACCGAATAAATCGAAAACCGAACGGAACCGAACCGAAAAACCGAACCGAACTTGTAACCGAACCGAACTTGTCAAAACCGAATCGAACCGAACTAAAATTCGGTTTCGGTTTGGATATGGTTTTGGCTATCTGAATCGAAAACCGATTGAAACACTTACTTTTTATTAACATATACACCAATCTTTCAAATTTTGTTCGACTTTACCCATATCAGAATAAAATAATATTATTTAATATGATATTATATTAATATAAATCGGTCATATGGGTGAAGTCGGAACAAATTTTGAATGACGTGTGTATATGTTAATAAAAAGTAAGTGTTTCAATCAGATATTTTAGAAAGACGTTGTTATTTTATGACTTTTACCCTTTATTTATATATAAAACACTTTATATATTTAATATATATTTTATTATATTTATATATAATAAAAAATCCATTAAAATTTTATCCTAATATAAAAACACTTTTATGCTTGAAATAATTTTTTTTTCTAAAATATATTTAATTAAATTAAAAAATATATAAATTCGGTTTCGGTTTTGACCCATAATCGAACCGAACTTGATTCGGTTCTCGGTTCGGTTTAGTTACATATATTTTCGGTTCGGTTCGGTTTGGTTATGACCTAAAAATTAACCGAACAAACCGAACCGAATAAACCGATTAACCCAGAAACCGAACCGACGAACATTTCTACTTGCAAGTTGGATTTTTGTCTACATGTGAACTGGGCTGTCAAGTACAGGCTCTAGTCTCACTTTTAGACCCAGTTTCCTCCGAATCAACAATTGCAACAAGGCCCAAATGGTCATCATTTAAGAATTTTTGCGTATAATTTTGTTTTATTATGTTAACCAAAAAAAATAGAAAATTTCAAGGACACAAAACGATAAAATATATGGATTCAAATTTAGATATCAATTTATTTGCATTTTTTGTGACTTCGGACCATATGAAAATGAGTTTCAAGTTCATGATCATTAGTTTTCTATTAGAATGACAAATTAAACATATTTTTGGGACTCAAATATGCAATTAGGTAGTTGAGCCGTATTTTATTTTTCTGAAAGACAATTGACTATCTCACTATATAAATATGCAAATAAATCTATTTCATTAAAATCTCAAAGAGACTTTTTTGGTGGTCAGTTTTAAGATTTTTTAAGAGCTTTTTCCCAAAAGAGCCATCATTAACCCAAGACCGCCAACTGCTACAAACAAAAAAGAATGACACGTGGCAAAATTTGGGTGGAGTCGAGCGGTGGCAATCAAAGTCGGCGGTTGAAAGCAATCAAGTCGGCGGTTGAGAAATCGAAAGGAATGACACGTGTCGAAAAATGTATGGGTCGGCGGTTGAAGCGGTTAGCGTTTTCTTTTGGGAAAAGCGCAGAAAAAGTCTTAAAAGCTGACCACACTTGAAAAAGTCCCTTTTAATTTTCTATTTATAATTATGTTTGAACCCACAATTTTTGGTTGAGAATACTTTCACACAATACTGAATATCATTATGCTACAAGCCTTTTGGTTGATAAGGCATATTTATTATGGACAACATTATAGTTCAACCGTTTGTTTAGCCATGCTCTCCAAGATGGAAAACTGTGAAATGCATGGCGTTTGTACCTTAAAATTTCATATAAAATTTGTTCCTAGAAAAAATCAATATTTCTACATATATCATTTGTTGATTCATGATTTTAAATGTGGAGATTTAAGCAATGGTCCATGGGTATCTTACAAGTTGCACATGATAAGGTCTTGAACCAAAACTTTGACCAAAGATGGATGGTTCTAATCCGTTTTAGTTATCTTGTCCTATAATTTAGGTTTTCACTAAACAAACAAGTTTTGTGCATACCTAGCAGTAGCTACTAAGATTGTCATATCATATTTCAAGTAACATGAGATCCGATTTAACTCGTCCGAAAAATACAACTGACATGAACACAATGAATCCCTTAAGTCGATATGTTTAAATTCCACCTATCACTTTTTTTTTGAGCGATATAATATTAAAACAAACCACTAGCAAGGAGCTAGACTTACATCCCAATAAGATAAGGGTTTTAAGCCACTCATCCCGACTAAACGAGGTTTTACACCTATACCTACACTAACAAAATGAACTAGACACCACATTATCAAAAAGAATCGCCTTCGAGAGAGCTTTGTCTTCAAACAGGAGCTTATTGCAATATGTCCAAATATGCCACCATAAAGCATAGAAAATACCTTCGAACATCAACTTAGCTTTAGTCACAAGACGCAATGACACCATCCAAGAGACCCATTCATCATACGAGTTACAATCCACATAATTAACATTCCACCAAACCACAATCTTTCGAGCAATATGACGAGCTAAATCACATCGAAAAAATAGGTGTTCCGAAGACTCAACCCCACGATCACAACTAGGACACAAAATACAAGGAATATCAATACCTCTCCGAGATATATTAAGACGCGTTGGAAGAGCATCCATCTTGATTTTCCAGGCAAGAACATTAACTTTTATGGGCACATACTTCACCCACGAGTCCGAGAACAATTACTCAAAATCCGTTTCTCATCAATGACCCTCCGAATGGAAGCCACCGAAAACTCCCCCGAGCTCTCCAACGACCAAGTCCACCTATCCTCCATCAGAAGAAAGTTAACCGTGCTAACCAAGTCCAAAAGAGCATCATATTGCACTTGTTCCACACCACCCCTAGTATTACGATGAAAAGAATAATCCATAGTAGCATCCCTCATCTTCTCGCGAACATTGACCTCCTTACAATTCTCAAGCGCATACAACCGCGGAAACAATTCTTTGAAAGTTCCTCCACCATGCCAGTTGTCATTCCAAAAAGACGCTATATTCCCATTACCTAGCTTAAAACGCATAAAGTCCATCACATTCACAAATTGACTTTTCAAGACCCTTATCTCATTTATAATGGATGTCCAGCAAGTCCGAACCCCCGATATATTCATCGAGCTCACGCCTCCATCCTCCCCATAAATAGCCTTAATAACTTTCGCCCACAACTACGATCTATGAGTAAAAAACTTCCAAACCCACTTGATCATTAAACCTCTATTCAAAGCAAAGAGGCTAGACACACCAAGCCCCCCACGTTCTTTGTTCATCAAAACATTGTTCCACTTGACCCATGTAGCTTTCTTACTGCCCACCTCGTTCCCATTGAAAAATTGGCTACGAATAGACTTCAACATTTTAATAACTTTTGATGGAACACGAAAAATGGACATATGAAAAATAGGAATTGAACCTAACACCGATTTCAATAATGTTAAGCGGCCACCAATAGATAAAGCTTTCATTTTCCACTTCGACAATCGAGATTTTACCTTGTCAACAACCTCCTTCCAAGCATCAACCCGAGTCATCGAGCCCCCCACTTTAGTGCCTAGATACAAAAACGGACATTGAAGAATAAGGCAACCAAGCTTAGCAGTTGCCTGCTTCACTTTCTCACCCTTCACGTTAACCCCCAAGGTCTTGCTTTTGCTCATATTAATATGAAGACCAGAAGCTCGGTAAAAACACTCCAGCACATGCACTAAAGTAGTAATATTATTGTCACTCCATCGCCCAACAAATACCGCATCATCCGCATAGAACATATGAGAAAGGATCAATGATTGACTTAACTTAATACATGTGAACAAACCCGTATCCACCACCCGCTGAAATGATAGGTGTAAGCTCTCCATAATTAAAATAAACAAAAAAGGAGATAGCAGGTCACCTTGTTTCAAACCTTTAAAAAGTTGGAACTCTTCGGTAGGACTACCATTAAGAAGGATAGACCCTCTCGAAGACTTAAGGCATGCTAGAATCCAATCACATCACTTATTCCCAAAACCAAATTTTTTTAGCACCTCATCCAAAAAATCCCATCGAATAGAATCATACGTCTTCTCAAAGTCCACTTTGAAAATAATCGACTGTTTCTTCTTTTTTTTTTGCACTATTGTAAAATCTCATTCAAAATGAATGGACCATCTAAAATTTGCCTCTCCGCAATAAACGCCGATTGAACCTCACTCACAATATCCCCCAAAACTCCAATAAGCCGGTTCGTCAAAATTTTCGCAATGATCTTATAAATACTACCAATAAGACATGATGATGTACCCTCCGAACAGGTCGAAAGTCACTCCTCCGAGACGTGTCGAAGCCCTTCTATTCGAAGGCCCAAGTTAGGATTCCAGAATATCCATAGGCCAAACCATTCGTAGCACGAAGGTTACATACGGGAATTCGCCATTCGAAGTTCTAAGCCCTTGGGGTATGGTTGACGAAGGAGTAATGGATAGGGAACCTCCGACTTTGTCAAACCCATGATATCCTCTCTCTTGGCTTCCCGCCAAGTTTGAGAACGTGGGTCACTAAGCCCTAGCGGTTACCCACAAACATGGGACGCCCCCATGATCTCCGACATTCACGCGTAGTGCCTCTAACCCTATTTCTTCCACTATAAATAGGTTGGACGGGCAATGGATTATGGTATGCTCATTTCACACTCATCTCTTTACTTACACACACTTATACAACCATAAGTCATACTTACTCTCACGGAGGTGGTTCGCAGGTCCTACCCATGCGTAATCACTTAACGTAGTGTTTCGTATTTTATTCTCGTGTGAAAGACAAGTCTTGGTGTAACATACACCCTCATACCTTTGATCATCATCGAGCTCGGTAGTGCACCCATCAGACAATCGGTGGCGCCATCCGTGGGACAACTACTATTAGTCCCGTAATCACCCGCCTTAAAACCCTAACCGACACGCTACCTTTCCAAGCATGGAACCGTGAAGGAAGATACACCTCCACTAGGTTTCTCTACCGGTCCCTCTCAACACAACTAACACCGATAATCTCGCCCCATAACGGCCTCAACCTTCACCACACGATCTCGTTTGTAAACCACTCCCCGACATCACGCCTCAACATCCGCTAACCCTATTCCAGATATTATCCCGCCTTCGTTGAGGCAAACTTCAAGCCTTAGAATCTTTACAGAGGGCTCATAAGAGGCAAGTTCGCAACACCGAAATGCGAAGAGAGCTGGAATATTCCAGTGAGGAGTATGAAGAAGAGATTGAAGTAGGAGAGGCCTCGACCGGTTAGCAGGGGCGCCGGCCCCTACGAATGGTTCTCCTTCCATCAAGGCCAAATGGAAGGACCTGGTTTTAAATAAGGTCCGGAGGAGATCCGGGAAGAAGGGAAAGAATGCAAGGTGAAAGAAGGAGCGAGAACTCTAACGGAGGAAGCAACCCTGTTGGGAACGGAGGGTAAACCTACCCCTCCTAGCCGCCCACTTAGGAAGAGAAGGGATGGGGCTCGATACCCCATCGATGTTTCGAAGTTTCGAGGCCTCCTCCATACTCGTGTATGAATCGCCACCCCTCCGGATTGAACCCCTACTTACCGCTCAAACCTACAACACCTACCTCCGAATGGTTCTCTCCCAACCAGAGTTACCAAGAAATGCCCTATGGACACGTCTCACACAACGATGGATGTAAACCCTTCGTACTCAACCTTCTACAAGATACCCCATACACACAACCATTTCCTAACCCGCACAACCCTACACCTGCTTATCCACCTCCGTATAACCCTTACTATACCAAAGCCTCTCGAGCTTGCACACCTTTTGTAAAGTGGATCAAGACTACCTCTACCCGACGGTGTGAAGATGCCCACCACATAGGCACTCCACGATGGAAAAGGCGACCCGATAACTTCCTACACTTGTTCAAGGCGCTATCAAGATGCGAAGTGGTCATGCCCGTAGCGTGCCACATGTTCACCTACACACCTGAGACTCCGCAAGGATATGGTGGAATGGGCAGAAGTTGGGAGCATTGTAAGTCTAGACGACCTTAAGGCTAAGTTCGATCACACTTTAGCCAACATAAGAAGTACACCAAGACCCATCTAGCCATGCATACCATCAACAGAGACAACGAAAGCACGCGGCCTTCGTTCACGAGGTATCTTGATGAAACTTACAAATTATGGGTTTGCATGAGGATCTGAGGATCTCGGTTTTGTACATGGCCTTCGGACTTGAAGCCCGGTGGAATTCTGTCCACCGATCCGCCTACCACTTACAAGGCACTAATGGAGAAAACTTACACTTGATTGAGTCTAAAGAAGTAGCGAAGAAACGGGTCTGATAGAGCAAAAGGAAGCTTCGACAAGTTCGTAGAGGGTCCTCCCGGAAGGATCCAAAAATAAGAAGAAGAAGAGACCGCTTCACTCCATACAAAGCAAAGGCTCGAATCATGGACTCTTGGCAAACTTGGTCAAATCTCCCAGGGAGATTCTAGCTACCGAGAAAGCCGCAAAGTCCTTCGATCCACCACCTCGGATGTCAACGCGAAGCAAAGCCAGGGACATGTCAAAGTAATGCCATTTCCATGAAGACCATGGGCATGACACAAACAACTGCAGAGAGCTAAAGAAGCAGATCGAAGAGGCGGTACAATCCGGACAATTAGCACACCTGGTTAAGGGCATCAAGAAGGGAAAAGACAAGTTCTCCGATACCCAAATAGGTGAATGGAAGGGGAACAAGAAGGAGGCTACCCCTACAGAGGCTCCGATACTCATGGTGCACATGCATGATCCAACCTTGAAACGGAAGGAAGCAGATGGGGAGCCGGAAGCGCACGAGATAACCTTCCCTTCATCCTAGGACAGACGCCTTACCGACCTCGTGGTCATCAGGTATGAGTCTAAAACAGGAGGTAAATCGAGCATATATGGATTGTGGAAGCTCTGCGAGATCATTTATGAGCATTGTTTCTTAAAGCTCGAGTCATCCATACGCCATAAAGAATGGACTAAAACACCTCCGGTAGGGTTCTCCGTGAACACTCATGGCCCCGAGAAGTACCGTTGAAATCACCATAGGCAAAGGCCCTTATCCCACACGGAGACACTCACCTTCGCCATAGTCGTCGATTCTCCTTATAATTTGTTAATAGGGAGAACAACTATGCAAAAGATAGGAATTGTTGTTTCCACCATACATGCCGCTATTAAGTTCCAAACCCCTTCGAGTAGGAACTGCTCATTCTAATTATGGGGCGGATAAGGGTGTATATGGTGTCAAAAGGATCAAAGAAGAATCAAAGGAGCCTCGATAGCAATTCTAAGTCGCACAGACATGTAAGAGCGAGTGGTAGTTAACCCTAGTTACCCCGAAAAATGGTGGTAATAGGAAAACAACTCCCGTGAATTTCAGGTGAACCTCACAGTAATCGTTACGGACTAACCTTGATATTTTGCTTGGAAATATTCGACATGACAGGGTCCCAAGAAAATTGCCGATGACGGACGGTCTTTCGAATGGAGCATAAACTCAATGAGTACAAACACATTGAGCCAATAAAGGTAAAGGAGGAGCCCGCCCCGAAGAAACGCCGCACCGCAAAGAAGTTGACGAACCAACACAAGCGGGCATACTAAGGAGGTTAATACCAAACCGGGTAGCCAACCCAAGAATGGTTAAAAAGAGCGACGGAGGGTGGCGATGTGCGTTGACTTCATCGACATCAACAAAGCATGCCCAAAGGATTACTACCCTACCGAAATTGACCGAAGGTAGAATCCTTGGCAAAGCTTCCGGCTAAAGTGTTTCTTAGATGCCTCATGAGGTATCATCGATCCGATGGCAAAGGATGACGAAGAAAAATAGCCTTCTACACAAGCAAAGGTGTCTCTGTTACAGTAAAGATGCCATTCGGATTGAAGAACGCAGGGCAACATACCAACGCCTCATAGACAAAGCCTTCAACAAACAGATAGGCGTAATCTCAAGCATACGCTGATGACATGGTTATCAAAAGCAAGAGGAGGAGGACCTACTCCTCGATGTACAAGAAACCTTTGACCGACCGGCAATTAACATGAAGTCGAACCCTAAGAAATGCTCTTTCGGTGTCGAAGAAGGGCAGTTCCTAGGGCATTTGACTACTAGCGTGGGATAAAGGCTAATCCTCAAAAGTCAAGGCAATTCTGCACCTCCAAGCTCCTAAGTGTCTAAAAGAGGTGCAAAGTCCGAATGGAAGTCGGTCGCTCTAAGTCGATTTTTGTCGAAGGGGCCGACAGTCCCTACCATTCTTCAAAACACTCAAAGGATGCATTGATAAGAAGACTTTTCGGTGGATTCGGTGACTTGAGGCCGCCGTAAGATGAAGGAGTTCATCGAAATCCTTCCAACACTTACCCAATCAAAGGCGAGGTGTTGTTCATGTACTTAGCATCCTCAATGGAGAGTATTAGCGCATGATCCTTATGGCGTAACGAGACAAATGATAGTTCCCATTTACTTTGTCGCTAGGTCTTGCGGGGCGGAGATCAACTATCCAACATTGGAGAAGTTAATACTAGCCCTAATCTACGCAGCAAGGAGGCTCCTGCCGCTATTTCCATGCCCATCCGATCACATTCTTAACCGACAAGCCACTCAAATGATCTTGTCAAGCCTCGAAAAGTCCGGGAGGGTGGCTAAATGGGCTATTGAACTTGAGAGCACGAAATAGAGTTCAAGGGTCGAAACTCTATTAAAGGGAAAATTTCGCACTTCTTGGCGTAGACACCTTCCGAGCCGACGCAGAAAAGGAAGAGCCCAAAGCTAAACTCACTCAAGAACAGGATGGTGGAAAGTTTATCTGATTTGAGCATCCACTCGATGGTTCCGGAGCAGTGTCCACGTCGGTCGGCCAGACGGAAGGAGCATACATATGCTCTTCGCTTTGAGTTCGGCCACAAACAATGAAGCGGAGTACTGAAGCCTGTTAGCGTGCCTCCGATTAGCTAAAGATATGGAAGTCAAAGCTCATTGTTTCGTAGACTCCCAATTGGTAGCAAACCAAGTGACAGCTCCTATGAAGCAAGGCAACCCGTCATCAAACAATACTTGAAAAACAAAGGAGATCTTGGAGAGCTTGACCCTACACCATCCAACATGTTCGTAGGAATCAAAACATGAAGGCGGATGCATTGAGCAAGCTAGCCTCTATGGCCTCGCTCATCTCACCAAAGAAGTACTTGTCAAGTCTTACCGAAAGGTCCATCATTCGCAAGGAAGTTGCACGTGGTTCACAAAGAAGGAGAGACATGGATGACTCCCATCGTGAATATTTGATAAGCGGTCTTCTCCTCAAGATCCCAAGCTAGCAAGGAAAATTCGGGTTAGGTCCCCAGTGCACGGCTAATAGGGAAACCCTATAGAAGGTCATTTCTATCACCTTGGTTAAGATGTGTGAGACCCAAGCAGCTACGAGCATTATATCAAGTCCACGAAGGATCCTGCGGCCTCCATGCAGGATCCCGCTCAGTTGTCTCAAAAATTATGAAGTTGGGATATTATTGGCCTTCGCTGCACAGCGATGCGGCAAAATTTATTCTCAAATGTGAAGCTTGTCAGATACACTCAAACGTCCCCAAGATTCCGAAGCAGGACATGACAAGTGTGACATCTGCATGGCCCTTCTCCCAATGGGGTATTGACAATGTAGGACCTATGCCTATGGCTCTTGGAGGAGTCAAATTATTACTGGTGGCAATTGATTACTTTACTAAGTGGGTAGAGTCTAAACCCTTAGCCTCCATCACGGGAAGACGGACGAGAAGTTTGTATGGGAGCACATTGTGTGTAGATTAGAGTGCCCCACATCATCATATCGACAATGGAAAGCGGTTCTTCAAGGAGTCTTCACGATTTACGTCAAGGGCTCAACATAAAGCGCCTTGTTAGGAATCGTAAAATTGACCATTAAAGTGTCGGTCACCTCAAGTATATGTAATATTAGAAAGCTCGTAGTCGTAGTTATTTAATGTTAGTAAGTAGTAAGTTAAGTACTTGTGGAGGACGGATGGGTCTTTACCCACCGTATGCCCGATCCACGCCCGTAGGTGGCGTTTATTATAAGACACTATAAATACCTCTACCTTGCAGGTAGAGGTCGAGCTTTAAATACCATTTTCTTTGTTTCATATAGTTCCCAACTCTCTTCCCTTTCTCTCTCTAAACATTGAGAACGCCCCATATGAATTGTGGTTTAATGTGTTTGTAAAATCCTATATCTTACAATTGGTATCAAGAGCCATGGTTTGATCACTCATCTTTCATGCTCTTTGTTTTGGTGGATTTCATAAGGTTTTTGGGGTTATAAGTGTTTAGGAGAGTTTGAATCATTTGGACAATCTCTAGTGTTAAAGTTTTAATTTTGATTGTACTTTTGTGTTTAGGATCATCATATGTGTTTAGGTTTTGAATTGGAAGGCTTAAATCATTGTGGTTTGGTTGTTTTGATTTATAAAGTGGTTGTTTTGAAAAGTGTACTAAGCGAGTTGATCACGGAGTTGAAGTTCTTGGAAGCGAGTTACTTTGTTATTGAAGCGAGTTGGTATAGCGACTTGGCTATTGTTTAGTCAGATTAGTAGCGTTGCTATATGTGACTTGGCTATTAAGTGAGTTGTTTCTTTAAGCGACTTGAGTTTTAAAGCGACTTGGCTTTTAAGCGAGTTGTATTGTCAGCGAGTTGGTTTAAGCGACTTGGTGATTAAGCGAGTTGTCTCTGTATGCGACTTGGCTATTTAGTGAGTAGATTCTTTAAGCGACTTGTGTTTTAAGCGACTTGTCTTTTAAGCGAGTTGACTGTTTAAGCGAGTTGATACCAAAGCGAGTTGACTGTTTAGCTACTTGTCTATTAAGACTTGTCACTTCTTTGTGCTACATTTTTACGGTTGTTCTTTTGGTTTAGTAAAATCCCGTGAAAGAATCAATTTCCCTGTTTAATCAAAGAATTGTAAAATCCCGTAACTTGTAATCATGTCTAACAACATGCCTACTATCGCTTCTCACCGAGTCGAGGACGCTCAAAGCAGGATCGTATACTGCCCACCTATGCTGATGTAACCGATTATGACTCATGGGCTCAAAGAATCAGTTGTACTATTTGGGAAAGGAAAATGGGGTCAACATTCTCAAATCAATTGATGAAGGACCTTATCGATTGAGACTACAAGAGACATAATTGATATGCCGCAGATGGAACAATGATCTTTGGATTGGATGGACCAAAGACGATGATGAGCTCGATGATAAGGAGAAAAGAGATTCGATGTCGATATCGTGGCTTCAAACATTATACTTCGTGGTCTTCCTAAAGATATCTACAAGCTTATCAATCACAACACCGAAGCTAAGGAAGTTTGGGATAATGTCAAGATGCTTCTCTGGCTCGAATTAACTAAGGAAGATAGAGAATCACAACAGATGATGAATTTGAGCACTTTAAGATGAAACAAGAAGAAAGTGTCTATGAATATTACGTGAGATTCCACAAGCTTGTGAATGATATGAGGAATATCAAAATGACCATGCCAAATATTCACCGAACTCAAAGTTTGTGAACAACATGAATCTCGAATGGCACAAATTTGTCACCCGTTGAAGCTAACCAAAGGATTGAAGAACACCAACTATGAGCAATCAGATGCCTTCCTTCTTCGAATGAGAGACATGCTATGTTTGAAAGAATGATTCTTGAACAGCTCAAAACTAAACAGGGAGAAACAAGTTCATCAAATGATTCAACAAAGATTCTACACCAATGTTGAATTACCACCAAAGCTTCTCAAGTCATACCCACGGTAATGGTAATTACAAGCTCATTCCCGATCCACAATACAAGCCTCCGGACTAAAAACACTCATGGAAAACTTCATCAATCAACTGCTCTCATGGTTAGTCAAAATCAATACCACCTCACACCAAAAATAACCTCGAACAAAGATCCAACCCACACAATCAAGCTACCGCCGAGATGGAAAGGTTATGGTGCAACCAGTTCAAGGTAGGCGGATGAGCAGGGAAGAGGTGGAGTAGGTGGAGGTATGTGGCTAATCGTAATCATGGGAGAAATGCCAATCGTGGACAAGTGAAGCCACCAAGTGCTACAAGCGTGGTGGTGATGGACACATTGCAGGGGCGCACATCTCCAAACGCCTCGTAATGCGTAATACTTCAGAGACAAGATGTTGCTTGTGCAAGCTCAGACAATGGTACAGCTTTGGATGAAGAAGAGTTGTTATTTCTTGCGAGGGAATGCTAAGACATATGATGCGATGTGGATGAGCGACCAATTCGTGATATTGGTCACAATCATCAAAATGCTTTTCGTTGCCGATCGTGATGCATATGACTGATGTCGATGATGAACCCACCGCCTGCACAATCTTCATGGCTAGCATTTCTCCAATGGTCTCTCCAAAGGTCTCATCATCTAAGCAAGTTGGTCCATCCAAAGAATCAATCATCTCGTAGGTATTAAAATTATATGATGAGTTGATGAGCAAAGATACATGATAAAGTGCAATCACATGAAACTTGTGAAACAAATATTGTTAATATGGGTAATAGTAATATTGTCCCATATGATCAATATGTGATCCAAAGTGAAAGTGTGATTGAACCAAGTGATGCATCTTCGCAGTCAATGATGACTATGTTTTTAATGAATTCACCCATGTGCCCTCGATGATTCTGTTATCTCGAACTTAATGCCTATAAAGAACAAGTTGCCATTTATGAATAACGCGCTAAGTTTGAGTTAACCACTCGTGAGCGTGAAATGGATGACCAAATGCGTATAATTATTAGAAAAGTAACTTTAGGAAGAAATACTAAAACAAGAGCTAGATTCCTTAAAAGAAAAGCTTAATAAAACGGCTACAAAACAAGAACTTCAAGAAAATGTGAAAGTGCTTAAGTAGGAATTTAATGCTAAGGAATCAAAACTTTTAAATGAATTTCCCAACCTAAAAACGTTGAAAAAACTTGAAAACAAATTGTACGTGCAAGGAAACACCATTCGATCGCTTCACATGATCACTAAGAATAGAGTTCTAAGTGACAAATATAGTGTTGCTTTAGTTGATGAACCAAACCTTGAGGCCTCGTAAGAAAGCTAGAGAAGCATGTAGGTAATTTATAATAGTAATGAAATCCTTAAGCCTAGACAGAAACCTAGTCATACTGAGAATCTCGAGGAAGATAGGCGGTTAGATGATGTCACTAGAAAGAAATTGGATGAAAACTTAAGAGCCCTTCATGCATAGAAAAGAAAATCGATTACAAAAAGCCCAACTATGCTAAGGGTAATTGGATTGCATTTAACAAGTTTAGAACTCAAACACAATTGACCCCCGAACAAGTGTTTTGGAAAAGGATATGGACATAAAAAGGTGATGAATTTGTTGAATGTAATCCCCATGTAGGAGAATGCTTCCCGCCATCAGATATCCCCTAATACACCAATGCATTTAGTCCCTAGATCTATTCCCACTAAGAGCAAGACCTTAATCAACAAGATGTCATTTATCAATTATTTGTTGATTTTGAGAAGACATGTAAGAAAAGGATCACACCTCTTGGGATAATCAAGGGAGAGGGATTTGAGCAAACTAAAGAATGCTATTTAACCGAGATCATGCCTTTCTTTAAACAATTAAAAGGTCAATTTGAGAGTCTTAAAAGGGGATGGATTCAGATATTAAAGAAATGGAAAAGGAATTTGATGCAATGATTGTTGAGGTCAATGACTATGAGCGAGAATTAAAATATAATGAGATTGAGAGGAAAACTTGCATACCTTAAATGAGAATCGATTTCGAATGTATCACTAAAGATGTGTTTTACATCGCCACTAATTGTTCAATTAATGCATCTCAATTTCATGAATTATATGTTGCTCGAAAGTCTCCATGATCGTGTCATTGAGCTTGAGAAAACTAACTCTAAATTGCATGAAAAATTTGAACGGATGATCATGATAACTCGGTGAAGCAGCTTTTCTAAATTGGAAGTTGAGCATCTTGCTTTGCAATTAAAATATCAACATCTAAAAGAAAATGTTAAAAGCTCAAATATCAAGACATCCTTGATGCTCCCGAATTTGATGCGCTTTTAAAATCAAAGAAACGTGATGAACATATTCGAGCTCACAGAACACGATCGAAAAATGAGAACCCAAATTTCACAATTAAAGGGTGAAAAGAACAATGTGACAGCCCCAAATGCCTCCTCCTTTAGATTCTCGTAGTTCTCAAACTTTTCATCTACAAAACTTGGTTAATGTTCTACAAAAGGAAAATGAGAGTTTTCTAGAAGAAATGAAAAGATGAAACAACACTTTAAAGAGTTATATGATTCAATGAAAGTCACCGTGACAAAAACAACAAAATAATAACGCCTTTACAAAAAGAAATTGAGAATCGAGGAGTCGTAAAAGGAAAATGCCACTTGTCTTTAATGAGAATATTGCATCAAAGTCATCTTCGATCAGAATATATCATGATCATTAAATACATTCCTCTTCATCTTAGGAATAACGAACTTGTGTTTCATAACTATTTCGATCACCTTAAGGATAGTCTAGAATGTCTCCGTGAGATTGTAGAAGAGGATTTCATAAATAAGCCACTTGATAGAGAAATTAGGTTTGCTTGCATTCAGGCCAAACGATCTCAAGAGCTGTTAGAATGTTTAAGAGCAACATGCCCTAAATCCTGATATGAGAAAGATAAAGCTGTGATGCCTTGTTCTATGCCTAAAGTTAAGCATGTAAGCTTCAATGTGCCTTCAAGTAGTTCAGATCCCAGCACTTCTAAACCTAAAATGCAAGAGGTAGCAAAACCAACTAATGTTCTCATTCCCTCTACATGAGTAAAAAGTGACACCAAAGCAAGCAGGTCAAAGCCTCAAAGCAACACAAAGAATGATAGGACCTTGCAAGCTAGGAATGTTCAGTGGAAGAAAGTAGAAGACCACCCTAGGAACTTTAAGTTTGAGTTGAATAAAACGAATCGTGTTGATTCTAGTATTAGCTATAAGCGTACTGTAATTAATTCGAATTCTACTACTTTTGACAAAACATGTAATGATGATTGCTTGATTTCTGCTACTAATCATGAATGTGATGTGATTGGTTTGATTAATGCTGTTAAATACCCAGTTAAAACCGTTAATGCCAAAATTCAAGCTAAGAAGGCTAAAAAGCAAAAGCGGAAGAAGGGTAGAAAATAGTGGAAACCCACAGAAGAAAACTCAAGAATGTAGGTTATTAGTGGATACCCACCGGACGCAAATATAATTTTAATGAGTTGTGCCCTAGATTATCTAGACCAATGCCCATTAGAAAATGGATGCCTACTGGTAGAGCTATTCCTTTAAGAAGTGAAATACTCTAAATAGGTCTAATTCACACACTAGCACAACATCTGTCCCTAATGAATTCATTGTTTCTGCTTCTGATGTGGGTGTTTCAATCATAGTTACTAACCAAGTGGAACCCATTCTTGCATGGGATCCCAATTATCCGCTTATCCATTCTTGTCTCGTGTTCAACTGCAGATCGCTCAAATCGTTTGTGATACCGGACTCAGTCGCTCCAAGCATATGATTTGGAGACCGTCACGGCTCATGAACTTCGTGAGTAAATTCACCGGACTGTTAGATTCGGGAATGATCATTTCGGTGCAATTATGGGTTATGGAGATTATGTTGTTGGTGAAAGTGTAACTTAGGTATATTATGTAGAAGGTCTTGGTCATAACTTATTTTCTGTATGTCAATTCTGTGATTCTGATCTTGAAGTAGCCTTTAGAAAACATACTTGTTTTGTTAGAGAACTTGATGATGTGGAACTTTTAAGAGGAACACGAGGTTCAAACCTATACACCATCTTTATCGAAGATATGATGAAGTCTTCTCCAATTTGCTTGTTGTCAAAAGCTTGAAAACAAAGTCAAAGTTATGGCATCGCTGCCTCAATCACTTGAACTTCAAAGACCATAAATGATCTCTCCGTAAAGGACTTAGTTATAGGCTTACCTAGACTAAAGTATGAAAAGGATCATCTTTGTTCAAGATGCCAATTGGGAAAAGCAAGAAGTATGCCCACAAACCCAAACCTACAAACTCGATTATGGAAGTTCTTCATACCATTCACATGGATTTATGTTAATAAAGAACTTAGTGAGTTCTATGAAAATGTTGGAATCAGTCATGAAAGAAGTGTTCCACGAACTCCTCAATGTAGCGGTGTAGTTGAAAGACTAAATCAAACTCTTGTGGAAGCCGCAAGAACAATGCCGATTACTCAAAGGTTCCAATGTTTCTCGGGTGAAGCCATTTCCACCGCATGCTACACTCAAAATCGATCCCTTATTCACACTTCTCATGGAAAAATCCATACGAACTTGTCCATAATTGAAAACATAATCTTCATTCCTTCGTGTGTTTGGTGCATTGTGTTATCCAACTAATGAGGGCCAAGACTTAGGCAAACTTAAAGCTAAAGCGGACGTTGGAGTATTTTAAGATATGCACCAAGCGTAAAAGGATACCGAATCTACAACAAAAGAACCCGAAATATCATGGAAACAATTCACGTACGCTCGATGAGTCGACCGGTCAAATGGATCCGGGACAACCCAGCCTCGGACCCGCATCATCAAGTAGTCCCATCAGTTCTACTCTTGTATTCGATTCTTCGCCATCAACTCCTTATGTACCTCCTTCAAGATGACTTGAAGAAACTGCTTGATCCAATGTTTGATGAACACTATGAGCCAACCGCTAATGATCTATCAATTCCATCAGAGGTGCCCTATCTCGCCAATGAAGTTAATCCTTTAGTTTCTATGTCGTTAAGTTAAGAAGCGCTTCACGATCACTCTGTCTCATCAACAAATCATCAATCATCGAGTGTACATCATGGAATTGTTTCGCACCCTTGATGGAGAGAATCCCTTTGCTACTCCCGAAGATGCCCCATTTGAAAACATATTTGCTCCCGAATCATCATCGTAACCATCTTCATCAGAGAAATCGACTTTGCTACTTCAGCCTCGAACAACAACCACACAAACACCTTAGAAAATGGACACATGATCATCCATTGGACAACATCATTGGAAATCCTCTCGACCTGTATCCACTCGCAAACAACTTGCAATCGATGCCTTATGGTGCTTCTTCAACTCGCACTATCCAAGGTCGAACCTAAAGACGTTAGAACCGCAATGAATGAAGGCAGTTGGTTCAAGGCCATGCAAGAAGAAATTCATGAGTTTGATCGACTAGATGTATGGGAATTAGTACCGCCTCCACGATTGTGCTATGATCATTGCTCTAAAGTGGATCTTCAAAGTAAAACTTGATGAGCATGGTGATGTATTAAAGAACAAGGCCCGATTGGTTGCAAAAGGATACCGTCAAGAGGAGGGTATTGACTTTGAAGAATCATTTGCTCCAGTTGCTCGTATCGAGGCAATCGTAATCTTCTTGGCTAATGCAAGTAAGAACATGGTAGTCTATCGATGGATGTAAAGACGGCTTTTCTTAATAGATATCTTAAAGAAGTCGACACGTCGGTCAACCGAAGGCTTTGTGAATCCGAGCATCCTACTCATGTCTATCGCTTGAAGAAGGCCCTGTGACGGTTTGAAGTAAGCTCCAAGGGCATGGTATGACACGCTATCAAAGCTTCTTCTATCTACCGGATTCAAAGAAAAGAGCGA
The DNA here is from genome assembly GCA_022545495.1 of Chrysanthemum lavandulifolium. Lineage (NCBI taxonomy): Eukaryota > Viridiplantae > Streptophyta > Magnoliopsida > Asterales > Asteraceae > Chrysanthemum > Chrysanthemum lavandulifolium. Next base: position 232,215,164 of record CM040241.1, on the reverse strand, counting down.
TTGATCCAACATTGTTCACCGTAATGTCGCAAACATTTAATTCACGCTCAAATTTATGTTGATGGTATTATCTTTGCCTCGAGTGACCCCAATGAATATGACCGATTTTATAATGAGATGGGTTCCAAATTTCAAATGTCTATGATGGGACAAATGTCATTTTCCTTGGGATTGCAAATTTCACAAAGTCCCGAGGCATTTTATTAATCAATCTAAATATGCAAATGAAATTTTAAAGAAATTTGGATTTGATTCTTGTGACCTGTTGACACTCCCATGATAGAGCGTACTAAACCGGATAAGGACCACTCAGGATCATGGTAGACCAAATGAAATATCGTAGTATGATTGGATCCCACGATGTACCTCACAAACCAAGAGACCAAACATTTTGTTCATTGTTTGCATGTGTGCTAGATACCGTGCTAAGCCTACCAAAAGCACCTTGAAGCAATTAAACGAGTCTTCGGTATTCCAAAGAACCATCAATATGGGACTTTGGCACCAAGGACACCGGTATGTCACTAACGACCTATGCGGATGCCGATCATGCGGGATGTCAAGATACACGTCAAGCACGCCGAGGTGCTCAGTTTTTGGGTGATAAGCTTATGAGTCTGGTCTTCAAAAACAAATGAGCACTTCTATATCTTCTACTGAGGTGAATACATAGCCATGTCGCCTTGTTGTGCTCAAATCCTATGGATGAGATCCCAATTATCGACTATGGCTTTGAATTCAACAAAATCCCTACAGATTGTGATAACAAAAGTGCCATTGTTCTCTTGCAACAACGCTCAACATTCAAGAGCAAAGCACATTGACATTCGACATCATTTCATTCGGGAACAAGTGGAAAATGGTGTGGTGGAACTCTATTTTGTGAGGACCGAATACCGGTTAGCGAGACATCTTCACCAAAGCTCTTCCTAGAGAACGTTTTGAGTTTATCCTTCCACGACTTGGTCTAAAGAGCCTACAACCGAAAACACTCAAACGTCTTCAAGAGGAAGACGAGGAGTAAATGGTTTTCTCTTCTTCATCTATCTCTTGTATATATTTATTTTAAAACCCACAAAAAGAAAATAGAAAAATATAAAATTTTCAAAATCCATAAAAATTAGAAAATCTTGAAAAATCCCAAAAATATTGTTATTTTGTCATATTTTTCTTTATTCGATATCATCTACGGACTTTGTGTCACGGGTTTTAGATGTTCTTCGAATATACATAAATTTCTTTAAAAAAATTGGGCGAGAGAAAATGTTGGTTTATTGTCATTTCAGCAAGAAACGTTTTAAAAGGAAATAACAGGCCATGCTTAATCTTATTTTCAAATCTCATGCTCGATTCTTAAAACAAATGTTTGTCACCAAAAGACAAATGTTTTCTTTCCAAATATTTTTCCGTCTAATGATTCTTCCGAAAATATTTGTCATCTTATGAAAACAAAATTGCTTTGAAAATACCTCAGACTCTATTTTTGAAAATCATCCGGGCTTATCTTTGTCAAAATCTCTATCTCTCAATCAACAACCTATGTCATTGATTGAGGGGGAGTATTATTTCAATCGAATCAAAAAGTGTATTTTTCAAACAATTGGCACTTAAACGAGCAAGGTCTACTATTGGATAATAATAAAAAAAAAAATACATTGTTTTATACAATTGATTCAAGACCTTGGTTAATATTATGTTTTCAAAAGATATTTATGCATGATTGATCAATGGAGTTTAAAGTCTTAAAATCTAATCCTTATCAGTTAAAATGTCGTACAAAAGCAAACCACTATTCTCCTCAAAAGCTCTCAAAATTTAATTAAATCAATAGAGATCACAACTCTCAAAGGATTTGAAAATTGTGATCGGGGGAGAATTTGTGATTTAAATTGGATTTAAACTGATAATTTGATAAATGGTTTTATATGTGATTAACAAGCTCTCCTCCCTGCATGTGCCAAACGATTTTAAATTTTTCATGCACATGTTAAGGGGGAGCATTTATATCAAACCAAAATGGATTAAAACGTGACTGATTTGTCTCTAAGGGCAAGTTTTCCCTAATATGTGCTAAACAATTTCAAAATCAGATGCACATATTGAGGGGGAGCAAATTTTTGACAACCACATTCTTTACTGAAAATATCTTCAATCAGTATTGAAACACCGATTTTGATCGGAAAGTAATGTCGAGATTTTTAGAAAATATTTATCAAAGAAGTGAATTCTTCCTCTTGCCTCCATGTGCCAAAATGATTTCGAACATATGATGCACATGTTGAGGGGAGCCGTTTTCTAAAATATCAAAACGATTCAGTACAAAATGCTTTGATAATAGTACTTGGATTGATTTTCAAATGGTTTTCAAATGGTTCCAATGGCTAATGAACAATACCAAAAGACCGACCAATTTATTTTATGCATGGTGTTATAAGGATGGTTAGGTTAGGTATTCGTTCCCACGATCCCGCCAGAGCCGGAGGGATCTACCCAGGGACAATCCACTAGATAGTATAGAGTCCTTAGGAATGATGAAAAAAAAAAGAGAAAAGTGAGATAAGGGAAGAGTGCCGACTGAGAAAGAGCTAGAACTGGAATAAACCCAACAAGGTTCTAGTTATGAAGTCTCGGTAAGCATGAAGGGGTTGAAGAATGAAAAGAATTGAATGTGAAAAGGGTGAAAATAAATAGCCTCTAATAATTCAACCTTAGGCGTAAACCGAGTTCAATACATATGCTCTTGGTGGTTACCAAGGTAACGCCGGTATTGAAGATAAGACGTCATGGACCCAAGTGACGCATCGCTCTACAACTTCCCAAGCTACTAAAGTTCCTCTTAAAAGGGCTTGTTTCATTCTCACGGGAACCGACATTATCTATCGACTTTCTCTTAGAGACGGTTGATATTGAAGAAGGAGACCTCTCCTAGTCTCCCACATAGGAACCAAATGTGCACAATTGAGACTAGAGCTACGAGATCATCAATAAATCTCATTAAGGACACAATCAATGAAGAATCTCTGCTTCACACAATGTGGAAAGAGAGAATATACTTTAGAGTCCTACTCATTATCCTTGTGGTATTGCGTAACATCCGAGTGATATCAAACATATTCACAATGAAGATGGAAAGCCTTCTAGAGCCAACATCAAACAAGCTCTTGGTAGGTGGCATGTGAGATCTATCCAATAGATCAACCATGTGACAAATGAATGTAAACAAGAGAGCAATTCAAATTTATGAATGAATCTCGGTTCAAAGTTATGTATTGACGGATACCTTTGAAAACCGGTCGTTGTGGTTAAAATTCTTTCTCTAGCACATCGACCGTATTAATATTTGAAAAATAAAGGTGTTTATGATTGATAAATGATTTTCTTTAAAACCTTCGTTGTATTGCAAAACACTTTATTTTGAGCAATGCACGATTGTTTTTCAAATCTCTTTCATCAATCGATGAATCTCAAATTATTGGTTCACTCACTCTGTTGTCTTCTTTGAGACGTTCCAGATGAGAACAAACTAGAGCATTGCGAAACCCTGTGAAGGAGATTCTTTGGAATTATACCGATCACAAAAGATTTGATCGATCAATGGGGAACCGTGGGCGTGTACCTCAATTCAACGAAGTTATCAAAGACACTTTCGTGCACTTTATTGCTAATCGTTGTATGCGGTACACGAAGCTTGCAATGATCGTAATGGAGAGGTCAATCATAGCCGCATGCTCACACAACACATTCATTTCAAAAGAAATCATGATGAGTGCATCAATGACTCGATATTCTCACTCCATGCTTCGCTCACGCGCAAATATCATGAATCAACTAAAGCTTCCGCAACTCGATAAGAAGAAATCATGATCCGAATGTGAGCATGTCGGTCCACCGTCATAACATCACCTAATATCAACACCACAATGGAAGAGTCATAAATTTATGCAAGCTGATGATCTCAAAGCTGGCTCAAAACTCATCATCACGTGGATCAGTTAAAGACCTCCACTTGAATTATCTAAACATGCAAAACTTGAAGAATAAAAGACTACGAGCTACAGAGCAATGAAGTTAAAAAAGAATTCAAGAACAATCTTAATGTAATATCTGTTTGTACTCTGTGTAAATTGAGGTGACCTCCCTTAGGGGGAGATTGTTTGGAATCAGAAAATTCAGTCATTAAAGTGTCGGTCACCTCAAGTATATGTAATCATTAGAAAGCTCGTAGTCGTAGTTATTTAATGTTAGTAAGTAGTAAGTTAAGTAATACCGTGGAGGACCGACGGGTCTTTCCTCATCAGTATGCCCGATCCACACCGTAGGTGGCGTTTATTTTAAGACACTATAAATACCCTCTACCTTGCAAGGTAGAGGGTTGGAGCTTTCAATACCATTTTCTTTGTTTCACATAATTCTCATCTCTTCCCTTTCTCTAACTTTCTCTCTAAACATTAAGAACGCCCATATGAATTGTGGTTTAATGTGTTTGTGAAATACTATATCTTACAAGTCTTGGACATCCGCTCACCATCCACAAGGTAACAGACGGTGGAGGTTACAAACAAAGACATCGCCAAAGGGATCGAGAAAAGGTGGGACGAACTCACCATGGATGGGTGGATGAACTCCCTCAAGTACTATGGGCCCATCGGACACATCCTAAGTCAACAATGGTGAAACCCCTTCACCTAACATACGAAGCGAGCGGTCATCCTTCGGAACTAAGTGTACACACGGAGCGTGTTGCAACATATGATGCCTCCTAGAATGATGAATGGATCGGGAGAACATTGATCTACTAGAAGAAAGAAGAGATAGCCTCCATCCGAAAAGCAATGCACAAGCATAAGATTGAAGGTTACTATAACAAAAGGGTCGGGCCTTCTACCTTCAAGCATAGGGAATATGTGCTACGCCTCAACAATGCAAGCAAAGTAGAATACCGAGGAAAACGGGACCCACTTAGGAAGGACCTTACATGGTAGCCGAGGCCTACGACAGAACGAGCCTACAACCGCCACTCTTCTCGGAGAACCCATCGACGGGACATGGAATGGTACGAACCTTCAAAAGTTCTATGTTTAAAGTACTTTTACTTTTCATTCTTGTAATTAGAAGCTTCTCAAGGGAAAGCAAACATTATTGGTAGTTGTCTTGGTTTCCATTTCAAGAATGATGTAATCCTCTCTACCAATTCAATGATAAATAAGACATTTCCCACAAATCTCTTGCTTTGTTTCTTAAACATAAAGATTTGTTCAACCAAGTCGTTTATGAGTTTCAATGTCGAATAAAAGGGCATAAGGTGTAATAAACGCCTCATCATTTAAGCCTACTAAAACATTCACATTAAATCTCCTTGTAGTTTATGGCACTTGTGAAAATATATACAAAGTCATACTACTTAAAGGATTTGAGATACAGTGGGTTGCGACCCTCTGTCAATGATCAAATTTGGTCATTATACTCTTGGTGTTAAAATTTACACACAATGAGGTTGTTTAACCTTAGGATGTAAAAGTTAAGCGTCGGAAAAATGGCGTAAGAGAAGTTCACGAGACAAACACAAATAATAACTAAGTGTGTAGAGGTACTCCCCCACACTATACCATTCAAAATAAGGGCTAGAGCCCTTGTACCTGCATAAGGAGCCTAAGCCCCAATTACGTTGTCTTTGGCCCAAGGCCATACATCACAAATATTCAAATTGTTTAGAGAACCAGACAAGCATTGTCAAATAACATAAATTGTCTTAAAGGGTACATGCCACCCTTGAAACCAAATTACTGCCAACATGGCAGCTTTCATTCTTGCTTCTTGGGGGAGGGAGTTGGAGATGGTTGAACTGAGGTAGGCTTGGTTGATACTATCTTCTTGGTAGGAGTCGTAGGCTTAAGCTTGCGAGGCTTCTTGGAAAGGAGATATTCTAAAGGTGCCATAGGATCTTTGGTAGCTTCAGCTAGGAAGGAGTACTCTGCAGTTGCAAATGCATTTCCTGCCTCATCATATTCAACTTTAGATGTGGGACGGTAACATTCAATCTTGGAGAGGTCCACGGGCTTACCTGTTTTGGCAGCCTCCTCCAATGCCAAGCACCGTACATGAAAAATAGCTAATTTGATGACCTTCCACATTTGTGCTCCCAACTCATCACTATGGTAGAGTTCCATGGCTATATATGGCACCACCTTAGATACAACCTCCGCGTGATCCTTCATGACATCTTGTATCTCATTTGCAAGCCATCAATCTCCTCCCTTAGCTTCACTTCCACCTCCCCAAGCCTAGATATTTCACTCTCCAATCCAAAGACACTTCGCTTCAAGCACAACATTTTGACCAATGAGAGTCACTACCCTACCCTCCTCTACCTTGAGTTTGACAATTTCGGTTGTCAACTCTGCAACCTTTAACGGAGGTCTTGAACAGAGGATTCTTCTCAAGGTCCTTCTCAATCTCATCACACTTAGCCTCCAACTTTGCATACTCCTTATCCTTATGTTTCTCCCTTTCCAACATGACATCCATTTCCTGTCTTGCCTTGGTAACTGCCTTAAGCAACTCTCTGGTTCTGCCATTTAGATGATTATCCAAAGCTGCCTGCCTCGCTACACCATTGTCATGCATGTCACAAACCTTTTCAATGGACATATTGTCCAGCAAACCTTTCCATTGAGAGGGGGTGACATGATCCACAATCCGGTGGCAAGCCAAAGCATTGGGAAGCTCCTTCGTTTCAGGAAGGCCTGCGACCAATACAATAAATAAGGACTGAGTTAATTATGACAATTATCACTTCACATGTTTTACAAGGAGAAAGCGCTTACCATGCACTTCCATAGATTCATCCGCAACTCAAAGGCAGACTTCACAATCTTCTTGCCTTGACACACTTTGCCTCACGGCCCTAGATCCGGAGGCGGGAGGATTCCTCCTCATGTTGGTTGACTTCACTGCCTTGCCAGTTGTTCCGTTTCGGCTTTTCAACCTATCCGCTATCCCAGTGGAACCTGTAACCTGGACATCCTCCTCTGCAAGATCATCCGAGTCTGCAACATTCTAAACAAGTTGAGAAGGACCCTCCAGTGCAAGTTGCGGGGGTGCTGATGCAATAGGCTCCGGCTTTGGAGTATCCCCCTCATTGTTGTTGACGGATGTGGAAGGAGAGCCAACATCCTAAGACTCTTCGGCCTTTGACGCGGGCATGAAGCTCAAGTTTTCATCCAAATCTTGGTACATAAAGTTCCTGAATGACATCTCTGCAAAAAAGAAACAAGAAAAAATAAATATCAGTGCTACATTGGTCCTACTTAAATAAGAAGTAGAAAAACATACTATGTCCATGGTACATGATAACAGGCTTCTTGGGAGACCCCTCCCAGCTCTGGGCAATCCCAGCCATGTACAAGATTGGCTCGGAGAATACTTGCACATCAGCAGGGTATCTAGCCAAAAGCTGATAGCATGGATCCCTTCGCACCTCATATGGCAAGGGGTCATTGTATCATTTTGTATCAAACATATATTCTTTACTCAACAACTCCGGATAGTTGGAGGGAACAATAATGTTTTGCACATAGAAAAAGCTGCCTTTCCAAGCTGTTATATTGGTATACACTCTCCCAAACAGGTTGGGCACATCCCCTTCAGGCCTTTTAGCTAAGGTTAACCAATTACCCCCAGGATACAAGTTCAAAAACCTCTTAACACCTTCAGAGTTGGTTCATAGCCGTATGCTTTACACATTACTATAAATGTGGTCAGTTTGGCTAAACCAAAGGGGTTGAACCTAGAAATATGAACCTTGTAGTACTGCATAAACTCTAATATAAGTGGGTGTAGAGGAATCCTAAGGTTAGAGTGGCTAAATGCATGTGTGTATAGCCCTACGAAACCTTGTGGAGCATCCAAGATACCCTGATTCGACTTGGGTAACATGATTTTATACTCCGGTGGGATTGGATAATCAGCTAGGTGATCGTGTAAATCTTGTGCATTTAATGTACATTTTTTTTAATGATAAACTTGGAATCCATACTTCTATTTTAAATTACAAGTAAAGAGGAATAGTTACCTTTGTTTTCGAAGATGGTGTGCGCTCAAAAGGTTTACTGCGTGAAAAAGAAAACGGAGAGAGTAAAAGTGTTTTAGGGTTCCAACAACCTCTCTTTAAATACTCTTTTTTACCGTCTTTCAAGCCGCATACGTGTCCTCAACATTTACTCTTATCCGATTCAAAGAATTTTTAAATTTCAAATAAAAGTCTTTTGGTCTCCGGGTAAAATGGGGAATTGTGATTCCTGTAGCGGGCAGCCGAAAAGATTAGTTAGCATTAAATGTGCTAGTTAGGCGCATAGTTATCCCCTAAGCGATAAGCTTAGCGAGCAAGAAGGTATTTTTGAAGCATGAAGTCGAAAGCAATGCCTCTTCGCTCATATGCATCACTTTCGATTGGGGACATGATGATGTACCCTACGAATACTCAAGGACACTCCCGACACGTGTCCAAGCCCTTCTATTCAAGGCCCAAGTTAGGATTCCGAATATCCATAGGCGTCAAACCATTCGTAGCACGAAGGTTACCTACGGGAATTCGCCATTCAAAGCCCTAAGCCCTTCGGATTATGGTTGACGAAGGAGTAATGGATAGGGGAACCTCGACTTGGTCAAACCCACAATCTCCTCTCTCTTGGCTTCCCGCCAAGTTTGAGAACATGGGTCACTAAGCCTAGCGGTTACCCACAAACATGGGACGCCCCATGATCTTTGGCATTCACGCGAAGTGCCTCTAACCCTATTTCTTCCACTATAAATAGGTTGGACGGCAATGGATTATGGTATGCTTATTTCACACTCATCTCTTTACTTACACACACTTATACAACCATAAGTCATACTTACTCTCACGCTGAGGTGGTTCGCAGGTCCTACTCTGCGTAATCACTTAACGTAGTGTTTCGTATTTCTTATTCTCAGGTGAAAGACAAGTCTTGGCTAGAACATACACCCCTCATACCTTTGATCATCATCGAAGCCTGGTAGTGCAATCTATTGTACAATCAAGACATATTGGTCTAAAATCTTTAACTATATTAGCATCGGGGACTTTCGGAATCAGCGCAATGAAAGAAGAATTACACCCCTTCAGAATATCCGCATTGGTAAAAAAATACATAACAACCTCGAACACGTCATTTTGAACCGTCGACCAAAAATGCCGATAAAAATCAAAAGTGAACCCATCTGGACCAGGTGATTTATCCGTACCACATTCCCAAACCGCCCTTTTTATCTCCTCTTTAGACACCACACGCTCTAAATCCTCCTGTTGTTCGACATCTAAAGATCTCGGGTACTGCATATCAATAGTTGCTCGAGCATCAATCGGTTTATCAAAACGATTACTAAAATGTCGAAGAAATTCCAGTTTAACATCGATCGGCTTATCCTTCCAAACACCATCACCAAAACACCGAATACTACGTTGATGGCGTTTTTATTCAACATCCATGAAAAAATTGAGAGTTCTCCCCCTTCAATAAACCGATTTGATCTTCACCTTTTGAGCCATATCCATTGCATAACATTTGTCGATACTTTGCAAATCATTAAGCACCTCCAACCTTTATTAACAAATCTCAACTTACACATCATACTAGTCATTCCATTAGTCACATCACCCGAGCAATATTCACGATTGTACAATAGATTGCACTACCGAGCCGATGATGATCAAAGGTATGAGGGGTGTATGTTCTAGCCAAGACTTGTCTTTCACATGAGAATAAGAAATACGAAACACTACGTTAAGTGATTACGCAGGGGTAGGACCCTGCGAACCACCTCCGGCGTGAGAGTAAGTATGAGTTATGGTTATATAATTGTGTGTAAGTAAAGAGATGAGTGTGAAATGAGCATACCATAATCCATTGCCCGTCCAACCTATTTATAGTGGAAGAAATAGGGTTAGCGGCACTTCTGCGCGAATGTCGGAGATCATGGGGGTGTCCTATGATTGTGGGTAACCGCTAGGGCTTAGTGACCCACGCTCTCAAGCTTGGCGGGAAAGCCAAGAAAGAGAGGGAGATCGTGGGTTTGACCAAGTCAGGAGGTTCTCCTATCCATTACTCCTTCGTCAACCTTACCCCGAAGGGCTTAGGGCTTCGAATGGAGAATTCCCCTAAGGTAACCTTCGTGATAATGAATGGTTTGGCGCCTATGGATATTCGGAATCTAACTTGGGCCTTCAATAGAAGGGCCGACACGCCTCAAAGGGTGTCCTTCGAGCTGCTCGAGGGTACATCATCAAGCCCCCAGTCGAAAGTGATGCATATGAGTGAAGAGGCATTGCTTTCGACTTCATGCTTCGAAAAAATACCCGTTCACTGCTAAGTTGTAGGATATTGGATTTCACTAACACACAAACATGTATGAGTATATATGGTTTTAGAGAGAGAAAGTGGGATATTCTAGTAAGAGAAACTTATGGAAGGTTAGATTCCAATGAACATCCAACCCTCTCCCTTGTGGGAGAGGGCTATTATCTAAAGAAGCATGCCCTCCTTCGGTGTGGATCGAGCATACAATGGGTAAAGACCGTCCTTCCTCCACGGTGTTGCACTAGACTAAACTATCCTAATAACTAACTAACAAATAACGTAATAAGCGATATGTCTACGAGCTAACTTAAGCTAGATTATAATTGGGGTGACCGATACTTTACAATAGAATTTCCAATTCCTAACAATCTCCCCCTAAGGGAGGTCACCCCATGATTTACATTTTAGCATCCTAGCATTCTAATTAATCTTCAGTCTTGAGCTCGTAGACTTCACTTCATCAACATAAACAATCTTTGTGCTTTCATGGTGATATTAGCATAATAACTATAATGTACATTTGGAGGTTATAGAGTCGATCCACATTATGATGACCTTTGAGCTTTATTTGAGATCATCGACCACGTTAATCTCAAAGCATCACTCATTGTTGTGTTGTCCGCATATGATGTTGTGACATTTGGACCGACATGCTCACATTACGGATCATGATATCTTCTTATCGAGTAGCGGAAGCTTTAGATGATTCATGATATTTGAAGCGGTAGCGAAGCATGGAGTGAAAATATCGAGTCGTTGATGCACTTATCATGATTTCTTTAGAAATGAATGTATTGTGTGAGCATGCGGCTATGGATTGACCTCTCCATTACGATCATTTGCAAACATCGGTCGTACCTACGCATACAACAGATTAGCAATAAAGCGCACGAAAGTGTCTTTGATCACTTCGTTGAATTGAGGTACACGCCCACGGTTCCCGTTGATCATTACAAGTACTTCCTGTGATCGGTATAATTCGAAGAATCTCCTTGATGAGGGTTTCGCAAATTGCTCTAGGTGTTCTCAAACCGAACGTCTCAAAGAAGACAACACGGAGTGAGTGAACCGGTAATTTGAGATTCAGCGATTGATGAAAAGAGATTTGAAAAACAATCGAGTACTGCTCAATAAAGTGTTTTGCAATACAACGAAGGTTTTGAGGAAAATCAATTATCAATCATAAACACCTTTTATATTTGAAATATTAATACACAATCGATGTGCAAAGAAAATAATTTTAAGCACAACAACCGGTTTTTCAAAGGTATCCGTCAATCCATAACTCGAACGAGATTGATTCATAATTTTGAATCGCTTCATTGTTTCATTCGGTTGTCACATGGTTGATCTATTGGATAGATCTCACATGCCACCTACCAAGAGCTTGTTTGATGTTGGCTCTAGAAGGCTTTCCATCTTCATTGTGAATATGTTTGCATATCACTTAGATGTTCAGCAATACCACAAGGATAATGCGTAGGACTCTTAAAATATAATCTCTCTTTCCACATTGTGTGAAAGCAGAGAGTCTTCATTGTTGTGTCCTTAATGAGATTTATTGATGATCTCGTGGCTCTAGACTCAATAGTGCACATTTGGTTCCTATCTTGGGAGACTAGGAGAGGGTCTCTTTCTTCAATATCAACAATCTCTAAGAGAAAGTCGATAGATTATGTAGGTTCCCATGAGAATGAAACAAGCCCTTTTAAGAGGAACTTGAGTAGCTTGGGAAGTTTAGTGTAGTCGTCCTTTGGGTCCATGACGTCTTGTCTTCAATATCGGTGTTACCTTAGTAACCACCGGTAGCATATGTATTGAACCCGGTTTACGCCCTAAGGTTGAATAATTGGAGGGCTATTTGTTTTCACCCTTTTTCATTCAATTATTTTTCATTCTTCAACCCCTTGGTGCTTATCGAGACTTCATAACTAAAACCTTGTTGGGTTTATTCCAGTTCTAGCTCTATCTCGATCCGCACTCTTCCCATATCTCACTTTTCTCCTTTTTTCATCATACCTAAGGACTCTACAGTATCTAGTGGATTGTCCCTGGGTAGATCCTTTCGGCTCTTGCTGGATCGTGGGAATGAATACCTAACCTAACCATCCTTATATCACCATACATAAAGTAAATTTGGTCGGTCTATTTGGTATTGTTCATCTTTCCATGAAACCAATTGAAAGTCATTTGGAAAATCAATCAAGGTACTTGTTATATGAAATCAAAGCATTTAGTACCTTAATGGTTTTGATCATTTAGAAATGCTCCCCCTCAACATGTGCATATGATCTTGAAATTGTTTAGCACATGGAGGCAAGAGTTCTTTGAAATAATTTCTTGATCACAATTTTCATAGAAAAAGCCATTTGATTTTCTTTGGTAAATTCTCCCCCTCAATATGTGAGTTGGATATTTGAAAGTATTTTATCACAAAGAGGAAGGAGTTCCGTTTAAAATACATTTATGATCACACAACCATTTAGAAACCATTTAACACTCAATCAAGGTACATTATGTTAAAACATAGAAATCTTTGTACCTTGAAGGTTTATTTTTGTTTTGAAATGCTCCCCTCAATATATGCTTGAGATTCGAAAGAGTTTAGCACATATTAGAGAGCAATATGCACTTTGAGACAAAAATGGTCACCTTTTATCGGATTTCATATTTATATCACATTTTCTCCCCGATCAAAAATTTCAAATCCTTTGAGATTTTAGATCTCAAGTGATTTAAATATGTATGAAACAAAACTTGTTGGAGAAAAATGTGTCGGTTTTATATGATCCGAAAAGGACTACTCTAAGTTCCCTTTTGACTAAAAGGGAACAACAATACATAACCTATCACTACAACATACATTATAGTTATAGTTGTTTATAGTACATACACCACATTATACAAATCATAATACAAGACAAAACTACTACGGAAGATGTCTTCATTCGGTTCTTTGAAGTAGCTTGTAATGACCTTCACGAAGTCTACCTCCCACAAACTTTCAAGGCTGCGGAAGATCATTCTCGTCTTAAGTCTTCTACCAATTACAGCAACGAACTCTTCACACCTCTTTAAATCCTGTTCAGACTAGAATCTTGTTTTGTTCCACGGCTTCAGGTCAACTTTTATTTCCTTCACCCTTGAGTTCAATTCTTGTTCAACCATCTTAAGTGTACCATCACCGAACTTGAAAAGCTCGCATATCCTCATTAGCATACGTGTCCCGTATTTATCGGTAAAGAGGATGGCTCTGGGGTGTCAATCACTATATAGTCTCGACGAAATTCATGTCCTGAGGCTTCCCATTGAGGTCTTGTTAGGTTGACCCGAGTCGGTAGCTTTCCATTCCTAGTTGAAAATCACCAACTCTTTGTCGAATGACCAAGCCTCGATCCAGAGATTGACAGCAGCAGAGAGAGCCTTCTTTTCACGAATAGGTAGATGGTCAAGATGTCCTTGGAGGTTCGGAAGATAGAGATCTTCAAAGTCATTTGGCATCAAATGTTTGAAGTCGTTTTCTTCTATAATATAATCTTTCAAGTGCGCTCTTGAAGAACAATCTTCTTGAGATAATCATAGCCATAGATTGGGAAGATCTCTACACTAACAACACTTAGAATTTGCGACTTGGATCGAGCGACTCTGCGACTCTTTTAGCTCCATGTCTATCAATGTAGAATTTCTTCTTCTTGAACCACCAATGAGAAATGCCATATGAGGCGCGATGTCATACTCTTGTTCTTTGTGCGTCCGAATTGATCGGTACCATCTGCTCAAGACCCTCATCTATGTAGGTAGCAACTTTCATTTTAGAAATCGATAAAGTTGGTCTTCTTTCGTAGTTCGAGCACATAGATAATCCGGTCATGGTTGAAGAAGAACTACGATTGAATAGTCACTTGACCGGGTTCACCACCAAGAGGAAGAGGCTTGTTCACATTGAAATGGTCGATCGCTCACCGACTTGATCACTCGACATCTTATGACATTCTTCCATCGGTATTGAAGTTGATTGGCATCCGAGTGAAAGACTTTGATGATTTCAAATCTTGGTCCTTCAAGATCCTTTAGAGTGATGGACGAGATTCCTTTCTTTTCACAAAACCACTTCATAAAGCGCCCATATCTCCGTGATGTGAAGAAGAGAGTCTTGGTGGGGCTTCATAGTTGGTAGTGATGGTTGATGCCCGTTGTTGTCGAGATCATCGTGTCGGACTGGAATGGACCATGAAGGTTCAGGAGTTTGAGGTCTCTCTTGATGAGCTAGCTTTGAGTTATGTCTTTTGAATGTGCAACTCTAGAGGTTTTAAGCGCGTTCACCGAAACGTATGCATCAAACCAATCCTCTTCTTTGGTGGTGAGGATATGTTTTGTGGATGCATCATCATCATTAGATTCGACCGCCATGACATAAGACTCTTCATGTAGTACCGGTCTTAGGGATAGTGGAGAAGGTGGGTGTAAAACTTGAATCAACCGTGGTCCATGTTGTAGACTTCTTCTGAGTACCCTGATCACCGGATGCACTGGATTGATTTGAAGGTTTTGGAGGAGATATTGGTGGTTGTGGTGAAGGTGTAGTGGTTGTGCCAGAGGATCCACCAGCACCAGAAGTTCCAGCTCCTCCAGTTGGAGGCGAGGGAGGAGGAGGTTTAGGACCTTTACAAAACGTCTCCAACACCAAAGTCCTCCTTTTCTTCTTAGCCTCCCTTTCACGAATATCCTCCAGAAACTGTAGATGATTATCATGCTTAATTGATTCTTCAAGTGCTTCATATAGCTTCTTATGAACCACGTCCTGGTGCTCATTAGCATCGTACATCTTATCAAACAGAACAGCTCTCATATCAGAAATGGGCAAATCCTTGAATTGTTGAAGCGGTGGAGCTGCATTGCCCATTCAATGACATCTTTACCTCTCCCTCAATTGCATCGCAACTCCTTGATCGAAGTTAAGGTTCTCAACTTGTAGACACGTTGCTCGAGGCGTTGATAGATTTAGGCGATTGCCTCTCAAGAACTTCAATTCGTTTCTTGCTTTGTCGAGCAATTGATCGGATGTTAGAATTTGAGGTGGTGAAGCGGTGGAGCGTCCGTGTCATTAATTGTAACCATTGGTTCGAGTGATAGATCTTTAGCGAGTTCGGATGGTGGAAGTGCGGTTGTTAGAGCAGGTTTGGGTAAAGGAAGTGCGGTTGCATGTGTAGGTGCTGACATCAAAGGAATGGTTGATGTGTCTTGCTAAATGTCGACTGTATACATGGACTCAGCTTCCTCTTTCTCATCATTAAGCTTATAAGGCTCAATATATGATGGTTTGTCATTTAAGAACTGATCACCAAATGAGAAGTCAGCATCAAGATTCTTCAATGAGGATAGAGAACCTGTAGACATGTTTGTTTCTTCCATGTGCATGTGTTCATCAGATCTTGACTCAAGGATCTCCTGTGAGTCTTTCAGCAGTTTGTTTTCATCATTTTTATCTGATTGGGTATCACTTGATGCAAGTGTATCTTCCTGTGTTTCAAATACCTCCTTTTCCATTCCAGTTTGTTCTTGAGCTGAAGATGACTCAATGCTTCTTTTCTTCAGCTCAAATTGTGTGGTAGTTCTTGACGGTGAAGAAGAGATGGTCAGAAGCATGTGAGCGGCTTGTTCAGCTTCTACACCAACAATCCCTTTCCCTTTGTCTTGTGTGATTGAAGTTGTTTGACGTGGCATTGGTTCAGGTTCTCTTATCACAACACCTCTAACTGGTGGTTTCATGTTCAGGCTTTCCAGACTTTGTTTAATCTCTTATTGCAAAGCAGCATCGTCTTCATCTATCAATCTCATGTCACCCGTTGGAGCCTCGGTCTCTTCAACATTCCCCTTTCCGGTATCTTTCCTTCTCGTTTTTTGCTTCTCGGGTGGAGATTGAACATATACAGAAGTGTCAGGTCTCTTCTTTCTCTTGGGAAGACTTGAGTAGGTGGACTTAGATTGTTTGGATTTAGATTGAGAGGAAGTGGATTTGGAAGTGTCTTCAGTAGACATGGCAGAGACCATCTTTATGTATCTTTTGAAGTAATCGGCCTTCTTGATTCGATCAGTGAGTAAAGCTTCAGGAATTGCCATGCCAAAGATCACTTTGTTTGTACCTTTGGCAACATATTTCAAGTTACCAAGCAAAATTCACCGCTTGCCTCATGTAAAAGCTGCTTGAGTTCTTGGATTGAAGCGATGTTTACTGCAAGTCTTTGGATGATTAGCTTTGAGAACCGAATGCTAGGAATCACCCTTTGTTGTCACCTTTCCTTCCCTTTACTTGATTTAAGAAGTTTTCTCTGTTGGTAATGAATGTATCCATGGCCAATGAGAGTTCTTCCCAAATCGTTAAGCAAAATCGACATTTCTTTGCTTGACAATTCCCACAAAACTTGTAACATTGGAGCCCTTATTACATCAAACCCACGATGTTTTCCTGTTAAGCATAGGTTGAGGGCGGTGGCAATGGCTCTCGGGGTTGATGCATGTCATTGGTGATTATAGAAGAGACACGTATAAGCTTAGTAGGGTATCCTAGTTCTTCCACAAAGTTCATTAGTTCTTCATTATTAGGTGGTTTGCGATTAGTGGGATCTCGAGGTGTGATTCCAAGTGTCTTCCTAAGAGTTTCGATGTCAAACTCATACCATTGGTCATCCGACTTGCGGTGTATTTTGCAGTGATCTTGTTACATGTAACAGTATTCCAGAATTGTTGTAGATAAATGGTAGGGATATTGCACCTCATGGTTAGAGCACCAAAGAAGTTGGTGTTCTTAAGGATATCAATGGCGATTCGATAGATAGGGTTTGGTTGATGTCTGTTCTCATCCAAGTAGCAGTTGCTCTTAGCTATATCAACCCATTCATTATGAGGAAGAAGTTCCTCCTCGGTAAGCACAACTGGTGGAGTATTGATCACTGGGATATCAAAGGAAGTTGTGTCTGCCATTGTGTTTCTATAAGATATACCCAAGACAACAGTATTGACCAGAAACATAGTTAGGAGTTATATATATAGAAACAGAGTCATTCATCATAACAATATCATGCATTCTGGATATAAGTGTGAAACAGACCTATCAAGACTAACATATATGCATATAGGAGAGTATGAATTAGACATAAATTGCATGTAAGTTAGGACAAATCGCATACATTGACAACAAATCGCAAGAAGTACATCATAAAGGACAAATCACAAGAGACACCAATGGACAACAAGTCGCATATGTCAAGACCCATGAGACAAGTCGCTTAATCAAATCACTCTGATAAACTAAGCAAATATATTGAGAGACAAGTAGCAAATCGACAAATCACATTAATTTTGCGAGAGACAAATCGCTTTTATCGCATGCTACTAGATAAACTAAGCAAATCGCAAAGCGAGGGTGTAGAGACAAGTCGCTTTATTTATTGAAACGACAAATCGCATCAATTTTGATAGACAAATCGCTTAACTTAATTACTACGACAAATCGCCTACATTAGTTATTAGTGACAAATCGCAACTATGAATCCTAAGACAAATCGCTACGGATATTTTGAACACGAAATTTCATTATCACTCACAAAACCACAACCATAGAGACCAGACCACTACCAGTACATATACTCGAACACAACACACATCAACCCACTAACCCACTAACAATATCAATAACACATAACAAATCCATAAACGAGCGAGTTGTACAAATTAGGGAACAAAGATCAATCAGAATAAATCAAAGCAAAACACGCACGAGTCTATAAATAAACTATACTAACATCAAACCAAACTACTCAAGCAAGGATAACAACGAATAAATCATCAAACCTAAAGATATCGATCAGTCGAGGGGTAATAAAGATGAATCTGCAATGGAGATGTGTTGGTTAGGTCTAATAAATGATGAATTAAGCGAGATACATGTTTCCGACCAAATCAAAAACGTACCACACAACAGATTGCACAAGTCGATAGTATGAATGAGGTGGAGAGAGTATACGTATAGAAGTTTGACTAGATATAAGAAACTTTTGACCACACTACAAGTCGCACATCCTTTTATACTATTACTTTAAATTAAGACAAATTGCACAAGTGGTCCCTGAACTAAACAAAACGCTAATAGATGACAAGTCGCATATGGTAAACACTACCCAAATCGCATTTTTAAGCAAGGAAACACATTACAAATCGCATCAGTTATAGCATACAAATCGCATGATTTAACAACTACACAAACCGCATATCTTAACCACTACACAAATCGCATATTGTTGCACAACTTCAAATTGACAAGACTTATACTAGTTCTATCATGGAAAGACCACCACATAAACCTCAAAGTAAATCATTTCAAATAAGGTAACATATAAGGTAACATGCAGCAGGCCAGAGATTCCAAGATACAAGTAAATCTTATGCAGAGACCCATACAAATCCTCCCCCTCAATCAATGTCACGATTAAGAATGAGTGAACATTGATTGAAATCTCATTTCAAATATGTTTTGAAATATATAAAAAGTATATCATATGTTCGAACTTCATCTAAGGACCCGTATCATTATTGAATGACATTTCTAGGATTGTAGATGTTATCGATAACAAGAGATACCTCATTTATTTGATATTTGTAAAGAAACATTAATTTTTTTTAAACAAATGTAGATTAATTTTTACATGAATTAATGAGAGCGAGTCTGAGTCAAGTCGATCGAGTCAAAGAACGAAGCACATCAATTCGGCGGGCTCTGAGATCACGAATGAGAAGTCTTCATTTCATTGGAAACCATGTCATGATATTCATGATTAAATTGAGCATTATACGAAAAAGGCGAGGACACTTTGCACTAGTAGCACATGGGTTAGTATTGCGAGAGAGATGGGTTAGTGATGAGTATCCTCATTTTGGATGTTGTCTATCAGGTCTAGGAATGTCATCAATAAGAATCTCTTTAAGTCCAACATTCTTGAAAATTTTACCTGTGGGCATCCACTTAAGACAAGATCTAGGTAAGTACGACCATTTGGATCCTGTGAACTTAAATATTCTACCAGTAGGGATCCACTTAAAACAACTGCTAGCAGAGTGAGATGTAGTCATTTCCGTATTCTGAACATTTATCCTTTTGCAATTAGTTTGTTTCTTAGGGGATTGGTCAGTCATTTGATGCATCTTATATGGAGAGGATGATCTTCCTATATTCCTGAACTTAAAGTGTTGCACATTTGAGTGAGAAGGATTTGGTGAGGCAACTGACTTTGGCAAAACATTGTTCTTTTTGACTTGGGAAGGGTTTCTAGATTTGAATGGTTTAGTTCTTTCAGTCCTAAATGCATTTGGTTGTCTAACAACAGATCTATCATTAGCCCTTTTTGAATTTGGTTTCTCCAAGGTAGACACTATTGCAGACTTAGCATTCCCATCATTCCTAGTAATTTTTCTAAGCTCATTTTTTAAGGCAACTATAGTGAAGCTCTTGTTACGAAGATTGGTTTTGAGGTCATCTATGTATGCCAACAAGGAACTAGTCGATCTAAAATTTTGTCTTATTCTCTAATTGATTCTTTCTTAAGGACTCATTTTCCCTTAACAGGTTGGTCACACATCATGCCAATTCATCATTCCTAGATTTAACCTCATCACTAACTTCATTGTTAGGATTGTTCATCCCATTTTAATATTCATGTGTAAATATGAGATTTGCAATTTTAGATTACATATGGTTGAGTCTTTGTCTTGAATCTGAGTCTTTAGTCGATTAATTTCAAAAATTCTCAAAATTCGAGGAATTCGGATTTATGTGAGCTTTTGTAAAAGAAAACTTTCTTCCTTTTGTTGTATTGCAATTTCTAAGGAAATACAATGTTTTCAAGAATTGAGTATTTGTTTGAAAGTTCATCAAAACCCTTTTTCAATCATATCATTTGTATTGAAATTATTAGACTCGAGACTCAACCAAGAAACATTCATCAAAGTCATGTTCATCCTTAGGATCAACATGTTTAGATAAATTAGTAGATGCATTATATTGATCAGTTAAAGGTACCTCATCACATGACATCTGATTGTTTATCGGTATGATATCGCATTCTCATCATGCATAACAAGAGTCACTGAACTGCTGGCTATATCAAGCTTATCGACTACGAGCCTTTGTATTCGGTCGGTCGATTTCATCATCCTTTGTTGTATCTGATATTCTGCATTCAACATCACCCGTCCTTTCAACTGAATCATTACTCGACTCATCACAACTTTCACTTAATTTCACTTGACACTCATTCAAATTATCGTCCGCTTGCTTCCTTAATGTACTTTTCCACATTATCCATAAGTTGGATAAATGTATCGATGAACTCCTGAATTTCCATTCCAGTATGTTTCTTGAAAGAAATTCCAGTCACATGTTGATCGAAGTCTGCGGAATATTCCCCATTGATGAGTTGCTGAAATTTGTTGAGGATTACGAAGTGCGACATTGGAGTCATCCTTTAATAGTTTCCTTTTGGAAAGTTGAGGCGAATTGTTCTAGGTTCGTGAGATTCTCGTCAATGTGGGTAAGTCTGGCGGAAAAGAGCACTACATGTTCGATCCATAATTGTGGATAAGAGGTGTAAAATGTGAGTGAAGTAGTTGATATGGCTCAATCGCACTTTACTTGCATTGCATTATGTAGCATTAGCGGTGTGGTTCTTTAAAATTGAACTCGGATGAAGTAGTGTTTTGATCATCATTTGTTGAATCAATCATAGTTAAACATTCGAGTAGCAAATAGTTTCTTTGTTCTGCGAAGTATCATAGAGTTCAAGCACTTCAGAGATTAAAGGGTCAGTGGTGTAAGACATTGTGATGAAAGCAAATGACAAGTATTAATTAGTCACAAATCGCATGTAGTAACCCACTTTAGGACAAATCGCTTAACCCAAGTTGCAAAGATAACAAGTCGCTCAACTACACAAGTCGCTTCATCACGCAAATCGCTGAAACCAACAAATCGCTTAACCCAGTAACTCGATAAATAACAAGTCGCCTAAAAATGACAAATCGTATAAATAGCACAAGTCGCTTAAACACACAACTCGCTTAAATAAGCAAGTCGCTGAAAACAGACAAATCGCTCACCGAACAGATCGCACAAGTATAGCCACTACCGGACAAATCGCTTAAATAAGTGATTTGTAGAGGACACAACTCGCTCCAAGCGAGGACAAATCGCTAGTTTAAATACTTAACCGAGGCTCAAATCGCTAACTTTAAACTTTACAAACGCCTCTTTTAAATCCAAAACAGGTCCAACCACAATGATTCAAGCCTTCCAAATCAAAACCTAAACACTTATGATGATCCTAAACACAAAAGTACAATCAAAATCCAAACTTTAACACAAGAAATGGTCCAAATGATGCAAATACCACTAAACTTTTCAAACCCAAAACCATATAAAACCACTAGAAATCCAAGAACATGTAAGAGATGATCAAACCATGGCTCTTGATACCATTTGTAACATATTGGATTTCACTAACACTCAAACAATCACTAATATGGGCGTATGAATATATATGGTTTTAGAGAGAAAGTGGGATATTCTAGTGAGAGAAACTCATGGAAGGTTAGATTCCAAATGAACATCCAACCCTCTCCCTTGTGGGAGAGGGCTATTCTCTAAAAAGCACGCCCTCCTTGGGTGTGGATTAGACATACAATGGGTAAAGACCCGTCCTTCCTCCACGGTGTTGCACTAGACTAAACTATACTAATAACTAGCTACCAAATAACGTAATGAACGATATGTCTACGAGCTAACTTAAGCTAGATTATATTTGGGGTGACCGATGCTTTACAATAGAATTTCCAATTCCTAACATAAGCTTATCAATTAGAAGATAAATATGCGCCCAACTTAGCGCATTTAATGCTAGCTAGACTTTTCGGCTGCCCGCTACAGGAATCACAATTCTCCATTTTACCCAGAGACCAAAAGACTTCTTTTTTAAAATTTAAAAACAATTGAAATCGGATAAGAGTAATTTTTTGGGACATGTGTGCGGTGCTTAAGAGAGGCGAAAGAGAGTATAAAAAGGGGGTAGTTGAAACCCTAGCACATTTTACTCTCTCCCTCACTTTCTACACATGATAAACTTGATCGCCATAGCTCAGAAAAGGTAAACATCCCTTCTCGCTTGTATCTTTTTTCTAAAAAAATGGATTCCAAGTTTATCGATAAACAACAAAATGTCGTTATTGCACAAGATTTACGATCATTTAGCCGATTATCCAATCCCATTGGAGTATAAGATCATGTTTCCTAAGTCTAATCGGGGTATATTTGATGCTCCACGAAGGTTTCGTAGGGCTATACACACATGCATTTAGCCATTCCAACATTAGATTCCTTGCACCCATCGATATTAGAGTTTATGCAATACTACAAGGTGCATATTTCTAGGTTCAACCCATTTGGTTTAGTTGAGTGACCACATTTATAGTAATGTGTAAAGCATCTGACTATGAACTAACTCTAAATGTGTTAAGGGCATTTTAAATTTGTATCTTGGGGGAAACTGGTTAACCTTGGCTAAAAGGCCTGAGGGGGATGTGCCAAATCTGTTTGGGAGAGTGTACACTAACATAACAGCTTGGAAAGGCAGTTTCTTTTATGTGCAAAATACTTTTATCCCACCCAACCATCCAGAGTTGTTGAATAAGGAGTATATGTTTGATGCAAAATGGTACAATGACCCCTTGCCATATGAGGTGCGAAGGATCCCTATCGTCGTTTGGCTAGATACCACATTGATGTGCAAGTGTTCCCGAGCCAATATTATACATGGTGGGATTGCCCAGGTGGAGGGTCTCCCAAGAAGCTGTTATCATATACCATGGATGTAGTATGTTTTCTACTTATTTAAGTAGGACCAATGTAGCATTGATATTTATTTTTTCTTGTTTCTTTTATGCAGAGATGTCATTCAGGAACTTTATGTACCAAGATTTGGATGAAGACTTGAGCTTCATGCCCGCTGAGAAGGCCGAAGAGTCTTACGGTGTTGGCTCTCCTTCCACATCCGTCAACAACAATGAGGTGGATACTCCAAAGCCGGAGCCTATTGTATTAGCACCCCCGCAACTTGCGCTGGAGGGTCCTTCTCAACTTGTTGAGAATGTTGCTGACTCGGACGATCCTGTAGAAGAGGATGTCAGATTCTGAGTTCAGCTGGGATAGCGGACGAGGTTGAAAAGCGAAGGAACGGTGGCAAGCGGTGAAGTCAACCAACAAAAGGAAGAAAACCCTTCTCGCCTCCGGATCTAGGGCTGTGAGCAGAAGAGTGCTGAAGGCAGAAAGTTTGTGAAGTCAGCCTTTGAATTACCAGATGAATCAGTGGAGGTGCATGGTAAGGACTTTCTCCTTATAAAACATGTGAAGTGATAATTGTCATAATTAACTCAGTCCTTATACATTGTATTGGTCGCAGGCCTTCCAGAAACGAAGGAGCTTCCCAATGCTTTGGCTTGCCACCGGATTATGGACCATGTTACCCCCTCAATGGAAAGGTTTGCTGGACAATATGTTCATTGAAAAGGTTTGTGATATGCATGACAATGGTGTAGCGAGGCAGGCAGTCCTGGACAATCATCTAAATGGCAGAACCAGAGAATTGCTTAGGGCTGTTACCAAGGCAAGACAGGAGATACGTCATGTTGGAAAAGGAAAAACATAGGGATCAGGAGTATGCAAATTTGGAGGCCAAGTTTGATGATATTGAGAAGGACCTTGAGAAGAATCCTCTCGTTCAAGACCTTCGTCAAAAGGTTGCAGAGTTGACAACTGAAATTGTCAGACTTAAAGTGGAAAAGGGTAGGATAGTGACTCTCGTTGGTCAAAATGTTGTGCTTGAAGTGAAGTGTGTTGGTTTAGAGAGTGAGAGGTCTAGGATTCGAGAGGTGGAAGTAAAATTAAGGGAGGAGATTGATGGCTTGCAAACGAGATACAAGATGCTGCAAAAGGATCGCGCAGAGGTTGTGTCTAAGGTGGTGCCATATATAGCCATGGAACTCTACCACGGTGATAAGTTGGGAGAACAAATGTGGAAGGTCATCAAATCGGCTATTTTTCATGGGCGGATTGCTTGGCATTGGAGGAGGTCGCCAAAGCAGGTGGCTTGAGTGGACTGTCCAGATTGAATGCTACCGTCCCACATCAAAAGGCGAGTATGATGAGGCGGAAATTCATTTGAAACAACATAGTACTCCTTCCTAGCTGAAGCTACCAAAGATCCTATGGCACCACTAGAGACCTCCTTTCCAAGAAGCCCATAGCTCGAGCCTCGACTCCTACCAAGAAGACAATATCTACCAAGCATGTCTCAGTTCAACCATCCCCCACTCCATCCCCAAAAAAGCAGGAATGAAGGCTGCCATGTTGGCAGTAATTTGGTTTCAAGAGTGGCATGTACCCTTTAAAACAATTTGTGTTATTTGACAATGCTTGTCTGGTTCTCTAAACAATTTGAATATTTGTGATGTATGGCCTTGGGCCAAAGACAACGTAATTGGGGCTTAGGCTCCTTATGCAGGTGCAAGGGCACTAGCCTTTATTTTGAATGGTATAGTGTGGGGGAGTACCTCTACACACTTAGTTATTATTTGTGTTTGTCTTGTGAACTTCTCTTACGCCATTTTTCTGACGCTTAACTTTTACATCCTAAGGTTAAACAACCTCATTGTGTGTAAATTTCAACACCAAGAGTATAATGACTGATTGTGCAAAATATTGCACTACCAGGCTTCGATGAGGATCAAAGTAATGAGGGGTGTATGTTCTAGCCAAGACTAGCACATGGCGAGAATAAGAAATACTAAGACACTCGTTAAGTGATTACGCAGGGTAGGACCTGCGAACCACCTCCGGCGTAAGAGTAAGTATGAGTTATGGTTGTATAAGTGTGTGTAAGTAAAAGATGAGTGTGAAATGAGCATACCATAAACCATTGTCCGTCTAACCTATTTATAGTGGAAGAAATACGGTTAGAGGCACTCTTGCATGAATGTCGGAGATCATGGGGGCGTCCCATGATTGTGGGTAACCGTGGGGTTAGTGACCCAAGTTCTCGAGACTTGACGGGAAGCCAAGAGAGAGGAGATCGTGGGTTTGACTAAGTTAGGAGGTTCCTTATCCATTGTTCCTTCGTCAACCATACCCAGAAGGGCTTAGAGGCTGCGAATGGCGAATTCCCTGAGGTAACCTTCGTTGCCAGCGAATGGTTTGGCGCCTATGGATATTTTGGAATCCTAACTTGGGCCTTCGTATGGAAGGGCTTTGACACGTCCGGGAGGTGTCCTTGAGCTACTCGGAGGGTACATCATCAAGCCCCGGTCGAAAGTGATGCATATGGCGAAGAGGCATTGCATTTGACTTCTTGCTTGAAAAATTACATCTCACGCCAATTCGTTAGTTAGAGATAATTACTTACCTAACTAAAGCGCATTAAATGCAAAATAATTACTACATTTGCCGATACGGTGATTACTTATCCCATATTACCGGAGACCAAAAGACTCTATTTAAAATTTAAAAGTTGTTTGACTCGGATAAGAGTAAAAAGATGGACACGTGTGTGGTTTTAAAGGCGGTAAAAGGGTATTTAAGGGGAGGTGTTGAAACCCTAAAACATTTTCACTCTCTCGTCTTTTTTTATACTGATAACCTTTTCAGTACACCATCTTGAAAACAAAGGTGGCGCTTCTCTTTTCTTGTAGTTTTAAAAATAAGAACATGGATTCCAAGTTTATTATAAAACAACAAAAGTGTACTTTGCTTGCGAAAGATTTACATGATCACTTAGCCGATTATCCCATCCCACTAGAACATAAAGTGATGTTACCCAAACCTACTCAGGGTATCTTTGATGCCCCTTCAGGTTACGTAGGGCTGTATACACATGCATTTAGTCACTCAAACCTTAGGATTCCGTTGCACCCACTGATATTAGAGTTTATGCAGTACTACAAAGTTCATATCTCTAGGTTTAATCCCTTTGGTTTTGCCAAATTAGCCACATTCATAGTGATGTGCAAAGCCTATAGATATGAACCAACATTAACGATTTTAAGAGGATTCTTGAACTTGTACCACAGGGGCAATTGGTTGACACTAGCAAAAGACACAGGGAGATGTACCCAACTTTGTTTGGGAAGGTGTACACAAACATAACGAGTTAGAAGGGTAGCTTTTTCACGTGCAAGACACTATTGTTCCCCTAAATATTCAGGCTCTTGAACAAGGAAAATAGGTATAATGCTAAATGGTATAATGACCCCACCCTACGAGGTTCAGTGATCCCATTATCGTTTGGTCAAATACCCGTGGATGTGCAAGTATTCCACAAGCCATTTTATACATGGTGGGATTGCTCGAGTTGGGAGGGGTCTCCCAAGAATCCTATGATCATATACCAGGACAAAGTATGTTTATCTACTTTTATTTAAGTAGGACCAATGTAGCATTGATATTTATTTCTTCTTGTTTCTATTTTGCAAAGATGTCATTGAAACTTTATGTTCCAAGACTTGGATGAAGATTTAAGTTTCATGCTGCGGAGAAGGTCGAGGAGTCTTATGGTGTTGGCTCTCCTTCAACATCTGTAAACAACAACGAGGTAGACATTAGAAGCGAGCCTCTTTCATCGGCACCTCCGCAACTTGCTTTGGAGGTCCATCCCAACTGGTGGAGAATATTGTCGACTGGACGATCCTGCGGATGAGGATGTCCCGTCATTGGTTCAACAGGAATAGGCGATAGGTTGAAGAGTAGGAAAGGGACGACGTCCAAGGCGTGAAGTCTACCAACAAAGGAAAAATCCCGCCGCCTGCAGGAGGCGAGTTGTGAAGAGAAGAGTCTTAGAAGGCGAAAGTTTTGAAGTCGCCTTGAATTACCAGATGAATCCGTTGAGGTTCATGGTAAGTAGTTTTT
The DNA here is from genome assembly GCA_022545495.1 of Chrysanthemum lavandulifolium. NCBI lineage: Eukaryota > Viridiplantae > Streptophyta > Magnoliopsida > Asterales > Asteraceae > Chrysanthemum > Chrysanthemum lavandulifolium. Next base: position 232,187,789 of record CM040241.1, on the reverse strand, counting down.
CTTACGAATCATGCGAAATTATAAATTGCACAATTATGTTAACTGTTATACATTGTGTTGCTCACGGGTCTTCCATAGGCAAAGGAACTCCCCAATGCCTTGGCCTATCACCGGATTGTTGACCATGTGACCCTTCCGCAATGGAAGAGTATGCTGGAAAACATGTCTATTGAAAAGTTCTGTGACATGCATGATAATGGGGTTACGAGGTAGGCAGTAATGGATAACCACTTGAATGCCAAAACCAGAGAGTTGCTCCGAACTGTGGCCAAGCTAGAAGCCAAGTGTGGCGAGATTGAGGGAAATGTTGAGAAAAACCCCATCGTCCAGGACCTTCGAGAAAAGGTGGCCCAGCTAGCCGTTGAACGTGGTAACTGAAGTTGGAAGAAGCCAAGGTTGTCACTCTCACGATTCGAATCGACTTGAGGCAAAATGTCTTTGGTGGAAAGTGAGAAGGCTCGGCTCGGAGAGGTAGAGGTGAAGTTGAGGAGGAGATCGATGGCTTGCGGATGAGGTATAAGATCTTGCAAAGGATCGTCTTGAGGTTGTTTGAAGGTGGTGCCTTACATAGCCATGGAGCTTTATCACAACGATGAATTGGGAGCTCGGATGTGGAAGGTCATTAAATCACCATATTTCGTGGATGGTGCTTGGCTATTGGAGGAGAGGTGCAAAAGCAGGTAAGCCGTGGACCTCTTCAAGATTGAATGCTACCGTCCCACTTCAAGGCCGAGTATGATGAGGCGGAAATGAATTTGCAGCTGCAGTACTCCTTCCTTCTTGAGGCTACCAAAGATCCTATGGCACCCTCAAGACCTCCTTTCCAAGAAACCTCGGAAGTCAAGCCTACCACTCCAACCAAGAAGACTATGTCTACCATGCCGTCTCAAGGCAACCATCCCCACTCCATCTCAAAAATCAAGAATGAAGGCTGCCTGTTAGCGATAATTTGGTTCCAAAGGGTGGCATGTACCATAAGACAATTTATTTTATGTGACAATGTGTGTCTTGTCTTAGAACAATTTAAATGCTTTTGATGTATGGCCATGGGCCAAGAACAATTTAACTGGAGCATAGGCTCCTCTTGCAGGTGTAAGGGCAATAGTCCTTATTTTGAATGTGACAATGTTGGGGATGTACCCCTACACACTTAGTTTATATTTGTTAGCTTCTCGTACGCCATTTTTCCGACGCTTAAGTTTTACAACCTAAGGTTAAACAACCTCATTGTGTGTAAATTACAACACCAAAAATATAATGACCAACTTGATCATTGACAGAGGGTCGCGACCCACTCTATCTCAAATCCTTTACAAAGTATGACTTTGTAAAAAAAAATTACAAGCGCCAAAAACTACTAGGAGAGTTAATGTGAATGTTTATATTGGCTTAAATGATAAGGCGTGTATTATACCTCAAGCCATTCGACATTGAAACTCATTAACGACTTGGCTGAACAAATCTTTGTGTTTAAGAAACGAAGCAAGAGATTTGTGGGAAATGTCTTATTTGTCATTGAATTGGTAGGGAGGATTACATCATTCTTGAAAATGAAAACTAAGACAACTACCAATAATGTGTGCTTTCCCTTGAGAAGCTTCTAATTACAAGGAAAAGATAAAAAATACTTCTTAAACATAGAACTTTCGAAGGTTCGTACCATTCCATGTTCTGTCGATGGGTTTTCTGAGAAGAGTGGCCAATTTGTAGGCTCCGTTGCGAGAGCCTCAACTACCATGTAGGGTCCTTCCAAGTTGGTCCCGCTTTCCACGATACTACTGCTTTGCTCATGTTGTTGAGGCGTAGCACATATTCTCGAGTTTGAAAGTGGAAGGTCGACCCTTTTGTTGTAGTAGCCTTGATCTTATGTTTGTGCATTGCTTCTCGGATGGAGCTATTTCTCGCCTTTCTTCTAGTAAATCAAGGTTTTCCCGATTCTTTCGGCATTTTGGGAGGCATCATCGTTGCCACACGCTCCGTGTGTACAATTAGTTCCGAAGGATGACCGCTTCATTCGTATGTTAGGTGAAGGGGTTTCACCATTGCTTGACTTAGGATGCGTCTGTGAGCCCATAAGACTTGAGGAACTCGTCCACCCATCCGTGATGAGTTCGCTAGCCTTTCTCGATCCCTTTGACGATGTCTCTGTTTGTAACCTCCACTTGTCCGTTACCTTGCGGGTGGTAGACGGATGTCGTGATTGCTTTATGTTGAGCCCTTTAGAAGTCGTAGAAGACTCCTTGACAACCGCTTCCGTTGTCGGATATGATTATGTGGGGCACTCCGAATCTGCACACAATGTGCTCCCACACAAACTTCTCGATCTGTTTCCCTGTTACAGAGGCTAGTGGTTTAGCTTCCACCCACTTAGTGAAGTAATCGATCGCTACCAACAAGAATTTGACTCCTCCAGGCGCTACAGTCATAGGCCCTACAATATCGATGCCCCATTGAGAGAAGGGCCATGCGGATGCCACACTTGTCATGTCTTGCTTTGGCCTTTTTGGAACGTTTGAGTGTATCTGACAAGCTTCACATTTGAGAATGATTTCGGCTCCGTCCCTGTGCATCGAAGGCCAATAGTAGCCCAACTTCATTATCTTCGAGACAACTGAGTGGGGTCCTGCTTGAAGACCGCAGGATCCTTCATGGACTTTGGAGATGATGCTCGAAGCTTGCTTGGGGCCTACACATCGTAACCAGGGTGACAAAAATGACCTCCTATATAGGGTTTCCCCTATTAGCCGGTACTGTGGAGACTTAACTCGAATTTTCCTTGCTAGCTTGGGATCTTCAGGGAGAAGACCACTTATCAAATATTCCCATATGGGAGTCATCCATGTCTCTCCTTCTTCGTGAATCACATCAGCAACCTCTTTGAGGACAATGGATTTTTCAGGAAGGACTTCCACGAGCACCTCTTTAGTGAGATGAGCGAAGGCCATTGAAGCTAGCTTACTTAGTGCGTCTACCTTCTTATTCTGATTCCTACGAACATGCTGGATGGTGTAGGATTCGAAGTTTTCCATCCTCTCCTTCATTTTTTCTAAGTACTGTTTGATGACGGGCTGCCTTGCTTCATAGGAGCCTGTCACTTGGTTTGCGACCAACTGGGAGTCCACGAAAATAGCGAGAGCTTTGACCTCCATATCTTTAGCTAATCGGAGTCCTGCTAGCAGCGCTTCATATTCCGCCTCGTTGTTTGTGGCTTCGAACTCAAAATGAAGAGCATATGTATGCTCCTTCCCTTCAGAACTAACCAACATTAGTCCTGCTCCAGAACCGTCGGAGCTAGATGCTCCGTCTGTGTAAAGCTTCCATTCAACCTGCACTTGAGAGAGGTTAGTTTTGGGCTCTTCCTTTCCTTTATCAGGTTCGGAAGGTGTTTCTGCCAAGAAGTCTGCGAGAATCTGCCCTTTAATAGAGTTTCGTCCTTTGAACTCTATTTCATGTTCTCAAGCTCAATAGCCCATTTAGCCACTCGTCCTGGCTTTTGAGGCTCGACAAGATCTGTTTTAGTGGCTTGTCGGTTAAGGCTATGAATGGATGGGCACGAAAATAGCGTCGGAACCTCCTTGCTGCGTAGATTAAGGCGAGTATTAACTTATCCAACGTTTCCTTGTAGGACCCTGCTAACAAAGTAAATGGGGATTTGTCGCTTGTCCCGTTCCGCCATAAGGACTGCGCTAACACTCTCCATTGAGGATGCTAAATACATGAACAATACTTCGCCTTTGATTGGGGCTGTGAGTGTTGGAAGGATTTCGATGAACTTCTTCATCTTACGAAAGGCGACTTCCGCATCACGGCTCCATTGAAAAGTTTTCTTGTCCACGCATCCTTTGAGTGTTTTGAAGAATGGTAGGGACACATCCGCTCCTTTTGATAAAAAATCGGCTTAAGGTTGCCGACTTCCCATTCGAGCTCGCACATCTTTTAGACACTTAGGGGCTTGGAGATCGAAATCGCCTTGACCTTGAAGGGATCGACTTTTATCCACTTAGTGATCAAATGCCCTAGGAATTGTCCTCTTCGACAGAAGGAGCATTTCTTAGGGTTCGACTTCATATTAATCATGAAAATTTGGTCAAACATTTCGTACATCGAGGAGTAGGTCCTCCTCCGTCTTGCTCTTGATAACCATGTCATCAGCGTAAGCCTCGAGATTTACGCCTATTTGTTTGTTGAAGGCTTTATCTACGAGGCGTTGATAAGTCGCCCTGCATTCTTCAAACCGAAGGGCATTTTACGTAACGATGAGACACCTTTGCTTGTGTAGAAGGTTGTCTTTTCTTAAATCCTCCTTTGCCATCTCGGATCGATGATACCCTTTATAGGCATCTAAGAAGCATTTTAACGGAAACACGCCAAGGATTCCACTTTCGATCAATTTACGGTAGGGTAGCAATCCTTGGGCATGCTTTGTTGATGTCGGTGAAATCACGCACATGCGCCACCCTCCGTCGCTCTTTTTACCAAAGACCGGTTGGCCACCCAAGTTTGGTATTTGACTTCCCTCGGGATGCACGCTTATGTGAGTTCGTCAACTTCTTTGCGGTGCGGCGTTTTCTCGGGCAAGGCTTCTCCTTTTACGCTTTATTGGCTCAATGTGTTTATGCGCATTGAGTTTATGCTCCGTTAGAAGGATTGTCCATCTATCTGCAAGGTTCTCGGAACCCTGTCATGTCGAGAATATTTCCAAGCAAAAACATCAAGGTTAGTCGCAGCGATTCGGCGAGCTTCGTTTTGAAATTTGCTAGGGAGTTGCTTTCCTACTACCACCGTTTGTTCGGGGTAGCTAGAGTTTACTACAACTCGTTCCTCTGCATTTGTGCGACTAAAATTGCCATCGGATACTCCTCCGATTCCTCTTTGATCTTTTGACACCATATACACCTTATCCGCTCCATAACTAGAATGAGCAGTTCCTACTCCGAAGGAGTTTGGAACTTAATAGCAAACATGTATGGTGGAAACAACAATTCCATTCTTTGCATAGTTGTTCTTCCTATTAACAAATTATAAGGGAATCGACCTCACGATGGCGAAAATAAGTGTTTACGTGAGGATAAGGGGCCTTTGCCTATGGTGATTTCCAACGGTACTTCTCCCGGGGGCCATGAGTGTTCATAGGAGAACCCTACTAGTGGTGCCTTTGAGTCTACCCTCTGTGAGTGTATGGATGCCTTGAGCTTTAGGAAACAATGCTCATAGATGATCTCGCGAGGAGCTTCCACAATCCATAGATGCTCGGTTTACCTCCTGTTTGAGATTTGTACCTTGATGATAGCAGGGTCGATCGAAGGTGTCTTCCCAATATGTAAGGAAAGTTATTTCCCACGCTTGACTCTCCTACTTCCTTCCTTTTCAAGGTGGTATCATGTCTGCGTACCATTAGTATTGGAGCCTGTGGCATAGTTTCCTTCTTGTTCCCTTCCATTCTCTAGTTGAGTATCGAAGAACTTGTCCTTTCCTTCTTGATGCCTTTGACGGATGTGCTAGCGCCGGATCGTCCGCCTCTTGATTTGCTTCTTTAGTTCCTATGGGTTATTCGTGTCATGTCCATGATCTTCATGGAAATGGCAATACTTGAACATGTCTCGGCCTTGTTCCGTGCTATCATCGAGGCGGGGATCGAAGACTTTCGGCTTTCTCGGTGGCTAGGATCTCTCGAGGAGATTTAACCAAGTTTGCTAAGAGCCCATGGTTCGAACCTTTGCTGTATGGAGTGAATCGATAGTTGTGTGCTCGTATGTAGTCTATGTCTAATTATTGTGTGCTCGTATGATAGTTTAAAGATGTGTTTACTTAGGTTTTATTACTCCTTAATTATCTCCTATTGATGGTTGAAATGTCACGTCCTTATTCTTAATTGCGTTGTGTGTCTAAGGTCGTAGGGTATGCGTTTGTCCCTAACTCTTTGAACTTACCAAAGGGTCTCGTCTACAAAAACCTCTAGGAATTATAAACTCTTACTCTAAGGCACTTTTGCATGGTTTAGCCTACTGTTGCTCTAAGTGTTATAGTCCAAGGTTCACAAAGATTAATCAAGCATTAATTACACAGCGAATGACCTATCGCATTACTAGATCATTAACAATTAAGATAAGACACAACCAATCAATATTCAATAATCAAGTTTCATATTCCCTAAGCAAACACACAAGTAAATTAGCCGGACATAGAGAACATGCAAGCATACACACAAATAATTGAAGACATAATTGAATTAAGTAAAACACTTATCTTGATGTAAGTTAGGGTTTGAAACCCTAAAATCTTGTACAAAACGACCTTGGTTGGTTTAGGTTTTTAATCCAAAGACTACCACTAAAAGCGAAAATTCGGATTCTATATATAAAATTACATATCGGCGGCGTCACCTTATGAATTGTGGCCGGTCGGTCGCCGTCATTAGGGTTTCGTCTTCTTGGCGTTAGTCTTGACGGCGTCACCTTGTGCTTGTGTCCGTCCCTTGACTTTTGGCGCTGTCTGGATCAAATCTAGGCAAATACGAGGTTGCTCTGACCTACTCTTTTAAAGCCTAACACCGTCACTTGAAAATAAGAAATTTGGTTTACGGTAGTCACGAAGTGCTCCGGCCGTCGTAGTTAAGCGATGGACGCCGTCCCCTTGTAATTCAAAGCGACTTGAGTGTCTCGATTCTTGAATTTGGCCATTTTCTTCGTATATCCGCGCCTTTTCGTCCAAATAAGTACCATTCCGACAATTTGCCTTCAAGAGACCTAAAAATTGAAAAAGAGCGATATTAAGTAATAACGGATACAAAAGTGATCAAATAAGGGCTTAAACGACCCCTCAAAGAGGGACATTTAAAACCTTATCACCACTCTTTCCTTCTTCCCGGATCTCTCTGGGACCTTCTTCAAAACCAGGTCCTTCCATTTGGCATTACGATGGAAGGAGAACCATTTCGTAGGGCGATCGCCCCGCGCTATGTGTCGAGGCCTCCTCTATTTCTATCTCTTCGTCATACTCCTCCTTTGAAGTATTCAGCTCTCTTTGCATTTCGATGTTGCGAACCTCCTCTTATGAGCCCTTAGTAAAGATTCTAAGGCTTCAAAGTTTGCCTCAACAAAAGCGGGCTAATATACGGAATAGGGTTAGCGGATGTTGAGGCGTGATGTCTGGGAGTGGTTTCAAAGCGATCGTGTGGTGAAGGTTGAGGCCGTTATGGGGCGAGATTATCGGTGTTAGTTGTGTTGAGAGGGACCGGGGTAACTTTGGTGGAGGTGTATCTTCCTTCACGGTTCCATGGGAAAGGTAGCGTGTCGGTTAGGGTTTTAAGGCGGGTGATTCTTGGACTAATAGTAGTTGTCCCCGGATGGCCTTGCGATTGTCTGAAGATTGCACTACCGAGTTCGATGATGATCAAAGGTATGAGGGTGTATGTTCCAGCCAAGACTTGTCTTTCACGAGAATAAAAATGCGAAACACTCGTTAAGTGATTACGTGGGGTAGGACCCTCTGAACCACCTCCGTCGTGAGAGTAAGTATGAGTTATGGTTGTATAAGTGTGTGTAAGTAAAGAGATGAGTGTGAAATGAGCATACCATAATCCATTGCACGTCCAACCTATTTATAGTGAAAGAAATAGGGTTAGAGGCACTTCTGCTGAATGTCGGAGATCATGGGGCGCCCCATGATTGTGGGTAACCGCTAGGGCTTAGTGACCCTCGTTCTCAAGCTTGGCGGGAAGCCGGGAAAGTGAGGGAGATCGTGGGTTTGACCAAGTCGGGAGGTTCTCTATCCATTACTCCTTCGTCAACCTTACCCAGAAGGACTTAGGGCTTCAAATGGCGAATTCCCACAGGTAACCTTCGTGATAACGAATGGTTTGACGCCTATGGATATTCGGAATCCTAACTTGGGCCTTGAATAGAAGGGCTTCGACGCGTCTCGGAGGAGTGTCCTTCGAGCTGTTCGGAGGGTACATCATCAATTCCACATATCAACAACAAACTTATCAAACCCTTCCAATTCAATCCAATGATGAAAGAATCGAAATGGAATTGTACCATAATCATTAGATGACTCACGGAGAAGAATCGGACAATGATCAGAAAGATAACGGTCCAATGTATTAGCATTAATATTGGGAAGTAAGGTAGATAAATTTTCGGATATAAAAAACCTATCAAGCTTACTCATCTTCATAGCCGACTTGTGACACCAAGTATACGTACTTCCCCCTAAAGACCCGCATTTTCAATGAATGCATTAAATTCATTGGCACCATGAACATTAAACACCGATTCGAACATGTCAGATTTATAACGAACCTCATTGAAGTCGCCCATAACAACAACCTCCCCATCCCACTGACTAATCGTATGCACAGATACTCCCACATACTTCGTTTATCTCTATAATCATGAGGCCCATACACCACAACAATAAGAAGATCAACACCACTTTTAAGCTACAAACCCGAATTATGACAAAAAAATCCAAGACAGTATAAGAATATTTCCTAAACGAATTTGGATCCCACACACAAAGGATTCCTCCCGAATAACCAACCAAATTACTATGAATATGATCAAACCCGTAATTTCCCCAACAACTCCTTACACACCGAATATCCATAGACTCTATTTTCGTTTCTTGTATCGCCAAAAAATTAACTTTATTAGAAATACACAACTCCCTAACCCAATATTTTTTGGCCTTTTGGGCAAGGCCCTGAATATTAAGAGATAAAAAAATTCATCGGTCAACCATCGACTATGACACCATTTTTACCAAAAACCAACACAGCAAGTTATCTCATCCCACCACCATCATTAACCACATTCTATTGTAAGATTGAGAGTTTAGACACAAAAAAAAAGTGCGTTTTAAACCAAAATAAACGACCACCAAATAACCTAACCTTAATGTACCTAAACTCCTTACACATTAAGTACACACATGAATAAGCAGAAAAAATAAATAAATTCAAAATGATTACAATAATAACTTAATTAACTCGCGTATACGTGAGTTAAAAGAAGATTATATTTATTGTTTTAGACTTTAGACGAGCGAGTAAAACGCCTCTCCCGGTTCTTGGGGGTTTCTCATGGCCTTTTTTAAAAATGCGTAATTTTTAAAGGAAGGGTTTTATGTATTTTTGGAAGAAAAAAAAAAGGTTGCTCTTAGTATCTGGAAGCGACTTTAGTGAATTAAGAGTTAAATTTTTTTTTGAGACAGCGAAGACATTAGGCCGAATAGCCCGTGAATAACTTTAGCTTGCTTTTTCCAGCATACAAATTAAGCAAGGAGCAAGGTGATGACAAAAAAAAACTAAAACCCATATATTCTACATTTAGTATATATACATTGAATAATTCAGGTGTACAATTTAACATGAATTAGTTACACTTATATTAAGATCATTGATCGAGTTATTTGGCCGCCCTTCATAAAACAACTTGCATGTTTTTAGAACCTGTAGATGTCAGACGTGCAATAACAGAAGTGAAACAGGGCCTGCATAAGATAGAATCTTAGGATAAGTATATGTATGTTGTGGATATATTGTTGAAAGCTCCAAATACTAAAAGCATCCCTAAAATAAATAGAATACAAAGTACAATTGGTATACAAACAAAGATAAAGCGAAGAAAGTTTATCAGCAGTCGTATACTACCTATTAATGTAGCTAAAAGCAATTTGAACAAACCTAGCAAGTTTAGCAGCAGCTGACTGCAACCTGTACACTTTTTCCACCTGGTTATGATGGCAGTCTGTGCGCCACTTCCATAACCCAACTCCCTGAACTCCCTGGATGACAATGGTTGCAATACAAAATATCAGACAACATTAAACGACTCATGAATAAAGGAAAGATGACCTTCTTAACGTTCAAGTCCGTAAATCTCAACTTAGTTTAAAACGCATGTTAGTTGATCTGAAACCATAATTCTTTGAAAATTCTAGGACTAAACTGGAATTATGGCGACGTACCATTTACAGCTTCTACTGAATCTCCATGTCCGAATTTACATCAAATATGAAGAACTCCTGCACACCAAAGCCACTGTTTCACAAAAACAATTGTGTCAAGACAGATTAACCTAATAACATATGAATTTACACGAGTAAAGATATTCTGTTGCGATGACGTGTAAAAGACAAACTTTATTTTATCGCCGTCCCAAATTTACTCTACAAATGTGCACCTGATTTAAGCAACTTTTGAGCCAGATGGTGCAAGATAATCTACGCTTCTGTTATGCCAATTTCACTATTCGAAGACAATCGGTACGTAAAGTCAGAAAGTTTATTGTATTTCTTACGATCCTATAAAATATAAATCACGCCTAATAGGCTGGTACTTTGTCTATCTATTTGGTTATAACCGAAATCAATCGCGTAACTCACTTTATTTCAGCGTCATTTAAGTACCCAAACCCACCCACATCAGGTCCCATTTCAGCAATCAAACCCACCCGTTGCGGACCTCATTTCAGCAACAAAAGATACATATTTCATCCCCTATTTCGCCACCCGAATATACCTATGTCAGCCCATATTTAATCGCCAAACCAACCTCTGTTAGCCGCCTTTCAAGCTTAAAAAACCACGGCCTCAGCCCCATTTTAGCCCCCACAACCTGACAACCATTTTGATCATAAACCTAATAGCTTGGGTTTGTATTAAATTGTTCAAAAAAACTAAAACAATCTGAAATCTTATGGTTTGTTCATGCATTGTAAGTTCAAACAAATGGCTAAAGAGGTGGAAGAATAAAAAAGAAACCAAAAACTTACCGGAAATCCAATTCTTTTAAAACTTTCATGAGACACATAGTAGGATATCAGATTTCAACATGCTTTCAAACACAGAACTTGAGCTCCAAAATCACAAAACAGAAGAAGGTTTCGGGTGTAAACATTTAAAAGGTTTCTCATTATACCGGAACGCGTATTATCAACACATTATAGGCAAATTCAAAATGAAACATAAATTTTCTGATCATTTACCTTTTGCTTTTCATACTGAGAAATAAATGTTATTACATCGTTGTCTTTCCTTTTTTCCCTCAACTGCGGCCTCCCGTTTAAAGTATTCGACATTGTGGCAATCCCTGTGTGGCCCACATATGCCTGGAAACCCTTCAAAAATACGAACAACATAAATTCGAATCGTGTTTACCATAAAAAATAATTAAAGATACAGAAGTACGTATAGCAAGAGGTAAGTTGTACTATGTGAATGATACTTTTGTTCCGTACCTGAATATCGTTGTGTCATCGAGTCGAATCTTTCCACTCGGAAGTATACTTCAATCGTCACTCGATGATGTTGACACGCGATGTTCAGGATAGTGAGACCCGTCTAATCGCCCCCTCAAATTCCTTTTGTTGTGTCAAGAGGCTTTGTGCAATGGTCTGCACCAGACGTATTGCTAGACCATTGTCACAACTAGAGGTGGCAAAATGTGCCCAAAAGCAAACAGATGGGCTAAATGGGCAAATTTTTAAAAGATTTGGGCACATTTAGCCCCCTTCTTTTTTTGAAATGGGCACATATAGCCCATTGAAAACTTAAATAGGTACTAACGGGCACATTGTTTTTTCTCAATTGTAGATCGTTTTAAAAAATATTTTTTTATATAATATATTTAAGTTTTTTAATATAAATAAGATATTACGTTTAGGGAATTTATTTCGTCGTTTTAGGTCTTTTATTAACCGATTTGTATAACATGTGCCCGTTTAGCCCGTGGCCGTTTAAGCCCGTGCCCATTCTAGCCGTGCTGTTTAGCTTGGTTCCGTGCGGCCTGCCCGCCCATTTTGCCACCTCTAGTCACAACAAAAGGAATTCGAGGGGAAGATGAGAACCGGGCAATATCTTAAACATCCCGTCTCAATATTAGCAAATGAAGATTGCACTATTCTACCAAGTGGAAAGATTCCAATCGATGACACGACTATTTAGTTGCGTTAGATGCAACGCATTCCGACTGCATACATATGGGCAATTCCAGACAACCCTCAGTTACAAATATGCAGCTATCTGTGATTCCGAAAGGTGATATAAGCGCATATACAATATGAGGATAGTGGAATTCCAAATACTATTCTTACAGTATTAGAATTATAATGCACTGATAGAGGAACACACACATGCTAGTTAGTAACTAACGTTATTTGCTTTCAAACCTTTAATGTACATTATTTGTAGGCTACGGTTCAGCATTCAGCAACAGTAATCCGTACGTGATAAATACACTCATTGAACACCACGCAGACATGCGTATATTTCTCACCCAATCCACGATTTCACTAACGCGCTAAAAGTAACATGAAAACATGAATGACGATTACAAATGAGGCTCAGATATATCTATACAATAGTGATACCAGGCAACCAACATGGCTGCAGTCACACATTCGATGTGACTGCCCTGCCACGATGCGCGCCAAGGAAATGTATACGCATTGATCACCATATTATCATCATCGCCTATAGATTAGTAGAACGTTAAATTTCAGGTATACAATAGCGTCGCCAGGCAAGAAACAGTGTTGCCAAGACTCATGCTCGCATTACAGTAAGCGGGCAGGAAACACTACACCTCTTTAAAGGTTCAAATTGTCAGTCAGTGTGCTAAGAAGACAAACCTTCTGTGCATCAGTTATAACTTCTGTGCGTCAATCATAACTTCTGTGCATACAGCATTACACCTAAATGTAGTTGCGTCATCCACTGGAGTCTTTCCACTCTGGAGTACATTTCAAACGTCAGTCGCCAATGTTGAGACGCGGTGTGCAGGATAGCAAGAACCGTCTACTCGCCCGATTGAATTCCTTTTGCCATTTCAACGGTTGTTGTGCAAAAGTCTGCACCAGACCTGTTGCTAGACCGTTGTAAGAACAAAAGGTTTTCAATGGGTGATTTAGAACGGAGAAATATCCCAAACATCTCATGTCAATATTAGCAAGTGATGCATGCAATATTCTACCGGGTGGAAAGATCCCAATCAGTGACACGACAATTCAGCTGGATAAGATTATACTGCTACCGACTGCAAATGTACCGGCAATTCTAATCACTCCCTGCTTACGGCAATGCAGTAACCTATGATCCTGAAAGGTCATATAATCGTATATAAAACATGAGAATATTGGCATTCCAAATAGTGTTGTTGCAGTATTAGAATTAGAACCTGCAGGTACAGTGTTCGTAAGTCACAGAAATACATGGATGTTGACACCAAATGAGGCTCAGATATGCGTATACAATAGCTACAACAGGCTACAAACATGGCTGCAGCCATACACTCGATATGACTGTCGTGCCATGATGCGCGCAAAGAAAATGTATGTGCTATGGTTAACATATTATCATCATCGCTAATAGAAAGGGAGAAGACTAAAATTTGTATGCACGATACCGTTTCCATCCAGCAGACAGTGGACAGAAGACTATTTCAAAACCTCAGATACATGTATAAAGTAGCGATTGCAAGCGACCTACATAACTGCAGTCATGCGTTTGACATAACTGGCCTAGCACGATGCTGCCCAAAAGCATCCCGCCATACGTCTTAAACATGAAAACATACTAACCAACGCAGGCAAGTCCACGAACAGAAGGAAAACAAATGTTTATCCCCCCAGCAAAGCTGCAGCAAAACGTATTCGCTACAAAACTACTGATAATCTTAAAAACAACAACGAAACTCAATTTGAAAATAAATACTTGTAACCACAAGGACTGAAATGGTGTATAAATAATAAGTTAAGCTGCGCAAAAAAAAACGCGCAACAAAAACATCCAATACCATGTCCAAAGATATCATAATAACAACACCCTAAATGCATGCCAGATCTTAGCGACCTTATAAATTTCCTCCCAGATGAGTTAAGGTATATAAAATTCTGAAACGGTATGGAAAATGAAGCGACAAACCACTATCTATACGTTACAATAAGAAGGCCGAGTAGATATAAGCCCACATCCACAAAAAATAAGGCCAGACCCAAAAATAACCGACAGTTAAATTATCTAAGAGGTGACCCGACCCGTTTTTATTGCCCTCTTTTTTTTTTGCCCACCGAACATGGCTAATATACGATTACCGACCACGCAATTTTGAAGGTCTATCTTATTCCACCGACCATTACATTAAATTGATATAATAGTTCCATCGGCTACCAGTCATAAGCGGCGATCATTATTCAACCAAGAAAAAGCAATCCCAGTACACCAGTAATAGGATAACTTTTTCTTGGCCGAATACTGGTCGCAACATCCGTTTGCCGAATACTGATCAAATGTATAACAAAAAATCTCATTATATAATTTCGTAAAGCCCGCATTTCATGAGGTTCAGATTTTTGAACAACCGAATAAAGAGGATAGGTCCAATGTGGCTGAAAACTTTATAAGCTGCCCTGCCAGGTGAAGATGGCTGCAAACTTTAAAAGTTTCCCCGCCAACATATGGACAATCTCAACTTTGGTCGAAGTGTTCAAATTATATCATCATAGCCTTTCTGTTAGGAATTAGAAAATTCAGTCATTAAAGTGTCGGTCACCTCAAGTATATGTAATCATTAGAAAGCTCGTAGTCGTAGTTATTTAATGTTAAGTAGTATTTAGTTAAGTAACACCGTGGAGGACAGACGGGTCTTTACCAGCTGTATACTTGATCCTGGCCGTAGGTGGCGATTTATGTAAGACTATAAATACTCTCTACCTCCCAAGGTGAGAGTTGGAGCTCATAATAATATTTTCACTTTCTCTCACTAAATTCCCAAACCTCTAACTCTTTCTCTCTCTAAAACCTTAAGTTGTACGCCTAGTTTGATCATGGTATGATGTGTTTGTGAAATCAAATGTGTAACAATTGGTATCAAGAGCCATGGTTTGATCATCTCTCTTAGATATCCTTGGATTTCTAGTGGTTTTATATGGTTTTTGGGTTTGAAAAAGCTTAGTGGTTTTTGCATCATTTGGATCATTTCTTGTGTTAAAGTTTGAATTTTGTGTGTACTTTTGTGTTTAGAATCATTATAAGTGCTTGGGTTTTGATTTGGAAAGCTTGAATCACTGTGGTTGAGCTTGTTTTGGTTTGAAAAGTGTGGTTTTGAAGTTTACTCATCTTAGCGACTTGAGTCTCGGAGTGATTTTAATCGTAGCGACTTGCTTTAGTAATTTCCAGCGAGTTGTAGTTTAAGTCGTAGCGACTTGATCTTAGCGACTTGTCTATTGAGACAAGCCGACAAACAGTACAAGTTAGTGGAGGTTCCACTTCGGCTAGCGACTTGGTTGGGTTAGCGACTTGTCTTTATAATTACTAGCGAGTTGTTCTTAGTGACTTGATCTCATCGAGTTTTTCTTTAGCAACTTGTCAGCTTAGCGATTTGTTGAGGTAGCGACTTGATTCACAGCGACTTGAGTCTTTAGCGAGTTGTTATTTAGCGACTTGTGTTTAGCGACTTGGCTCACGTGAGTTGTTCTTTAGCGACTTATGCGCCTAGCGATTTGGTGCTTTAGCGACTTGCACTTAGCGACTTGGTGACTTAGCGACTTGTCTCAAGGGTTATAGTGACTTGGTAGATTTTTGTTTCTAATACGGTTTCTCTTGATTTAGTAAAATCCGTGAAAGAATCTATTTCCGGTTTAATCATAGAGTTAGAAAATCTCGTGAAATCGTAAACATGTCTACCAGCGTGCCTACAATCATCTCTGTGGGCGGGGCGTTCAGCGGCTAGTTCGACACTCGTCCACCCAAGCAGCAGGCCGACTATGACTCATGGGCTCAGCGAATCGGTTGTATTGTCTAGGAAAGGAAAATGGAGTCAACATTCTCAAGTCAATTGATGAAGGACCTTATCAGTTGAGACAACGAGACATAATTGATAATGCTGCGGATGGAACAATGATCTTTGGATTGGACGGACCAAGGCGTATGATGAGCTCGATGATAAGGAGAAAAAAGTTTCGATGATGATATCGGGGCTTCAAACATTATACTTGAGGTCTTCCAAAAGATATCTACAAGCTTATCAATCATAACACTTTGAAGCCAGGCGGTTTGGGATAATGTCAAGATGCTTCTCTCGGGTTACGAATTAACTAAGGAAGGCAGAGAATCCTGGCTGTATGATGAATTTGAGCACTTTAAGATGAAGCCGGAAGAAAGTGTCTATGAGTATTATGTGAGATTCCACAAGCTTGTGAATGATATGAGGAATATCAAAATGACCATGCCAAATATTAATTTGAATTCAAAGTTTGTGAACAACATGAATCCCGAATGGCATAAATTTGTCACATTTGTGAAGCTAAGGATTGAAGAACACCAACTATGAGCAGCTGTATGCATTCCTTCTTGAATGAGAGACATGCTATGTTTGAGCGAAGGATTCTTGAGCAGTTCAAAACTAAGCAGGAGAAACAAGTTCTTGAATGATTCAACGACCTTTTACACAAATATTGGAATTACCACCAAAGCTTCCCAAGTCATACCCACGGGTAATGGTAATTACAAACTCATCCACGATCCGACATATAAGCCTCGAGACTCGAACACATTCATGGAAAACTTCATCAATCAACTATCTCTCATGGTTAGTCAAAATATGAATTCCACCCCACACACCAACAATAACCTCAGAACTGCATCCAATCCACACAATCAAGCTACAATCAGAGATGGAAAAGTTATGATGCAACCAGTTCAAGGAAGGCAATATGAACAAGGAAGAGGTGGAGTAGGTGGAGGTTATGTTGCAAATCGAATCGGGAAGGAATGGAAATCAAGGTCAAGCAAAGCCAATTAAGTGCTACAAGCGTGGTAGTGATGGACATATAGCAAGGCGCACATCTCAAAACATCATCAAAATGCAGTACTCGAGACAAGATGTTACTCGTGCAAGCTCGGGATAATGGTGCCGTTTTGGATGAAGAGGAGTTGTTGTTTCTTCTTGAGAAATGCCAAGACTTATGATGCGAGATGTGGATGAGCAACCAATTCGAGGAGATAGGTCATAATCATCGAATGCCTTTCAAGTCGTTGTTGTGATGCATCGACTCGGCGTCGATGATGAACCCTCTTGCATGACAATTTTCATGGCTAGCATTTCTCCAATGGTCTCTCAAAGGTCTCATCATCACGACAAGGTGGTCCATCCAAAGAATCAATCATCTCGAGGTATTAAAACTATATGATGATGTTGATCGAAAAAGATGCATGATAAAGTGCAAACATAGGAAACTTGTGACTTAGATATTGCTAATATGGGTAATAATAATATTGTCCCATATGATCAATATGTGATCAAAGTGAGAGTGTGATTGAACCAAGTGATGTATCTTGCGATCAATGATGACTATATTTTTTATGAATACCTTTGCATGTGCCTCGATGATTCTGTTACCTCAGGCGAATGCCTATAAAGAACAAATTGCTATTTATGAACAACGTGCTAAGTTTGAGTTAACTACCGTGAGCGAAATGGATGACCAAATCGTACAATTATTAGAAAAAGTAATTTTAGAAGAAGTGTTAAAACAAGAGTTAAACTCCTTACAAGAAAAGTTTTCTAAAGCTGTTAAGCAAAAGCAAGAGCTTCAAGAAAATATTAAAGTGCTTAAACAAGAATTTAACGCTAAGGAATCAAAACTTTTGAATGACTTTTCTAATCTAAAACTTTGAAAAACAAGCTTGAAAATAAGTTTATGCGTACAAGGAACACCATTCAGATTGCTCACATGGTCACTAAGCATAGAGTTTTAGCGATAAGCATAGTATTCCCATTATTAAGGAACCCGACCACGAGTATGGTAAGAAAGCAAGAAGCTCGAAGGTAATCCATGATGGCTATGAAATCCTTAAACCTAGGCGGAAACTTAGTTCTTGTTGAGTGCACTAAGGAAGATAAGCGAGTTAGAAGAGGTTACTAGGAAGAAATTGGATGAAAACTTAAGAGCCCTCATGCATAGAAAACAACATCAGTTTTAAAACACTGACTATACTAAGGATAATTGGATTGCATTTAACAAGTTTAGACCTCAAACACGGTGACCCACAGAACAAGTGTTACGGAAAAGGATATGGACATGAAAAAAGCGTGAGTTTTTGCAGAGAATCCCCCATGTAGGAGAATGGTTCCTGCCACTATATATCCCCTCAATACACCAATGCATTTAGTTCCTAGATCTATTCCCACTAAGAGCAAGACCTTAATCAGTCAGTATTTTATTTATCAGTTATTTGTTGATTTTGAGAAAACATGTAAGATAAGGATCACTCCCACTGGGATAACTGAAGGGGAAATGGATTTTGATTAAACTAAAGAATGCTATTTAACTGAGGTCATGCCTTTCTTTAAACAATTAAAAGGTCACTTTGAGAGTCTTGAAAAAGGGATGGATTCAGATATTAAAGAAATGGAAAAGGAATTTGATGCAATGATAGTTGAGGTCAATGACTATGGCGAAATTAAAATATAATAAGATTGAGAGGAAGAACTTGCATACCTTAAATGAGAATCGATTTGAATGTATCACTCAAGATGTGTTTTACTTTGCCACGAATTGTGATTGTGCAAAGATTGCACTACCGAGGCTTGATGAGGATCAAAGTAATGAGGGTGTATGTTCCGGCCAAGACTACTTTGTAACATGAGAATAAGAAATAC
The DNA here is from genome assembly GCA_022545495.1 of Chrysanthemum lavandulifolium. Classification (NCBI taxonomy): domain Eukaryota; kingdom Viridiplantae; phylum Streptophyta; class Magnoliopsida; order Asterales; family Asteraceae; genus Chrysanthemum; species Chrysanthemum lavandulifolium. Next base: position 232,169,125 of record CM040241.1, on the reverse strand, counting down.
TAAGACACTACGTTAAGTGATTACGCAGGGGTAGGACCCTGCGAACCACCTCCGGCGTGAGAGTAAGTATGAGTTATGGTTGTATAAGTGTGTGTAAGTAAAAAGATGAGTGTGGAATGAGCATACCATAATCCATCGTCCGTCTAACCTATTTATAGTGGAAGAAATACGGTTAGAGGCACTCTTGCATGAATGTCGGAGATCATGGGGGCGTCCCATGATTGTGGGTAACCGCTAGGGGTTAGTGACCCGTTCTCGGACTTGACGGGAAGCCAGAGAGAGAGGAGATCGTGGGTTTGACCAGTCGGGAGGTTCCTTATCCATTGTTCCTTCGTCAACCATACCCGAAGGGCTTAGAGCTGCGAATGGCGAATTCCCTAAGGTAACCTTCGTGCCAGCGAATGGTTTGGCCTTTGTGGATATTTTGGAATCCTAACACGGGCCTTCGTATGGAAGGGCTTCGACCGTCTCGGAGGTGTCCTTGAGCTACTCGGAGGTACATCATCAAGCCCCGGTCGAAAGTGATGCATATGGCGAAGAGGCATTGCATTCGACTTCTTGCTTCTAAAAATTACATCTCTTTGCAAATTGCGTTAGTTAGGAGATAATTACTTACCTAGCGGGCGCATTAAATCTGAAATAATTATTGTTGCCCTTCTGAGAATCACACTATCCACTTTGCAGGAAACCAAAAGTCATCCTTATTCAAAATTTAAAAATTTTAAGCGAGTAATACTTATTGATCGGGACACGTGTGCGGTGTTTAATAGATGGCCAAGGGAGTATAAAAGAGGGTAGATGAAACCCTAACCCATTTTACTCTCTCGACTATTTTCACCATGTGATAAGCAGCGCCATCGCCATCACTCCGAAACAAAGGTAATCCTTCTTTCTTCTTGATAGCTTGTTGTTTTCCTTTAAAAATGGATTCCAAGTTCATTATAAAGCGACAAAAGTGTACATTATCGCAAAAGATCTTCATGATCACTTAGCGATTATCCCATCCCACTAGAACATAAAGTGATGTTACCCAAACCTACTCGGGGTATCTTTGATGCCCTCCGAGGTTCGTGAAGGTTTGTATACACATGCATTTAGTCATTCAAACCTTAGGATTCCGTTGCACTTGATATTAGAGTTTATGCAATACTACAAAGTTCATATCTCTAGGTTTAATCCCTTTGGTTTTGCCAAATTAACCACATTCATAGTGATGTGCAAAGCCTCGACTATGAACCAACATTGGCAGTTTAAGAGGATTTTTGAACTTGTACCACAGGGGCGATTGGTTGACACTAGCAAAAGACACGAGGCGGATGTACCCAACTTTGTTTGGGAAGGTGTACACAAACATAACGAGTTGGAAGGGTAGCTTTTCTCGTGCAAGACACTATTGTTCCCCTACATATTGAGGCTCTTGAACAAGGAAAATAGGTATAATGCTAAGCGGTATAATGACCCCCGCCTACGAGGTTGAAGTGATCCACATTATCGTTTGGTCAAATATCACTGTGGATGTGCAAGTATTCCACAAGCCATTTTATACATGGTGGGATTGCTCGAGTTGGGAGGGTCTCCCGAAGCCTATGATCATATACCAAGGACAAAGTATGTTTATCTACTTCTATTTAAGTAGGACCAATGTAGCGATATTTATTTCTTCGTGTTTCTATTTTGCGAGAGATGTCGTTCGAAACTTTATGTTCCAAGACTTGGATGAAGATTTAAGTTTCATGCTGCGGAGAAGGTGAGGAGTCTTATGGTGTTGGCTCTCCTTCAACATCTGTAAACAACAACGAGGTAGACATTCGAAGCGAGCCTCTTTCATCGACACCTCTGCAACTTGCTTTGGAGGTCCATCCCAGCGGTGGAGAATATTCTTGACTCGGACGATCCTGCGGATGAGGATGTCCCGTCGTTGGTTCAACGAGGAATAGGCGATAGGTTGAAGAGTAGGAAAGGGACGGTGGCCAAGGCGTGAAGTCTACCAACAAAGGAAAAATCCCTGCACGCCTCGGGAGCGAGTTGTGAAGCGAGAAGAGTGCGAGAGGCGAAAGTTTGTGAAGTCGCCTTGAATTACCCGATGAATCCGTTGAGGTTCATGGTAAGTAGTTTTCCTTATGAAACATGTGAAATTATAAATTGCACAACTATGTTAGCTGTTATACATTGTGTTGCTCACGGTCTTCGAGACAAAGGAACTCCCCAATGCTTTGGCTGTCACGGATTGTTGACCATGTGACCCTCCGCAATGGAAGAGTATGCTAGACAACATGTCTATTGAAAAGTTACGTGACATGCATGATAATGGGGTTGCGAGGAGGCGGTAATGGATAATCGGTTGAATGCCAAGACCGGAGAGTTGCTCGAACTATGGCAAGTGGAAGCTAAGTGTGGCGAGATTGAGGAAATGTTGAGAAAAACCCCATCGTCCGGGACCTTGAGAAAAGGTAGCCCAACTAACCGTTGAGCGGTAATCTTAAGTTGGAAGAAGCCAAGGTCGTCACTCTCACGGTCGAATCGACTCTTGAGGCAAAATGTCTTTGGGTGGAAAGTGAGAAGGCTAGGCTCGGGGAGGTAGAGGTGAAGTTGAGGAGGAGATCGATGGCTTGCGGATGAGGTATAAGATCTTGCAAAGGATCGTGCGGAGGTTGTTTGAAGGTGGTGCCTTACATAGCCATGGAGCTTTATCACGGCGATGAATTGGGAGCTCGGATGTGGAAGGTCATCAAATCGACCATATTTAGTGGGCGGTGCTTGGCGTTGGAGGGGTGCCAAAGCAGGTAAGCCGTGGACCTCTCAAGATTGAATGCTACCGTCCCACTTGAAGGTGAGTATGATGAGGCGGAAATGCATTTGCAAGCTGCAGTACTCCTTCCTTCTTGAGGCTACCAAAGATCCTATGGCACCCTCGAAGACCTCCTTTCCAAGAAACCTCGGGCTGAAGCCTACCACTCCAACCAAGAAGACTATGTCTACCAAGCCGGTCTCGGTCAACCATCCCCACTCCATCTCCAAAAAGCAAGAATGAAGGCTGCTCTGTTAGCGATAATTTGGTTCAAAGGGTGGCATGTACCCTTAAGACAATTTATTTTATGTGACAATGTGTGTCTTGTCTTCCAAACAATTTAAATGCTTTTGATGTATGGCCATGGGCCAAGAACAATTAAGCTGGAGCATAGGCTCCTCATGCAGTGTAAGGGCAATAGTCCTTATTTTGAATGTGGCGGTGTTGGGGATGTACCCTACACACTTAGTTTATATTTGTTAACTTCTCGTCGCCATTTTCCGGCGCTTAAGTTTTACAACCTAAGGTTAAACAACCTCATTGTGTGTAAATTACAACACCAAGAATATAATGACCAACTTGATCATTGACGGAGGGTGCGACCACTCTATCTCAAATCCTTTACATAGTATGACTTTGTAAAAAAAAAAAAAATTTACAAGCGCCAAAAACTACTAGGAGAGTTAATGTGAATGTTTATATTGGCTTAAATGATAAGGCGTGTATTACACCTCAAGCCATTCGACATTGAAACTCATTAACGACTTGGCTGAACAAATCTTTGTGTTTAAGAAACGAAGCAAGAGATTTGTGGGAAATGTCTTATTTGTCATTGAATTGGTAGGGAGGATTACATCATTCTTGAAAATGAAAACTAAGACAACTACCAATAATGTGTGCTTTCCCTTGAGAAGCTTCTAATTACAAGAAAAAGATAAAAAATACTTCTTAAACATAGAACTTTCGAAGGTTCGTACCATTCCATGTCCTGTCGATGGGTTCTCCGAGAAGAGTGGCCAATTTGTAGGCTCCGTTGCCGTAGGCCTCAGCTACCATGTAGGGTCCTTCCCAAGTTGGTCCCAGCTTTCCACGATACTACTGCTTTGCTCATGTTGTTGGCGTAGCACATATTCTCCAGGTTTGAAAGTGGAAGGTCTGACCCTTTTGTTATAGTAGCCTTCGATCTTATGTTTGTGCATTGCTTCTCGGATGGAGGCTATTTCTCGCCTTTCTTCTAGTAGATCAAGGTTTTCCCTGATTCTTTCGTCATTTTGGGAGGCATCATACGTTGCCACACGCTCCGTGTGTACAATTAGTTCCGAAGGGATGACCGCTTCTGTTCCGTATGTTAGGCTGAAGGGGGTTTCACCATTGCTTGACTTAGGATCGTCTGTGAGCCCATAAGACTTGAGGGGGCTCGTCCACCCATCCGTGATGAGTTCGCCTAGCCTTTTCTCGATCCCTTTGCGATGTCTCTGTTTGTAACCTCCACTTGTCCGTTACCTTGCGGGTGGTGAGCGGATGTCGGGATTGCTTTATGTTGAGCCCTTGGCGAAGTCGTAGAAGACTCCTTGACAAGCGCTTCCCGTTGTCGGATATGATTATGTGGGGCACTCGAATCGCACACAATGTGCTCCACACAAACTTCTCGATCTGTCTCCCTGTTACAGAGGCTAGTGGTTTAGCTTCCACCCACTTAGTGAAGTAATCGATCGCTACCAGCAAGAATTTGACTCCTCCGGGCGCTACGGTCATAGGCCCTACAATATCGATGCCCCATTGAGAGAAGGGCCATGCGGATGTCACACTTGTCATGTCTTGCTTTGGCATTTTTGGAACGTTTGAGTGTATCTGACAAGCTTCACATTTGAGAATGATTTAATTGCGTCCACTGTGCATCGAAGGCCAATAGTAGCCAACTTCATTATCTTGAGACAATGGCGGGGTCTGCATGAAGACCGCGGGATCCTTCATGGACTTGGAGATGATGCTCGAAGCTTGCTTGGGGCCTACACATCGTAACGGGGTGACAAAATGACCTCCTATATAGGGTTTCCCTATTGGCGTCTTGTGGAGACTTAACCCGAATTTTCCTTGCTAGCTTGGGATCTTGGGGAAGACCACTTATCAAATATTCCCTTATGGGAGTCATCCATGTCTCTCCTTCTTCGTGAATCACATCGACAACCTCTTTGAGGACAATGGATTTTCGGGAAGGACTTCCACGAGCACCTCTTTAGTGAGATGGCGAAGGCCATTGAAGCTAGCTTACTTAGTGCGTCGCCTTCTTATTACGATTCCTCTGAACATCTTTGGATGGTGTAGGGTCGAAGTTTTCGACATCTCCTTCGTTTTTCTAAGTCTTGTTTGATGACGGGTGCCTTGCTTCATAGGAGCACATCGCGGTGGTTTGCGACCAGCGGGAGTCCACGAAAATAGAGAGCTTTGACCTCCATATCTTTAGCTAATCGAGTCTGCTAGCGGCGCTTCATATTCCGCCTCGTTGTTTGTGGCTTGAACTCAAAGCGAAGAGCATATGTATGCTCCTTCCCGAGGACTAACCAACATTAGTCACGCTCCGGAACCGTCGAGCTAGATGCTCAAATCGTGTAAAGCTTCCATTCAACTGCACTTGAGAGAGGTTAGTTTTGGGCTCTTCCTTTCCTTTATCAGGTTCGGAAGGTGTTTCTGCCAAGAAGTCTGCGAGAATCTGCCCTTTAATAGAGTTTAGTCCTTTGAACTCTATTTCATGTTCTCAAGCTCAATAGCCCATTTAGCCACTCGTCCCGACTTTTCGAGGTTTCGACAAGATCATTTTAGTGGCTTGTCGGTTAAGGCTATGTTGGATGGGCACGAAAATAGCGTCGGAGCCTCCTTGCTGCGTAGATTAAGGCGGTATTAACTTCTCCAACGTTGGATAGTTGATCTACGCTCCTTGTAGGACCACCTAACAAAGTAAATGGGGATTTGTCGCTTGTCCCGTTCCGCCATAAGGAATTGCGCTAACACTCTCCATTGAGGATGCTAAGTACATGAACAATACCGCCTTTGATTGGGGTGTGAGTGTTGGAAGGATTTCGATGAACTCCTTCATCTTACGAAAAGCGACTTCGCATCACGGCTCCATTGAAAAGTTTTCTTGTCCACGCATCCTTTGAGTGTTTTGAAGAATGGTAGGGACTGTGTCGCTCCTTTTGATAAAAATCGGCAAATTTGCCGACTTCCCATTCGGGCTCTGCACATCTTTTAGACACTTAGGGGCTTGGAGATCGAAATCGCCTTGACCTTGGAGGATTAGCTTTTATCCCAGCAGTGATCAAATGCCCTAGGAATTGTCCTCTTCGACACGAAGGAGCATTTCTTAGGGTTCGACTTCATATTAATCGCCGAGAAGGTGGTCAAGCGTTTCTGTACATCGAGGTAGGTCCTCCTCCGTCTTGCTCTTGATAACCATGTCATCAGCGTAAGCCTCGAGATTTACGCCTGTATCATTTGTTGAAGGCTTTATCTACGAGGCGTTGATAAGTCGCCCTGCATTCTTCAAACCGAAGGGCATTTTACGTAACGATAGACACCTTTGCTTGTGTAGAAGGCATCTTTTCTTCGTCCTCCTTTGCCATCGGATCGATGATACCCTTTATAGGCATCTAAGAAGCATTTTAACGGAAACACGCCAAGGATTCCACCTTCGATCAATTTACGGTAGGGGTAGCAATCCCGGGCATGCTTTGTTGATGTCGGTGAAATCACGCACATCGCCACCCTCCGTCGCTCTTTTTACCGACCTTTGGGTTGGCCACCCAAGTTTGGTATTTGACCTCCTCGGGATGCTGCTTGTGTGAGTTCGTCAACTTCTTTGCGGTGCGGCGTTTCTCTCGGGGCAAGGCTTCTCCTTTTACGCTTTATTGGCTCAATGTGCTTGTACTCATTGAGTTTATGCTCCGTTCGAAGGACTGTCCATCTATCGGCAAAGTTCTCGGAACCCTGTCATGTCGAGAATATTTCCAAGCAAAAACATCAAGGTTAGTGCTGCTTGATTCGATGAGCTTCGCCTTGAAATTTTGGGAGTTGTTTTCTACTACCACCGTTTGTTCGGGGTAGCTAGAGTTTACTACAACTCGTTCCTCTGCATCTGTGCGACTAAAATTGCCATCGGAGACTCCTCCGATTCCTCTCGATCTTTTGACACCGTATACACCTTATCCGCTCCATAACTAGAATGAGCAGTTCCTACTCCGAAGGAGTTTGGAACTTAATAGCGGCATGTATGGTGGAAACAACAATTCCCATTCTTTGCATAGTTGTTCTCCTATTAACAAATTATAAGGAGAATCGACCTTACGATGGCGAAAATGAGTGTTTCCGTGCGGGATAAGGGGCCTTTGCCTATGGTGATTTCCAACGGTACTTCTCCGGGGCCATGAGTGTTCAGGAGAACCCTACTAGTGGTGCCTTTGAGTCTACCCTCCGTGAGCGTATGGATGCCTTGAGCTTTAGGAAACAATGCTCATAGATGATCTCGCGAGAGCTTCCACAATCCATATATGCTCGGTTTACCTCCTGTTTGAGATTTGTACCTTGATGATATGAGGGTCGATCGAAGGTGTCTTCCCAATATGTAAGGAAGGTTATTTCCCTACGCTTCCCGACTCTCCTACTGCTTCCTTCCTTTTCAAGGTGGTATCATGTCTGCGTACCATTAGTATTGGAGCTTCTGTGGCGTAGTTTCCTTCTTGTTCCCTTCCATTCTCTAGTTGAGTGTCGGAGAACTTGTCCTTTCCCTTCTTGATGCCTTTGACGGATGTGCTGCTTGCCGGATCGTCCGCCTCTTGATTTGCTTCTTTAGTTCCTGCGGTTATTCGTGTCATGTCCATGATCTTCATGGAAATGGCAATACTTGGACATGTCTCGGCCTTGTTCCGTGCTATCATCCGAGGTGGGGATCGAAAGACTTTGCGGCTTTCTCGGTGGCTAGGATCTCTCGAGGAGATTTAACCAAGTTTGCCAAGAGTCCATGGTTCGAACCTTTGTTGTAGGGGTGAAGCGATCTGTTCTTCTTCTTGTTTTGGATCCTTCCGGAGGACCCTCTAGAGAATTTGTCGGGCCTTCCTTTTGCTCTATCGGAGCCCGTTTCTTGCTACCTCCTTAGACTCAATCCGGTGTAAGCCTTCTCAATCAAGGCCTTGTAGGTGTTGGGAAGGTCGGTGGGCGAGAATTCCACCAAGCTTGAGTCCGAAGGCCATGTCTGAAAGCGAGAGATCCTCGATCTTCGTGTAACCCTAAATTTGCAAGGTTTCATCGGTGTACACAGTAGCGAAGGCCCTCGTACTTTCGTTGTCCCTTTGTTTGATGGTGTGCGGTTAGGTGAGTTTTGGTGTACTTAACCTGCTGGCTAAAGTGTAACGGAACTTAGCCTTAAGATCATCTAGACTCATAATGCTCCCCAACTTACATCCGTTCCACCATATTAGTGCGGAGTCTACGGCGTGTAAGTGAACATGTGGCATGCTACGGGCATGACCCACTTTTGCATTTGATAGCGCCTTGAATAAGTGGAGAAAGTTATCGGGATCGCCTTTCCCATCGTAGGTGCCTATGTGAGTAGGCATCTTTACACCGTCGGTGAGGGTGATCCTCGATCCACTTCACGAAAGGTGTGCAAGCTCGAGGCTTGATGCAGTAGGGTTGTATGGAGGTGGATAAGCAGGTGTAGGGTTATACGGGTTAGGAAATGGTTGTGAGTAGGTAGGGTAAGCAGTAGGGGTTGATCTGAAGGGTATACCCCATTGATTGCGTAGGAACACATCCATAGGGCATTCTTGGTAATTACGGTTGGGAGTGAACCATTTGGAGGGTAAGTGTTGTAGGTTTGAGCGGTGGGTGAGGATTCATTCCGGAGAATGGCGATTCATGTTGGAGTATGGAGGTGGATCTCGACACTCGAAACATAAGAGAAGTCTTGGAGCCCTGTCCTTCTCTTCCCAAGTGGCGACAAGAAGAGGCGGGTTTACCCTCCGTTTCCTCTGGGTTGTTTCCTCCGTTGGAGTTCTCGCTCCTCCTTTCACCATGCATTCTTTCCCTTCTTCCGGTTCCTCGGGTCCTTCTTCAAAACCACCGTCCTTCCATTTGACCTTCTAATGGAAGGAGAACCATTCGCGAGGGCGTCGCCCCGCCCTGATTGAGTGCGCCCTGCTTGATCTCCTCGTCATACTCCTCCTTTGGAGTATTCCAACTCCCTCTGCATTTCAGTATTGCGAACCTGTCTCTTGTGAGCCCTTAGCAAAGAATCTAAGGCCTCAAAGTTTGCCTCAACGAAGGCGGGGCTAATGTCTGGAATAGGGTTAGCGGATGTTGAGGCGTGATGCACGGGAGTAGTTTCAAGCGAGATCGTGTGGTAAATGTTGAAATTTGTTATGGGGCGAGATTGTCGGTGTTAGTTGTGGTGAGTGGGACCGGAGTAGAAACACGGTGGAGGTGAATCTTCTCTTCACGGTTCCATCGGGAAAAGTAGTGTAGTTGGTTAGGGTATTAGGAATTTGGGTGATTCTGGGACTAATAGTTGTGGTCCCACGGATGGCGCCTTGATTGTGCAAAGATTGCACTACCGAGGCTTGATGAGGATCAAAGTAATGAGGGTGTATGTTCCGGCCAAGACTACTTTGTAACACGAGAATAAGAAATACTAAGACACTCGTTAAGTGATTACGGGGGTGGGACCTGCGAACCACCTCCGGCGTGAGAGTAAGTATGAGTTATGGTTGTATAAGTGTGTGTAAGTAAAAGATGAGTGTGGAATGAGCATACCATAATCCATCGTCCGTCTAACCTATTTATAGTGGAAGAAATACGGTTAGAGGTACTCTTGCATGAATGTCGGAGATCATGGGGCGTCCCATGATTGTGGGTAACCGCTGGGGTTAGTGACCCGTTCTCGGACTTGCGGGAAGCCTAAGAGAGAGAGGAGATCGTGGGTTTGACCAAGTCGGAGGTTCCTTATCCATTGTTCCTTCGTCGACCATACCCGAAGGGCTCCTCAAGCTGCGAATGGCGAATTCCCTAAGGTAACCTTCGTGCCAGCGAATGGTTTGGCCTTGTGGATATTTTGGAATCTAACACGGGCCTTCGTATGGAAGGGCTTCGACACGTCTCGGAGGTGTCCTTGAGCTACTCGGAGGTACATCATCAAAGGACCTTGCATGCTAGGAATGTTCGGTGGAAGAGAGTAGAAGATTACCTTAGGGAGAATTTGAATAAAGCGAATCGTGTTGATTCTAGTGTTAGCTCTAAGCGTCTTGTAATTAATCGAATTACTCGCTACTTTTGGCAAAACATGTAATGATGATTGCGTGGTTTACATTACGAATATTGAATGTGGTGTGAATGATTTGATTAATGTTGTTAAATGCCTTGTTAAGATAGTTAATGCAAAAAATCATGCTAAGAAGGCTAGAAAGCAATGGCGGAATAAGGTTAGAAAACATTGGAAACCCACAGGAAGGAAATTTAGTAACATAGGTTATCAATGGATACCTACTGGCCTCAAATTCAATCTTAATGAGATGTGGGCTAAATTATCTAGATCAATACCCATTAGGAAATGGATGCCTACTGGTAGAACTATTCCCTTAAGAAGTGAACATACTTTGAATAGCTCAAATACGGACACTAGCATTGCATCTATCCCTGATGATTCCATTGTTTGTACTTCTGATGTGGGTGGTCCAATCATTGTTACTAACCAAATGGAACCCATTCTTGCATGGGGATCCCAATTATCCGATTATCCATTATTGTCTATGTTCAACTGCGGATCGTTTAAATCGTTCGTGGTACACAGACTCGAGTTGTTCCAAGCATAAGATTGGAGACGGTCGCGACTCATGAACCGTGAGTAAATTCATCGGGAATGATCATTTCGGTGCAATTATGGGTTATGGAGACTATGTTGTAGGTGATAGTGTTATCTCTAGGGTATATTACATTGAAGGTCTTGGTCATAAATTATTCTCATCGGTCGATTACGTGATTACGATCTAAGTGGCCTTGAGCTATACTTGTTTCGTTAGAGAACTTGATGGTAGAGAACTTTTAAGAGGAACACGTGGTTCAAACCTATACACCATCTCTATCGAAGATATGATGAAGTCTTCTCCAATTTGCTTGTTGTCAAAGGCTTTGAAAACAAAGTCATGGTTATGGCATCGTCGTCTCGATCACTTGAACTTGGCACCATAAATGATCTCTCGAGAAAGGACTTAGTTATAGGCTTACCTAGACTAAAGTATGAAAAGGATCATCTTTGTTCAACATGCCAATTGGGAAAAAGCAAAGTATGCCCACAAACCCAAACCTACAAACTCGATTATGGAAGTTCTTCATACCATTCACATGGATTTATGTGGACCCGTGAAAGTGCGAACATTTATGGGAAGAAATATGTGTTAGTTGTGGTTGATGATTATTCTCAATTTACATAGGTTAAGTTCTTGAGAACAAAGGATGAAACTCGGATATCATCATCAAACTTATCAAGCAGTGCGAGTTCGACTTAACAAAGCTATCGAGAATCATCCGAACAAACAATGGGCGGGTTTGTTAATAAACAACTTAGTGAGTTTTATGAAAGTGTTGGAATCGGTCATCAAAGAAGTGTTCCACGAACTCCTCAATAGAGCGGTGTAGTTGAAAGGCGAAATCGAACTCTTGTAGAAGCCACTAGAACAATCTTTGATTTACTCAAAGGTTCCAATGTTTCTCGGGTGAAGCCATTGCCACTGCATGCTATACTCAAAATCGATCCCTTATTCACACTTCTCATGGAAAACTCCATATGAACTTGTCCACAATCGAAAACCTAATCTTTCATTCCTTCGTGTGTTTGGTGCATTGTGTTATCCAACTAATGAGGGCCAAGACTTAGGCAAACTTAAAGCTAAAGCGGACATTGGAATATTTGTAGGATATGCACCAAGCGAGAAAAGGATAACGAATCTACAACAAAAGAACCGAAATATCATGGAAACAATTCACGTTTGATTCGATGGTGACCGGTCCAATGGCTCAAGGACAACCCGATTCTGGACCCGCATCATCAAGTAGTCCCATTAGTTCTACTCTTGTATACGATTCTTCGCCAGCAACTCCTTATGTACCTCCTTCAGAAGATGATTTGAAGAAACTATTTGATCCAATGTTTGATGAACACTATGAGAAAATTGCTAATGATCTGTCAAATCCATCAATAGAGGCTGCTCATATCTCTGTCAATGAAGTTAATCCTTCAGTTTCTATGTCGTTAAGTCAAGAAGCGCCTGCTGCTGATCACTCTGTCTCATCAATAAATCATCAATCATCGAGTGTACATCATGGAATTGTTTACGGCACCCTTGATGGAGAGAATCCCTTTGCTACTCCACGAAGATGCCCCATTTGAAAACATATTTGCTCTGAATCATCATCGAACCATCCTCATCGGGAGAAATCGACTTTGCTACTTGGTTCCTCAACAACAACCACACAAACACCTTAGAAAATGGACACATGATCATCCATTGGACAACATCATTGGAAATCCTCTCGACTGTATCCACTCGCAAACAACTTGCAAGCGATGCCTTATGGTGCTTCTTCAACTCAGTACTATCCAAGGTCGAACCAAAGGCGTTATAAGCGCAATGAATGAAGGCAGTTGGTTCGATGCCATGCAAGAAGAAATTCATGAGTTTGATCGACTAGATGTATGGGAATTAGTACCGCTCCGATTGTGCTATGATCATTGCTCTAAAGTGGATCTTTAAAGTAAAACTTGATGAGCATGGTGATGTATTAAAGAACAAGGCCGATTGGTTGCAAAAGGATACCGTCAAGAGGAGGTATTGACTTTGAAGAATCATTTGCTCCAGGTTGCTCGTATCGAGTGTAATCGAATCTTCTTGGCTAATCTTTGCAAGTAAGAACATGGTAGTCTATCGGATGGATGTAAAGGCGGCTTTTCTTAATAGAGATCTTAAAGAAGTCGTATCGTCGGTCAAACGGAAGGCTTTGTGAATCGAGCATCCTACTCATTTCTATCGCTTGAAGAAGGCCTCATGCGGTTTGAAGCAAGCTCCGAGGGCATGGTATGATCGCTATCAAAGTTTCTTCTATCTACCGGATTGAGAAAAGAGCGATTGATCCGACATTGTTCACGTAAAGTCGGAAAACATTTAATCCATGTTCAAATCTATGTTGATGATATTATTTTTGCCTCGGGAACCCCAATGAATGTATTTGTTTTCAAATGAAATGGGTTCCAAATTTCAAATGTCAATGATGGGACAAATGTCATTTTCTTGGGATTACAAATTTCACAAAGTCCGGAGGCATTTTATAAATCAATCTAAATATGCTAATGAGATTTTAAAGAAATTTGGATTTGATTCTTGTGACCTGTTGACACCCCATGATAGAGCGTACTAAAATTTGGATGAGGACCACTCGGGGATCATGGTAGATCAAGCGAAATATCGCGATATGATTGGATCCCTAATGTACCTCACAACGATGAGACCGGACATCTTGCTCTTTGTATGCATGTGTGCTAGATATCGAGCTAAGCCTACTAAAAAGCACATTAGGCGGTTAAGCGGGTCTCCGGTATCTCAAGGAACCATCAATATGGGACTTTGGTACCCAAAGGACACCGGTATGTCACTAACGACCTATGCGGATGTTGATCATGCGGGATGTCAAGATACACGTCAAAATGCGTGCGGAGGTGCTCGGTTTTGGGCCATAAGCTTGTGAGTGGTCTTCAAAGAAACAAATGAGTACTTCTATATCCTCTACAGAGGTGAATACATAGCCATGTCATCTTGTTGTGCTCAAATCCTATGGATGAGATCCTAATTATCGACTATGGCTTTGAATTCAACAAAATCCCTACATACTATGATAATAAAAGTGTTATTGCTCTCTCATGCAACAACGTTCAACACTCAAGAGCAAAGCACATCGACATTGAAATCATTTCATCGAGGAGCAAGTGGAGAGCGGTGTGGTGGAACTCTATTTTGTGAGGACCGACTACCATTAGCGTGAACATCTTCACAAAGCTCTTCCTAGAGAACGTTTGAGTTTATCCTTCCACGACTTGGTCTAAAGAGTCTACAACCGGAAACTCTCAAACGTCTTCAAGAGGAAGGCGAGGAGTAAAGGTCTTTCTTCATCCATCTCTTGTAAATATTTATTCGAAAAGCAAAATACAAAATTACAAAACCTACAAAAGCAAATAGAAAAATATAAAACTTTCAAAAATCCATAAAATTTGAAAATCTTGAAAAATTTCAAAAATATTGTCTTTTGTTATATTTTTCTCGATTCGATAATATCTACGGTCTTTGTCTTTGTCATTCAAAGAATGACACGGGTCTTTAGATGTTGTTCGAATGCTTAAAAAAAAAAAAAAAAAAAAAAAAAAAAAAAAAAAAAAAAAAAAGTGAAACAACGGTTTATTGTCATTTCAAGCGATAACCGGTTTTTCAAAGAAAAACGAGCCATAATTTATCTTAAATCTTCAAAACTCATGCTCGATTCTAAAACAAATGTTTGTCGTTAAAAAGACAAATGTTTCCTTTCAAATATTTTTCCTTCAAATGATTCTTCTGAAAAATATTTGTCATCTAATGAAAACAAAATTGCTTTGAAAATACTTCGGACTCTACTTTTGAAAATCATCCGGGTTTTTCATTTGTCAAAATCTCTATCCTTCAATCAACTACATATTAGAATGATTTCAATCAAAAAGAGTATTTTTCAAACAATTGGCACGTAATCGAGAAAGGTCTACTCTTGAATAATCAAAAAGAACAATGTTTTACAATATTGTATACGATTGATACAAGGCTTTTATGTTATAATTATGTTTTCAAAAGATACTCAAGCATGTTTAATCTTTGGAGTCTAAAGTCTCAAACTTGATCCTTATCGGTTAAATGTTTCTTATAGTCAATTCACATCTCCTCTCAAAAGCCTTCAAAATCAATTTAAATCTACAGAGATCACAAATCTCAAATGATTTGAAAATTGTGATCGGGGGAGAATTTGTGATTTAAATTGGATTTAAACTGATAATTCGATAATGATTTCATAAGTGTTTAGCAAGCTTTCCTTCCCACATGTGCCAAAAGATTTCAAATTTTCCATGCACATGTTGAGGGGGAGCATCTTTTTAAACCACAAAGAATTGAAACGTGATTGATTTGTCTCTAAGTGCATGTTCCTTCTAATATGTGCAAAATCTTTCACACCTCGAGGCACATATTGAGGGGAGCAAAACTTATGAAAACCTCATCCTTCACCAATATGCTTTATCTATTTGATTTGATCGGGGAAGTGATGTTGATATCTTTTAGAAAATGGTAATCAAAGTTAATCCTTCCTCTTGCTTCCGTGTGCCAAAGCGATTTCAAATACATGATGCACATGTTGAGGGGAGCTCTTTTCTAAAAATATCAAAAACAATTCGGTACAAAATGCTTTGATAATATATCACAAGTATCGGATTGATTTTCAAATAGTTTTCAATTGGTTCCAATGGCGGATGAACAATACCAAATAGACCGACCAAATTTACTTTATGTATGGTGATAAAAGGATGATAAGGTTAGGTATTAGTTCCCATGATCCGCCGTAACCGGAGGGATCTACCGAGGACAACCCACTAGATAATGTAGAAGTCCTTAGGAATGATGAAAATAAAAGGAGAAAAGTGAGATATGGGAAGAGTGCGGTGAGACAGAGCTAGTACCGGAATAAACCCAACAAGGTTCTAGTTATGAAGTCTCGGTAGGCGAAGGGGTTGAAGAATGAAAAGAAATGAAGCGAGAAAGGGTGAAAAGAAATAGCCTCCTATTATTCAACCTTAGGCGAAACCGGGTTCAATACATATACTCTTGGTGGTTACTAAGGTAACATTGGTATTGAAGACAAGACATCATGGACCCAGTGGACTTTGCACTAAAACTTCCCAAGCTACACAAGTTCCTCTTAAAAGGGCTTGTTTAATTCTCACATGGAACCCACATAATCTATCGACTTCCTCTTAGAGATTGTTGATATTGAAGAAGGAGACCCTCTCCCTAGCCTCCGATATAGGAACCAAATGTGCACTATTGAGTCTAGATCCACGAGATCATCTATAAATCTCATTAGGACACTGTCTATGAAGACTCTCTGTTTCACACAATGTGGAAAGAGAGATTATATCTCATGAGTCCTACGCATTATCCTTGTGGTATTGCCAGAACATCTGAGTGATATGCTAACTTATTCACAATGAATATGGAAAGCCTTCTAGAGCCAACATCAAACAAGCTCTTGGTAGGTGGCATGTGAGATCTATCCAATAGATCAACCATGTGACAACCGAGCAGAAACAATGGGGCGATTCAAATCTATGAATCAATCACGGTTCGAGTTATGGATTAGCGGATACCTTTGAAAAACCGGTCGTTGTGCTTAAAATCTTTTCTAGCACATCGACGGTGTATTAATATCTCAAAATTAAAGGTGTTTATGATTGATAATTGATTTTCATTAAAACCTTCGTTGTATTGCAAAAAGAACACTTTATTTTGAGCGATACGATTGTCTTTCAAATCATTTTCCATCAATCGGTGAATCTCTATTCAACGGTTCACTCACTCCGTATTGTCTTCTTTGAGGCGTTCGGTTTGAGAACGGCTAGAACAATTGCGAAACCCTGTCAAGGAGATTCTTGAATTATACCGATCACAGGCGGTACTTGTCTCGATCAGCGGGAACCGTGGGCGTGTACCTCAATTCAACGAAGTGATCAAAGACACTTTTTGCACTTTATTGCTAAGCTGCTGTATGCGGTACACCGGCGCTTGCGACTAATCGAATGGAGAGGTCAATCCATAGCCGCATGCTCACAACACATTCATTTCAAAAGAAATCATGATTAGTGCATCAATGACTCGATATTCTCACTCCATGCTTACGCTCTGCTGCGCAAATATCATGAATCAACTAAAGCTTCCGCTACTCGATAAGAAGAAATCATGACCCGAATGTGAGCATGTCGGTCCCCGTCACAACGTCACATAATGTCAACACCACAATGGAAGAGTCGGTAATTTATGCAAGGCGATGATCTCAAAGTTGGCTCAAAACTTATCATCACGTGGATCATTTAAAGACCTCCACTTGAATTTTTCAAACATGGATAACATGAAGAATCAAAGACTACGAGCTCTTGAGCAAAGAACTTAAACAAGAATTCAAGAACAATCTCAATGTAATATCATTTTGTATTCGTGTAAATTGAGGTGACCTCCTTGGGGAGATTGTTAGGAATTAGAAAATTCGGTCATTAAAGTGTCGGTCACCTCAAGTATATGTAATCATTAGAAAGCTCGTAGTCGTAGTTATTTAATGTTAAGTAGTATTTAGTAAAGTAACACCGTGGAGGACGGACGGTCTTTACCTCTTGTATGCCCGATCCTGACCCGTAGGTGGCGATTTGTGTAAGACTATAAATACTCTCTACCTCCCAAGGTAGAGTTAGAACTCATAATAATACTTTCACTTTCTCTCACTAAGTTCCCAAACCTCTAACTCTTTCTCTCTCTAAAACCTTAAGTTGTACGCCTAGTTTGATCATGGTATGATGTGTTTGTGAAATCCAATGTGTAACACTTTCGGTTACCCTAACGCAAAAACAAACGGTCTGCAAAACAGAAAAAAGCACAGGTAGAAGCATGCAGTCTACGCACAACCATCTCAACAACTCAAAACGAATCCCAGCAAAGCTGCAGGAAACATATTCGCCATGAAACTACTGATAATCTTAAGAAGAACAACAAAATTCAAATTGAAAATAAATACATGTATCCGCAAGGACTGAAATGTTGTATGAAAGACCTCTTATGGAAATCATAAGCGGTGATCAATATTCGACTAAGAAAAAGCAATCCCAGTACACCAGTAATAGGATTAATTTTTCTTGGCCAAATACCGGTCGCAACATCCATTTGCCGAATACTGATCAAATGTACCATCTCTTTATTGTGACTATATGACTGACATTATATCTTTAAGCTAAAACCCATGGCCTGTGGTAAAAAGGTGGGCGTATATAATTTCGCAAACCCCGCATTTCATGAGGCTCAGATTTGTAAACAACCGAATAAAGAGGATTGGTCCGATGTGACTGCAAACTTTATAAGCTGCCCTGCCAAGCGAAGATGGCTGCAAACTTTAAAAGTTGCCCCGCCAACAGATGGACAATCTTAACTTTGTTCGAATGCAATTGAACACGTTAAAATTATATCATCACACCTTTCGGTTACCTATGAGGCTTTACAAAGTTAATGACTACAAAGTGCTTAATAACTTATTGACCTACTAAAGTAATGAGCCAATCAAGCTGAAAAACTCGATCAGTAACTATCTTTTCCGGCAAGACCTTCGTCCTATAATACAAGAAAGCCAACATTAAATTTACATACCCTATTGATCCTCCCGGTTAAGTGTAATTGAACATGAATCAACCATAAAGCCCAAAATCAGCCGCTAAAAAAACCCCAAACTGAAACTCTAACTCTTCTATTTCGATTAAGCGTAACCGCAAAAAAAAACTACCTGCAAAGTGGTTTCCCCCTGTTAAGTGTAATTGAACATGAATCAACCATAAAGCCCAAAATCAGCCCCACAAAAAAGGCCCAAACTGAAACCCTAACTCAAAGCAACTTGGAAAGTCGTTTACAAAGAAAGAAGGAATAAGAATCTCACGAGTATAAAAATCAGAGGGAACAGGTGGCGCTCATGCAAGACTCGGAATGGTGACACACCGTCAAGGATGAGGTGGAGATAGGTTGGATCAAACGATCTATTATATTCCACCGACCACGATATCAATTTGATATAATAGTTCCACCGGCCACCAGTTTTAGTTTAAAGATATAATGAGAATGGTCTACTTAGAAGAATTATGTTGGAATCACTCCTAAGCAGTATTTCAAGTATTTATATTTCATATGTAATAGGTAGCTTTATTACGGCCTTTATGTTTGTTTAAGGTCCGACTTATGTAGAAGGCCCATGGTGAGGCCCAAGCCCAATAAGGAATAGGGAAGGAGAGAGTGTCGCCTAGCTCCTTGCCTCTATAAACTATTGTAAACCCTCATTTGAGGGTTGGTTGTTCAAGTTTTCTCTTTCACTACACTCTCGCATAACCGGTCGAGTATACTGTGTGTGTGTGTTTGGTTTACTTGTTCAATCGCCTTATCTCTTCTCTTATAAGCTTGTGTTGTAAAACTAGTGACCTAACGGTGGTATCAAAATAACATTAGTGTTATTCCGTCAAAATAACGATGGTATCAATCGCCAAATAGTTGGGTGTACTCGTTTGTTTTGAAGTTTTGGTTTGGGTTTCTGGCGTAAAGATAACATCATCTTTGGTTCGCTTAAAACCCGATTTTTACACTTTTAATCCAAGATTCTTGTACTTTCAACGTTATTAGGTGTTAAACTATTGGTTTTGGCAAAAGTTTGGAACTTTACGTGTTTTTCCTTGTTTTAAGCTCGTTTTGTACGCAAGTGTTATCCTACGCAGAAGCGCTTTAAGTGCTTTGGATCATCAAGTTTCACACTTTTGTGTTATTTTGGTGTTATTGAAGCTATTTCAACTCACAAAACCGGTTTAGAAACATATTTGAATAGAATCAAAGTTACGAGTAATCTTACGCGTAACAAAACCCTAAAATTACGCGTAAGACTTTCCTTGGTTTGATCTTCAATTTTCTGGTTTATTCCGTGTTTTCTTATGATTGCTAATGCTTTTGGCCGTTACACCAACAAATCCAACAATCGTATTCGTTCCTCATCTAACACCCGGACTCAAGCTGTTGTGAACAATGGACGTGTTGAAGTTCAGAATCGTGATTATGGTGCGTCGGATGGGCGGTGGTCAAGGGTTTAATCTTTGTGGGTAGGAATAACAATGAGCTCAAGTGGTAGAACAGGAAATGCTCGAATCGGTTAAATGGTCTTAGATGCTACAAGCTGCAATGAAAAGGAACACTGGCTAATGCATGCCCAAAGCCAAGGACTAGGGCGGTGCTTACTTCAAAGAGGCCTTACTTACGGCTCTTAAGGATGAAGGTGGTGGATCTCTTACGGACAAAACAGAGCTTTATGGCGGATCGGACTCGAGATGATGATATGGAAGACTTGCATGCGAATCTGTTGTTATGTTGATGGCTAATATGCATGAGCTCCACTTGAGTGATCTGGGCCAGTGTATGACATCGATGGCTTGTCTCAGTGCCGAACAAACCATCATCATATCCGAACTAATATCTCCGCCAATATCTCGAATCCGCACGGATCGATATTCAAAATGAGTCTTCTACATCTTCTTACATTGATTTTCAAGTTAACCACAGAAGTTACATTTGGCGATCAAGATGACCTTATGGTCCCTTTGATAATCAAATTGACTCGGTGGTCGTACTTGAGGATCTAACGAATGATCATGTTGAGACTCACGTTGAACAAGATGATCTGTTGCCTCATCCGGATTTTGCTCGGTTAATTCAAGACCATAAAATCAAAATAGAGGAATGTTATGCATTAAATCGGTCCTTAAAAGTAAAATGCCTTTATTAACCAAGGATTTTGAATGTTTACAAATGCAACTCAATTTTTTCAAAACTCAAGAAAACCGTGAAAAAGGTTTTGAAGCCGCTTTGCAAAATCTCATCAAGCGAAAAATATTTAGAGACGGATCGTGATCTAGCCGCCTCGAAGAATGCTTTGTTGTCCGAATTAGAACAAGCTGAAACATGAACATAAAAAGCAAATTAACGCTCTCACCTTGGAAAATCAAAAGCTAAGGCGAGTTGTTAAATTGTCAAAAGCAGTTCTCGCATACAAAAGCATTCAACGAATCGGGTAGATGACCTTCTTGCGAAATTCTCGGTTTACAAAACAAAATTAAAGAGTTTAAAGCGGTTGTTTACAAACATGGTGAATCGATGTGACTATTGAAAAGTTTACCTTAAAACCCAATCCAAATGGATATGGAAAAATCTAGGCGATTACAAACCTAAGCTTTCACTAAAACATTCAAACCAACTCACGAAGTTTCCGGTGCACAATACAAAATTAATAATCTTGTCATGAGTGTTGTTGAATACCATCGTCAAGAGGAATTAGATGCGAAGGCGAGTCGATCAAAATTAAAAATGTTGTTTACAACAAACCTTTTAATTATAAAAATGCGGTCACTTCGTCACACCAACGGATTCTTCTAACACACCAAGGGTTATCATCAAAACACCGAGTCTTCTATTGTTAATCCCAAGCATGTCTTTGCACAAACTTATGGTCCTTTACCTTCCATTAGCGAAGTAAACTCACAACACGAAAATCGAAAAATTCTTGATATTTTGACATTTTCATGGCCGACCTCAAAATTTTACAACATGAGATAGAATATCGATCCGAAATCAAAGTTGAACATTTTCAATCGCCTCTGGCGCGAGAACAAAGAGACATTTTTCGGAAAAATCTTTACCTAATGTTAAAAACTTGAAAAGTTGTGCAATTGCACAGGAAAATGATTTTCATAAGGAACTGGGGTAATGAAAAGCGTTTTGAGAAAGCGAAACATCTATTACTAACACAAAAGCAAAAAAAGCTGTTGAGAAAAGATGTTGATCGACTCTTGGAAGATGTTATCTGTCTTTGATATCCATAATGTTGTGCTATTATATTCGTTGCCATATGCATCGATCATATCTCTGCGATATTGTTGAAAGCTATTGTACTGTTGAGAACACCGATAATGTGCTTGGATCGAGTCTTTAAAAGGCGAAAATAAGCGATTACACGGAAATTTACAATGCAAAGCGTCGTCTTCATTGGTGTGAAAAGATATTCACAACCATCAACTTAGTTTTCAAAAGAAAATCGCTCAATTGAGTGCAAAATCTTGATCCTAAAATTGAGCAGCTGGATGATCAAAGCGTGTCTTTGAAAAGTCAAATCTCAAAATATGAACAAGAACTTTTAAAAGTTAAGCAGAATATGGTGTCATATTTGATTTACTCAAAAGACTCGAGATGAAGCATCTAATGAACTTGATCACTATCTTGCTCACACTAGAGAAGTCATGAATTTTCTTTGGTAATATTCGTTACGAAAATCAAGATCGATTCACACCATCTCTAAGTTACGGAAATGTTAGGAAAGTATGAACAACTCCGCCTCATCGTGATTAAGAGATTAGCACCAGTCACACTCGATGTCGTGAACCTAGAATTCCCTTTGCCAAATCACAAGTTGCTAATGTGTTTCCCTCTCTTGAAGCAGAATAGTTGCATCTTTTCCAAGCGTCCGCACTTCACGACCTAGAGCACTCAAGCGAAGAATAGGAAGTTGCGACCTAAGAAAAGATCAATAAGGAATGCTAAAGTAGAAGAACACCCTAGGAATCTGAATAAAACTCAAGTTACTTCCACTATAGATGTTGCGTCGGCAAATGTAATAGAAATAGTGATGTAACGAATGATAAACCGTTGAGTACCTTTGATATTGATCCGATGCACCTTGTGATATATGTCAAAAGAGTCAGAATTCGATTGTCACGACAAATGTGTTGCTAAAGCTATAATCTCTAGATTACGGAATCTAAGAATTGGAATACCTCTAGGCCCACTAATCATTCTAAGTACGTGCTTGGTAAACCACCATCTTTAGATTCTAAGGCAACCATTGCTATCACAAGTAGCTCCGCTTCACCTCCCAAGAATGTTGTACCACCTAGTTCTTTCACTAAGACTAAAGCAAAGAGTAGTTATAGATGGCAAAAATGGATATATAACACACTAGGTTTAAATGGATTCCTAAACTTATGAATGTGTGTATATCGATATACACGCTTTGGAACCCTCTAACATTTGGGTTCCACATCTACTTCTATTCCATACGTGTAAATGCATGTGTAATGCGGTGATCTGAGATCATTCTCTGGATTGTTGATAGCGGATGTTCCCGACACATGACAGCAACCTTAAAGCTGTTATCAAACTTTATTGCAAAGTTCATTGGGCTTTGTCAGTTCGGAGCGATCACTTCGCGACCATCATGGGCTCGGAGATTATGTTAATGGGAACATCGAAATCGGCGGGGTTTACTATGTGGAAGGCCTCGGTCACAATCTGTTTTCGAGAGGTCAATTTTGTGATGGAGATTTGGAGGTTGCTTTCAGGGAGAAAACTTGTTTCATTCGTGATCTACAAGGAAACGACCTTATGTCTGGCTCGCGTAATTCTAGTCTCTACACTATCTCTATGCAAGACATGGTTGCTTCCTCTCCCATCTGCTTACTTTCTAAGGCAACATCAACAAAATCTTGGCTATGGCACCGTCGTCTCTCACATCTAAACTTTCAAACCATCACCAACCTTGCTCGACACAAACTAGTTGAAGGACTCCCACGATTCCGGTATTCAAAAGATCACCTTTGCTCAGCATGTGAACAAGGAAAAGCACTCGTGCTCATTTTCCTTCAAAGGTGGAACACGACTCTCGACATGTGCTTCATCTTCTTCACATGGATTTGTGTAGCCCGATGCGTGTGCAAGCGATCAACGACAAGCGCTACATTTTAGTAATTGTTGATGACTACTCACGATGGACTTGGGTCTATTTTCTTCGTAGCAAAGACCAAGCTCCACAAATGATCATCACCTTTCTCACAAAGATCGAGTTCGACTCCGCAACACCGTCGGGATTATTCGGACGGACAAAGGAACCGAATTTGTTAACAAAACCCTTCGTGAATTTTATGAGAAAGTGGGAATTGACATCAAACATCTATTGCACGGACACACGAACAAAGCGGAGTTGTTGAAAGATGAAACCGAGCGTTAGTGGAAGCTGCAAGAACAATGTTAATCAATGCTAAACTTCCAGATTACTTATGGGCGAAGTATATCATCGCATGCTATACTCAAAACCGTTCTATGATCACAAACGCCATACAACAAAACACCTTTTGAGCTTGTCCACAACTACAAACCGAACCTCAAACACTTTCATGTATTTGGATCCCTTTGCTATCCGAATAATGATCGTGATGATTTTGGAAAGCTCAAAGCAAAAGGCGATATTGGGTCTTTATTGGATCTTGTGACAATTCAAAGGTTTCGAACGGAATCGTCGTACTAAGGAGGTAATGGAAGCGATTCATGCTCATTTTGATGAACTCACGGACATGGCTTCGAGTATATGACTTAGAACCGGTCACAACCGTTTAAACTTCCTCAACCCCATCATCGGTGAAGAAAGCCCTCACTAACTCACAACAAATGGTGAACCGGTGATGATATTACGAATGAAGTACCCCACTGCAGATTTTGATCCAAATCGTTCTTCAACCCGTTTGCTAATGAGGCGCTACACCCGATGTTGCGGAATCTTCCACAAACCATTTGAATCCTCGGAATCGCACAATGTATATCAACATCAACCCTCTACACATAGATGGACAAAGACCATCCTCGGCTAACATTATTGGCAACCCGAATCAACCGGTCGTTCACGAGACAACGTCTTCACTCGAGACGGTGAACATTGCATTTATGCACTCACCGTCCGCCAATCGAGCCTAAAACATTAAAGACGCAATGACAAAAGACAACCGGATTGAATCCATGCAAGAAGAACTTAACCAATTCAAGCGTCTTGAAGTATGGGAAGCGGTTGAAAGACCAACAGGGTCTCGTCATTGGTCTAAAATGGATTTGGAAAAACAAATCGGATCTTTGAAGGAATGTCATCCGAAACAAGTCACGTCTAGTTGCTAAGGGTTATCGTCGGGAAGAAGGATAGACTTTGAAGAATCTTTTGCTCCGGTTGCTCGTCTTGAGGTCATTCGGATATTTCTTGCATTCGCGGCTCACATGAACATGACGGTCTATCGGATGGATGTCAAAGCGGCGTTTCTCAATGGACAACTTAAAAAGCGGTCTATGTCACCCAACCGGATGGATTCGTTGATCCCGAGTTCCCGAACCATGTTTACAAACCGAACAAAGCTCTCTATGGTCTCAAACAAGCCCTCGGGCATGGTACGATAAGCTATCATCTTTTCTCATTGCCAATAATTTCACCAAAGGCTCGGTTGACCCAACTCTTTTCATACAATATCACGGGCACACATCTTAATTGTTCAAATTTACGTGGATGACATCATTTTGGGTCAACACATAAAAGTTTTCAATCGCTTTTGCAAAACTCATGAAGAAAAATTTTGAAATGTCCATGATGGGTGAACTTACGTTCTTTCTAGGATGCAAGTTCATCAATCACCCGTGGTATTTTTCTCGAGTCAGGTCAAATATGCCCTTGAATTGTTAAACAAATTTGGAATGAAAACTTGATACTTATGCCACACCAATGACTCATACCAAGAAGCTAGATCTTTGATTTACATGGGAAATTGGTTGACCCTACCAAATCCAAGTATTATTGGGTCCCTCATGTATCTAACGACTAGCAGACACGATATTGTCTTTGCTGGTTTATCTATGCTCCCGTTATCGATCGCGACCAAGCTGAAACCCACCTCTCGAGGCTAAAAGAATCCTCCGATACATAAAGGAACCATTAATTTGGGGATCCGGTATCCGAAGGATTCGGTTTTGAACTAATAGCTTTTAGAGACGATCACGCGGGATGCTTAGACTCGAGGAAAAGTACTTGAGAGCTCTACAATTTCTTGGTGATAAAGCGGTGTCTTGGCAATCTAAGAAGCGGGCGTACACATTGTCATCTTTGAAGCGGAATATGTAGCCATGTCCGCATGTTGTGCTCAAGTCATCCGGATGCGAACACAACTCAAAGACTATGGTTACGTGTTGTGAGAATCCGATGTATTGCGACAATCGGTGCCATTGCAATCTCGTGCAACTCGATTCCAAAGACTCGAAATCAAAGCACATCGATCTACGCTATCATTTCATCAAGGACCACGTGGAGCAGTGCCGTTGAATTATACTTTGTGGTGCGAATACCAATTGGCGGATCTGCTCACCAAAGCCTTGCCTCCCGCTCGGTTTAATGAGTTGGTCCACGAATTGGTATGAGGTGTTTGACTCAAGAGGAACTGGATGACCTCTTAAAAGCAGTCTTAAAACACGTCGAACACCAAAACCTCTTTTGTAAATATATTTTCAAAACAAAATACAAAAATATAAAATCCGATAAAACAACAAAAATATTCTTCTAATCTATATTTCTTTCAACATGGCAAGTACATTTCTTCCGTCAACACTTTAATCTTTCAAAATTCGATTTTTTCCGATCAAGTGTTGAGGGAGAAAATAATCCATTGCCGCTTCAAAACATCTGTACTTGCATGTTATCACATCTCGGTTGATTCTTTTACAAATGGTGGTAAATTTACGGTTCATTGACACTCCTCGGACTTTAATTAATAACCTTTCATTATTTTCTCAAGTCGAGGGGAGTGTCGTCAAGGTTCTTTCTAAAATCTTCGTTTGGTAACCAAAATTGGAAGTTAAAGGCTTTGGATGAAAATGGAAAGGTGGAGGGACCAAAGCTGTCAAAAACTTAAAGTGATTTTAAATAAAACCTCCACCTAACTTAACTCTTCTCATTTATTACTATCAACCAAACATATCCTACGCACAAGAATCAATCTTCAAATCCGTGTTTGGATCATCATTTTGTAAGTGATTCTGCGTTTACAACATGTTTTTAAGCAATGGTTTTGAATTTTTCAAAAATCCAACGGTTAAAACTATGTACAATCTCGTTTTTATGATCTACGCATAAGTGTATGATCATATAATCAAGATTGTGTGTTTGTGGTTAAAAGGATTGTTTCAAAGCGTGTATTTAGCATCAATGATAATATCTTTATCCTCAAATCTTACCCGAAACATGAATTGATTGATTTTGAAACTTAGGGTTTATCGTGGATTTGGGTTCTTCCAAATGAGAAGTGTTTTTGGTCTAAATATTCTGGGTTATGTTCATATGATGTTGAATTAATCATATCCTTGCTCTATAACTACCCGTAAACACCGATGAATTGATTTTGAAATTAGGGTTTAAGGTTCATAAGATTGGGTATTTTTGATTCATAGTGAGTTAGATGTTAATACTTGGTACATAAGCTCATACAACTCTCTTGAACTACCGAATAACTTTGGTGCATAATCCATGGCTAGATTTGATCGCGTAGAACTAGGGTTTAGTCTACGCGTAAGATATTCTACGTGGCGGTTATACATAATTCATGCCATGTGTTGTTATTGAAATGAATGTATGTCTTGATTTTGATGATTTGATCATTTATTTGTGATTGCTACACTTATAATTCGAATCAAGGTCATTTGATTATCTACGCATAAGGATCACCTTACGCGTAGATTGTTATCGCGTAAGACTTGTCTTCTGGCGTAGCCCTCACGCAGGTTCTACAATGGACTACGCGTATCACAGCGAAGGATATGCGTGGCGATGACCCCTACGCTTAAGGTCAACTCTTACGGTAGCCTTACGGCGTAAGGACTATATATGCCTACGCATAGACTCTACGCATAAGGACTCTTTTTCCTCACGCGTAACATTTCTTACGCGTAAGATAGGATTCTCTGGCGTAAGTCTACGCTAAACATATATCATACACGCTCACGCATAACTTTGCCTAAACTACGCAACCTGGATTGACCTTCATGATGAATTGTTACTTGTACAAACTTGTAAATAAACGAATCATATCATCACGAATCCTAAAATGTCACTAATAAACTTAAATCGTTTGATATGTTGTGAACAATAAGTGATAAAATAAACTTTAAAATTTAAAGTTAACTAACTCACGAAACATCTCACGACTTCATTGATTGAACATACAAGTGACTTAGGACTCGTAACAATCATTATCATTATACATTCAATAACTAGACAATAAGACCTTACATTGACTAACATTATGTCTCTCGATATGTTGGTTCTTTTGGCTAATGTTATTTCGAGATCACGACATGGTGAACAAATGAATGTGGATGCACCGAAGTTCTCTCCATTGCGATATCTATCCTCATGGCTATCCAATGAAGATTGGAAAGAATAACCTCCGTGTTGACTTTGACACCCTCACTTGCTCGAATCTTCATGTCTCATTGCTATTGATATTCGAGGACTCATCCATATCGAACATGCTTACTAACTCGCAAGCTGTTCACGAGATCTACATCCAGCAGTTACGGAACACTATGGAAAGGGTCAAAGGACAAAGCTAGCGTGAAGGTGACTCGAATCACAAACAAGTCATCATTACACTGCGGACTTAAGGAACATTCTCTTAATTCTGAAGTCGATCCAACCAAACTATATGCCTCTCACTTTGAAGAGCTCACTCTCCAATTCTTAATCGATATCGGTTATGGCGAGGCTACGGGAGTAATCAACAAGCACTCTCTAGTAGAGCTTAAGAGTATTCCTCAACCATGGAGAACACTCTACATGATCATCACCAAGTCTGTTTACGGTCGTGACGTGACTATGAGCATCCTAAGCTCATAGAACTGCAAATATTTTGGGCCTTCGTCAACAAGAAACACATCGCTATTGAAGCTCTGATTTGGGATGACATGATGTCATTTCTCAACAAACTTGGCTCAAAGATTCCCTACATCAGATATACCAAATTGTTGATCCAGAGAGCACTTGGACTTCATCCCGACATCCCAAGAGGCTCAATGACCCCGACAATCACGACATGTTGGCGGAACCTATTCTCTCTGCCGAGAATCAAGGAAGCGTCCACAAAGAAACAAGGTGTTGTGCTACAGATTTCCTTCTAGCGAAGATGTCGAAAGCTCGAAGCGTACAAGAGATATCCGGAAGTAGTCGAACAAGGCAAAGTTGGTCATCTTGACGAAAAATCTTGGAACACTGTCGGGAGAACCGGAAGAGGAAGTGCGAGGAAGTGTCACAAGTACAGATAGTCAAAGGAATGTTCCTAAGAAGAAACCCATTCCAAAGAGAAACCCACTCCCAAGAAGAAAGTTCCTTCTCGTGAAGCCACTCCGATCCTTTCACTTGAACCACAAAAGCGGCTTAGGGGCGAGGACTCGAGGCTCTTGAATCGAGATGAAGAGATCTCATACTCAAAGCGCAAGGATGAAAATCCTCGGTGCCAAAACCTCCAAGTCCTCAAACTATTAAAGAAAAGAAAAGACTACGCACTTGTATCTCGGGATGAAAGCTACGAAGATGAAGAAGAGCAATTGGATCATGCATACGGAAGAAGTTTCACAACGTCCGACACACTCAAAAGGTCATTGAATTTGCTAAAGATCAAATGGGAGGCCGGGAGGTTCAAGTGGTCTTGCCACTCTAAACCATCTCTGATGCGGTTAATCAACCCGATAAGGGGTGGTGCCACCACTCTTCTGCAACAACAACGACTGTGGAGGACACTATTGTCTATGATTTTGAGAAGCAGATAAGCGAGAAAGAAAAGTCTAAGGATGGCGAGGATGATTACTCAAAGTTTCTTCTAGGCAGGTCCAACACACTCAAAGGAGAAAACCTCGAAACTCCTAAGGACATGAAGTCTCCTCATGTCTCCTCATCATCGGATTCTTCATCTCATTCATCACCACCACCATCAACAAAGTCAACGGATCATCATCCAAATCGGTGAAGAAACCACCTAAATCTTGGATTTCTCAAGCTCATGAGCGGATTACCAAAGTCATCAAACAAGTCGGAAAAGAAGGCGTGCTCAACAAGAAGTGAATTTCTTTCGATCACATCTGACATCAGTATGACGAGAATGAAAAGATGCAAAAGGAAAGGAAGTTTGTTCAAGAATTCATGAAACAACACCGTCGGGAGGAAGCGAGCGAAATGATCGAAGGCTACACTAAAAAGTACCTTGAATCGTTCCTAAAGTCACAAAGGAGTTATTCACTAGACAACTTTATCCAAATCGATGCGGATCGCCAAACAAACTATTCGATCAACGCCTTAACCGTCACAATCAATCCGACCGATTCGGTCTTGTTTTCGAATAATGAATTGGTAGCCAAGCTTGTGACACAAATGTCGCCACGATGCGCAATGTTCAATCTTGAAGAAGCAAAGCGTATCAAGCATTCTTTGGACTACCAACTTCAAAAGCTTGTAGATTTGAAGCGGAAAAGCAAAGCGTCCCGAGGCGATGAAGATAAGGATAAGGATAAAGACTACGCACCTAAGCGTCGAAGCGATGCGGTGAATCTTCTTGATGCCTCCTCCTCCCCAGCGGACCCCTACTCAACAAAGGTCTCCTACTCGTTCTTCAACCGAAAAACCTCGGGACGATTCCGAGTTACCACCCCGACTCATAAAATTGGTGATTACTTTGAGTATAAGGGTGGTGGCGATGAAGAATCCTGAGCCAACAACAACCCACCTCACCCAAACAAGTGCGAAACCGGCTTCATCATCAAAGCCTTCCAAAAGAAGAAAGCAGACGACTCGGCCGGAGTCGTATCATGGCTAGATGACGATAAAACCGAAGAGTTTGAATGGTTCTCCACACTTGTCAATCAAACTCCTACCGATGAAGGTCAAGAATTGGTAGATGGTTCAACATTGGAGCATGCAAAGCTGTTGCAAGAAAAGTTCCATGTGAAGAAAATGGCGAAATCGAATTGAAGCGAATCAAGAATGAAGCATTTCAACTATGGAAAGCGACTACGAAAGTGCCTCGAGGTCGAATATCATCTTGAGAACATCGCTCGAGCTATGTCTAACAACATGGATTGGCTCAATCCGGAAGCAAACATTGACTTCACACAAAGGGACAACCTCCATACTACACCGATTGGACTAAACCTCTACCAACCATTGGCCAAGCAGACGAACCAAGGATTCCTTCCGATATTTCTTCAACAAAGACACGGAATTTCTTCTCCATGGTGGCGATGGTT
The DNA here is from genome assembly GCA_022545495.1 of Chrysanthemum lavandulifolium. Classification (NCBI taxonomy): domain Eukaryota; kingdom Viridiplantae; phylum Streptophyta; class Magnoliopsida; order Asterales; family Asteraceae; genus Chrysanthemum; species Chrysanthemum lavandulifolium. Next base: position 232,138,309 of record CM040241.1, on the reverse strand, counting down.
CGAGAACATACACTACATCATTGACACTTCCATTCCAGTGACCATTTACTCTAAGCGCATAGCTATCGAGGCGATGCAACTCACTTGTTTTTCGACAATGTGCAAGCATACGACCAAGATGCATTGTATGGGATTCATCATTGGCACGAGCGCGAAGAATCTACTATGTGTGCTGGTTGAAGTCTCAACATGCGATGTCTGACTCTAAGGACATCGTGGCCATCAAACACATTGATCTCAAGTCTAAGTGGGACTACACATTCTTAAAGAATATCATAGTCAAGCGACAAGATGAGCAGGACTATGGATTCTCGAAGGCGACTTTGAGAACTTGTCCTCAACGACATCGAAGACATGTACCTTGCCAAAGTGCGAGGTCGTATGAGGCAGTTCTCGTGAAGTTCAACGTGAATTTATCAAGTCGGTTCTCATCTTCATTAGGCGCATTGTGATCAAAGAACGTGTCGAAGATATCCGGATGGGTGTTGAATCATATCGAAGCGTGTAAACTTCACTCCACCACAGCTTGACCTTCGACATCAACCGGCTCAAACAACTTACGCTCATCGACAAACCTTTGGCATTGTTTACCGCGGTGAACTTGCAGAACTGTTTAATGGCGTGTAGTGAGCTCCACAGGTCGGGGATCATACCTTGAAGATGGTTAGGGATGGATTGGCATCTGATTGAAGGATATCGCCAATAAAATTGGGAATCCTAAGCGTTGGAATTCTCGGGAAAGGAGGATGTGAGGCGTATCATCACCTTGATTGATGAGCGGTTGTTCGAAGGATCGATTGACGACGGCGGAGAGCTATGTTGGTGGTCGACTCAGGAGAAACATCATCGGCTTTCAACGCGGTGCGCACTCACAGGAATATCACTTTGCACTTCTGGTACCCTTAATTGGTTTCCTTCATATAATTTTGGATGTATGATTATATATGTGAATGGCTTGTGCACACATGTGATGTACAACCCATGATTGTCAAGAAAGGACCACGTAGTGCGCCTCGGTGCCACAATCCTTATAAAAGGAGCGAAAGCTTCTTATTTTTGAGTAAAACCTATCAAACCTTTCATTTTCAAGGTTTTGCTCAAAAGACAAGTACTTCCATATGATTTCAAAACCTCAACCGTTTATATCACTAGTTGAGGGAGTATTTGATGAAAACTTTGTTCACAAATTGTTCACAAGTGGTCACTCTTCCATAACACTCAAAATGGTCATATTTATTCTCAAACCGTTCAAAATAACATTTTTATATGCCATTTTGAGGGAGAAAATTGTGTGATAAGAAATATGTTTTGTAAAGCAACATGTGCAAGCCCTTGGCTTTCTCGTGTGCAAAGACTTAACCAATGAATTGGCGATCCTTAGCATGCTGCAACTCGAAAAGACTTGTCTGGACGGGTAATAATTTCAAGCTAGTTCGCTAGTGATGTAAGCGTGTCTCGCAAAGGACTTGTCAGTAGAAAGTACCATTCGAGAAACTTTTGGTAGACATGAACTCGACGGGTTTGACAACCTCCAAGGTTTGTCTACACCTTCAAGGTAGTTATTAGAGCTAGTTGTCACCTAAAAGGCGACAATGTAACTCTTTAACTATTCAACGTAACCGTGTCTCGCGGAGATTGTCTATCTTTAGTGGATCAATTCAAAAGTGCGCTCTTTCCTCATTTGTGCGATTAACCATTAAAACTATTAAGCGCATGTGGAGGAGTATTTATGCAAAACTTATCTCTCTTTGTGGTTCAAACATGTTTTCATCTACAAACCCTTTGAGAGATATTTTTCACTTACGAGTGGTTTAAATGGCAAACATAGGTTAGTCATGGAGTTATAAGGTGACTAAGGTTAGGAATAACTGTCCTATGATCCGCTTGAGCCGGAGGATCTACCCAAGGACACTACCATTAGTTAGTGTTAGAAGTCCTTAGGAATGATTGTAAAAGGAGAAAATGAGAATCGGAGAAAGAAGGAGTTGAAGAATCAAAAGAAATGCAAAGTAAAGGGTGAAAAGAAATAGCCCTCCAGTTATTCAACTTAGGCGGACAACGGGTTCAATTCATATACTCTTGGTTGTCACTCGGTGACACCGGTATTGAGAGTAAAAGTCGTCATGGACCCGGTGGCGCATGCACTAAACCTTCTTAGCCACTCAAGTTTCTCTCCACGAAGCTTGTTTCATTCTCACGGGGAACCCTACATAAACTATTGGCTTTCTCTTGAGATCGTGGTATTGAAGAAGGAGACCCTCTCCCTAGTCTCCGCTCGGGAAAACCAAAGCAGCACTATTGAGTCTAGAGCCACGAGATTCATCAAAAGATCTCTTAGGAACACTTGACATGTAATCACTTGTTGATCAACAAATAAGATCTTGATGATTGATGGTTCATATCGAGTCCTTCACGGATCTCGCAATCTGTCGAGAACATTTATGAGAGGTTCACATCGTGATCCTCGATGATTGAATGGAAACTCTGCCGGGATCAACATCAAACGACCACGGCAGTCGCTTCGGTAACTCCCGTGGATTACGCGGTGTGTCTCATCACGATCTCTGATCGTGAGGTGATGCTTGGTGTACCTCGGCGACTCATCTGAGCTGTAGATGTACCCGGTACATCGTGTTATCTCACTGTGGGACTCAGTTCGAGAGCGGCCTTTGTGAGAATTAGAGTTGTGTTTTCACAATATCTTGTTAACACTCTCAAGTTCTAACTTATAAGTGCGGAAACCGCTTATTACTAACCGTTTGAAATGTTTTCTTCTTATGGAAGCTCGGGGCGGGATGATCGTCTTTGATTCTTCTCATGCTCACGCCAACATCATCACTAATGGAAGTTCTATTCGAATGCAACACTTGATCGAGAATGATTCTTCATCAACCAAAGAATCTACAAAGTTAAAGACTTAAAGAACTTCATCAAGATTGATTTCCACCGTCAAAGGCGTGTGAGCATGTTGAAGAATGACGTGGAACACCGGAGCGTGAAGCGGACACTGAAGCGAGGTCGATGCAAACAACAACATACTATCACTTTCACCACAAAGAACAATGATCAAAGAACAAAGTCAAAGATGGCGTCAAAGCATAACTGTTCAAAGATAACGATCTCTACTACCGGAGAGATTGTTCGAATCAAGACAATTCCTCTCACAAGAAAGAAGAATGTCGAAGGCGTCACCGCTACTATTACATCAACGCCTTCACGTTTACATTCATATATACTTGAGGGAGATTGTTGGAATCACTCTAAGCGATATTTCAAGTATTTATATTTCATATGTAATAGGTAGCTTTATTACGCCTTTATGTTTGTTTAAGGTCCGACTTATGTAGAAGGCCCATGTCGAGGCCCAAGCCCAATAAGGAATAGGGAAGGAGAGGAGTGTTGCCTAGCTCCTTGCCTATATAAACTATTGTAAACCCTCATTTGAGGTTGGTTGTTCAAGTTTTCTCTTTCACTACACTCTACGCATAACCGGTCGAGTATACTTGTGTGTGTGTGTTTGGTTTACTTGTTCAATCGCCTTATCTCTTCTCTTATAAGCTTGTGTTGTAAAACTAGTGACCTAACAAATTATTAAAATGAGAACCGCGAGAAGAAATTTTGGTCATATAAATCAATCAGAAATAAGAAATAATGAAAAGAAAAATTAATTTTGTAGATTTTGTAAATACATCTAAAATTTATGATTATTGAAGTGTTGTAAAAATCGGTCATGGCGGTCGATATAGCGGCGCCATGGCGGTTGGCAGCGGTCCACTGTCACGCCATTTCACATATCGGTCTAATTTGAAAGTCATGGTCAAAATCGGTCAAAAATCGGTTAATATGGCGGTCAAACTCGGTAATTTTTTTAATTGATAAATAATTATGGACTTATAGTTTTTATTTTTCAAGGATGTTAAACTTTTTAATTTTTTTTTTGTTATTGACTTATGAGGTGAGATCCATGACAAACAACAAAAATCTAGAGAACAAATAAGCACATCATAGCCTTCTATTTTGCTTTCATCCAACGGTATAGATCACACCAAAAAATAATAAAGGAAGGGTAAAATTGTCATTCGAGCTCATTTAATATAAAAACCCATTTTTCACTTTTTTTAAAAAACAACATATCTTACAAACGGTAAATCTTCAAGCTACGAAAAATACACCTTCGCGACGAGAATTAAATCATCTTTCTATAGATATGCACTTTTACATACTTTCGACGAACTTTTTTTTCAAAATTTCCGTCTAGAAAAATCCCACGTGATTCGTAAAAAATCACTTGTGATTTGTTATTTTTAAAAATTCACAAGTGATTTGTAAAAATGAGTAAATAACTGTTTTTGAGTTTTATACTTTTATGTCACAACTTTTTACGGGTAGATGTTTTGTATATGATTGTTGAAATGAGCTCTTGTAATCTCTTTATTAAAAAGTTGTATGTTGTTACACAGAATCCCATGTGATTCTCTCTGATCCTTGTGATTCATATAGAGTCTCATGTGATCCATAAAGATACTTGACGAGTATCTTGATTCTGTATGAATCACATGGGCAATCTTTATGAATTACAAGTGATTCATCAAAGAATCTCATGAGATTCTGTATGGATCACATGAGTTTTTATATGAATCACAAGGGATCAGAGAGAATCATATGTGATTCTGTATAAATCTCATGGGATTTTTATTTTGCTTTATATAAACGGGAAGTACAAATCACTTGAGATTCTATTTTTGTTGTGTAATATTATGAGAAAAATTATTGTTCACTTTGAATATATCTCGTTTACTTTGAATATATCATGTTTGTTACTTATATTCTATTTGATCACATGGGTAATATGTATGAATCACATATGATTAGAGATGAATGACAAGTGATTCATCAAAGAATCCCATGAGATTCTGTATGAATCACAAAGCATTCGTCAAAGAATCACATGGGATTCTGTATGAATCACATGTGATTCTTTAAAAAACGGATACGTGAGATCCAAATATCAAATAACACATTGCAACACTCTTGATAAAAAAAAGTGTATAGAAATTAGAACCAAATATCAAATAACAAATAACAATAAGAAAAGTCAAATATCGAATATATCTTGTTTTCTTTATTTAAGTTAAAGAAAATTAGAACCAAATATCAAATAACACATTACAACACTCTTGGTAAGAGAAGAAAAAAGAAAAAAAAAAAAAACGCAAAACATAAGAAAATTCTGATATATTCATTTCTGGAAATTGGGATAAGTACAAATAAGTCATATATGAATAAAATTAAAACTAAAAAGTGTATATTCTATTGCAACAAAATAACCACATTTCTTATAAGCATTACGTCGAACACCTGTCGTCCTTCCAATCACACAACAAAATAAAATTCAAAACTTTTTTAACCATCCAACCACAGTGAGATGTTTAAATTGATTAATTCAAAGAGCTGGGATTGGAATGCTTGTGAAGAACCTTGTTTTGGAGATCTCCTTGGATTAAAATGTTTGTGGAGATGTGAGATTCATTCCGTCATTGTTTCCTAAGTCATTGTAGCTCACAATGGATGTTGGCTCTTACAAAAACCTCTATATTAGTGTTGTTTTATTTAAATCTAGAAATTTTCATTTTCTTATATATTTATCCTTTTATCAAAACACAAATATTAATTCATACAAATTGAATGAGTAGGCTTTACTCACATTGATACCAGCTCCAACAAGGAAATCAACAAGAACGGACTTCATCTACTCTAAAAGTCATCTCCACCGATCAAGGTGTTATGCTTAATAGCCAATTCAATAACCCCTTCAGCCATATACAAATTCAATGAGGTTGCGGATGATGTCACTGTGGTGGTTGATGGTGGTGAGTTTGGCGGCGGGTGATTCACGGAGGGAGGATTCGGTTGACATGACAGTGGTTGTTGTGGTATGATGACGTAAGCGTGTTTTTGTGAAGATGCGTGAGAGTGATAAATAACAGTATAATCAACAGTTAATTATATTACAAAAGTGCTCTTCAATAATTAACTATATTAAAATGAGGATTAATCTAGACTTTTAGATTTAAAATAGACGAATGACTGAGATCTCTTGATTTGATCTTTAGATAATTATTGTTCTGCATTTAACTTTTGTCATTGACTTATTTTATTAGGATAGTGCTAATATGTATATATTTTTTATATAAATTCCTTTATAATATATTGCATCTATCAAAAAATAAATATATCGCCGTCAAAACTGATATCACACTTAATAAGGTCAACCACCATAATACCTTTCATTATTCTCATTTTTACAACCTTTCATTTAATCATGTATCTTAGAACAAAATGCAAAAAATTACCGGACCAAAAATATAGAACATATAAATAGCGAACCAAACCAGAAACCCAACTCCAAAACACAAAACAGTGAGTCGGTTTATGACTTTTGTCACGCTCACCCCCTCACCCCCTCAACTTCTCCCTATAAATACCTCTTTCTATACAGTTTTTAGTTCATAAATCATATCACCAATAAAAAAATAAATGGGTAAATGGAATTGTCATAGAAGAACATGGAGACCCAAAAATTATTACCGTGATCAAAGAATCCCATCTCCACCTACTTATTACGACACTGAATTCAAATTTCGAGGTATTTTTTTATATTTTTATATACCCTTTTGATCTTTGGTATTTATCCTATTGTATTAATTGTATTGAGGTTATTGATTTATGTTTCTTGATAATATTGTTGTAGATTTAATAATGTTGTTTAGTTTTTTAGTTCTGGTGATTTCAAGTGTTCATGAGTTGGTAAAAGATTTATCAATAATTGGGTTGTTAGGGTTTTGTCTAAAATTGAGTAATTTGAGAAAAAGGTCATATTTTTATGCCAGTGTGAGGATTAATTGGTGGATTGAATGTGTGATGTAAATAGTTGATTTAGGATTTTGGCTTTTTAAGGTTTGCGATAGAGATGAGACCAGGGTTTGTGTAATTAGGTATTGGATGGCGTTGATTTGATGATTAGTGGAATAAAGAACTTGGGAAATGAAGTGATGTAGAATTTGAGGAACAAATTGTGCCACATATATTAGTAATGCTATTCGATTAAACAAGATACTAAGCTCTAATCATTTGACCAAATGTTTGAGTCTAGTTCACTCCCTTTACCCTTGGGGTACTTAACCTTGGATAGGGCCATAAGGGTGAGACTATCTACATCCTACCTTCCCTATACCCGCTTTGTTGGGATTAGGTATCGTTGTTGTTCTTTAAGTCTAGTTCACAATCCAGTTTAGGAATGTTAGGCGCCCTTAATTTTTTCTTCTAAAAAAATCTACAATGTGTTTTTTTGGTTTATAAGGCCTGTTTTTTGGTTTATTTGCAGTTTTAAACCATAATAAGCTCATATGTCTAAAAAACCCAAATAATAGTGAGCTTAGGATAAATAAGTTGAAAAAATTAGCAATAAGCCCAATTAAGCTAAGCAAACACCCTTCTAAGTCTTGAACTGTGTTATTAACTCAATCCAGACACCCCTTAACAGAAGTTCAAGTGTTCAACACCGGAAACATCTTCAATTCTTCATATCATGGTCCTTTCTCACTTTTACTTATTACGAGTAGAATGCTAATGAATTTTGAATTAATCTTTATGGTGCTGTTGAAACTGCCTAAAATCTGGAGGAATTACGAGCTGAATATATTCTCTGCGTCCTTTATTTTCGTGATTGTTTTACTTCCTTTTGCCATGTCTTGATCTTCGCGTAGTTAATCCCTCTACAATACATACACAATTAACCATTAACAAAATTTTCCTTAATGGTCAAGAAAGTTAGTGAACTCTTTTCATGATCTGCAAGATATTACTTTGCCAAACAAGAGGTCAGATATATTAATATTGTCGACTCCTTTGTAGAAACTGTTTGGATATTAAGTTGATGTACAGGAAGGAAACTGCAAGTAGATTAAGCTGTTTGAGAGAAGCTTATCAGTAAGCATTGACAATGTTTATAATGTGTGCCACATTACCGACTAATAACATTAGGCAGTATCCACGAAGTAGGGTGTTAATATGTATTGCTCGAAAAAATGGCTTCTGACATATCTTTTGCATATTTAAATTAACATCCCAATTCCTATGTGCTTGTATCATTTGAGTTGGAACTGGAGTTACATGGCACATGTTGCTTTTATGTTTTAAAATATTCGTGGTCAGTGTCTTAGTTACATCCATGAATGCATTATATAATTTTAGATCTTATTGCATGCTCATCATATCAATATTTCTTGGAGAAATGGACGTACGTGTCACTGTTTTGACATGCTGTTATGGTCATTCGTTTTGTATATATACACTAAATGTTGGGCTGGCCATGGTTCTGGAGGGCATTAAATTTGTCAAATATTTTCAAACCCACACCTCTAAGCTTTTTATCTTGATACAGTCATGCCCCTTTTTTATGGCATTATAGGCTCATGAACTGGAGGTGGCAGTTTTGACCCATTTATAGGTTAGTAGATTGATTTAGGTTGTACATCACCTAATGGGTCAAACAGGAAAGTTTTGACCCATTTATAGCTGAGTAGGTTGATTTGGGTTCCACATATTGTCCTTGACGCCGGGCCTGTGGCGGTTATCTTTTTTTTTTTGGGGAGTGTTTTGTAATTATGGATAACACATTACAAACACGCATTTGCAACCTCTGTTTTATAGAGCACGTATTTGTATCTAATACTCTCTCTGTCTTGTCATCTGCTTTACGTATATTTTTGGATTTCAACTAAATTTAAGGTTAATTTATGCAACAGGAGCATGGAAAAACGCTGACCTACCATGGGAAGAGCGGTTCTGCCTTTCAGTAGGAATTCCGTGGGAAAAAGTAGTCAACGCCAAGAAATACATCGGCAGTTACGACAATGTGGTGAAGTGGAACGATTCAGCTGGTGAGGCAACATTTTGTGAGGCTAAAAAACGATTTTGGGCAAAAATTAATGACATCCCTACTGATGTCCCTCAGCCTGATCCCGACATGTATAATGAAGATATTGATTGGAATCCAAAAATCGACCTTGATTTGATAAACGATTTGGATTTAGCTTATTTTAATCCTGACGAGGCGGGAAAGTTAGAAATATATAATGCGACCAATAAAAATGACGGTTTTTCCCCTGGATGTATTATAGGACTGGATGATGACAAAAACCCTAACTATGGCTGGAAATGCTCCAATAAACCTGAAAATAGAAATAATTCTGACCCTTGGGAGCGAGGGTTTACTCAGGACGAAAAAGATGTAAAAGACACATGGGGCGGTGGTGGTGAGGCCAGCACCTCATGGCAAAAGGATGTTACATGGGGAGATGGTGCGAGAAATAACTCATGGCATTGGAACCAATTTAATAACGGAAACGCCAGTAGACAAAGGGGAGATTACAGTGGTAATTCTTCTGGAAGGGGTCAATGGCGTGGTCAACGTGATGCAGGTTATGGTCAAGGTGGTCAAAGACATAATGGAAATGGTTGGGGGTCAAATGTTAGCTGTAGAAAACGAGAAGGTGAACAGTATACAGGAAATTACAAGAGTGCTAGAGTTCAATATGATGGTTATAGAGAGGTTATCAGTATCAAAGGTAACTCTTAATAGAGTTCAAGTAGTTTATGATGCGTATATGAACCAAAAGATCTCTTGCCATATTATTATATGTATGTACCCTGTGCTTGATTTTTGTTAGCTTGGCTTTGGCAAGATCTTTTTCTGGTTCAACTTTTGTGCATCTCAACTTCCTGGAAATGTATTATTTCCAAAAAAATTAATTTACTTTTGTATACCACGCCCTTCGTTATGTCAAAGACTAGCATCTTTTCTTGACACTAAACTAATGTCCGCAAATGTAAACTTATCTTTATTTTTTTATCATGCTAGAAAAAAAGCTTAAATTCTCTACTCGTAGTTCTGCAGACGATCAAGTGCGGTTGTTTTTTGAACATTGTGACTTGTAATACAACTCAGCTGCGCTATAATGTTCAGTTGAAATGTATTGGATGTATTTGTTTTAAAAGCAACATTTGAGCTTAATAATTCTCTAAAATAGTAAAATCAATGAGCATAGACGAACAAATTGTGAAATATATGGTTATAACTTTGCTAAGATACTAGTTGGACCAAAAGTGACTGATTATTGTTTGAGTTGTTTTGCAAGGGTAAAAGACTAGCGGTGTAGCACAGAATCCTGTAGAAAAATCTCTAGAAACGTTAAATCCATTTAGGGGATGATCAGCAACATCAACTAAGGTTTCATTTTACAAAATGTTGGAAGTAGTTATCATTTTACAAAATATAAGTATTTTTTGGGTAAAAGGTCAAAGACCCGGTAAATATATTACTCCAAAAAACATTTAAGTACAAAGGATATGGGTGAATCCCATATCTCATTAGATACATGGCGAAAAGCTCACATAACAAGATACTTCTTATTCTCTATAAAAAAATAAACCACTACTCAAAAGATAAAATTAGACTCCAATGTAAACAAAATTACTTCCTACCAAGGCGCAAGAACGATACCATACGTGTCATAATAAGCATCTAGATTCCCGGAAGATCGTAGACCGATCCGCATAGTTATCATAATCATATTCATCATAATCATCTTCACGATCATGATCACCACCAAATAGGTTCGTTGACTCATCAAAGTGTTCACAACCTCCTCTTCATCACTATCGAGTCAACAATCTCTCCCACCTGTAGAATGGGTTAACCTCTTAGTAGAAGAAGTAGACGGAAATCCTTTTTATTACGGATAATCAACCTTTTAATAGGATTACCATCATCATCAACAAGGGTAGCTATCCCATGATAAGAAGCTTTTCAAACTCCCCAATTTTTTCAACAATAGGTGTAGGACCAACCTCGTTAGCTTCCATTGAATCACTCATGGCGGTTCTTGTGATACATTACGGTCTTAAGAGACCCAACCTCCTTTGCTTCCATTGTACTACGAGAATCCACTACATCGTAGGAGTGCCACATTCATCAGTATCGATCGTATTAAGTGCAGCAAAAGGATTAGTTGTAGCAATATTCGCCACTCGTACTAGCCACTTCGGTGGCTTTCTTTTGTATTATCCACCTTGGGTTCGGGAGGCACTTTAGGTTGATACCTAAACTTAGGACCCACACGTGTTTAGTAAAACCTCCTTACACGGAATATTTTGACCACCATTCCTACCCTTATTCTTGTTATTGTGGTTTGAAAACCATCCTCAACACTCTGTTTAGCCGAGTAGGAGGTGGAACAGATTTAGGACAATCATGCAGCGTATGACCAAAAAGCTTACACGTATCACATCGAGGCGGTTTCCATTCGTATTCAACCCGAATCTTTTCAAAAGTGGAACCTGTCCCATCAAGTAATGGTATCTCAACGGTGATGCTCTCCACAGAGCACGATCCGCTTTAACTTCAATCAAGCACCTAGCAAAACTAATTCGACCCCATGATTCCAAGCACATTTGACTAGTGTAAGAATATAACATTTTGGCGTACCAATCAATGTGGCTAGGAGGCTGAGACCATCATCAGAAAACATAGCAAGGGGCACATCATGGAATTTAACCCATATCGGAATATTAGTCAAATCCTCTTTAAGCAGATTAGTATTCAACGTCCAAGTTTTAAGAATAATTGGCACATTCCTAATTATCCACGGTCCGTTTTCAAGAACATCATCAACACCTTTACGAGTGGAAAACTTAAAGAAAAAGAAACCATTAGCATTCATCATAACCTTTTGAATACCATACTTGGCCCACGTATTACGAACGTAATAATCAACAACCGGAAAAGCAATACGTTTACCAAGAAAATAACCATAAAGGGTATTCTCAAATTTAGAGTTTACCTCCTGAACGACTTTCATAGGAATGGAGAGATCCACCCCAGTAGACTTTTTACTACATTCCAACCTACGAAAATTTGACTTGCGCTTCATCGAATCAATTGACGTAGCACCCGCATATGAAATCGGCTTCACACTCGGGGCACTCGTTGGATGGGACTGATTATGAACTTTAGGAGACGAGTTAGAAACAACATTAGTACCATTGTTCGCATTCTCCGCATTCTTAACTGCAACACCGCGCATAGCCTCTTCAAATGTTTTACACGCTTCCAAAACAGCTGGGTCAAGAGCATAATTCGTCTCAGCCACACTTTGCACAAGATCTTCATTGATGGAGCTAGTTTGATCGGCAAAACTAGCAGAAGATCTCTTATTCATAGAATTAGTATCATTCGAATCAGTAGCAACAGAGTTACCCGCATCTTGCGAAACCTTGGAAGCACTAGCCTTATTGAAGAATCCTTTTTCCATCTCTCAAAACCCCACAACCCACAACAAAACACTCGAATTCACCAAGTACAATTCAACAGCAGCAGCAAACACCAAAGTAAATAAAGATAAAACCCTAAAGCAAGGTTAGGGTTTAATACTTTAAAGCTTAAGAACCTAACCACCCATCATTCTGATCGTTCCCACGTAATGATAAATCGATTAAACAATCCCAAGAGACTACAAAACCGACTCAAGATATTGAGGACAGGTACACGATCGATCAAAGAAAACGATTACTTTGTTGCGTGCAGAATTCACCACATGCAAATCAAACAAAGCTTGGTTAATATTAATAGGGTGAAAGCTAAAGGTACGCAACGTACTTTTTCAGAATTACACATCTAGCTAATATATTTTGTTAAGGGTCAGAGTTACTAACATACTTTCAAATTTCACTCGATCTAGCTAATATGACTGTTGGTAGTAGGTTACAGGTCACCTTGGCGAAAAATTTGCGATTAGTCCTCTAAGATTAACGACCGTTAGCTAGATGATATGATTAAAAAAAAAAAAAAAAAAAAAAAAAACTTTTAAAAAATTTACTTTTTTAAAAATTTTCAAAAATTTTAAGTTTTTTTTTAATTTAAAAAAAAAAAATTTAAATATTTCGTTTTTTATAAAAAAAAATCTTACGTTTTTAAAAAAAATTAAAAAATTTTACGTTTTTTTTAAAAAAAAATTCGTTTTCTTAAAAAAGTTTCGTTTTTTTTAATTTTTTTTTTTTTTTTTTTTTTTTTTTTTAATTTTCGTTTTTCTAAAAAATTACCTTTTTAAAAATTTGAAAAATTATTTTTTTTTATATTTTTATGTTTTTTTATAAAGTTTACGTTTTTTAAAAAATTTTAAAGTTTTTTTTTTTTTTTTTTTTTTTTTTTTTTTTTTTGGTTATCATCTAGTTAACGGTCGTTAGTCCTAGAGGACTAACTGCAAATTTTTCGCCAAGGTGACACAGTAACCTACTACCAACAGGTCATATTAGCTAGATCGAGTGAAATTTGAAAGTATGTTAGTAACTTTGACCTTTCACAAAATATATTAGCTAGATGTGTAATTACGAAAAGACGTTGCGACCTTTAGCTTTCACCCATATTAATATAATAGATTGTATGTAATCGTTAACAACCAAAGCACAAACAAATTCCAAAAGCAAATTACACCACCCACTAAACTTAAATAAACAATTTAAATGTACCGACCCACGATGAAGGATGACACAATTAAAGAGTTTCAGATTTAACATAAGGAAGGTGAATCGTTTTTTAAAAAACGATTAGAAAATTCGTTTTGGGTATTTGTCGCCAGAGAGATTCGTTTAGGGTTAACTTACAAAATATAAGTAAATGAAGGAACTTTTGCAAAGTGTTCTGATGTGCTATCTGAAAATCTGACACGTGTCACCACTTATAACGGGACAACACATCAAAATATGCATATTGAAACATTTAATAAAAGTTCGTTATATTTACTCATTTTTCTTGTAAGTTTACGTACCAAAACAGGACAATAAAAAAATTCGTTTCTATTTTATAATGTAAACCCTATCATTTATATACTGACTTAGTTTGTGCATGACACTTTATTTTTCACGTAACAATTATTTTCTTGGACCATTTTACCATCATTTTATGTTTGTGGTGTGTAATGGATGCCTAAAAATAATTGTTAAGGTGACTATACATTTGCACTCTATTCTCGATTTTTTATTTGAAGAAAAGAAATGGAGAGAAAATTAAAAAATAATCATGTTTTCGATTTTTTTTAGAGAGGAGAAATTCGAAGTAAGTTATGTCAAATTTCTCATATTAATTTTCTTCTCAAATTGAGATAATTTGAAGAGAAGTAAAATTTTAAGATTAATTTAGTTTCTATATCTTCTCTGTTTCTCTTTTCTTTTGAGTTTGGAAGCACAAAACTAAAAATCAACTTTTTTTCCTCTATTATTTTCTCTCTTTTTTACCCTCTATTATTTTTTCTTATTTCCATTCATTTTACACTAAAAACAGAGTGTTGATATTTTACCTTTAACCTCTGATGAATGGTCTTTAAAAACCTATCATCTCATATGTGTAATGATGGCTGTCCTTCCTAACGTTTAGTCATCTGGTCATTCGTCGTATCGTAATGCCTTAAATTAACGGCGATTTCATATCTCCCTTTACTTTTAGTTGGAAATTTCATATATACCAAAACATGCACTAAAGGTATTGTACATTATGAATTCAATACTTGCTCTTAATGTATATATATATATATGAAATTAATCCTAAATATATTTGAAAGTGCACAGGGCTCAAAATACTTGACGGGCCTCCAAAAAATATTTTATACTCATGTTATATGTATGGTAATTAGCCCAACTTCAAAGCCCATTTTATTTGGTTTACTTTTTGCAATAGCAATGAAGCGGTTCTTTAGAACTAAAAGCGAATATATATTGTTGTTAACCGAAAATTTCGAATTCTCATTAACTCCAAATTTCAAAAATTAAAATCATCTATATTTTAAGTAATCTGCTCTCATTTGAGATTTTATATTTGAAATTCCTTTTTTTTTTCTTTTCATTTTTTTCTTTACATATTTAGAGTAGATAAAAAATAATGCTTTGTTAGCCTTTTAACATTACTATATATAGTAAAAGCAATTCAATACGACGTCACTTCACTCCCACTTCACTCCCACCAGCAACCTGGCCCATTTCACGACGTCGATTCACCTAATAACCTGGGTTGGGCCCCCTAAAATCCAAAATAGAATCCGGTCAAAAAAAAAACGTTATATATTAACTAATAGTTGCTTATGTTCCAAAACACTCCAGATTCTTCCGGATATCAAACCGGGAGTCTTAGGGTTTCCTTTGTGCTTTCAGTAGTAGTTGAGATTCATGTGGGTTACTGTTGCAGCCAAGATTGCCGGTGTCTTGGCGGAGTAAGTTGATCCGGGTTGTATTACTGCACCTTACTTGATCGAATTTCTCCATCCAGCTTATTTGATTTTGCTTATTGCTTTGAGTAGGTTTGTTGTTCTCTTAGCTTTTATTTAATTCGTTGTTGTTACTGTTTGAAGCAGGATTTGCAATTTGGGACGTTTCGTAATTTTGTTAGAGGGTGTTCGGGGTTTTTGCTCGCGCCAACAATAACCCACACAATATTCCGTTTGGTGATGATAAAGATGAGGGATTATTTGATGCGCTGACAAGGAAGTGGCCAAGGTAATTTTGATAACATCTTATACTTTTAATGGTGTATCAAAGTCCAATGCAATTGCAAATAAAGTAATTCAAAGTAATTGATTTATGGGTTTATTGTTAATATGTAATAAGATTTGAGTTAATGTGTGAAATTCCTGTTAGAGTAGTATAGTGTATAATTAGCTTTTAACTTTTATGCTATATTAATATGATTTAAGTGTTATGGTATTTTGAGTAGCTTATTTGAAACAATGAAACAATAACTTATTACCTAGAAACAATGAAACAATAACTTATTACCTATATGTAGGATGTTTGGGATTAGTTATTTAACTGTCACCAGATAGGTAAGCTTTTCAGTAGTTTTATTTTAATAGTATATGAAAGAAGCTCACTGATATCAAAAGAAGTTGTTTTCTATCATGTGATGAACTAATGCATAACTTCATCAATTTGTTTGTAGGCTAATAAAAATGTTAAAAGGAAAGCAAGAGCCAAAGAGCTAAAGGTGCTACATAAAGCTAGACAAAATAATGTTAAGGTGTTAATATTCTTCCGTTATCTCAATTTTAACAATGTTATAAAGAGTTTTTCTATCAAAAAAAAGATTTAACCATGCCTTTATTTATTGATGCATAACAGAATGTAAATTTCTTGCTGATATGCTATTTATGCATTCATTTCCCAAAATCACAACTTCGTCTTGATACATTACAATGGCCATCATTCATTAATTTCGGACATTCTTTCATATAAAATTTATGTTGCACATATACATATGAGTAGCTTACTTTCATATAAACAAGATGCGGACTATGGTTGTTTATTTGAGTTCTTGATATCTTTGAATGTTTAGGTGATGATGAGTTAGTGATAAAGATGCTTTTAGTTTTGGTGTGTGTCGCTGCAACTACACGGTGGTGAGCAGTGGTTATTTGATCGGTTATTGGTGGCTTATAATGAACTAGATAGTTTGACGACTAATTGGTCATTTATGCAGGTATGGATATTAAAGTCTTATGCGGCAACCACTTTTATTCGGAATCAGGTATATATGGGGTAAATAGAATTTTCTTGGGGTAGTGAAAAAGTATTTATTTTTATTATCCTATCCAACCTACTCGCCTAAACACATTTTTAAAAAATTTTGTTATCTATGTTCTTAGGTGTATGTGAATTTTCTGATTACAACCTAATTTGAAACATGATAATTGAAAATGAAGTATCCAACTTTTTAACGGTTTCGTTTTTGTATATATATTAGGAAATACACATCGTTTGTTGGGGACGTTGTTCCAAAACCACAGACCCACGGGAACTGGACGTATGGGATCACGAGGCGCTGAAGCATTAAGTGTTGGATCGTTTGGTGCGGATGGTGCAATCAGGGCACGAATGGATCATGGTCATCTGCAGCAAGTATGTTCTCATGATCCTTTGTTGGCACGTGATACGGAAATTGAACATTGGGGATCTACCAATGTTACGGTTGTGCTTCATTTGAATCAGAAACCCAAGGTTTTGTGCTTTTATGGTATGTAAGTGTGTCAATTAACCAACATACTGTGAGTTCAAGTCGCATCAGAAACATATGTAAGATAAATGATATATCGTTTTTCTAAAAAAAAAGTTAGATCAGAAACCAGAGAGAACTTATTAGGTATCATAATTTTCCTTTTAGCAACCTTTTTTTAGTGAATATAATTGATATGGTGCAGCCATTTGGATATACTGATCCGTAACGATTCCCATTTGGATTTTACTGTTAACAGATTAGTGGGTTCAGTTGCTAGGAGACATAGTACCAAAAAAAGGTTGGAAATTGCTGTTATAGTATCTAATTTTTTACTCATACTGCCTATTAACACAACTTTGTTCCAGCCGCAGGTATAGTTATTCGAGAACCTGTTTCACTTGGAGGGTTTGTCGGATCGATGTTGTTACACAAAGATACTATATCAGCTGCCGATAAGGGGAAGGACAATGTTGGTGGTATCTGCATCATTCCGGATACACAACATATGGACGGAACAGGTATGTGTTATATTATGTTAGTCATACGGGCTTTTTAGTGGTGGCCCAATAAAATGTTGCAGTGTCCCAGTTATGTCATCTACAGCTCATATATTAGTGACACAGTTTTTTATAGTAATGTATATGCTTTTATTGATCATATAGCTAACATATCGGTCGAAGGTGAGGTCTGTTCATCTTCACTGCCATTTCCTTGCACACGTTTTGATGATAAGCCCACTTCCCATTCTGTTCGTATGCCGTTAAACAACGTTTTTCATTCTATATTCGTTTATCGATCTGCCATTTCATTTAGTCAAAACAATTGGTATACTGCTGCTGTTTATGTGTTAGCACCGCCGAGGTGTGGACAACGTATGCTATATGTCCCTGATATACGTGTCGTGCGTCCTGCCCGTCGACAGCCACGTGCTATCTCAGGTTTTAATTTCAATATTTTATATGCGCTTTTGTCATATGAACAACATCTTTTTTTAAACAATCACATATATGAAGCATATAACCTGCCTTTTTTTTCATTAATGGTTTACTATCATCTTTGTACTGTCATTCAGGCCCGGCCAGTCGTACTAACTTACCCAATGGATTAGCAGATGAACAAGTGAGGCCTGTTCCCTTTCGTATGCGAGGTTGGTGCTGACTTTCTATATTTACCCATTTCAATTTTCCTTATGTACATCTTACAGATCCATGTATTCCAACAGGTGCACTTTCATATTACAGGTCTTTTGGCGTGTGCAATCAGATATGCTCGCACTGCGATGCTCTCTTTTGGCTTGAAGAAAGACTCATAAGTTGGTCGACTAAAGCCAGGCCGTATATCATAGGTATTGTCTCGGTGGAAAGGTACGCTTACATATACACCAAGATTTTACTCCCTATAAAGATGTGAACTTTTGTAGATTTTATGAAACTTTTTTGTATTTGTCGTATTTTAAGAATAAGGATTTTTTTTGTATAATTAAAGATTGGACTTTAATGTTTTAGGTGTTAGGAATAAGGTGGTATAAAGTTGCTTATATGTGCAAGTGACGGGCCGGAAAAACATTATAAACAGATATATATCAATCTTTGTTTGTGATGCATTGCGTTATACAGTTAGTTAATTGCATATGGTGATGTTTTGTTTCAGATAAATTATCAGATAAAAATGTCAAAAAAAAGTCACAATAACGCATGGCGGATGGTCGCTATACTCGTTTTAGATTATAACAAGTTTTCTTGTCTCAAATTAACTAATACTATATGTTTAAGGGCCTACTTTATAGTTGCGGTACATGGCTTTCAAAATTTACAAGACGAAGCATCTGCAATGTTAAACTCCATCAATAACTTTTTACAATTAATACCTCATACTTTTTATTAATTTGTACATATCAAAAAGCTTTTACTATAAATCTCTTCAATGGTAAAAGCTTTTTACAAAAGCTTTTTGAAAAGAAAAAATGAGTAGCAAAAATGAGTAAATCAGTATAATTTGACTAAAATATTAATTTAGTACAAAGCTTCAAAAGCTTAATGAATTACAAGTCATTGGAAAAAACTTTTTGAAAAGCACACAATCGCAATGGTAAAAAGCAATGTTGCAAAAATCGTGAATCGGTAGTCGGGCGGTCGACCACCCTGCAATGATGAATCGGTCAAGTCGGGATTAATCGGTGATTAATCGGATTGGTATTTCTGCATTTTTGGTATTTACGGAGATCAAACTAAAAATCTTAACCGATTCCAAGCCTCGCTATGTTTCCAAACCTAAATAAAAGGCTCAAATTCGATTATGATGCGGGTTTAATGCGTTGTAAATGAAATATCGATCCCAAATTAAGTAGAATCTTAAATTATTATTTTTAACAATGACCGATTCGGCCGATTTTGGCCGATTCAATTGATTGATCGCTTAGTCTTGATTTTTTCTAAGCCGATTTTTCGACCGATTTTCAAAAATCGACAGTCTTCGTCGATTAACGATTAATCGGCCGAGTTGACCGATTTTGCAACATTGGTAAAAGTCTTTTAAAGACTTTTTGAAATAGTGAAAAACTATTGGAAAACTTTTGAATTGCGGATGCTCTATAGCATCTCCAATGCAAAAACTAACAATACCTTTATGCTATTCTAAAAAAACTTTTTAGAATGGTTTTTTTGCATTACATTAAAAGCTTTTTATAAAAGCTTGATAAACTTCAAGTCATTCCTCAAAGTCTTTGTCATTAAATGTGGTATACATTAAATCAAGTATTTAAAAACTTGATGCATTGTAGATGCTCTTAGGCATGTACAATGTAAGGTTGTTTTTTTTTTTTTTTAAACATGTGAAAGAAATAAATAAAAAAAGAAAAAAATCATAGTGAGTTAATGTTTCATGTTTATGCGAAATGAAAAGGTCTAAAGCCTTAAACTTTTTTATAATTTAATACATATATAATTGTTGAGTTTATTTTACAATGTTTTAAAACCCGATTGTTTAATTGACCCGGTCGGGTCGCAGGTTCACCGGTTCAACCGCCGGGTTGAACCGGTTCTATACTATGTATACTTTTCATAACATCTTTGATACGGTAGGTATTTGCCCAATTTCGATCTTACATTCAATTGAACCTGTGAAAAACTAGAAGGGGAGTTGAATAATTTTACTGCTTTTATTAGTTATAAAACACTTTTGAAAAACTTTGATTTGAGTTTTCGTGAAATCAATCAATTACAATATGAACACAATATAACTACATTAAAGTGAACAAACAATAACTACTACGAAATATGAAAAGCAAGATCAAGGTAAGAGTTGGAATATCAAACCAAGACACGAGATATATAGTTTTTCGGTAACGAAGCTCGTCTTCGCCTTGCTCCACTCCCCGAGTACCCAACTCGAGACTTCAATGCACTATGTCAACAAACTCCCTTCAGGCGAAGAAAACCATACAACGTCGCTTATCACAATTTCCGACACTAAGCTAAATGTCGAATTCTAATCTAGCTAGAACCAATCTCACTCACTATCTACCCGATCTTCACACAAATCACACAAGCTAAAAGATCTACCCGATCTTCACACGATCTACACTCGTTCTACCCGATCTATACTCAATCTACACACTATCAACACAAGCTACGCAAGATCTACCCAATCTCTACATGATCAAAACGATCCATATTAACTAACTAAATAGGATGACAAACAACTTGATGTATAACAATATACAACAAGTACGTAACAAGTGCTACGAGTGCACCAAGCTAAAACTACAACACTTTGTACCTTCTCGATACGGTGTGTTCTTCTCTTATACTAGTAGAGGAATGAAGGTGATCACTTGAATTGATGACTGGATCACTCTTAAACAAAATCAAACTAACTAAATGATCAAAGAAAGAGGATTGGATGAGGTATAATTAGATCAAAAATTTCTATGTGGAAAAGTGTTAGTTAAAAGTGTAAAATAGTCCACTATTAATAGGGACTCAAAATTTAGCCGTTACAGAGGGACGGTACCATTAAAGTTCCCACAGTACCGTTAAATTTAACGGTGTCGTCGGGTTTAGTGGTACCGTTCCAGACAAACACTCCAATTTTTGTTTTCTTGTGGTGAAGGTTTATTTGGGGGTGTTTGAAGCTGATTTTGGGAGGAAATATGGTTGTTGCACATTTGAATTTAATTTTCCAAATAAATAATTTCTTTATATTTCAAAAATAATTTGTAAAACTAATTTTTGAAAAATGTTTTGTCATATTTATAAAATGTGAAGTTTGGAACAAAAAATTATTTCTTTGATCATTTGTCATGTTGTAAATTTGTTTGTTCTTACCTTGAGTGATTTCGTCAAAATGAAATATTACGAATAAAAATTTGTTTACGTTAATTTTGACGTAAGACGTTTTACATTTTGTTATTATTAAACGTAAAGGTGTCAAAAAATATAAATAACGTTTTAGATATTATTTATATTAATAGAATCGATAAAAATGAAATGACTCTATTGTGTTTTACTGTTTTAGTCTTTAATTTTCATATCTACAATACTAAAAAGAATTGCAAAAACAATTAATTTATAGTTCTAGTTTATAGCATAATTATAGCTCTAGTTTATAAAAATAAGATAACTCTATAGTGTTTTAGAATCCTATCTTTATTATTCAACTTTTTAAATCAAGAAAATATAATACTAACATTAGTTTATAACTCCAATTTGTTGTTTCATCAAAAATTAACTACATCATTTACCATCATTTTTAACTTTTCAATTTAACTATAAACTTTTCAAATCATAATATGTTTGTCCATACAAAATATAGAACTTAATCTTACACAAATTTTGAGTTTAGCGAAAATAAAATGGCAAATGGGTTTTGTTAGTTTTAGAGGTAAGAAAAGGTTTTCGTTGTTTCAAATAAAGAACAAAAGTCATGACCCGAACCGGTTTATGAAACCGGGTCGACCTGGTAAATGACAAACCATCGGTTTAATCCGGTTTTCAAATAAGCAAAAACTCAACTACATCCGACCTAGTTTCCTTACCGGTTTCCTGATTCAACCGGTCAGATTAACCCCAATTATATAATTTTTTTCAAAAGCTCCACTATTGTGAATGCTCATGTTTTGTAAACTTTATTTTGAAAACAGAATGGTCAATGAAAAAATCAACTTAATTAGGCCAGAACAAATAAATTTGGTGGTAGTTCATTTATATGTATATAGCCTTATATAATACCATACTTAAGATGTTCTTAGATTTACCTTATTAAAATCCATTAATCTTAAATAAATATGTTATAATAATTTATGAATGGGAATAATGAGTTCATGTTAGAAATGCTCTTAAACAAGGAATTAGGACACCGCGTTGCTACAAAATTGAGTATAATATTTATTCTAAATTATCTTCAGTATTTGACGTTTTGGCGAAACCAATTTGAGTCTGATATTTATTTTAAGTTATGTTCACTTATTAAGATATTTTCTTACATTTGGTTCTTTGTTTTATATTTCTATGAACTTCATTTTTGGCTTGTTACACATTATATACAAAACCATTTAAATAAACCCTTTAAACCCCATCGATCACTTTTCAAATTCACGTCAAATTTAAAATCCTTAGAACATAATGATTACTGTTTTTTCTAGTAAAGCTTAATTATATTTTATTTTGATACTCTTGATTATTTATATTAGTCCCATCATTTGTATCAATAACATCTAAATCGATATCAATACTATCTAAATCATTATCATCAAACATGAAATCTAGAACTTGATCATTTAAACCTGGCATATCCCGTGTTTCATTGACATTCAACTCAAACAAAGTTACATCAACATCAACTTCATCTATAATGTTATCTTTATCAACAAATAACTCATCTTCTTCTACACTTTCACTATGTTCCTCCTCAGTAAACATAACTGTCATCATCTACCCTATCACTTTAAACCACACCATCATAATTTTCTTCTAAACTCACATAATCATCAACTATCTTATCATACACTTGATCAAAGTTTTCCTCTAACCTCATAAAATCATCAACTAGGTTATCATTCACTTCATCATGAGTTTCCTCTACCCTCACAGAATCATCAACTACGATAATTCACTACATCTTGATTTTCATCATTATCATCCACAACCATATCATTCACTTTGTAATCCTCTACCTTTATAGAATCATTAACTACTTGTTCTTGACTAACATTTTTAGCAAAACTTAAGTTAATACTACTAAAGACCTCATCCATTTCATCAACAACAACACAGCTGGGAAAGAAGACTCTTGAGTAAGTAATTGAGTTAACCTAGATTCCTGAGTAGGTAATTCAGTTAACCTAGACTCTTGAGTAGGTATTTCAGTAAACCTACTAATTTCATCACTAACTTCTGGCTTCTTAGGATGAGACATTTCAAAGAATAACCTCTTAGCAACATTATAACTATGAGTACTAATACCAACACTATTTCCTTCACTTATTTCATCAATAACAACACTCATTGTCTGTTTTGACATGAAATAAGTGTCTACTTTGGACACACGATGTTCTATGTAAACTTCAATTATTTTTTGCTTACCTATAAACGGACTTAAAAACGGACATCATCGTCACAAGATAAAGCATGCAACCATACATAAAGATTCTTACCAGGTATCTTAATGTTATAAAACAATATCCCTCTATCAATGTGACCTAGGTCATAAACCATAACATCTAAATCGTGAATCAAGAAGGTTTTAATATCGACCATATCAACAATACTTTGCTTACCTCTACAATAAGCCTTTCCTGGGTAAAACGTGAAACATCCACCATGATGTATTGGCATGGTAAACATAGCAGGAAAAGTTTCTGAAAAAAGCCAAACAAGAAAATATTAGAACATAAACTTAAAAATGTTAACCAAATTACACCAAATCGAAGAGACATAAACCAACACACAAAACTTACTATGATCCTCATTTGCAAACATACAAAATCGAGCATAAGAAATTATCAAGAAAACTTTGGGAAAATTTTAGGGTTTATGTGTCCGAAATTTTAAAGTTGAGAGGATGATTTTGGTGTTTGATTTTATTAAGTCGATATAAAAGATAAAATTGAAGAAATCAAATGGGCGGGAACATGATAAGACATTAGTCATATGGTAGCTGATGAAAGGACAAAAACGCAAAAGACTAACATACCTTCGTGTGCATTGCATGTGAAAGGAGATAACGAGCGAAAATTAACGTCGTTATGAAATTGAACTAGCGGCGAGCAACATATCAAACGTCCGACAGGACTGTAGTAATTTTGTCAAAATTTGAGCTCTTACATGAAATCTGCAAAAAAAACTTGAAGACTAAACGTATAAACGTGTAATTTACTCCCTCCGTCCCACAATATAAGTCTATTTTGACTTTGTCAAAGTCTTTTTATTCTAACTTTAACTCTAATTATTTGTTTTCGTGTTATATAATCTTGATGAAAGATATCCAACGATAATACATTTAAAACACAAATCGATTTCTATATTTTGCGTCGTGTATATATACGAAAACAAATAATTACATGGTTTGAATAAAAGCTCGACAAAATCGAAATCGACTTATATTATAGGACGGATGGAGTAATATTTTTTTATACGTGGAACCCGACCCCAGCCATCTTTTATGATCTTTCAAATAAAAGTCGGACTCCATAGGTTACCATGCAAGACCCATGAATCCGTCTAAATCACTAACCCTACATGAAGTGACAAAAGTAACACTATATGTATTCACGTTCCCTACATGAAGTGTGAAAATGTAGAAACTTTGGTGCGAAGCACGTCAAACGCTACAACCGTATATGTATTCACGTTTCAAAAACAAACTTATAACCCATATCACGAATCGGTAGTATTAAATCCAAAAGCGTTTTGGCTAAGCTTAATTAATAATAGGAATGTGGACAATCTACTTGGGGTCCTCAATAGCTGTCCTGTAAAACCTTACCACCCAATGTCATGTTCTTGAATTCTAGTAACAAGATGATGAACGCCTGAGTCCAAAGACAAAGAAAATGATGATGCTAAAGATAATGCTTTTGTGCAAAATAACATCATCTCATTGTTCAAATAGTGTCTAAAAAAGACTGTAAAGAGGATGAAAGCTTGCATGTGTCCCTACTATATTCAATAATGAACACATGGAGTCACATTGGCACAACACAAGTAATACTTCTAAAATGTGATTTCCCATCACCAAGTGTCCCCATCAGGCACACCATGTTGCAGATGTTGTTTTTGATACACCTCTAAATTTTCTTTATGATTTCAAATTTAGTTTTCTTGACAATTAGTTCTTATAACATTTAACATCATTTTTCGCTAAAAGTAAAAGTAAATGTACAGTCTAGATGTCGTATACATTAGACATTTAACTTCGTTTAAAGCTTAGTTGATGTTAAAACACAACTATAATTTTATAAAAAACTAGTTAACTCAACTGTCACACTGAAAAAACAAACAAGCAATGTCCCTATATATATTGGGTCCATAGGAATAAGATTAAAGAGAAATTTGGAGCTAACTTCCAAAATGAGTAACATCATTTTCACGGATAACTTTTAGCACATCAAATCATGATATAGATCCACAACTATTTATCAAAGAATGAGTTGTCTTTGTAAAAGATTACTAATAGTAATATTTATATTTGGGTTGTGCACTACACTCCAATGTGTATTACTATTTATACTTGCAAAACATGAACACATTCCACCTAGCGTATGGTTTTTTCTTTCAAAGTTAAAACCTAGCACACATGTCACTTATTCCAACTATGGTGATCAGTAAGCATCAATGTTACGATATAGCACTGACTTTCACATATTGTCCTTGCGGCGAGATGTATAATTGTGTGGCCATCCATTTTGCAGCATGTACCCAAGTTAGTGAACATATCCTATAAAGTTACTAGCAAACATTAACAAATTATAAATAGGGCATTGAAAAAACATATAGCACTACAACTTAGTTTAACATGTTGATGATTGATGATAAGTGTCAATTGTCAAATAAACATCTGAACATGTAATGGACCCATCAAAGGAAAAAGAAGCCATAATTCACAAGTGTTTTTTCTGCATTCCACCACCATTCCTTTTTGCTATTCCAGCTTTTGTCTCCCAAACCCATGTGTAGCCTGTAGTTATTTAACAACAAACATATGTTTCATTGTTTCATATTAGACTGTCGGGTCTAATCGGCCCGAATTTATTACTCGTATAACATGAACCATCCATATTTCGGGTCTGAAATCAAGTAAATCGTTCTTAGGTCCTTCGTTCGCCATTAAATATCGTCACGAGTACATCACAATGACCTTACATAGGTACATGGTGAAAATTAATCGTGAAAATTAATTTGTATCGGGACATTTAGTACACCTGCCGACATTGATTAGCATTTTAGAGAGTAAATGTTCACGGGGTTCATGTAGCAATCTATGTTACACAGGGACGCGTGGAGCTAGGGGGTTCTCGCAGGTGTCCGGAAATCTCATGGATTTTTTTTTTATGTTATGTTAATTTTTGAAAAACATATTGACTTTTTAAATGCATTTTAAATGCATCCGGTCATTCGAAATGTGTTTTCAATATTACGGTTTAAAAGATTTTGTGCACCTGGCTTGGTATGTTACACATACGTGATACGAGTACTTCGTTACCATGATTAATTTTGAGATTGTATTTTTTTTTTTTTTTTCTTTTTGCAAGAGTGCACTTGTGTGTGTCCTACGCATGTGCATTTGAGTACATGATTCATGCATCAATCATTCATTATCATGTTTTAGTGTAACTTAGCGTGTCAATACTTGAACACTCACGACCAAAAAATTTGTCGGTAATTTCTACAAATAGCAATATTTTTTTTACAACTTATAAGAGGGTTTAAGCTGTACAATATCATGTGTATTTTTCAAAACCTCTCATTCTAGTATGTGTATCAAAGATATTACTTGGTACTCGAACTTGTTATTTTGTACTAATAAGCTCGTTTTTATAACCGGTGACCGACTACAGCGATTAGAAAACTTATGTGACATTTTAGAAAAGCTTAATTACACGTCATTTTAATTGACACTGGAAAAATATATGTATATCGTATATTTTATGGATGACAAAGAAATTATAAAAGTATTAGTACAAAATTACAAAAGTAATATTTTAGATATACTTGCCATAATGGGACACTGGAAAAATATACATATATTGTATAGCTTAAACCGAGTATAAATATATAAGTTCTGCCTGTAAAAAATGTTTTAGCTTTAGAGAGTTAGGTACTTGGCGTGAGTTCAACGCCATTCTGGAATGGCACGGCGCCATTTCGACATTACCACATCCCCCTCACGCCATTTCAGTGTCAAACTCTAAGCCATTAATTTGGTACTGCGTGAAAGTGTGATTTTTAATTTTTCTTTACAAAAAACAAACTAACCGCTAGAATCAAACCAACGATCGGAAATTTAACATTTTTTTTTAATTCCACCTTTATTGTTGGGAATTATGTGAAAGTCTGATTATGCTGATATTAATGCCGAAGTGTTTCTACTGAAGTGAAGTAGATTCTGCCGAAGACTTATTCCGTGTTTAGTTTATTTAGTGTGGATATACATGAGCTTTATTAGGAAGTGATTGTGTATATCTTATTTAGTTTTATGTTTATACGTTTCTTGGAAAACGGTTTAGCGATATTGTTTAGGGTTCCTTATCTATAAAAGGAACACATTAGAAAGGTTTATGTACCGATTGAAAAACTCGCTTTAGTTAATATAAAGATCCATAGAGGATCGAAGTTCTTAGTTATTTACTTGTGTTTATATTCACCGATAAACATTAGTAGTAGAGATTGTCTTTTATGGTGCTTGTGATTACATAGGCATACATAACGCATCCACGAGCTCAAGATCTATCAAGGTCTTTGTCTGCTTTCAACAAGTGGTATCGAGCCTCGTGAGAGTCTACGATACTAAGGACAAGCTTTTCTAAACACCCATACAACCATAACTATAACATCATGCCCGGTTCGGATGTCGACATCGAACTCACCAACAACCAAAACTCCACCCATCCGCAAAGAACTAAGTCCGTCTAATAGCAATGCTAAGTTTCCTTACCTTAAGAGGAGGAATATGATCTTTGGGCTATGAAGATGCAAACCGGATCTCCAACATTGATTGGAATCTATGGCGGTGATTTTGAAGGGAACAGTTTGAAGAGGACTACCACGGATGTCACCGGTAATATGATGAATGTTCCTCCCAAAACCGTCAAGAGTTCTTTGGCGCGAGAGAGAAACAAAGGTAAGAACGATTCTTCCGCAAGCTATTCCCGAGGATCACTTGAGTGATTTTCACTTCATGCAAGATGCCAAAGATATCCGTTAGCGATTAAGGCGAAGTTCGGTGGGAATGAGGAGTCCAAGATCAAGAAGTCGATGCTAAGACAACAAGCCAGACTTCGGATCTCTCAAGAGGAAGGAATTCACAAGGGCTATGATAAGTTTCACAAGATCTTAAGTCGCTTGAATCACTTCATGTGCAAAGCGGATAATGATGATCAGAACTCTAAGTTTCGAGGTCATTACCTCCTTCCGGCTACATGTAAGCATAGCTTTAAAAGCTAAAGGTGGTTTGGACATGATGACCTTTGATGAGTCAGATAACAAACTTAAAGCTCTTGAACATGATGTAAAGCCCTTTCGATCATCTTCACCGCTAGTAATATCGCATTTGTTGGAGCCTCTACTCCAAAGTCAAGCTATTTTCCAAGCTCATATCCATCATCATCTAATGTCGCTCCTTCATCAAGCTCTCTTCCTAGATCCGGTGGAATTATGGAAGATGTTCTTGGATCTTTCTTTGTCGATCCTCGCAGAACCGGCTTATGAGGATTTTGACTGTGGACCCACTCGAGTTTGAAGAGATGAGGTCGAGATGGCAAGTGGCCATGCTTTCCATGGATATCAAGACCTTGAGCGTAAAAGTCGGCGACGGTTTGGATTCAAAGGACGCGATCCAAGAAGGTTTGATAAAGGAAGGTTAAATGCTTCACATGCCAATGAGATAGGTCACTTTTCTAGAGAATGCAAAGACAGAAAGTTGGTGATGAAGTACGATACTCTACTTATCGCCAGACGTAAGGATGCAGAACTTCAAAGGGATCAACCTGCGTTGGTCACTCTTGATAGCAATGTGGACCTGGAAGCTACATGAGGAGTCCGATAATGATGGTCCCGATAATGTTGGGTTGATTGCAGTCGTACTTGGAGGATAGGCATGATCGATTGCCTTGATGGGCATCTCGTGTACAAAACTGCTTGTTTGGTTGTAGTGAGCGTTATAATGAACTCAAACAAGCTTATGATATTATGGAACCAAAATATAATGAATGCTATGTGGAAGTAGAAGCTTATAAACAAAGCTTTAAAAACACTAGAAAGACAAAAGGTTTGGTTACAAAAGAATGAAATAGCTTATGGTGAGAAAATAGGTGTTTTAGAAAGAGATCTCGAATGTGCTACAAATGAATTAAAATGGTCGAGAAGTTAAGAGCGGATGTAGAGTCGAAAATCTAGAGCTTAAGGAGAAACTTAAGGAGGAAATTGCTAGGAATAATGAGTGGATGATGAATGGTAATAAGTTGGCTAGTCTCATTTATAGCAGATCAAGCTCCCAATTCTACAAATGGCTTTAGGTTTTAAGAAATATGTAGGCCTAGAAGCTAGGGATGACACACGAGAACTACACCACCGCCTAGCTAATTTTGTGAAAGAAGGTGACCTACATGTCGCTCGTGGACCAATTAGAGGTGAGCACATGCCCATTGACCTTTCCACTATTAATGACTTTGATGGATCACACCATCGTATGGCAAAAGTCAAAAGACTTGCTGCACCTAATACTTCTACTAATGACTTTGTCTCTTGTGTTAACAAAGTGACAAGTCCTCCAACAAGGGTCTACAGAGTGTGATTCAAATGACAAGTCCGACCTTCCCAAGTCGACCTTCCCAAGTCTTCACCCCCTGCACCCAAGACTACCAATAAGCATGACAGAGTTCTTGCCAAGGAATGCCCTTCCAAGACAGTTGCCTCAAGACTTGCTTTTAATTCTTTGCATAATAATACTGTTAAAACAATTTTTTCATGGTTTTGGTTTGAATACTTACGCTTGTAAGAATACTTCTTTTGGTTTGAATAAATCTTCTCTTCAAGAAATGTTTTTGTGTGGAAGTAAATCTCATTTAATTAAGGATTGTGATTATCATGAGCAAAGAATGAGTAGGTGTGATGATTCTAGGAAATCTAGACCTATGTGGACCAATGTTAATGATATACCACCTTATGTTCCACAAGTCGCTAATTATAATACTTCTTTTCTTTGGAGAAGATCGTTTGGAAAACCATATGTTCAACCAACCAAATGAATATTTTAAAATGGTTTTGGCCTAGATATGTTAACCCTATGACCGATGGGAGAGGATATCGATATCATTGTCAAGACCTCAAAGAAGTTGTTCTTGGAATAAACAGAGACCTAAGTTTCATTGGAAACCCAAGAACAATAGTGGATCTTATAATACTACATGGCACAACTCATATGATCCATAAGGTGTTCAAGTCAAGAATGACTTGAGCTCCATAGTGTACTAATTCTTTGTATATTTTTGTTGTTGTAGGATCATCCCTTAAGCATAAAGATGTTGGAATTGTTGATAGTGGTTGTTCTAGAAGTATGTCGGAAACAGGACATGATGCATAACTTTATACCTATGAAGGTGGAGGCAATGTAACATTTGGAGGAAGTGATGGACTAATTACGTGAAAAGGACCATCAAAACACCTCACCGGACTTTGAGAATGTTTATTATGTCAAGGAACTTCAACACTTCAATTTGTTTTCGATCACAACTGTGACACTAAGAACAAAGTACTCTTCACAGAGGATGAATGTCTTCAGGTTGCCTAAAGACTTCAAACTCCCGTAAGATACTTCAATTCTCATCAAGGTTCCTAGAAGTCATAATCTTTATACATTCAACTTAACTAATGTTCAACCGCCAGGTGACTTAACATGTTTGGTGGCTAAAGCATCCGTGGATGAGTCCACCAAATGGCATGCACGGATGGCCCATGTCAATTTCAAGACCATCAACCGACTCTCTAAGTCGGGCCTTGTTTAAGGTCTTCCGCCAAAGTATTCACCAATGATCATAAGCGTGTTGCATGCAACAAAGGAAAGCAAGACAGAGCCTCTTACAAAGGTGTTCTCACATGTGAAGAACCATTATTTCGAACCTCTTCACCGCTTCATATGGATCTGTTTGGTCCAACTAAAGTGAGAAGCATTGATCATAAATATTTTTGTCGGTGATCACCGATGGTTTTAGCAAATTTTGTTGGGTATTCTTTCTAAGGACCAAAGATGAAACTTCGAGATATTGAAAGACTTCATTACCCTTATTGAGAATCAGTTGAACAAAAGGTGAAAGGAATTAGGTGTGATAATGGTACGAGTTCAAAATGCCATTCTAATAGAACTCGCAGGTTAAAGGGAATCAAAAGGGACTATAGCACTCCAAGAACCCTCAACAAAATGGGGTGGAAAGAAAGAAAAATAGAACCTTAATAGAAGCCGCAAGATCAATGCTAGCGACTCTAAACTTCCTACCATGTTTTGGATCGAGGTCATTGGTACAATTTTGTTATGTACTCAATAGAGTGTCCATTACTAGACCACATCTTAAAACACCATATGAACTTCTCTTTGAAAAGTTCTGTTATTCATTACCTTAAACCGCTTGGTACGCCAGTGACAATCTTGAATACCGGTGATCCTTTGGGCAAATTTGATGAGAAAGTCGATGATGGCTACATTGTGGGTATTCGCTCATAGTAAGGCATATGAGTTTATAATGTATCCGCAAAGAAGATTGAGGAGACATTGAATCGAGATATCTTGAAGACAAGCCTAATGTTCAAGGCCGGGGTCATGTTTGGTCATTTGATCTTGACTACTGACCGATTACTTGGGTTATGCTAGACATAAGGTCGATCAAAATGCGATCTCAAGCATCTCCAACTCCTAATACGTACACTTTAGATGCTCATTCGACAGCTGGTCCGATGATGAACAACCCATTGTAGTGCCTTCCTTCTCCTAACAATTTTGTAGGTGACACTTCTAAAGATTATACCGATGTGGGTGAAGATGAATTCTATTATGTCAAGACCTTGCCGATCAAGAAACAAGAGTATGCACCAATTTAGATGCCGAGAGGAATGTTGAAAATAGTACAATGAAGCTCTCGCAGAAACTTCAATTTCGTTGAAGATAGTTCTGCTTTCTCCTCACCTCTCCAATTCGGCCGAAAGACATGGTGACACTACTCCTAGTTTTACTAAAGTGTCAACAGATCTTGGTGAACCTTATACAAGGTTTCCAAAACCTTCGAGATCTTGGTCATCATCAACCTAAAGCGGGCATCTTCAACACACCTTCCTATGATAATCGCTTTGAACCCACAAGTGACTAATCTTGATTCCTCCATTGATGTCAACACCACCACTACTACAAGGATCAACAATGTTCATCCACGCCTAATATTATTGGTGATCCTAATGCACCGTTAGAACAAGAGGTACCGTGTGGCGCGCTCTAAATATGGACAGTGGCTTTTGTCTCTTATGTTTCAATCAGAGAGACAATCACACGTACTATCAACATTGTCTCTGCTTGCTTGTTTTCTCTCACAAGTGGAACCAACCAAAGTGTTACTCGTGCTCTTGAAGACTCAAGTTGGCTTGAAGCAATGCAGGATGAGATGCAACAATTTCAAAATCAAGAGTTTGGATATTGGTACCACTACACGATGGTAAGTATGCTATTGGGACAAAATGGATTCGAAAAATAAAAGAGATGCTAGAGGTGTTGTCATTAAAACAAAGCCGATTAGTTGCACAGGTTATAGACAAGAGGAGGGATAGATTATGATGAGGTGTTTGCACCAAAGGGCAAGAGTTGAGGCTATACGGATTTTCTTAGCTTATGCATCCTATATGGGCTTTATGGTCTATCAAATGGATGTTAAAGGAGCCTTCTTGTATTGTGAAATTGAAGAGGAGGTGTATGTCACTCAACCTAAAGGATTTGAAGATCCGGATCATCCGAATCATGTATATAAGGTGGTCAAAGCTCTATGGACTACATCAGCACCCGAGCCCGGTATGCTAGTTTCTACATTTTCATCAAGCATGGTTACGTAAGAGGTGCAATTGATAAGACTCTTTTCCTAAAGAAGAATTCCACCGACATTATTCTTGTGCAAGTCTATGGATGACATTATCTTTGGATCCACAAAGGAAGCTTCGTGCGGGGAGTTTGAGGAGCTTATGAAGGGAGAGTTTCGGATGAGTGCAATGGGAGAGATGACTTTCTTTTGGGTCTTCAAGTTCGCAGAAACTGATGGTATCTTTATCGGTCAGACAAATATGTGAGGACATCTTGAAGAAGTTTGGTATGGAGGGTGTAAGGATCTACTACACCTTATGAAGCTCCAAAGTCAAAGACCAATAATGAAGCCGATCCACCGTGAATGTTCATTTATGCAGTGTCTATGATTGGGTCTTTGATGTACTTAATGACTTCCGTGCCCGATATTACTTTTTGTTGTGAGTGTTTGTTCGCGACATCAAGTTACTCCACCGACTTCCCATCTCAATGTCATAAGAAGATCTTTAAGTACCTTAAAGGCCAACCTTTTCTAGGTCTTTGGTACCTAAAGAGTCTCCTTTTAAGTTGGAAGCTTATAGTGATAGTGACTATGTCGGTGCTAACCGGATAGAGGTCCACCACCTGAGGTTGCCAATTCCTTGAAAGAGATTGATTTCTTGGCAATGCAAGAAACAAACTATTGTGGCTACCTCATCTATCAAGCGTAGTATGTGGTCACGCTAATTGTTTGTGGACGGTGTTCTTTGGATTCAAAATCGGTTGTTGGATTATGGGTATAATTTCATGAACACAACAATTTTTATTGATAATCAAAGTACCATATGCATTGTTAAAAATCCGTTTTTCACAATGAACAAAACATATTGAAATCAGCACCACTTTATAAGAGATGCATATGATAAAAATTTGATAAATGTGGTCAAAATTCATCACGATGATAATGTGGCGATCTGTTAACAGTTAAGTTTGAAGGACCAAGGTTTCAACACCTTGTGGTCCATATTTGCATGCTTAACCCTTAACGCAAAGTTTAAGGGAGGCATACCTCTGTGGGAGGCATATGCCTCGTGGGAGGATTTGTGTATAACTTTGCATTTTGCTATGTAATTTTGTATATTTGATAGATTTTAACTAACTCTAACCCGCTAATGTAATTTTAGTGTGTTCCTTTGTTGGTTTGTGTATGTTTCGTGTTTGTTTTGCGTAATGGTTGTCCCCGATCGGTTGAGATATGGTCAAGAAAGCTAAGTCGGTTTCCACCGAATTCATTGTCTTTCAAGTGTGTTATTTGTTTCCTCCAAGTTGAAGTAATGAAGGTATATGATTCAATCAAAAGAAGCATGTACAAATAGATCATTCATTCATTCAAGAAACAGCTTTATACCATGATTACAGTACTAGCAACATCAAAAGCATCTACATGATCTAATAGTCCTAATCTATTACATATCATCTATTCCAACATCTAAAGATGAGCACGATGAGTATGGTCGCTCACATCTTTCACACTAATAGTCGTTGGATATGCACGATCGCTACATCTTTTGGCACTATATGATGGATATGGTGTGATAAGCATAACCAACCCTAACGGATGCTAAGGATCAAAATGGAGAGGATGGATTGATGAAAACGAAGAAGTCAAGTCGATTGTGGTAGAGATGAGACCGAAAGATTTTCATTTATGCATCATCTACTCCTTCAATCATACATCAACTTACATCATTTTCCTTTTTCCGTTCCTCGACACGATATGTGATGATGCACCAAAACATGATGCAGAGACCAAGCACCACCTTTCTTCCCATAGGAGTGGGGATTTTGGCTCGTGGCCTTCGCTGAGGCCTAGGTCTTGAGGGTTGGGAGTAAGATGTTCCTCATTATAGGATTCATCGAATCTTCAACAGATATACTTGGTTTCTCAATACTTTCATCTTCGATGAGGAGAGAAAGGGTGACTTCTTTGGTAGTGGATATGGCTTTGGAAAATAGTGAAACCATGAATTGGTATCTTCACTAGATGATGAGGATGATGATGAGGATGTTGTTGTGAGATCTATGATCTCGTGTTTGGTACTCATGGTTATTCCGTTAATTTTGAAGGATTGAAGGATTTAGGTTTGAAATATTATTTGGGGATTTTGATGAAAAGTCTATGTGCATTGGGATTGTTTTATAGTGGGTTCAAGTGGTAAGAGAATTAATGCGTGTGGGTGAAACAGTTAAAAGATATTTATCAAGCTTCGAGAGTAAGTCTTCTGTTTCTGCTGATTGTTATACTTCAGCAGAATGGTTCTCATTTCACCAAGTTATAAGTAAACCGAGTAAAAGTAGAAGTCCGTCATCCTTGGTCAATCTTTGACCAAATTTGGGAAATTTTCTATTTATTCTCTACGGCATAGTTTTGCTCTATAATAAGTAATTCGATTATTACCTCATTAAAAACACTTCCTTTTGTGCAAAATCCTAACCCTAATCTTCAAAAACTCTCATGGCGCTCAATTCAAACATGATCATAATAAGGTTGCTTTTCTTTGATCCGCTCGAGGAGATGAACTTTATAGGCCGATGATTTCTTTCTTACTAAGATCAAAGATTGTATATGCATTGACGCATTCTCCGGATGCTATATATGAAACTTTGATTACTCAATTTTGGGCGTCGTCAGAAAAGAGAGGTGATCTTGAGATAGTTGCAAGTGTTGATGGACAAGTATATGTGGTGACAGAGGAACCGATCAAGACAACTTCGCTGGATGATGAGAATGGTGTTTATCATTCGATTCTACGATGGTACTTGAAGGACTTAGAGCAATTGGATATCAAAGTTCGAGGACGATATGTGGTTGAAAACAAGCTTTGTCCTATGTGGAGGTTTTAGTTCATACGTTGCTACGGTGTTTGAGCAATAAGTCCGGAGGATGGGATCGCCGACACAAATGGGATGTGGTATTGTTTGCTTATCTAAGGGTTTGACTTATAATTTCTCTAAGTATATCTTTGATAATATGGTAGAAAACATAACTAGGAAAAAGGGTAAGTTTTTAATGTACCCTAGGTTCTACAGATGATATTGAATGTTTCTACACAAACCCGAGCTTTTCATCCCATAAGTGTTTTGACCCTAAGTTATTTGCTACAATGAGGACCAAATTTGAAGGACACATTTTCCTTTGTTAGTCGCAATGCTACCTCGTGAGAATGAGACCGATAATGAGCTTAATGTTGTTGTACCTTCTTCCATTCCTACCGATGGAAATCTTTCAAGAGATGGTGATGAGGTCCTTCGTTGTTGTCGAAGCATCTATACCTTCACCAAGACCATGTTCTAGTCCAAGATTTATCCAAGTTCCTATTGACGTAATTCGGGATCAAATTGATGAAGTTCAGTTGATATCGACAGATTGCTTACACCAAGTCCTGTTAGGACTCCATTTGGTGAAGGATGTTCTAATGTTGATCAAAGTTGATGTTGCTCCCTAATGCCTAATGAAGTTCCAATTGTGGTGAGCAATCACATTCGAGGATCCTATTTCACTTACCTCATTATATGATCCGGTGAACAAGCTTACGGTGTGAGGTGATGGTCTTAAGAAAGAACTTACGAAACCAAGTCTGCTTTTGGTCGGAAGATTGTGGAATTGGAGTCTAAAGTTGAACACTTGGAGAATTTGCTAAGTCAGAAGGGTAAAAAGCAATGTTTGGTTTCTTCTGAGGAGGAGGCTGAAGAGAATCTTAATGAATCTCTTGATATATTGGCTGATGTGGCACTTAAATCTAATGTTTCTTCTTCTATTGCTAAATCTACACGAAGAAAGGCGTCTAACAAGGAGCCTATTCTATATACTAGCAAAAGACGAAGACATTCTTTGGATAAGGTATCTGCTGACACATCAAAGATGCTAAATATGAAGGATGCATCTACCGATGGTTTAGTGAAAGAGGTTACTTCGATGGTCAAACTTCATCTATACCGTAACATTCAAATGTTTCACCTTGATAGATGATGAAGAGGTTTTCTTCTTGGTAGAATGTATAAATTGAATGCTTCTCGAAGTTTTCTACACCGTTGAGGAATTGTCTCAACCTATTTCCTCCGATGTGGGTTTGATTGCTTCAAGCTCACATTGGTTCTCACGAGACATCTTCCGAGACAGACAGATCCCGTGATTGATGATTTCTTGAAGTCGTAAAGTGACTAAAGAACAATATCAAGCTCAGCAGATTGTTTCTTGATTATGAGAATATTCAAGAGTCGTGTTGTGGCTAAATTTCTTCAAGATCAAGATGCTTCGATTTGTCTCCGAAAGAAAGTTAGAGCTTGATGCATTCTTTCCTTCGACATCGATGATCAATGGGATGGTTATATTTCTCAAGGTGCTTCGATCCCGATCTAGCAAAACTTATCTTAGGAGATTCTTTTAATGATGATGATTTTGTGGATAAAATGGTGGCACTTGGTAATCAAAGGAAGAAGGAATCACGCATGAAGAAGAGCTCTTATTGATCGAGAAATAAAGCAAAAGAGATAAACCTATGATCGTTGCTCGTAAGAGGAATTATATGAGGAGAGTTGTGAAGAATGTCGCTATGTATAATTTCGTATGACAATGAAGCAAATCATGACTTTATCTCGATGATGCTTTGATTAGACAAGATCATATGGTTATGAAATTCTCTTCTTCGGTTCTACTTCTTCTTCTAAATTGGCAAATAGTGCTTCAATGTCCGATGTTCCTACTGACCAAGAGGCAGAGAACAGTTGAAATTGTGGATAATTTTGATGATGTTTTGCCTTCGGTGGTAACTCCGGTTGTTCCTTCCGATACAACTTCGATGATACTCCTTCTTCCGATAAGGGTGTTTCTGTGAATCTTCTTTGGTTTCTTCCGAAATGTTGTCAAGTGTGGAGTTAAGTGATTCTCGATTCAGAAACCGATCTACAACTTGATGTCGATAACATTGCCGATATGGGAAAGCGAGTTTGGTTCAAGAAGTTCGATAGATTGGCTAAGAAACATGAAGCTTCAAGGAATACTAATTTAGATCTTCAGCCGATGAATCAACATTTATTGAGGTTGGATCTGCTGAAGTTTTTCCGAAGGTAATCATGCGGTTTTGGTTAATTCGACACCGGTAAGCTTAACACCTGTATAGGCTGGATAAAACAGTTATCGAGTTCAACTTCTTGAAGGATATTCTTCATTTGGTGAATCGACATGATTTGAAGATGTTGTATGAACATGTCATTCAAGATTATAAGTCTCATCAAGCAACCGGTTCGGTTTATATTTGTTGGGTGATCTTCGTGTTATGTTTGATTCGATTCTCCACATGGTAAAGGGTATTCTATTTGGAAGAATTCTCATAAATGGGAGATTGAGAGTTGGAGATTTTATCCTCTCGCCTTGTGTTCGTGTAGTTCGGACTACATGTGGGATGATTTTGTGTATGCTATCGATAGGCTTTATCCTTTATCCGATACTTTATGGAAAGATCTTTGAGACACAAGTTGGAAGTGCCTCTAATCCGGTTGGCAATGATGACCTTCATGCTACTCAATGTGTTGGTTTGATTAAGAATCAACTTCTATCACATAAAGGTTCATCTTGATTGTAATATTTGTTTTCTTTCTTATTTAAAAAAAAAAAAAAAAAAAATGCTTTTGGTTTTATCTAACTTTTCTTGCGTGTTTGTTGTATATTTTTGGTTATTGACTCACCCGATATACTTTGGGTATGTCAAAGAGTTAGCTAGTCCAAAGGGTACTTTGGTAAAGACACATCAAACTGTTGATAGTCGTAATGATTTGCTAAAATCATAGGGTATGCAACCACCTATGCTTTATTGCCGAGTGTTGTATGGTTTTCAATTCACCATGGTTTGTTCCTGTTTGGAATCCAAGAATTGGCTAGCCCACTTGTATATGGCTTGTGGTAAAGGCGGTGGCATTCCATATTTGGTTCTCAATTCACCAATTCTAAGAATTGACTAGTCCCGAGCAAACGCCATGTGTAAAGACATTTCAAACCGCTTATATGGTTCTTGGTTTGCCCATAAATCGATGGTTATCATGTACCATAGTTTACTTAACTTAAACATTTGGCTACTCCAAAGAGTGATGGCTATTAGTAAAGAGACATCAAATCCATTTATTTTCAATGATTCACCTCTCACCGGGCGTTAACACACCGGATGTGATGAGAATAGTATGAAACTAACTCATTTTGATGTACCTATTGTCATTTGTTCTTTGCAAAGATATGGAGTTTCAAAGTTTGTCATTATAGAGATGTCATTGTTTTGATTCTTTCTTCGCGATGTTCGTGTACAATCCTCCGGTGTCAGTAAGATCTATCAAGAACCGGAACTTAACAAGTCAAATTCCGTTTAGGGAGGATTGTTGGGAATTATGTGAAAGTCTCGATTATGCCGATATTAATGCCGAAGTGTTTCTCTGAAGTGAAGTAGATTATCAAGACTTATTCTTTGAAGAATAATAGTGATTAGTTTGATTCTGTGGAAGTGTTTATTCCGTGTTTAGTTTATTTAGTGTGGATATACATGAGCTTTATTAGG
This sequence comes from Chrysanthemum lavandulifolium, assembly GCA_022545495.1. Classification (NCBI taxonomy): domain Eukaryota; kingdom Viridiplantae; phylum Streptophyta; class Magnoliopsida; order Asterales; family Asteraceae; genus Chrysanthemum; species Chrysanthemum lavandulifolium. The sequence goes on along the minus strand of CM040241.1, from coordinate 232,098,364 downwards.
AAGTGATTGTGTATATCTTATTTAGTTTTATGTTTATACGTTTCTTGGAAAACGGTTTAGCGATATTGTTTAGGGTTCCTTATCTATAAAAGGAACACATTAGAAAGGTTTATGTACCGATTGGAAAAACTCAGTTTTAGTTATTATAAAGATCCATAGAGGATCAAGAAGTTCTTAGTTATTTACTTGTGTTTATATTCCGCTGATAAACATTAGTAGTAGAGATTGTCTTTTATGGTGCTTGTGATTGATTGTCTTTTATGGTGCTTGTGATTACATAGGCATACATAACGATCCACGAGCTCAAGATCTATCAAGGTCTTTGTCTGTTTCAACATTTATATATATTACCCCAATTTAAGCATCTTTCAAACATTTTTTTTTAATTCTCTCTACCGAAAAACACATTCTTGCAAGTATGAATTCAAATGATGATGATTTTTAATCATTCCGATGCTGATGATGAAAATGACATTTTCTTTTTGACGTAACCTTATCAGTATCACCAATTGTTGCAACAACAAGCTCAAAGTTTACGTACGCGTAATCCAAACTGTGAACGTGATTTTGCTAAAGCACGTTTTGTTAGTTTTATGGATATAAATTAGTAGACGTGAGTTAGGATCGAACTCGAGACTATGGGATTGCACACTTTACGTATGAGAATTTAAAGTTAATAATTAAATATAAATGTTATATTTATTTATTTATTAAACGAAATAACTAATGGACGTTAAGTAGTTAATGCAATGGACTAACGGTCGTTAAATGTTTATGGAAAAGGATCAAATTGCAAAAGTTGGGAAGGTTCCGGAATCCCTTAAGGGGACTCCAAACCGATCGGCCATAGGGACAAAACAAGGAAAGAAAAACCAACTTGTTCACCAAGTTTGCTTGGGTATATAAACAAGGCTTGGGGTTTTATTTTTCCATATCTTATGCTCATTAGCTAAACCCTAAAAATTGTTTTGTGTGTGTTTTCTTTGTCCAAACCGATCGGCCAAACACATTTGGGTGTCGATCCATTCTTTTCCAAACATCAAGTTATTTGGTTTGATAAAAACTAGCGTTACTTTAATTCGGTTTAGTACGTGTGTACAAGAACATAGTAATAACATACTTTTGTTATTATCTTGGATTGAATTACAAAAAGGTAAGGGGAAATTCATATAATCCTAACTAAATCAAATTAGGGTTCATCCGTTGCTAGTTTGTGGATTTGATTCTTGTTCGGCTATAATCAAGAAAAGGTACGCATATTCTTTTATGTTAATTAATTATTCGTTAATACATCCTATACGCTTCGCACTATTACTTTGATGTTTTGTGATTATTTATTTGAATGTCTTGATATATAATTCCAACGGTGGCATCACGAGTCATTGGTTTTAATGAGTAATTAATTACATAAGCGTAATAAAACAAATACTTGTATGTTGTTTCACATGTTAATCTAGGGTTTATGTTTTATTTATGTTTGGTCGATTTTTAATTAATGGGCGTTCCCTATTTTTTATGTCACACATGTATAAATTTTAGGGTTTTAAAAATTGTTTGCTATAACCTTATTAAAACCTAAATTAATATTGATTACGTGATTAATTCATGAATAATTTGTTATGTGTCATGGAATTTTATATGCGATCTTGTGACTTATTTGTATAAATTGTTATGATATCCATGATTATACATGCATGTTAGTCATGGATAAGTTGCTTTGATATATTGTTTAATTGTTGAGACATATTTATTTACGATAAATCTTGAATTGAGAAGACTCCAATATATATATATATATATATATATATATATATATATATATATATATATATATATATATATATATATTAATGAATCAATTATGTGCAATTTGGTATAATTTAATTAAGGGTTTACGAATCGATTCATCGATGTATGTGGTTCACTTTCTATTGTTGGGTGAAAACCCTAAATTAATATATACATTAATTTAACCTAGATATTGATTATTAATAGGGTTTTATCGAATAAGTTGCATGTGGCTACTTGTTTACACGTATAAATTGTTTATTATGCGCATTGTTTTTAATAGTTTATTTTTATTTGTTACTTGTTTGTTTATTATGTTAGACGCTTTTAAGCAAAGGTAATTTTGAATAGAAAATAATCTGGACTAAACAATGGCGAAATTTGATTTGTTTTGAAAGAGTTAAGTTTTCAAAAGTTTAATTGATTGGTGACTTTAGTACAATGATGAACAGCTCACCCATTCGAATGAACTATAAAGGGTTATTTAAGAAGTGCACAAATACACCGAATGGATGTCTAAGGTTATGCGTTTGCGCTTACGGTCCTCGCCCTCCAGAAGTTCGAATGGAGCTACTTAGTAAGCCATAAAATGTACAAGCTCGTCTTAAGGCTAATTAGTTTTAATTCCATGCGCCACTTCGGTGGTAATTATCCCAAACACTAAGTGTTTACACTTATGCAAAAGTACGGTATAATGGACGATAATTAACACTAAATTCCTTGATTGGTGAACCCAATACCTCATCAAGACTTTGATAATTTGATCTTTAAGAATTGGTAATAAAAAGTTTTTATTAAATTATGCTACAAGATGAATGCATGACATCTTTGTACATATTTGATTTGACCACATAAAATCAAAACTAGTACCCTTTTAAATTAAGAATATGCCATCTAATTAAAAGGAACACTTGAAGTTGCAATTTACGCCATGACAAGACTTGGCTAGATTGTAATGGAGAGGTAAATCTCTATGTAAAGTCGGACCTTACATGGACATATTTGCGCTTCTTAAGTTAGACACTTAAGTTGAGTAGGAAGTGATACCGGACTCAATGGCATAAGATGGGATGAAACATGTTTATATTTGCAATAGCGTTGGAAAATATAAATCCCAAAATGATCTAGGAGTTGGAAATTGTTTGCCAATTAATGTTCGATGATTACCTTATTATGTATTTTCGTTACTAGTAGATCAAGCGATGTAATGAACATATGATAATTTGGATCCTAGTTTTCGAGAAAATTATATGGTTATATGTTTATATTACCTTTGGGCATATTCATTTTCTTGAAAAGTGTATTATCGAAAATACTAATACTTGAACTTTTTCTCGTAGAAATGGCTCAAAACACCGATAACACTAACATCGCTCTAAATTATGCGCTCAAAAGCTTTTTGATCGAGAAAAGTTGATCGGCTCTAAGAATTTCAATGATTGGCACCACTCTTTGAGAATTGTCGTAGAGTTCTTGACAGTTGAAATATCTTTATGAACCTTGCCCCTTGAACCAACCGGGTCCTAATGCTACCAAGCTCAAAAGGACGAGTGGAAACCTGAGTATAAGCGTCATAATGATGTGGCTTGTCTTATGTTGGGAACAATGGAATCGCTCTTCAAAAGCGGTTTGAACATTATTTCCCATATAATATGCTCAATGAACTTGAACTATGTTTGAGAAACCAACCGCCGTCGAGATTTATGACTTGACCGACGCTACACAAACAGAGGCAAGGAGAGGGTAAACCCGTAAGTGCTCATCATGGACCAACTAAAAGCACTTGGCAAAACTTATGATGATGATATGGATGTGAATCGATTAATAGATCCCTTAACAAGGATTTTAATGGTTTTGTCGAATTTCAATATACCAATCGCGTGGGAAGGCGATTCATCGACCCACACGCATTGCTAATTGACTATGAGAAAGGGTTGCCTCAAAAGGTTCCTACCGCCGGTACTTGCTATTGTGGTGGAAGGATTAATAAGCCAAAACCGCAGTCTGCGAACAACAAGAAGCGGGAAGGGTAAGGGAAAGGTTGACAAAGGTAAAATGTTATGGCCTATCAACCTCAACCCAAAAGAACCCTACTCCTAGGAAGGATAATCCTAAAGGATCAAGCATGCCACCATTGCAAGACAGTTGGGCATTGGAAGAGAAATTGTGTCTCTATCTTGATGAATTGCGGACAAATAAGATGAACGTCGGGTCCTCGGGTCGGTCCTTCGTGTAATTTATTTGTCATTGAATTATTTACTCTAAATCATAAAAATTTCGGGTATATGATACGGGCGTGGTATTCACATTTGTAATACACCGCAGGGTTTAGAGTGGAAAGGAAGGCGGCCTATGGGGAGCAATATCTCGCACGCGGGAAATGGCGCATATGCAATTGTTGAAGCCATATGAACGCTTAGTTTAGTATTGCCTTCTGCTTAGTATCATTATTGAACAATTGTCATTACGCACCTTCTATAATTAGAGGTGTTGTTTTTTCGCTTTGTTGGATGATGGTTTTACCTATACTATTTCACGTAATGGAATTGATGTTTCTTTAAATGGTGTATTTTATTTTAAAGCAATTATCTGAATGATGTGTTTGAAATTGATGTGATTGAAATGAATCTAACAATAATAATAATTCGATGTTTAGCATTAACAAGAAGATAAAGTTAGACTTGAATTCTTCTTATCTTTGGCATTGTCGACTTGCTCATATAGGCAAGGCTCGCATGCATAAGTCGCAACAAGAAGGGCTTTTTCAAAATATCAATGATGAATCATTTGATAAATGTGAGTCATGCATATCCGGGAAGATGACTAAGAAACCTTTCATAGCAATATGGAGAGGCTTCGATCTACTTGGTCTTATTCATACCGATGTGTGTGGACCACTTAGACATGTGTCAAGAGAGGTGCTAGCTACTTTAACCCTTCTCGATGATTTCACCGTTATGGTTATGTTTATTTATAAGCATAAACATGAGGTGTTTGAAACATTTAAGGTTTTCAAAGTCAAGTAGAACCGCAATTGGGAAAGAAGATTAAACCTCTTCGATCCGATAGAGGAGGCGAGTATCTAAGCCAAGAGTTTAAAGATTACTTAGTGAGAATGGAATTGTCCAGAATCTCACTTCTCCATATACTCCACAACAAAATGGTGTATCGAGAGAAGAAATCGTACATTGTTGGACATGATACGATCTATGTTTAATCTTACCACTCTACCTTTATCCTTTTGGGATTATGCTTTGGAATCACTGTTCGATTCTAAATATGGTTCCCACAAAGAAGGTTGATAAGACACCATATGAAATATGGCATGGTAAAGCTCCTAACTTTGTCTTATTTAAAGGTGCGGGGTTGCGAGGCGTATGTTAGGCGTGACTCGTGCAGATAAACTCCAACAAAGATCAGAAGTGTATCTTCGTAGGATACCCTAAGGAAACTATGGGTTACTACTTTTACTATCCAACCGAAAATAAAGTAATTGTTGCTAGGTATGGAGATTTTCTTGAAAGAGATCTCAGATCTCAAGAATTCGATGGGAGAGTTTATGATCCGGAAGATGATCAAGAAGATGCATTACCTTCGAAAACACTAACGATTTCCCAGAGAACACGATAGTTTGGGTCCTCCACCGAAGTTGAAGTGATTTTCCGTTCAGAGATTCGTAAGGAATATACGTGCACCGAACGCCTATGTCTTAACGTAAAGGTTGAGGAAACTATGTTAGAGATCTTGGAGAGCCTACTAGTTATAAAGTCGCCATGGCAAGTCCCGACAAGGAGAAATGGCAGTTGCAATGAATGGGGAAATGCAATCCATGAGAGAAAATGAAGTCTGGTGAGGTTGACTTACCTCCAAACGCCTCGGTGGTTGGGAGTAAGTGGCTCTATAAGATTAAGACCGACATGGATGGCAATGTACACGCCTATAAAGCTCGTCTAGTTGCGCAAGGTTTTACTCAAACTTATGGCATTGATTACGAGGAGACCTTTTCTCCGTAAGGCATATTAGAGCTATTAGAATTCTCATAGCTATAGCGGCATACTATGACTATGAAATATGGCAAATGGATGTCAAAACCGCTTCTTAAATGGTCACTTAGATGAAGACATCTATATGAAGCAACCCGAGGGGTTCGTGAATCCACAATTTCCAAACCGTATGCAAACTTCAAAGGTCCATTTATGGATTGAAGCAAGCATCAAGGCAATGGAATAAAAGATTTGATGAAGAAATCAAAAGGTATAGATTTATTCAAAATCTTGATGAGCCATGTGTATATCACAAAGTTAGTGGGAGTGATGTAATTTTCCTAATTCTTTATGTCGATGACATATTAATTATGGAAAAGACATTCCAAGTATGCAAAATGTTAAGGCATATCTTGGGAAGTGTTTTTCCATGAAGGATTTAGAGAAGTCGCATACATTCGGGAATCAAGATCTACCGAGATAGGTCAAAACGGTTAATTGGTTTAAGTCAAAGCGCTTACATTGATAAAATATTGAAGAGATTCAAGATGCAAAATTCCAAGAAAGGATATTTGCCGATGGAAGTAAAGCATGGCTTATGTAGCGATATGTGTGCTTCAACACTGCCGAGGTGGCACGCATGCGTAAAGTTCCTTATGCTTGGTGTAGGATCTATTATGTATGTTGTGAGATGCACAAGGCCGGATGTATCGTTCGCTCAAAACATGACCAGTCGATATCAACGTAATCCGGGTGAACTTCATCGGATTGTCATAAGCATATTCTAAAGTATCTTAGAAATACTAAAGATATGTTTTGGTGTATGGTGGAAATCCGCATACGAGCTTGATGTTACTGTGTTTCGTGATGCGTCTGGCGCAGTGATAAAGATGATACGAAGTCTCGGACGGGTTATGTCTTTGTCATCAATGGAGGAGCAATTGATGGAAGAGCAAGCGAGTATGATTGCGATGTCCATGACGAAGCGAATACATAGTCGCTTGGAAGTCGCAATGGAGGTCGTTGATTAGGAAATTCATTTCGTGGCTTGGTGTTATGCCTTCAATTGAATCACCTATTGATATGTATTGTGACAATTCTGCGCAATCATATTTGCCAATGAACCCAGAGTCATGAAGGGCACGGACATTTTCTACTAAGTATCACTATGTTTGGGAACAAGTCCAGAAGGTGAAATAAATCTACTAAAAGTTCACACGAGATGATAACTTAGTGATCCGCTCACTAAGGCTTTAGCTAAAGACAAACTTGTTGGACTTGCCAATGGAATTGGACTTCGTTTAGCTAAAAGTTTCATGCATAACTGTGATTAGTATTTGGATAAAGGATATTGTAAAACATTTATTATTTTGATGAAATAAAGTTTGGATTATGTTTATTTTCATTTATAATATTGTTGTCCTATATTTGCATGTTTAATCCGTGAGTAACTAAGTTATTCTAAATGTCCGTTGTCGATTAATGATATGGGAGTATCATTAAACTAAGACAAATCTGAGAGATGTGGTAGAATATACTTGAAAGTATATTGATGAGAATGCATACCAATTTCGGATGATATTCAATGAATTGAATATAGGACTTATCCCAACTACATAATTTACTTTGTGGATATTGTTATAAGTAAATTATGAATAGTTATCCTCGGACTTGAGATACCGGATAAGTGTCATAAATGTAGTGCATTTACGTGAAGCAACTTAACGCTATACGAATCGGTAGTCATAAGGGTTGTTTTCTAAGTGTTACAAAGTTTGTGGGTTATTCTTGTAGTCAAGATAGAATTTGTTCCTTCAAATTTATTTGGAGTTTAATCTTCTGGGCCCTCGTAGGGTTGACAAGATGTTTGTCGGCCGCACTCCAAATCTCCCTAAATATGTTTAGATGATTCGTAATCTTGGTCAATCACTTACAAACGAGAAATGAATAGTTATATAAAGAATGACTTAATTCCATATCTTTATTTAACGTGGTATTAGAAACAAAAGGATAATAATAATGAGAAATCATTAAAGGTTTTCCAGAGCCTTGCTCGAGTTGTACTAGAGGCATCGAAGTGTTGCTAGACGCTAACCGAATGTGATCACTCTATTAAGATATATCCAAGTGGGAGTCGTTAGTTTTATGGATATAAATTAGTAGACGTGAGTTAGGATCGAACTCGAGACTATGGGATTGCACACTTTACGTATGAGAATTTAAAGTTAATAATTAAATATAAATGTTGTATTTACTTATTTATTAAACGAAATAACTAATGGACGTTAAGTAATTAATGTAATGGACTAACGGTCGTTAAATGTTTATGGAAAAGGATCAAATTGCAAAAGTTGGGAAGGTTCCGGAATCCCTTAAGGGGACTCCAAACCGATCGGCCATAGGGACAAAACAAGGAAAGAAAAACCAACTTGTTCACCAAGTTTGCTTGGGTATATAAACAAGGCTTGGGGTTTTATTTTTCCATCTCTTGTGCTCATTAGCTAAACCCTAAAAATTGTTTTGTGTGTGTTTTCTTTGTCCAAACCGATCGGCCAAACACATTTAGGTGTCGATCCATTCTTTTCCAAACATCAAGTTATTTGGTTTGATAAAACTAGCGTTACTTTAATTCGGTTTAGTACGTGTGTACAAGAACATAGTAATAACATACTTTGTTATTATCTTGATTGAATTACAAAGCGGTGAGGGTAATTCATATAATCCTAACTAAATCAAATTAGGTTCATCCGTTGTTAGTTTGTGGATTTGATTCTTGTTCGCTAGAATCAAGAAAAGGTACGCATATTCTTTTATGTTAATTAATTATTCGTTAATACATCCTATACGCTCCGCACTATTACTTTGATGTTTTGTGATTATTTATTTGAATGTCTTGATATATAATTCCAACACGTTTGTTGGCTGAATATTTTGGTGATAATCCAAAATATCTGGAGTACTATTTTAGACATCGATATCATACGAGTAGGAAACTATTTTAGAAATACTCGAAGATATATCTACTTATACTTACGATCCTCTTCGCGAGCATTTTGAATGTCTAAATCAGTTTTAGTGTTATTATGAAATGCACTACCGTCATACGCCAATTGGCATACGGCACAACACCTGATGTATTTGATGAATATTTACAAATGAATGAACATTTTGCATGTGATTATCTAATTTTTTTTTACTATGTGCATTATTGATTTTGTAAATGCCTGAGTTTTTAAGGAAACCCGACTTTAATGATATTCAAAATTTATATGCAACATATAAGAGGGTTCATGGGTTTCCGGGAATGCTTGAAAGCATTGATTGTATCCATTGAGAATGGACTAACTGTCCGAAAGCATGAAACGGGGAATTTGGAAGAGGTGATAAAAAGTATCCAACTATAATGCTTGAAGATGTTGCGTCGTACAATTTGTGTATTTGGTATGCATTTTTTAGGGTAGCGGGTGTGAAGAACAATCTTAAAGTTTTAAGTACTTCTTCGTTATTCGTCGACCTTATCGATGACATCAGCCTTGTGGCTCCGTTTGAAGTAAATGGAATTACATATGAAAAGGGCGTTACCTAGTTAACGGGATTTACCCACAGTGGACAACTTTTGTTATATCATTTACGGTGTCTAGGGGTGTTCACGGGGCGGTTCGGCTCGATTCGGTTAGAGATTTTAACTATCCATAGCGGGGCGGGTAGTTCATTTTACTATCCGAAACGGAACCGTACTAGGCGGGTAACCGGACACGCGGGTACCCAAAATGAGCGGTTACCCGCGGTTCGGGTCACAGTTAACCATTTTAAAAAATTAATCGAATTGAATCGGACAAACAATAACATAAATTAGAACGTAATATGTCAATTGTAGTAAAATTAAATAACATTGAAAAGATTTAAGTCATAATAATGTTGTTCTGTCGCAATAAAAGCATTCAAATTATCATATGTAACAAAATAACTAATACTATTTATTTGACGTTTATAAGTACGATCACTTTAATCATATGTAATCCATGGCGTTAATAAATGATCACATTAGGTAAGTAAAATGCGTTATACGATAAAAGTAATGCAATAAGATAGTTAATACTTGTACATTTTAAGAATGGTTTGTTGAAACCTACATGTATATAATAGGCGGTTCGGTTCGTGTAATCATGATAACTCAGTAAAACCGAAACCTAACCATGATAAGCGGGTTTTCCGGTTTCGGTTTTCTCGGTTTCGGTTTCTTGGTTATCGGTTTTACGGTTTCGGATTGAGCGGATCGGCTCGGTTCGTCGGTTTCTCGGATTTTTTGAACACACCTAACAGTGGCACAAGACGAGAAACATGATTTATTTAAAAGGCGACAGAAGGTGCACGAAAGGATGTTGAACGAGCTTTTGGTGTCCTCTAAAGACGTTGGGAAATTATACAACAACCGAATTGTACTTGGACTATCAACAAGCTATGAAGAATCATGTACACATGCATCATATTGCAAATATGATTTTGATAGATCAAAATTTTGCGATAAGTGAATCAACGAATTGTATATTAGCCCGCAACCAAACATACAACGTACTTGGATTAAGAGATGCGCTGTACAACGGAAGAAAGCCAAAGAATTACGTATTAAACAAACACACGAAACTCTTTAACAAAATTTTATAGAGCATCTTTGGCAACGAAATCAATAACAAAATTAGTTTATTTATAATTTGATGTATTTTTATATTTTTATATTGTTTTTAACTTTGTTTTTGTATTTTTTTTTTTAAATTTTCGTATTGTAATTTGTATTTATATTTGAATGAATAAAAAATAAGTTGCTTTGAAAAAATGTAAACGAAATAAAATGGTGGGTCTTAAAATGGATGTTTTTGCTTGAGCGATTAGTGAAAGTGTAAAACCCTAAAATCTAAAGCTTGTGAAATGACCATTTTACCCCTCAAATTCAATATTTATAAAATATGTACAATATCCTAAGCTCATTAAATATATTCTTAACCTAACTTATAGAATATTTTGCAAGCCTTAATCCACATCGCCATAAAAAATGACACTTGAACTTGACATGAGATTTGAGGCGTAATGAAATTGAGAAGCTATAATCGTCAATCTATAACTTGTACAAAAGTCGACATACTATGAATAAATGCATATCACCCGTTCTTACGTGCGTGGGCGTGGTCGTATATACAAAGTTACAACCATTGCAAGGTAAGATTAAAAGCCCATATACAAGTGTAATTTAAAAAAAAAAGAACTAGCCTTGGGCCTACCTTTTTACTCAGGCCGAACAAACACCCTATTTTCCCCATTCCATCTCATTTACGTTAACCTACTTTTCACACTTTCAAGCACACATGAAACCCTAACTACACAGGTGGCGGCATCCTCTTCTTTTTCCCTTTTCCATTCGACCTAAAACAAAGCAGGAGGCTATGATAATGAGGTTGCTGTGATCGTGGTTCTGGTTCAAAAGCGGATGGTGGTCGTGGGTCCTAGCCAAGGTGGAAATGTGTTTTGGTTTGCTCTTGGTCGGGGTGTGCGTGGAGTTCCATTTTCCGTCATGGGTTTAGTGGTCCAAGTATTGCCACTGTCGTGGGTTTATAGCACTCAATGGTGCCTTGGTTTGAACTGTTTCGTCCATTGTTCTTCTTCTTTGGTTACAAAGATTCGTTGAAGAAGACGTGGAGTTGTTTCCTTGTGTTCATTCATTCGTTTGCTTTCCGTTCATTGGCGTTAAGGTACATATATTCTATCCCTTATCAGTAGGGGTTTCTCATGACTTTCTCGTCCTTCGACTTTGTTTCACTCATGATATTTCATTGCTATGATTCCATTGCTATTGACCCTTTGATATTGACCCATTGCTAGTGACCCCTTTGTTATTGACCTCTGTTACTGAACCTTTGCTATTGAACTTTTGCTATTGACTTGTATTGTTGAAATCTGTGCTATTGAACCTTTGATATTGAAACATTGATATTGGACCTTGATATTGAGCTATTGCTATGAACCTCTGAATTGTGAACCATTGATATTGAACCTTTGATTGTGAAGACCTATATATTGCTACACTTTGAACCTTTGTTTGACCCTTCAGATTGATACCCGAGCCATTAACTAGGCATGGGGGTTCCATGTCCGTGTCATTGATGCACCAATGGCATGACTTTAATGTGGTTGAGTGATGTTCCACACCGTCCCTATTTTGTATTGATTATGCCATTGAGATATATTGTATGGCCACTATTGTTTTGCGTGGCGTATGGATGCATCCTAGATTTGTATTGTATTGATATTGATATATTGTTTTGGTGATGCGGTGCGTGCAATACACCCCTCACATTTTGGGAGCTAGCTACTCCACAGTTACCGAGGTCTCCCTCATATTGGTTTGGTATTCCGAGGTCACCCTCCAATACAATGGTTACTATTGGTTACTTGGCTACTATTGCCACTATTGATATGGTTTGTTTTGTTGGCTCGGGATAGATTTCGACAACCCTTACACTTTTGATATACCTATATTGTACCTTCCGGATTCCCAACGCACCATATTCTCGAATTGACCGCCCTTATCCAATACCTTATATGACTCACTCTACTACCAAGATATATATGTTCCATTGCTTTGATCTGTTACACTCTCATTCCGCTATTTTGCACTATCGCTCCATTCACGCACTCGGGTTATTATACGCTTATTAGATTTGATTATGCTATTCATTTCTTATGTGACTATTGATTTCCCTACTACGATATGACTAATATGCGGTTATCTGATTTGCCTGTTTTCATCTGATGATATGTGATCTCGCTGTTATGTGACCTCTGAATTGTCTGTTGACATGCTAGTGTGTAATCGATAGTTTTGTCTGTTGTTATGTGTACTTCGTTCAGATAATCTTCGTGGACTATGACTATCCGTTGTATCCTTATCCGCTTATGGTTGACCTGCCATGTTTACATATCTGTCTATGCTACGGATTGATTTGGTTAAATGGTTCAACTTATGACGTCTGGCTTGTTAATTTATTTAGTTGCCTTGCTATGTCTTTAATTCATTTAATTATAGTGTTATACCGTATTCCTACTTGTTACGTGCGACCGCCATGTTTTGACTACCGTTATGATAATCGATTATGTCTTCAACTAAGGGTTTTGACCCGTGTGAATTGCCATGCTCACTTATTAATTAATTGCTTCCGCTTTCTGTAGATATCGGTTTGGCTTGTATGTCTTCGATTTCTGAATTGATTGTATGACATATATGTTGTGTGGATGAGACGCCCGCTATGCTTGCTTATGTTTCAGTTCTTGTATGCCTTGTTTATACGTGCTTGTTTATATGTCTTGATGCTTTGCTTTGCTTTGCTTCGTTCTCCTTATATCTGCTCGTTTTGGATATCTCAGATAATTGTGTTCTCGCAGATCCTCTTTGACTCATTATTCTCATTTCGTTGCGACTTTGTTATCCGCTTCCTTTGTTTCATTTGCATTTGATTTCATTTAGCTTTCGCTCGTTATATCCGCTCACCGGCTTTTTAAGCTCACCGCATTTCTTTTCTGCGGCGGGTTTTAGGTTTGAAGATGGGCTTGATCAATGAGAGGTGGATTATCCGGTGGACTAACCCTAGTTACCTTATTATTTGGACTTATTTTGGCGGGCTTTTGTTTTGAGATTTCATTTTATCTTAGACATTTTGGATTTTGTAATTTTCCTTGTAAATCATTGTTTAAATGACTTGATACTTTATTCTTAAGACTTCCGCTTTTAATGGTATGTTCGATATGACACCGTAACGCTGACACTTTTACCCTTGTCGGGTAGGGTGTTCTGAAAGAGTATTTTAGTATGTGAATGTGAAATGAAGGAAATACTGAGGTGGAGGTGATGGTTCTAAAAGGCGTGATATGGCGGTGTTACGCTAAAGCGTGAGGCTTGGCATTCACGTTACGAGATAGACTAAGGTGTCGGCTCTAGGCGTGACATGAGATGAGGCGTGAAAAAGCGCGCTAAGGCACGAGATTTGACACTTTTTTTAAATTCAACTTCGTTGAAAAAGATATTTTTTGAAAGAAATGAATAAGATTACATGCAAGGATAGTAAGTTTCTCGACTTAATTCTTCGTGTAAAACATTTTTTCCAAACCCGATATACACGAAACCTATAAATATTTTTATATTTTGTGTCATTTTAAGTTACACTTTAGAAATACTATAGCTTCGTCATGGCTCCTAAAACGTAAAGTTTGGTTATACCGCCACGCCACGAACTCATACTATTTTAAACCTTGTGTGCCGCACCCATTGCTCTAGCCTTACATTAAAAATGTCCTTGTCAATGTCAAAGTCAAAACTAGACATATAGCATGGGTTTCAGGCAAACATTCCTCATTCCCTCCACTTCACTTACACGCAACTAAATTCAAAGCAAATCTCAAATCCCAAGAACCCAAATAGTTAATACTGTACCAAATTTATTGTTTTGATATTATTCCAATTTGTAATCAAATCTACCCAATAATATCACTCTCTTAACTACATATATATTTTGCAGCATTTACTTGACTTGAAACACTGTGATGATCCAAAATGGCTAAAAGAAGATGGCTAAGTCTTATCAAGAGGTTCTTCATCTCAGAAACATGTCAAAATAAAGCAAAGGTATGTTAGATACCGAGAAATAACATTTTAAAATAAAGTATATGTGGGAAAAAATTAAGACCAAAATACGAAGATAAAAAAAGTTTAAATGCCAAACATATTATGAGAAATAAACTAGATAGACTAGAACATTAGTAATATTTCATTTCAATGCTAAGAACGATACAAAGGATCGGGTAACACCAATGTAGATTAACAACACAAAGTATATGTCTCCATAAGAAAACTTAATCATGGGGAACACGGCGATGAGTGTTAAGGCGATGAGTATGGGCGATGTACACCATGTTTGTGACACCCAGCAAATCCCACATCGGCCGTGGCACGGAGATGTTGGGCTCATAAGATAACATTCGCCTTACAATGACACAACGCGCTTTATGGTCTCATCGGGTGGAGTTCTTAGGAACTCGCGCTAAGCTGTTTCATGTGAGAGTACCGCTTGGGTGACCACGAAGTCTTCAAACGAGGCCACAAAACAAAGACGGAGCCCTCACGGCAAAAGTTTTATTGTCATCGATGACAAGGGGTGTTACAAGTGGTATCGAGCCACCCCGAGCCGCTCGGGATGGTAGGCAAACCTCATCGAGACGATGAGTCCCTGGGAAGGTGAAGGACACCCTGTAAATCCACATTACCCACGGAGAGATGCTCATAAGATAACATTCGCCTTACAATGACACAACGCTTCAGTGGTTCATCTGCGGGTGAAGTTGGCAGAAGCAGGCAAAGGCTATGCGAGAGTAGTAAGCAGTGACGGTCGAAGTCTTCAAATGAGGCCACAAAACAAAGCCGAGCCTACTGGTAGCGGACAATATCAGGTGATAAGCGGGTGTTACAATGTTAATGAAGATCCTTCTTGGTTTTAGTTTGAGATGATATGAGATGAGAAGGAAGATGAAGTTTGAATGAGAGGTAATTTTGAAAGTGAAAGATTTGAAAATGAGGGTTCAGTGGAGAAGTGATGGAAGGGATATTTATGGGAAGGAGGAATTTTTGAGATTTGTTTTGTTTTATTATTAGAAAGATATGATTTTTGGATTAAGTGAAATAAAACACAAATTCTATAAACATATATTTTAGACGAAAGAGTAACACGTGATGCAAGAAAAGTTTCAACAAGTTACATGTAATATATGAGTATGTGAAAGATAATCATATAAATTCCTATGTAAGCATACTTATTATTTAAGCTAATGTTATTTAGAGATAAGTGAAATCATACCTCTAATGCACTTAGAGTGTCTTTACTAATGACAAAACAAATGTCAAGAGACAACCCTGTTCCTTCAGTATAAAATACCTTCTGGGGAAGGTATTCTTGTTACCAAGCAATTCCTATGGCTTGATAGGTATGAGCTTTAACTAAGCAAACACAAAGAAGGTTAGGCATTAAAAATAAGAAAATGTTGTCATCTAATCAACATTCAAACAAGGTGTTTTAAAATATGGTTTTGTTTTTTTTTTTTTGTAAAAGACCTTCTTGTAGTTTTCAATTAAACATGGATCATATCAAGTTTTAAAGTAATATACTCTAAGAAACTTGGTAACGAAGCTCGATACCAAGGAAACTAGTAGGGGGTTGAAGTTTTACCGATTAAAACTTGGTTTTAAACTATTTAGATCGACTTATGTCAATCTATTTAAACATGTGTGTTGATGTTGATAGACAAGCATATATAAATATGTAATGAGAATATAAGAAGCACAAAACCACAACGCGAGTATTTATAGTGGTTCTCACAAGGACACCTTCCTCGCCCTACTCCACTCCCCAAGTCACCTACCCGAGAGTTTGTAAACACTACGACACCAACTTAACTTAGAGGTTTCTTCACAACGTAGCCACTCTTTATTCTAAGCAAGGCTAGATACGGGTTCTTCCAAGGTAGAACCAAACCTATCACAACGTCGCTTACCCTTTATCCCAGATTAGGCTAGATACCGAGTTCCATTACAATGGAGGAACTACTACCCAACACTACAACAATAACTAACCACAAAGGAGATCCACCTTATAACAACATCAACAAGGATATCAATATCCTTTGACCCAATACTAATCTATCTTGTACATCGAGCACACCATATCGAATTGTACACCTTAGGCACCTTTCACTAATGCCTTTGACTCGATCTCAAGGCACCCTTCCTAATGCCTGTGACTGACTTCTAGACACCCTTTACTAATGCCTTTAGCCTCGACTTCTAAGCACCTTCACTAGTGCTTTCATACGGACGCTCGATACCTTTCACTAATGTCTTCGCCTTAACCCTTTAGACATCTTTCATTAATGTCTTCAACACTACACTTTATGAGAAAGAAGAGAACTATCAACAAGAGAACCTTAGTAGTCTTGATGATAACGAAGCATGGCAACTCATGGACTCGCCGACTTCAAAAGTGGTGATCTCGCCTTTAAGAGGAACCCAGAGAATCACACAAAACAAAACTACATACATAGATCACTGATATGAGGTTAAAGAGTTTATAACTAAAGAGAAAATATGTGAGAAAGGGGTAAGGAATAATGAAATGACTCACTATTTATAGAGGAAAAATAGCCACTGCTCCACGGATCCCGGATCCTCACTGAGGATCCGTCTAGTATTATCGCGGATCCGTGGACGCCTCTTCGCCCATGGGTTTTGGGTCATGGGTTATGGATCATGGGTATCCAAGTAGATACAATGTATCTACAAGATGCAATGCATCTAGTCCATGGGTCATGGATTAGAGCCGAGCATCGGTCGGATCCCGACCGTCCCGACCCGACCGATAATACCGAATCCCGAATACACTCTAAAATCATACGAGTCCCGACCGATTTAGTCGGTTCGGTTCGGTCACCCGGGCATAGTCGGCCCAGATTCGGTCAAACGGCCTAGCCGAGTTCATGGTCCAAATTTACGTCATTTTGTTGCAAAATTAAACTTAATAACCGGGCCAGTCACAATTTAAGGAAAAAACACCTAGTAGAATCGGTAGGTAGTAGCGATCCCATTTCCAAAACAAAATGGCAAATGTTCATCATATGGCATATGCACTCATCTGTAATAGGTAAAGTGGAGACCAAATCAATGGGAAGAAGGCAATACTTTAGTGGGAGTTTGGTGGAGACCCATACAAAGTGCATACCAAGATCGATCAAGGCTTCACTAAGCATCGATGAGACTGACATGCCCCGCCACATATTCTTTCACCGCACATCCAAAACCATCTAAATGAATCGTGAAGAGGAAGTGAGAGGGTTTTGTTATGCGCTTCGAGTTAGAATAACAATGAAAGCACTTTTTTACTAAACCTAATAATGTTGGTCGGCGGGTTACTCGGGTTGTAGTCGTTTTAACCACCAATTCGATACCGATTAAGGAGAAATCAAACCGAGTCCCGACCGAACCTTAGTCGGGTGGTTTCGGTGAGTGTCGCCTCGGTCGGTTTATCGGGTTTGCTCGTTTCGGTTTTGTTTCACCCCTCATCATGGATTAAAACCGGTCATGGATAATATCCATATGTGACTTAATGATGTCACGAATGGGTTATGAGTCATGCTCCATGGGTATGGGTCATTGACTTTGGTTATACCCACTACATTTAATGTATTTGGTCAATGGGTCAAATACTTAAGTTTCTACCCATTTATATTACCTATTATAATACATACTAGTTATATATTTACCCAATATGTAAACACTAGTTGTTGTACATATGTATTACTAAATCATAAAATCACTTATACTTGTTTTAGTGTTTTATGAAAAGGCAGTTAGTAACTATATGGCTCAAACCATTTACGATTTTATTTGTTTCGTTAAAATGATTTTACGCTTGTTATCGACAAACATTAGAAGATCGAAATGTAAATAAACTTTTATCGCTTATTTGTATTAACAACCCTCCACCCTAAAATTATTGACATTCCAATATAGTAAGCAAATACAAAATTAAAACCAAAATAAATTTTTATTTATTCGCTTAACAAGAACAAAACTAACTTGCTAAAGGAGATGAGTCCTACAAGTTGCGACCAAAAGAAGACCTTTATAAAAATGAAAGGTCTAAAGTGTCGCCGCCATGTAGTGCCCAACATAGTCTAAGGATCATTCCACTATATTCGTATCTATCACGCGGTTCAAACACACACACACAACCTGGTCGTCCAAGGACCACTCAACCTCCAACACCGCCATTCTCAAACTTCGACTAATATAACTGAGTTAATCATCCTCACGAGTATAAATCGACACATCCACAGAGGGAGCAACTTTTTCTATGCAATATTGTCCATCAAAATTCCACATGTTGTAATTTTATCTCACTACTAACTTGTTTTTCAACACATAGCACATTTTCTTCTAAATATGCATCTCCCTTTATCAAATTTTCTCTCCATAATTTTGAATATTACTTATTTTACAATCTTATGTCTTGATTATTAAGTCATGGACTAGTGTTTTCACTTTTATGTATAGTTCGATGTTTGTTGTATTTGACATGTTACAAGAACATCAGGCGGTCAAGTGAAAGATTGCACTATATGCAGCATCTTCCCACTAACTGCTAACCGGTTTCCCTGTGGCCTCTCTGATTTCACTAAAGCATCATCATGCCCGTGAGTGTGTGTGCACTTTCTTCTGTTATCATCTAACGTGGAGCCTGTGAGATGATCGGATGACTCTCGTCTACTTCATCCATGTCCCTTTGCACACTACTCAAATTTATGCTGTACGCAAAAAATATAAATTCCTAAAAAGAATTGATTCGTGGGAACCTCTCCATTTATATTATGGTCAAGACTCAAGAGAACATGTTCTCCAATACATGTAACTTTTTTAGGAGCATAGATTCTTCAAGAAGGAAACGTCGTTATATAGAAGATATAGGTTACTAGAACTTCATTAACATTATATCATTGTTTTGTCAATTTTCATGTCAAAACATATCAGCATATTCTTTCATATATTGGCACTGGACTGAGATATTTTCACTAAATTTGGTACAAAACAAAGTATAATGATCATGAGTTGTTAATTTAGGACATTAGTAATGATATAAACCACTAAGAAATCAGTTGTCAACAGGGACGGACTCAGAATTTTTAAATGGGTGTTGCACAAAAAAAATCATAAGTACCAAAAAAAATCAACGTTACATAAATTGTAAAAAATGACAAACTAGTAGATAAAATACCTTGTCTCTTATTATTGACCTCTTCGACGTTTTAAGCCTTGAAAGCGCTTTATCACGTCTTTATTAGTAACCTTCGCAAATAATTATTTTTCTATGTTACAAATTAAAGCATTATTCATATAATTTTCACTCATTATGTTGCGGAGATTCGTCTTTATCAATTTCATTTCCGAAAAACATCTTTCTACGGTTGCGGTTGCCATAGGTAAGACTAAATAAAGCATCACTAACTTATAAATCAAAGGAAAAGAAATATGCTTCTTTCGTGTAACCATCAACGTAGCAATCTCGGAAATTCCTTTCAACTTCATAAAGTTTGTATCATGAATCACAGTCTCATAGTAGGGTCAAGTTCCCGCCTAAGAGAAAACCTATTCGCATCCGTAATATCATCTTGATAAAACGTAGTTAATATAATTATCTTTGATGCATCAAACATTGTAAATGAATCACATGGACTCAAGCTGACATATTAATAAGAAAGTCAATGCTTATCTCACCAAATCGATCTCCAAACTCTTGTATTTGCATATCCAAAATTGTGTTAAATATATCAATATCAAAATAGTGTCAATTCTTTATACCAGCTACTCGGTTTTTAGCAACACAAATTTCGTCCATCTTCAATGCTAAAATATGATGTTTTTCACAAAAAGAATTTACTATCTTCAAAAATGCATCAAACCCACTTGTTCTAAGTCTTACCAATGCTTGTTTTGTTCCTTTTTATCATTGAAACCGCCTCTACAATGTTTTGATCTCGTTTTTGAAGATATTTTGACAATAAATCCGCGATGAGCTCCATCAAGTGGGAATAAAACGAAAACTCAAACTTTTAAAAATATGATAAAATACCAGTTGCTTGATTTCGGTTCGACCATCAGGAGCTTCCTTTCCATATTTCAACACCTTAATAACCTTAGAAAAAAGAAAACAATCTCACAATTGTTTAGTAATGTCACGAACCCCACTTGCGTATCACCGTAGTCATATAAGCGAGAGCTCTTGATTTTCCTTTTCCATTTTCAATTACACCTTCACTAAGTTCCTTTTCTATTTTTGCTTGTAATTATCTCACACCATATCTTTTCTCTTACATGACGCGAAACCACATTTACCACACGCATTAGCTTTTCAAAGAATTTCATAACAACATCATGGTTTTTGTAACCGCCACAACCACTAAGCTGAAGTTGATGTGCAAAGCAATGTAATAGTGTCTTGAATGTTATCTTTTAATACAAAATCTTTTAAACCGTTGAACTCACCCACATATTGCTTTATAACCTTGGCCTCTTAACTGTTTCAAATTGAATAATAATTTCTAAGAGATAAAGTAACTAAAATTGTAATTTAGAATTTAGAATTTCAAAGACTTAATTATACAGTAATAATCTATGGTGTATTATTAGATTAATTAAATTGGGTAATGAAATTTTAGTGGAGTAGTGGAAATTTATTTTTACCTACAATTATATTTTAGGCTAAATAAAATGTGCATTAACTAAAGTTGATAAGATAAAAACAAAAGTAGCAAAAAACAATTGGTGTTGCGGATGAAGAAATGACGATTTTCAAAAAAAAATTGTATTTAAGAGCGCAAAAATGGGTGTTCTTGCACACACCCGACACCAATGGATCCGTCATGGTTGTCAAGAGTTTGAGACAACAGAAAAAGGCATCATCATTAAAAACTAAAAGCATGGATTTGGATGTGAAATGCCACTACTATTTCTGTAATGCTATGAAGAATCAAGAGATAAATGCGTTTGAGTATGTTCAACACATATTATTATGGCATAGTTTGACAAAATTCGATATTTATTTAGAAAAATCATTTTGAGAATTTCATTATGATTCTCGTATGATTGAAGCAATGAACAAATCGGATTATTTATCATTTGTATAAGAGAAGAAAATGCAATATATGGCAACATATACAAGTAGTCATTTAAACACTGAGCATGAAAATATAAGATGGTCATGCTTCAATATGTAGTTGGGTATTGTGACTTTATAAATAGCGAGGCGTGGCGATGGCGTGATGGCAGCTAGAATTTTAGCGTGGCGTAGCAGTATAGCGTTTTAAAGTATAAATTAAGACTGCAAAAGTATTTATATATTTATATCATATTTTATAATTATATGAGTGTTAAACACTAAACACTAGTAAATCCAAGCCCAAGCCCAAATCCAAAATATTAGTAAATAAAAGCCCAAATCTAAATATTAGTAAATCCCCAGCAACGAAAAAAACTACGTCGCCTTTATGCAGCTGCGTGTTTTTCACGCCATATTTAATAAATGCCCAATGTATTTAAATAACTTTGGTAGCACCATGTGCGCCTTGGCCGTATATGACGAAGCCTTTTAGAACGGTATTTCCATACATATACATGAGTAACTTATACCTTAATTGATAAAAATTCGATCACCACAAATATACACTCGTGTGTGCGAAGAACAACCATGGATTAAAAGACATGTTGCATGAATCTCATTTATGCTGTTATATCCGAACAACTCATGTCGTGTTGGCACGTTATTTGGCTCAAGCCTAATTGTGGACTTAGTATGACCAACTAACCTAGTTATCAAATAGTGTCAAATAATGATTTGTAAAATATATGTTGCTGCATCTTGGTTGAGACTTTTGCTACTTTGAGTTTTTAGCACCTCGGTTGAGGCTTGAGAATGACATTCTTCCACCATGTTACATTTTGAATTATATTTCCAATTTTGCGAAATAGGATAAGGATCAACTTCACCAGAAAGTCTATTGTAATTATTTCAAGTCTCGACTATTGCCCTACAAGAATCACGATTTGCACTAATAAAAGTGGATTAATAGCCATTGAGGGGTCACTTCTTTTATTATTTGTAACATTTTAGGTTGGACGGCAAGGGTGAGTTTTCACTCACCTTACATATTCACTCACCCGCGACTCCCATGCCATCTTCTTCGACTCGCGTGAGTCTCGCAAACCAAGGCCAATTAAGGTGACCGAGTCACCTCCTTGATTTGTGTGCAAAAAATTTTCGACCGTTTGATTTGTGGAGTAAAAAATAAATAAAAATAATAATAAAAAAATAAAAAAAATAAAAATTCCCCACTACCCCATTTTTTTCCTATATAAATACCCATCAAATTCATTTTCTAAAACACAAAACTCACTTTAAACTCTCTATATACACATCACATCATATCTCATTCCTTTAATTTTTCAAATGAATTCCGACACGTTTATATTCACCGACTCTGAAGAAGAACAAGATATTGAAAGTCGGAATTTGACTTTTATAGCAAAAGCGGTTTCGTTTATTAAAAATAGCCGAAAACCAAATCGGCCGGAAATAAAACGGATTAATCGTGATCATTATGGTGCTCATGACCGTTTAGTCGCCGCATATTTCTTGATGACCCTTTCTCACGATGAACGTACATTCGAAAGAGGTTCAGAATGAATCGATCTCTTTTAATTTGGATAGTTCGGAGGTAACTCTTCATTGTTCATTTTTAGTGATAATATTGATTGCACCGGAAAAGAAGGCATTTCGACTTTGATGAAGTGCACCTCCATAGTCGTCGATTGGCATACGGTAGCGAACCCGGATGCTTTAGATGAATATCTCGAGATAAGTGAAAAACATCTCGTCGATCTGTTGATTTCTTTTGTAAGTCCGTTATGGAAATTTTGGCCCGTAATATTTGAGGAAACCAGCTATGACCGATGTCGTAAAGCTTTATCGACATCGCAAGAAACTACGGGTTTTCGAGGATGTTAGGAAGTCTTGATTGTCTGCAGTTGGGAGTGGTTTGGTTGTCCAGAATGCGTTACAAAGAGCAATATGTTAGGCGTGATCATGGTCCGAATCCATTCATTTCTTTGGAAGCTATGGTCTCAAGACTTATGGATATGGCATGCTTTCTTTGGTGTTTTAGGTCGAACAACGATATCAACGTTCTTGATCAATCCCTTTATATAACGATCTTAAGCAGGGATAGCACCGGAGATTCCGTTTGTTGCTAGCGGGTAACTTACCCATTTGGTTACTATCTTGTTGACGGATATATCCGAAATTGGCAACACTCGTTAAGATGATTCGAACCGCAGATGATGACCGAAGAGAATAAGGTATAAGCAAATGCGAGAATCGGCAAGGAAAGATGTAGAAAGGCGTTTGGTGCTTTGAAGAAGAAATGGGCGGTGCCGCAATCCACAAAGATAATGACTAAAGAAAGACTCGAATATGATGTATACATATATCATATTACAAAATATGATCGAAAAGACAAAAAGGCAATATATCCCGAATGGTACGGCGGAGCACATCAGCCGAATGACTACATCCGATCCGATGAAGAAATGCGAAAAGTTATGAGGTACATCAGATCACATCAAATGCATCAAAACCTTCGTGTCGAGTTAGTCGAACATTTGTCTCGTAATATTTAATTTCATGTTTTATTGTAATATTTTTAATTTCTGAAATTTGTGTAATGGTTTTAGTTTATAAATAAAAGTTTTTCTATTTCGTCCGGTTACGTTTTCGTGTTTATATGTTTACGTTTATGTTTTTAAATTCGTGATTATTAAAAGAAAATGTGAATTAACGTGATTGAAAGTGAGTCCCTTGTCCGAATAAAAGTGAGTGGAAGTAAGTGAAAGAGAGAGGAGAGAGAAAGATGATGTGACACTGATGTGTAAGGTGAGTTGCTATCTTCCTTGCCTTCCAGCCTTACAGTAATGGTATGAGCTAATCATGTTTACTTTACATGTACTCAGTTATGGTATAAGCTAATCGAAGAAAATATGTACAAATATGGTACGATTTTAATGACTAGACTTCCATTTACAACATGATCAAACCTATCTGGTAAAACAACCATGACTAAAGGAAATGATAATATCCACCACTAAGTGTGAAGGGTTTGGTCATGGGTTTTCCTCGACACATCATTCGATATCGACTTTTCTCTCTCAAAATATTTTCTTCAACTTTTCCTCAACCATTAACTACCTTCTCTCTCTTCCATTAATTTTTTAATTTTATCATTTAAAAATACTCCAAAAACACAAATACTACTCACAATACACGCACAAAAGATAAAATAATATTTCTCTTTCCTAAAAGTTTTTGTCTTGTTTTGTTATTTCAATCGGGACTCTAGTCTCGTGATAGTCACTTTCACATGTTCTCCCGCTATGCATGGTATGGATTTCTATGAGGTATTGCTGACACGTCACCTATCTTTTGAGAGTTTCCCGCGCGAGACCCTTGTGGAAAACTAGAAGGGGGGTTGAATAGTTTTACCGATTAAAACTTGGTTTTAAACTATTTAGATCGACTTATGTCAATCTATTTAAACATGTGTGTTGGATGTTGATAGACAAGTATATATAAATATGTAATGAAAGAATAAGGAGTAAAGCACAAAACACAACGTGAGTATTTATAGTGGTTCGGCTACAAGGACACCTTCCGCCTACTACTCCACTCCCCGAGTCACCTACTCGAGGTTTGTAAACACTACACGACACCAACTCCTTATGGCGGAGAAGCCTTACAACGCGTTGCCTACTACGTATGCAGTACAAGGCTAGATACGGATTCTTCCACGGTAGAACCAAACCTATCACAACGTCGCCTACCCTTTATCCGGTATTGGGCTAGATACCGAGTCCATTACAATGGAGGAACTACTACCCAACACTACAACAATAACTAACCACAAAGGAGATCCACTCCTTATAACAACATCAACAAGGATATCAATATCCTTTGACCCAATACTAATCTATCTTGTACATCGAGCACACCATATCGAATTGTACACCTTAGGCACCTTTTCACTAATGCCTTTGACTCGATCTCAAGGCACCCTTCTAATGCCTTGTGACCGACTTCTAGACACCCTTTACTAATGCCTTTAGCCTTGACTTCTAAGCACCCTTCACTAGTGCTTTCAATACGGACGTTCGACACCTTTCACTAATGTCTTCGTGCTTGACACTTTAGACATCTTTCACTAATGTCTTCAACACTACACTTAACATGAAAGAAGAGAACTATCAACAAGAGAAACTCGGTGGTCTTAATGATAACGAGCATGGCAACTCATGGACTTGAGCTTGCTCGACTTCAAAAGGTGGTGATCTAGCCTTTAAGAGAACTTAGAGAATCACACAAAACAAAACTACATACATAGATCACTTGGATGCGAGATTATGAGTTTATAACTCAAAGAGAAAATATGTGAAATGGGGTAAGGAATAATGAAGAAATGGCTCACTATTTATGAGAAAAATTAGCTCTTGTTCCACGGATCCCACGGATCCTCACTTGAGGATCCGTCCCAGTCTTCTTGGGATCCGTGGGATGCTCCTCTTTGCCCATGGGTTTTGGGTCATGGGTCATGGGTTATGGATCATGGGTATCCAAGTAGACACAATGTATCTACAAGATGCAATGCATCTAGTCCATATTTGACTTAAGCATGATGTCACGCAATGGGTTATGGGTCATGCTCCATGGGTATGGGTCATGGATTTTGGGTTACACCCAACTACATTCAATGTATTTGGTCAATGGGTCAAATACTTAAGTTTCTACCCATTTATATTACCCATTATAATACATACTAGTTATGTATATATTTACCCAATATGTAAACACTAGTTGTTGTACATATGTATTACTAAATCATAAAATCACTTATACTTGTTTTAGTGTTTTATGTGAAAACGTAAGTGTGTTAGTAAACTATTGGCTCAAACCATTTACGTATTTTATTTATTTCGTTAAAATGATTTTACGTTTGTTATCGACAAAACATTAGAAGATCGTAAAATATAAATAAAGCGTTTTACGACTTATTTGTATTAACAATCTCCCTTTTGTTGATGACAAAATATAAAATTATTTTAAGGAAAAACAAAATTAAGTAAAGTTTGAATTGTAGATTTTACTTTCTTCTCCCTTTTTGTCGAAACAAAAGAGCTACGAAGCAACTAACACATTGTTTTAAGAAAAACATGTGAAGTAAAGGATAATATAAAAAGGTAGAGAGCAAGTGACGGGAAGATTTCTCATCTTAACTCCCATTGACGAGTCCATCCCTTGTGTGGCGTCAAGAAAAAAAAAATCCTAAGCTAGTTCATTTGCAACTAAGTTTGCAAGAGATTTAAATCTATGTGTGAATATGCTCCCCTTGATGATTGCAACTTTGCAAAGGGATGTGAAATGTAATCCTAATAATGCAAGTGATTTTGCAATGTATTGCTTTGACACAAAGCTCCCCCAGCTTAGTGTGTCAAAGTCATCATGTAAATTGAAAATCTACAAAACAAGGGTTAGAAAACAAGTATATAATACATAATTTCTCGCAAATAAGACTCAAGTTAGTATAAAACTAGTCTTACATTGCCGGATCCCAGTTCCCTCCTGGAGGATCGATCAAAAGCAAAACTCGTGGATCCGGACCGTCGATAGCGAATTCAATGGTGATGTAACAAAAGATGTTAGCATCAAGATGAGATATGTATTAGAACAATAATCATATACTTAGAAGAATAATATTAGCAAATATCATGTAATTTCATTTAATAAACTAGAGAAACGATATACATGACTCTAAAAACTAAGAAAATGAGCAATACATGACTTTGAATCACAAGACTATCTAAGTCGCGCTTGATACTAAGACACCACTAGAATCCTCTAGCTCAAGTTTGTTTATGTTTAATCTCGTCAAAATGTTCGAGGAGGTGATAAAACATGAAACGTTGATCTTCACGTACTTCATGTATCAAACTTTCAACATTTTGACAATGATAACAATCTTTGTCATGGCTCAATAGTGGTGATGGAATAAAGGAGATTGTTTGATGTGAAGGATTAAGTGAAGCGGGTTGAGGAGCCTCAAAAGAAGGAGGGATTGGCGGAGGCGCATTCGAGGATGGCTCAACTAAGAATGATAGTAGAGGTAGAGAGGTGTCAACTTCCATGTGGTCAGGTGGTTGACTTTGATGATTTCTCATAATCCAAAAGGGATTATTTGATGGTGACGGAGAAAAAGAAGCCGGAGCTAGTGTTGACTCAACGCCTTGATTTTGTTCCACTATTCCTTCTAAAGAGGAGAAAGTTGTCGGTGGTGGAGGATGTGATGGCCTAGGAGGTAAATCCTCTAGATTGTAGAGGTGTAGTGATGAGAGTGGAGTGGTGAATGATAGGGCTCTAGGCACCAATGGTGATGGTTTAGTGGAAATGGGGTTGTTTGGTTTAGGAGGCATGGTGGTGTTTGGCATTGGTAGTTTTGTGGGAACAATCCTCTTTGGGATTGGTTTGATAGGTGGAGGGGAGATCCTACCATTTTTGGTTTTAACGGGAGATGATTCAGTTGAGGAAATTTCGTGTACAACACGAGCAATTTTCTTAGGTGGTCCTTTGGTGGATGAATTACACTAGAGCTTTCCTCGTGATGAGATGATTCAAAGAGATTTGTAAAGGTTTCTAATTCTTGAAAATGAGGATGAAGATGATGACTTTAAGAGTCTTAACAATGTGGTTTATAAAGAAAGGGATTTGGCAAGTGCATTCAAGACTTAAGCCACTAAGATCCCTTGGAATGTGATGATTAGCATGCACAAGAGTCAACTTGAGTTGTCTTGATCTAGGATCTTAATTAAGATAAGATGGAGTGTTCAAGTTAGCAAGATGAGCTTGAAATGATTCGTTTAGCTAGAGTTGACATGAATCATCACCCGGATCCCACGGTTCCTCCAATGAGGATCCGCCTAGAGCTAATCCTAGGATCCCTCTCGGCTGACTAGGAAAGGGTAAAATGATGTTTGTAAGGTCTAATGCATATACCTTTTGAGTGTTTCATCCTCCTAAGTATCTTAAATGAAAGGATACTTAAATGTTCAAGGCGATGAGTGATGTAGCTAATGATTGCCTTTTATGGAAGAAAATTGAACTTTATGAGTACCAATGGTGACCAAGGATGACATTAAAAATTTGAGAGTGTCCAATGGAGCTAAATGATCCTAGAGACTAGATAGTAACTTAAGATAATACTTTGGAAGATATCTTAAAGATTTATAGAAAATGAAAAAACTAGAATTTGACCCATTTGAGGTAAGGATGACTAAATTTTTTTGCAAAGATTGAAAGATTTCCAAATCTAGATGTATTAACATTTGAGGGATGATGTGTGAGTGTAAGAGCGGAAGAGTAATGAGTTTTGGTGAAACAATAGATCGAAAAGCGCCTTGAGTGTGATCTAAGTGAGTTATGAGTGAGTATGAAATCTTACTCAGCTTGAGAAGGACTTATTTGGTCCAAAGGCACTATGTTTAGCTAGTGTGAAGTGATCAAAAGACATGGTTTGAAGTATAAAGATTGCAACTGCATTTCTGTTTTCCCGGATCCCACGGTTCCCTAAGAGGAGGGATCCGTCTAGCACAAACTTAGGGATCCGTCCTCCTGCTAAACAGTACCATTACAAAAGGTATGCAAGGGTTTCACAAAGCATCATATTTCCAAGTTAGTGTTGTCTAAGAGGTTCTAACACTAATATAGTAGAGATATCAGATGTTAAATGTTTTATTTCATGAAAGAAATTGCATTACATTGATAGAGCATGAGTACTAAGGATTGATAAAAAGAAACTAAGTATCTTGAACATTTTCGCTAGATGGATCATCAAATGGTTGATGAGTATTTGATGATTCCGGGATGAAGAAAGTCTTCATGAGAGATGTGTTTAGAGGTTCCATCATCTTGTTCACGCGCATAAACGGACTTTGGAATTGAGGGTGGAAGTACATGATGTGATGATAAAGGCGTGTCAAGAACATTCCATGGGATTAGTTTGTTCTTGGAGCCTTGAAGATTACAATTCGCCTTCTTGAAAATAGGTGAGATTGTATGGTTGTTGTGTTAGCAAACAATACATTATGTGAGCACAACAAGCGGAAAGGATTTCTCGATTTCCCTAAGACTCCAAACATTTTCACGTAGGATGAGTGCGAGAGGCTTGTACTCATCTCGGATATCCCGATGTATAGATAATGTTTAGATCCGAGTAATAGGGTCGAGGTTTGCATAACATCTGAGTCAAGTCTTGAGGGAAGGTATGTGTGAACAATATGGACTATTTTCTTCATGATGGTTGAAGAGAGAATCAAAGACCAATCTTCAGTGAAGGCACATTGTCCATGATTTGGAATTCGGAGGATGTGAGCGAATTACCCAAGGGTTAGAACGGACTTTTGGTTTTTGATCCAAAAGCAAAGAGATAGAGAGCAATCATCGTTACGAACGAGTTCAACTTGACGGAAAAATTCCAATAAAAACCTCGGACATATTTTCTCATTAATTTCGAGAAGACATTCTAGTCCTATGGTTCGGAAGAAGGTATTGATACCTTCTTCGTATTGTAGAGGAGTGTCGACAATACGTCCTTCATGGAAGTGACGGGTTTCGAGATTATTGAACCCACGAACATGATTGCCAGGTGTGTTGGGTTCAAGAGACATGTTAGGGGTGTAAACGCAAGTGAGTGAAAAGTCAAACTCATACTCATGCCACATGACGAAACCTATAAGTGAAGAGTTAATAAGATGAGATGTATTTAAGGCAAAACAATGATTACCTAACGTTTTACTATATATTTATTAACAATGATAATTAACTCACTTAAAGTTTGACATTCGGTGGAATATTTCTTTTAAGAAGGAAACGGTTTTAATTTGCATGAAAAAGCTGTTTTCCGGATGACGGTTCTCACGGTTCCTTCCATGAGGGATCCGCTAGTAGAACTCATCGGATCCGTGGATCGTAGTGATAGACACAATATTTTGATGAAAAAGATTTACGTATCTTATATGTTTATACAAAGATATGTATTTTAGTAATGTTTACTTTAGCATGCATTGTTGGTTTCTAATGTATCTTAAGACCAAAAATACGAAAGATAAAAAATAAGCGAAATGCCAAACATATTATGAGAAATAAACTAGATAGACTAGAACATTAGTAATATTTCATTTCAATGCTAAGAACGATACAAAGGATTGGGTATATAACACCAATGTAGATTAACAACACAAAGTATATGTCTCCATAAGAAAACTTAATCATGGGGAACACGAGGCGATGAGTGTTAAGGCGATGAGTATGAGGCGATGTACACCATGTTTGTGACACCTTCAAGCGAATCCCGCCATT
This sequence comes from Chrysanthemum lavandulifolium, assembly GCA_022545495.1. Taxonomy (NCBI): domain Eukaryota; kingdom Viridiplantae; phylum Streptophyta; class Magnoliopsida; order Asterales; family Asteraceae; genus Chrysanthemum; species Chrysanthemum lavandulifolium. The sequence goes on along the minus strand of CM040241.1, from coordinate 232,067,496 downwards.
TGTGGCACGAGAGATGTTGGGCTCATAAGATAACATTCGCCTTACAATGACACAACGCGTTTTATGGTCTCTGCGGGTGGAGTTCTTAGGCTGGCGGTTAAGCGTGCTCATGTGAGAGTAGTAATCGGCTTGGGTGACCACGGAAGTCTTCAAATGAGGCCACAAAACAAAGGCGTGAGCCTACGAGCGGCGGACAATATTGTGGTCGAGATAAGGCGGGGTGTTACAAGTGGTATCGAGCCACTCCGAGCCGTTCGGGATGGTAGGCAAACCTCATCGAGGACGATGAGTCCCCAGGGGTGATTGTGACACCCTAGGCAAATCCCACATCGGTGTGGCACGGAGAGATCTTGGGCTCATAAGATAACATTCGCCTTACAATGACACAACGCGTTTGGTGGTCTCTGCGGGTGGAGTTCTTAGGAATTGGCAGTTAAGCGTGCTCATGTGAGAGTAGTACGGGCTTGGGTGACTTGCCGGGAAGTCTTCAAATGAGGCCACAAAAACAAAGCCGTGAGCCTACGGGCAAAGCGGACAATATTGTGGTCAGATAAGGCGGGGTGTTACAATGTTAATGAAGATCCTTCTTGGTTTTAGTTTGAGATGATATGAGATGAGAAGGAAGATGAAGTTTGAATGAGAGGTAATTTTTGAAAGTGAAAGATTTGAAAAATGAGGGTTTGGTGGAGGAAGTGATCGGAAGGGATATTTATGGGGAAGGAGGAATTTTTGAGATTTGTGTTTTGTTTTATTATTAGAAAGATATGATTTTTGGATTAAGTGAAATAAAACACAAATTCTATAAACATATATTTTAGACGAAAGAGTAACACGTATGCAAGAAAAGTTTCCTAACGAAGTTACATGTAATATATGAGTATGTGAAAAGATAATCATATAAATTCCTATGTAAGCATACTTATTATTTAAGCTAATGTTATTTAGAGATAAGTGGGAAATCATACCTCTAATGCACTTAGGAGTGTCTTTACTAATGACAAAACAAATGTCAGTAGACAACTCCGGTTCCTTCGTGTATAAAATACCTTCTTAGGGAAGGTATTCTTGTTACCAAGCAATTCCTATGGCTTGATAGGTATGAGCTTTAACTAAGCAACATGACAAAGAAGGTTAGTGCAATTAAAAAATAAGAAAAATGTTGTCATCTAATCAACATTCAAACAAGGTGTTTTAAAATATGGTTTTGTTTTTTTTTTTTTTGGTAAAAGACCTTCTTTGTAGTTTTCAATTAAACATGGATCATATCAAGTTTTTAAAGTATAATATACTCTAAGAAACTTGGTAACGAAGCTCTGATACCAATTGTGGGAAACTAGAAGGGGGGGTTGAATAGTTTTACCGATTAAAACTTGGTTTTAAACTATTTAGATCGACTTATGTCAATCTATTTAAACATGTGTGTTGGATGTTGATAGACAAGCATATATAAATATGTAATGAAAGAATAAGGAGTAAGAAGCACAAAACCACAACGCGAGTATTTATAGTGGTTCGGCTACAAGGACACCTTCCTTGCCCTACTCCACTCCCCAAGTCACCTACCCGAGAGTTTGTAAACACTACACGACACCAACTTCTTATGGCGGAGAAGCCTTCACAACGTAGCCTACTCTTTATTCGGTACAAGGCTAGATACCGGGTTCTTCCACGAGGTAGAACCAAACCTATCACAACGTCGCCTACCCTTTATCCGGTATTAGGCTAGATACCGAGTTCCATTACAATGGAGGAACTACTACCCAACACTACAACAATAACTAACCACAAAGGAGATCCACTCCTTATAACAACATCAACAAGGATATCAATATCCTTTGACCCAATACTAATCTATCTTGTACATCGAGCACACCATATCGAATTGTACACCTTAGGCACCTTTCACTAATGCCTTTGACTCGATCTCAAGGCACCCTTCCTAATGTGACTTGACTTCTAGACACCCTTTACTAATGCCTTTAGCCTTGACTTCTAAGCACCTTCACTAGTGCTTTCAATACGGACGCTCGATACCTTTCACTAATGTCTTCGTCTTTAACCCTTTAGACATCTTTCATTAATGTCTTCAACACTACACTAACATGAGAAAGAAGAGAACTATCAACAAGAGAACCTTAGTAGTCTTGATGATAACGAAGCATGGCAACTCATGGACTTGAGCACCTTTCGACTTCAAAGGTGGTGATCTCGCGCTAAGAGGAACTAGAGAATCACACAAAACAAAACTACATACATAGATCACTTGGATATGAGGTTAAAGAGTTTATAACTTAAAGAGAAAATATGTGAGAAAGGGGGTAAGGAATAATGAAGAAATGACTCACTATTTATAGAGGAAAAATAGCTACTGTTCCACGGATCCCATGGATCCCTCACTTGAGGGATCCGTCTAGTGTATTACTGTGGATCCGTGGGACGCTCCTCTTTGCCCATGGGTTTTGGGTCATGGGTTATGGATCATGGGTATCCAAGTAGATACAATGTATCTACAAGATGCAATGCATCTAGTCCATGGGTCATGGATTAGGGCTGAGCATCGGGTCGGATCCCGACCCGTCCCGACCCGACCCGATAATACCGAATCCCGAATACACTCTAAAATCATACCGAGTCCCGACCCGATTTAGTCGGTTCGGTTTCGGGTCACTGGCGGGCATAGTCGGTCGGTATTCGGTACAAACGGGCCTAGCCCGAGTTCATGGTCCAGCCCCGCCGTTTCAGCTTTGTTGCAAAATTAAACTTAATAAACGGGCTTAGAGTCACAATTTAAGAAGGAAAAAAAAACACTAGTAGCACTGGTAGGGTAGCAGATCCCATTTCCAAAACAAAATGGCAAATGTTTTCATCATATGGCATATGCACTACTGTAACAGTTTGGTGGAGACCAAATCAATGAAGGAAGAAGGCAATACTTTAGTGGGAGTTTGGTGGAGACCCATACAAAGTGCATACCAAGATCGATCAAGGCTTCACTAAGCATCGATGAGACTCTCGATGCTTCCGCTCACATATTCTTTCACGCACATCCAAAACCATCTAAATGAATTGGGTGAAGAGGAAGTGAGAGGGTTTTGTTATGCGATTCCGAGTTAGAATAACAATGAAAGGCGCACTTTTTACTAAACCTAATAATGTTGGTGGCGGGTTACTCGGGTTGTAGTCGGGTTTTTAACCGAACCGACCGATACCGATCAGGAGGAAATCAAACCGAGTCCCGGACCGAACCTTAGTCGGGTGGTTTGGTGAGTGTCGGGTCGGTCGGTTTATCGGGCTTGTCGGGTTTCGGTCGGTTTTGCTCAGCCCTATCATGGATTAAAACCATGGGTCATGGATAATATCCATATGTGACTTAAGCATGATGTCATGAAATGGGTTATGAGTCATGCTCCATGGGTATGGGTCATTGACTTTGGGTTATACCCAACTACATTTAATGTATTTGGTCAATGGGTCAAATACTTAAGTTTCTACCCATTTATATTACCTATTATAATACATACTAGTTATGTATATATTTACCCAATATGTAAACACTAGTTGTTGTACATATGTATTACTAAATCATAAAATCACTTATACTTGTTTTAGTGTTTTATGTGAAAATGTAAGTGTGTTAGTAAACTATTGGCTCAAACCATTTACGTATTTTATTTGTTTCGTTAAAATGATTTTACGTTTGTTATCGACAAAACATTAGAAGATCGTAAAATGTAAATAAACGTTTTTACTGCTTATTTGTATTAACAACCCTCCACCCTAAAATTATTGACATTCCAATATAGTAAGCAAATACAAAATTAAAACCAAAATAAATTTTTTTTATTTACGGGCTTAAACAGTAACAAAACTAACTTGCTAAAGGAGATGAGTCCTTACAAGTTGCGACCAAAAGAAGACCTTTATAAAAAATGAAAGGTCTAAAGTGTCGCTCGCCATGTAGTGCCCAACATAGTCTAAGGATCATTCCACTATATTCGTGGTATCTATCACGCGGTTCAAACACACACACACAACTCGGTGGTCGTCCAAGGACCACTCAACCTCCAACACCCTGCCATTCTCAAACTCGTACCAATATAACGGAGTTAATCATCCTCACGAGTATAAATCGACACACATCCACTGTATGGAGCAACTTTTTCTATGCAATATTGTCCAGTCAAAATTCCACATGTTGTAATTTTATCTCACTACTAACTTGTTTTTCAACACATAGCACATTTTCTTCTAAATATGCATCTCCCTTTATCAAATTTCTCTCTCCATAATTTTGAAATATTACTTATTTTACAATCTTATGTCTTGATTATTAAGTCAAGGGACTAGTGTTTTCACTTTTATGTATAGTTTGGATGTTTGTTGTATTTGACATGTTACAAGAACATCAAGGGCTGAAGTGAAAGATTGCACTATATAAGCAGATCTTCCCAACCCTAGCTCAGATAACGATTTTCATTCTTTCACCCACAAAGCTTTTCTCTCTCAGTTTGTTACAAGTCTTGGTATCTGGTTTTGATCATTTAGATCATATTGTTTAGTGTAGTATTTGAGTGTTGTAGTGAGTTTCAATGTATTGATTCTTTTGTAGTGTGATATATAGCATCCATGAAGGGGACTATATGTTTCTTTTGTAATGTTTGCTGAATAGACAGTTGTGGAATCATCTTCTTTAACTATAAGTAATAAAAGATTTCACCAAGGGGTGGTTGGCTGGGTGATTTGTTGGTGTTGTGGTTGTGATTTTAGATCTGGTTTATAGTTTTTATTGTGGCCATTGTTTCCAGGGAGGAGTCTCATAGAGTACTTACCCTTGGTAGTATGTCAGTCAAATCTGGACCCTCTGCTTTTGTTGTCAGGACCAATTCTAGTCGAAGAATTAATAACAATAACAACAATAATAGAGGTCCTAACCCTAATCTTGTTTGTAAACATTGTGGTTTAATTGGTCATACCATTGAGAGGTGTTATGAGTTGAATGGTTATCCTACTGGTTTCAAAAGGAACCCTAATTTTGTTAGACAATCTGGTGTCAAAAATTTTAATTCTAATGCAGATGTGTCTCAAACTGCTGGACCTTATTTCTTTAGGTCTAATTCTGCTTCTTTTACAAATGAACAAATGCTGAAACTTGTAAGTCTCATAAATGAAAAATCCTCTGCAAGTGTTTCTGCAAATATGGCAGGTATAAAACCCATTTTTTATAATAATAATGTTTTCTTCAATCTGCACTTTGAACAGTTTTATTGTGCTAAAACCGAGTCTTTGGTTTATAATGTCACTTTGGGGTGGATTATTGATTCTGGTGCTAATCAAAATATGACTATCTCTACTAAGAACATGTTTAATGTTGTTGATATTTCTAGTCTTATGCTCATTGTTGGTCATCATAACCGTACTATGGATAAAATTACTGCAGTTGGTAGCCTTAGGTTATCTGCTAATGTTGTGCTGTTTGATGTTCTTGTTGTGCCTTTGTATAATGTTAGTTTGTTTTTTGTCAATAAAATGATTAAGGATAGTAAATATTTGTTGGTTTTGATGAGAATTATTGGTACATTTAAGATTTGAAATAAGACAAGTTAGTGGGGATTGGTAGCGAGTCTAGTGGACTTTACTTGTTTAATGTTGATAAGAATGGTATGTCTAATGTTGGGTTATGTAATTTTGTGTTTACTTGTCATGTGTCTAAGGATTTATGGCATTGCATGCTTGTTCATCCTGGTGACCAAGTCTTATCTGTTTTGGGTAGTAAAAATGGTTTTAAGAATAGTGATCATGTGTCTCCTTGTGACATCTATCATAAGGCTAAATAGGCAAGGGAACCTTTTCTTTTAAGTGATCACAAGACTACCAGTATTGGTGAATTAATCCATTGTGATGTTTGGGGTCCTTATAGGGTTGTTAGTAAGGAAGATTGCAAATATTTTATTACTATTGTTGATGATTACAACAAGGCTGTTTGGGTATACTTGTTAAAAACTAAAATGGATGTTGGTGATTGTATTGAAAGTTTTTTCAAACTTATTTCTACTCAGTTTGGTTTAAAAATAAAAGTTTTAAGGTCTGACAATGGAACTGAATTTGTGAATAATAGAATGTCAAATCTTTTTAATGGTCTTAAGATTATTCACCAAACTTCATGTTCTTATACCCCTTAGCAAAATGGTATTGCTGAAAGGAAACATAAGCACCTGCTCAATGTTGCTAGGAGCCTTATGTTTCAGGGGGTGTTTCCTCTTTATATGTGGCCTGAGTGTGTTTTAAATGTTGTATATCTTATTAATAGGTTACCCTCATCTGTTTTGTCTGGTGCTTCCCCTCGTGTATTGGTTTATGGTAAGGAACCTAGTCTCTCTCATATCATGGCTTTTGGGTGTTTGTACTACTCCAGTATTTTAAATAACAGTGATAAGTTTGATGTCAGGTCAGAAAAGTGTGTCTTAATTGATTTTTCTAGTGTCAAAATGGCTTATAATTTGTATGGTCTTGAGTTTTTTTTTTTTTTTTTTTTTTTATGCTAGAGATGTTAAGTTTTATGAAACAGTGTTTCCTTTAAAATGAGGTCTTCAAATGAGTTAGCGAGATGTACCGGATCGGTCTTCCGGTGAATCGCTCAAGTTCTAAATATGTCAAGCAAAACACAGGTAAATTTTCTAAACTTTTTTGGCACAAACACTAGAAGTTCTGAAAGACCCAATGATGAAGAGGGGGACACTTATAATGTGGAAGGTAGTAGGCGTGCAACTTCTGATTACAATGTGCTTATTCTTGAGGATGAAGATGAGCCTATGGCAACCCAAATAGGGGAAATGTCACCTCTGAGGGCAATGTCCAAAATATCTCTAATGGTGAAGGGTCCTACCATCAAAGGAAGCTCAGTCTAGTCCTAAGAGGTCTAATAGGCAATCTCACTTACTTTCTAGACTTAATGACTTTGTAGTTGATAGCAAGGTTAAATATGGGTTGGAAAGACATGCTAACTATTCTAAGTTGCCACCTATTAACTATTGCTTTACTACTACTTTGAATAAGTCTGTAGAGCCTAAGTCTTATTAAGAATCCGCTCAAAATCCTATTTGGGTTGAGGCTATGAACCTTGAAATGGAGGCTTTACACATAAATGGAACTTGGGTCTTGTCTGATCTTCTAGTTGGAAGAAAACCAATTGGGTGCAAATGGATTTGGAAAATCAAGTATAAGTCTATTGGTGAGGTTGATAGGTATAAAGTTAGGCTTGTTGCCAAAGGGTATAGTAAAAGGGAAGGTCTGGATTATGAAGAGACCTTTAGCTCAGTTGTGAAAATGGTTACAATGAGGTGCCTTATTAGTTTAGTTGTTCATAATAACTGACCATTGTTTCAATTGGATGTTAATAATGCTTTTTAGTATGGTGATCTTAATGAGGAAGTTTATATGACTTTGCCACCTGGTTATTATGATAAAGATGAAACTAAAGTTTGTAGGTTGGTTAAGTCCTTGTATGGTCTTAAACAGACTCCTAGACAATGGAATGAGAAGTTAACCACTGCTCTAGTGTAGAATGGTTTTGTGCAAAGTAAGCATGATTATTCTTTGTTTGGTAAGAGTAATAAAGGTCAGTTTATTGGTCTTCTTGTATATGTTGATGATATTGTGGTTAATGGTAATGATCTAGTAGAGATCAAGAGTTTTAAAACTTTTCTAAGCTCAAAATTTATGATTAAAGATCTTGAAAATTTAAAGTATTTTCTAGGAATTGAATTTTTAGAAAATAAAGATGGCCTTTGTTTATCTCAAATAAAGTATTTCTTATAGTTGCTTTGTGAGTATGGTTGTTGGCCTGCAAGCCCGCTGCTACACCTTTACAACAAAATGTTGTTTTAAGTCATGTTGAAACTGAAACTGATAATTTTTTATCATGCATGACTAAATATCAAAAACTAGTGGGTAAACTCATTTATCTGTCTATCACAAGACCTGATATTGCTTATGTTGTACATTGTCTTAGCCAGCATATGCATTCACCTTTACAGTCTCATTTTAAAGCAGCTTTAAGGGTTTTGAGATATTTGAAACAAGATCCTTGAATTGGAGTGCAGTTTTATGAAAAATAGTAGTCTCAGTCTGTGTGCTTTTTCTGATGCAGACTTGGCAAAGTGTCCAGTTTCTAGAAATATGTGAATGATTTTTATGTTTATCTGGGTAATGGTGTTATTTATTGGAAAAGCAAGAAACAATCTACTATCTCTAGGTCCTCGCTGAGGCTGAGTATAGATGCATGACATCTACTACTTGTGAGGTTGTTTGGATTTATAACACTCTTAAGGATTTTGGGGTTTGTACATTCTTTCCTGTTGATTTACATTGTGATAGCAGTTCTGCTAATCAAATTGCTGCTAACCAGTATTTCATGAAAGAACTAAACACTTTGAGATTGATGTTCATCTTGTGAGAGAAAAGATGTCTTCCAGTGTTATTAGAACTGTCTAAATTTCATCTTCAGATCAGATTGCAGATATTTTCACTAAAGGTTTAAGTGTTTTTCAGCATAAGTTTTTTTGTGAAAAGCTGGGATTGGTGGACATGTTCAAGCCATAAGCTTGAGAGGGGGTGTTGAAATATTACTTGTTTTACATTCTTATGTCTTGATTATTAAGTCAAGGGACTAATGTTGTCACTTTTTTGTATAGCTTGGATGTTTGGTTGTATTTGACAGGTTACAATAACATCAAGGGCTGAAGTGAAGGATTGCATTATATAATCAGATCTTCCCAACCCTAGCTCAGATAAAGATTTTCATTCTTTCACCAACAAAGCTTTTATCTCTTAGTTTGCTACAAGTCTTGGTCTATGGTTTTGATCATCTTGATCATATTGTTTAGTCTGTTGGTTAGTGTAGTATTTGAGTGTTGTAGTGATGTTCATTGTATTGATTCTTTTGTAGTGTGATAGATAACATCCGTGAAGGGTACTATTTGTTTCTTTTGTATTGTTTGGTGAACACACATTTGTGGACTCATCTTCTTGAACTATAAGTAATAAAAGATTTCACCAAAGGGTGGTTGGCTGGGTGACTTGTTGGTGTTGTGGTTGTGATTTTAGATCTGGTTTATAGTTTTTACACGTAACGACACATTTGAGGCGTGACAACACCAACCACACTTCAACATGCAATGCTGGTTTCTATCTAGATGCCACACCTTGTCATATATACTAACAAAACGTCCGATATTCTATTTATACTTATATCAGCTATTTAAAAAGTTATACACCCAAACAACAGTTAGTCTACAACAACAATACTGAATTTTGTTAAAGCGATATACGAGAAAGATAGAATACACGGACCCGTAGCCTGCTATTTGCGGAACACAACAACAACATTACTCAATCCCGCTGAAACGGATATGTAGGATATTGAATCTGGACAAATATATCCTACCTCCAAGGGCGGACCCAAGACTCTAAGTCATCAGGTAAACAAATTGTTTTTACCGAGGAAAAAAAATATGAACTAAAATGTATGATTTAAATTAAAGCGAGTAAATAAAATAAGAATACATGTATTTCTTTTGTATATTAATAGACTAACTATACAAGACATGTATTTATGTGACACAAAATTTATGGAGCATATTCATTTCAGAAAAATGAAACATCCATCAACCCGGTACCCCTCGCGTCCGCACCTGCCTACCTTAAAAACCAAAATTTTTGAGAAACATAAAAATGAGGTGATGCGCACACCACAACAAGTGATGGGCACACCACAAAATCATATTTGTAATGCACATGATATACACCGCATATGAACGTTTGAGGCATGTTTTTGGTGTGCAAATAATATCAGCTCCCAACATAAGGTTGGACGACAAGGAGGGTGAGCCAGTCACCTTAGTGATAAAGTCGCGCGTTACCTCCTTGTCCACCTTCACAACTCACGCACGAGTTGCTACCCCTAAGATGATTTAAGGTGACTGATTCACCTTGTTGTATTAAAAAAAAAGTGGGCCCCTTCTAATATCCTACCGTTACATTTAAAAAAAAAAGAAAAAAAAAATTACACAGTACCCCATATTTTACTTATAAATACCCCAAAACTTCACCATTTTTTACACATCTTCTTTCAAATTTCATTCAAACAACATATATCTCATTCCTTTTATTTTTAAAATGAATTCCGATACAATTATGTTCACCGACTCAGAAGAAGAACAAGAAATTGTAAGTCGGAACTTGAATTTTATTGAAAAAGCGACATCGTTTATTAAGAATACATGAAAAGCAAATCGCTCGGTGATAAAACGCGTGTCGAGATCATTATGGTGCTCATGACCGTTTAGTCAGCCTATTTTAGTGAGAACCCATTCTACGATGCACGTACATTCCGAAGAGGTTCGAATGAATCGATCTCTTTTCATTTGGATAGTTCGGAGGTAGCTATTCATTATCCATTTTTTGTAATAATATTGATTGTACCAGAAAAGAAGGCATTTCAGAGTTAATGAAGTGCACCTCCTTAATTCGTCAATTGGCATGAGGCTCTATTCCTGATGCTTTAGACGAATATCTGCAGGTAAGTGAGAAAACTTCGCGTCAATCTGTTGATTATTTTTGTAAGTATGTTACGAAATTTTTGGTCCAAAGTACTTGAGGAAACCACTATGATTGATGTCGTAAAGCTTTATCGACATTACGAAGAAACGCATGGGTTTCCGGGGATGTTAGGAAGCCTTAACTGTATAGATTAGGAGTGGTTTGGTTGTCCTAATGCACACAAAGGGCAATATGTTAGACGTGATCATGGTCGGAATCCGTTCATTTTGCTGGAAGTTGTTGCGTCACAAGACTTATGGATATGACATGCTTTCTTTGGTGTTTATGGGTCGAACAATGACATCAACGTTCTGGATCAATCCCCTTTATTTAACAATCTTAAACAAGGAATATCACCGGAGATTCCATTTGTTGTTAACAAGATAACTTACCTATTTGGTTACTATCTTGTTGAAAGGATATATCCGAAATTGGCAACACTCGTTAAGACGATTCCAGAATCATTAGATGATGACCACAAGAGAATAAGTTATAAGCAAATGCAGGAATCGGCAAGGAAAGATGTAGAACGTGCGTTTTGTGTTTTGAAGAAAAAATGGGCGATACTTGCCAATCCCGCAAAAGCGATGAAAAAAAAAGAATTGTGAATATGATGTATACATGCATCATATTACATAATATGATTCGAAAAGACAAAAAAAGATCTCCCAGATGGTACCGGGAAAAAGCCGGAGGAAGCACATCAACCGAATGACCCCATACGATCCGATGAAGAAATGCGAAAAGTTATGAGGTACATCAATCACATCAAACGATCAAAACCTTGCAGATTTGATCCAACATTTGTCTCGTAATATTTAATTTCGTTTTAAATGTAATATTTTAATATCCGAAGTATGTGTAATATTTTTAATTTATAAATAAAAGTTTTTTATTTCGTACGTTTACGTTTTTATATTTGTATGTTTACATTTACGTTTTTAATTTTGTAAGTATTAAAAAATATGAGAGTTAAAGTGACATAAGGTGACCTTGTTCATAAAAAAGTGAGTGAGAGTGAGAAGAAGTGACGCGAGAGAAAAAAGCTGACGTGGACGGATAAAATGTTCCCACCTTGCCCGTCTAAAAGCACAGATCTTAAACAAAATTCTAAAACAACAATCGAGATGAAACATTAACATAGTCATCAATCAGACTCTTATTGCCCCTAAATCAATCTCTGTAACCCCCAACCTTATTGCACACTGTCTCATCGTTTAATATTTATCAAACGACACAGACACTAACAAGCTACGCTTCTTTAAATCCAAGGTAATTTCCCTTTTTTACTGGATCATCATATTTTCAGTTACTAATACTTGTGATTTATTCAAAGTAGCGATTCCTATCACGATACTGTCTTTAGTATAGATTCAATTGGAATATTAGATGTATTTACAACTTATCATAATGTGTGATTAGTCTTATGAATTGTATTCACACTTTGACTTATGGGATCAAATGAGTAGTATATTATATTGATGAATAGCACGAGTGAAGTTCTTGTTAAAAGTAAAAGTAACCTTGTGATTTTACTTATTAGCCGTTATTTGATCTTGTCGCAGTGGCAGCAGAGCATTGCTTTTAAACAGTTCGTGTGTAGATGGATTACTGGATTTAAATCAATTTTACAAACTGAATGGAACTTTAGATTTCGTAATTAAAGTGGTTGGAAAAGAGTCCGGACCCGTTGGAGTATTTCATGGATTTTAACTTAAATCTCAGATTCAAATGTCTCCAGCTGCTGATCTTAACATTAGCATCAACAACATATGCTATTAGGAAAGATATTAGTTTCCTAGAAATGCAAATCTGCAAAACAACGGTTCAAGGAAGATATTTAATAACCGATCATACTGGTTATGTATGTGATGCACTGTCACTAGATCCTAAAACACACTGCTGTCGTGTCAAGAAAGATCAGTACAGTTGTCAAGGCTGCAATCTTGTTTCACAATGCTGCAATTCATACGAATATTGTGTTTCGTGTTGTTTAAACCCTGAAAGAACACATACCAACGAAATATTGAAGTTAAAGATGGCAAAACCTGTAACTTCCGGGACCTATTCAAGTTTATTCGATTATTGCACCGGAAGGTGTCGGCATAATTCAGAAAGCGTGGTTCATGAAAACGCGTATTTAAGTGCTTTTCATCATTGTTTTGCACAACCGACAAATACTTCGGTTGCGGTTACTGATCAACAGATAGAAGGGCGGTTGATTGGGATTAATGTTCTTGTTGGCAAACAAGGGGAGTCGTGTGATATGGTTTGTAAAAGAGTTGGGCAATCGTGTGTACCAAGTAAATTTGTTCTTATTAATCAGTGTGAAGTTATGCAAAAGTATATGACATGTAGAGGGTCGTGTCTTGCTAGTATTGGAGCAGATCAACCTGCTGAAGTGGTTGAAGACGCGCCTAGGAATTTGAACCCGGGTGCATGTTTGTATACAAGGAGACCGTCCATGCTTTCGTGTGATGGGTCTCATCAGCATACAAGGAGGCTTTGCCCCTGTGCTTGAAATGTTTCGTTAAGTATGGTAATGTGTTCTTATAGAAATTTGATGATTGTTTCCTATTGTTTTTGGTAGAGGTGCAGGATGGACTGTTTAGGAAACTTGTTTATTGAGAAATGAAAAGCGAAATTAATTTTTGACTTTGGCGGATTTCCTATTTTGTTCTTGTTGCTTTCTCTTTGTGTGCATTCGTTTTGGTTTATAATCTAATCCAAATTTGTGAGGAGTATTAATTTGCTTTAGTTATCATCGACTGTTTAATTTTGGTTTACAAACCTGTATTACCACCCTTCTGTTATTGAAAATAAAAATAAAATACATGATCGATAGCCAAATAATTTCTTAGATTAAAGGACATATTAAAGTTGTATTTGGAGGGTTTTTCTTAAAATATGTAACGTTTCATTTGTGGTGAAATCTTAAATCTGAATGATGAGAAGCCACTTTGAATTGTTGGATGTACGTTGTTCTGTAGTTGAGACTTGTAGTTGTGTCTGGTCTGCAAAAGAAATTGACAAAGGCATCCCCAACCTGAGTCATCATTGGGCATATCAGAAGTGTTACTTTAAACGTGTGTTTATACGTTGTGTCTTGTCTCTGGTTGGTTTGGTCTGAGAGTAATTTCTAAATAGAATGACGCAGGTGTAAAGACAGAACCACGCCTTTTCACGGCTGCTTTTCCAGTTGCAATTATGGCAGGGTATCTAAGGCTTGATATAATCAACTGTTGAGGAACCATCTGCTGTATGGTTTGCCTTAATGGTTGGGAATTTGATCGTTACACCGTTACTGAAAATAGATATGATAAACTGACAAGATCAGATCTTACCTTATTTTGCTGCGTTCAGATCTCAAATTGCAGACATTGGGTCTCAGCAAATTTCTCCATTGTAACTGTTTGTCCAAATTAGACATTTGTGATCCTTGCACAATGCCAACTTGCGGAGGGGATAAAGTGGGTATTCCACCTCTTTTAATACAAACTTCAAAGATCCTAACAGCAACAGGCAACTCAATTCCTCACAAAATGAAGACTACTCAACAAAAGCTTAACATTTTGGAACAAGATGCAATCAACTTAATTAGTAGATATTCATTACAGTTAGTGGTCGTTAGTATTCTTTTCTCCATTTCTCTGTACTATCACTTAATGGTTGGGAATTTGAGAGACTGCCCAACGAGACCTCTAGCAAGTGCATGTGCGGGTGAGATAGAAAGAAAAGAGCATAAGACATAAAACAAAAGCAAAAACGCACCAAGAAAGCACACCGAACAAACAAACATAAAAAAAGGGAAGAAAGAAAACCGCGACAAGTACACGCAAAGTAGCTAACATCAAAGCGCAAGAGAACAAAGAGCCAACCGTTACTGAAAATAGATATGATAAACTGACAAGATCAGATCTTACCTTATTTTGCTGCGTTCAGATCTCAAATTGCAGACATTGGGTCTCAGCAAATTTCTCCATTGTAACTGTTTGTCCAAATTAGACATTTGTGATCCTTGCACAATGCCAACTTGCGGAGGGGATAAAGTGGGTATTCCACCTCTTTTAATACAAACTTCAAAGATCCTAACAGCAACAGGCAACTCAATTCCTCACAAAATGAAGACTACTCAACAAAAGCTTAACATTTTGGAACAAGATGCAATCAACTTAATTAGTAGATATTCATTACAGTTAGTGGTCGTTAGTATTCTGTTTTCTCCATTTCTCTGTACTATCACTGCGATAATGAATACGATATACCAAACAATGTGAATAGTTACTGAAAATGACAACTAAAAAATGGTGCACACCGCAATATGCTTGGATACACTAAGCCGAGAAATTGAGATGCAACATGTCGTGCCTCATTTTGATACGCTTAACAAATACTTGTTTCACAAACCTTGTAATCTTTCCAACCCATTCATTCATTTCATCAGCTGTGATCGAACACGACCCAACTACTGAAGTAACAAAAACACCAAATACCTTAAAAGGAACAAAACAGATGTATATTAACTACAAATAGTATCTTTAAAACTCTACAAAAACAATTACATTCCAATATAAAGTCACAAACAGTGATGCTACATCAATACATGTCCACACCGCAAACGCTCAGTTGACTGGGTCAAAGATGGCCTTTTGATCCGAAAGGTCCCGTCCTTAAGCAATAGTCACTTGGCATCTAAAGGTGCACTCGGGTCAAATTTCCACGTCGATTTAAACCTTTTAGAGACTACATTCATACACATCAATATTTACTTAATCCGAAGGCGGATCATTTTGTAAAAACTCATCAACCGTGTCCGGAAACTCAACTCCCTCCCCATCACCCTCACCACAAACCGCAGCTTTCGCCAAAAGCAAATGCGCCAACCTGAAAGGCTCACTCCCACTCTCCAAAAAAAACTTAATCCACCCATCCAACCTCTCAACTTCCTTTCTACACTTAGGCCCCTTAACTTTCACAACCTTGTCAAAAAACTCATCTTTTGTAAAATCATTCATTTCTAGTCCTTTTCCATCAAACTCACTTAACCCAAGCAGTTTTTTCATAGAACCAATATCAATATCATCATTGTTTCCAAAACCCTGAAAAGGGTTTGTGTTATTTTTGTTCTGGGGTGTTTGGAAGTCGTTATAAGATAGGAATTCTTGTGGGGGTTGTGAGATTGAGTTTGCGTTTGTGTTTGTGTTTGTTTGGTGGTTTTGGAGGTAAAGTGGGGAGCTTATGGTGGATTGTGATGGTGGTTCATTTGGCTCTTCAAGTTTTAAACGTTTTTCTACTTGTTTTAGAGAAGTGAAAAAGTGTTTGTGTGGTGGCTTCATGGGTAACTTGTTTAAGGTTATTGAACAAGTATTTATTGTGAAATATTTTGTTTGATTTTAATTAGGTTTAGTTAATTGGTTTTAGAAGAAAAATTTATGATTTGAGGGCTTATAAAGTTATCAAAATCATAAAAGTGCCCAAAATAAAATCTACTTAAATCATCAAAATACTCAAGAATCTCGACGTGGCGTAAAAACCCACTTATCTAAAACTTCCGTCAATGTGTCGATTAGAAACTAATTAGTGGGCCCTTCAGGACATCCTCGACACCATCTCGGGTAAATGTGGGCCCTAGTGGGCCCTCTTCGACATTCTTGACATATATTGTGGGGTTTTCAAGTCATAGGCAAATTTTGTAAGTCATTAACTGAACTTCTAATTACTTGCTTGACACATTGAAGATATGGCCCTATATTCATTGACTTGTGTGTCAGTCGAAATGAGCCATTTAGTTCGTAAGTGCTGAGAGAAATGACCCAAATATATCCATTGGCTCGTACGACGGTCATAATTAGCATAGTTAGTTTTAAGTGCAAAATTCAATGCAAATATTTAGCAAGTTGCAGGTCTCTATAACGACAACAAACCAAATGTGAGCTAAGCCTAATATCACAAAGAACCATAATTTTCCATGTACCTGCAACGACCCCAAAAATGATAACGTTCATGAAGGCATTAACATTGCAAATATACAACAAGCTGAAGGCTTTATAGTTTTATTTCAAGTTTGACTCGTAAAGTCAAAAGTCAATACAGCATATCCATCTTCTAAATGCACACACTAGCTCTTTGCGAAATCTATTTCATACTAAGCAAACATCTACAGTCTAAAAGCTCTCTTTCTAATTCACTTTCTGTCTTAATCGACAGCCCTAACGAGTCGGCAATACTTCTCACTTCCGCAATCATAGCCACTACATCGTTCAGCTTGTTGATTGCTGACCCAACACCCTATTTGCAAAAGAACATGCAAAATAGCGATTAGAATAAAAAGTTGAGTCAATATGTTTTTTAACTGTGAATTAAATTAAGTGTAGATTTGCATAATCAGTTTCATGTTAACAAACCCTTTATATAATCTACTTCTGAGATTTTTATTAGTGAGAAAGATACTCAAAATATGTTCTTACCACTCCTGCAGCTCCTGCTGTTATGGCCATTGGTGCAGTAACTGCACTTAATCCAGAAGCACACATCACAGGGATCTTAACAGCCCGTGAAATTGAATATGCTGCTGCCAGTGTTGGACTCGCCTAAATTAGGTCAAAGTCAAAAGTAACTAATCAGAAACCTGAATAATCATATACACAAATCATGTTTGGGATGTGACAATGGATGCTACTGAGTTGAATACACATAGCAGTGACACAAATTGGCGGGTTGGGATAGCCAAAACACTTTTTGCCAAAAGTTTAATAGAAAAAAAGTCTCGTTAACAAATTTTATGTCAAACATAATTACATAGATTACAGTTTTTCAACAATCTAAAGTTTTGAATAAATGATGTTATGGATGTGTGTAAAGAACATTATTAACCTTTTCAATTAAACCAAGAACACCCGACTTTGATGGGTTGGAGCATTTTCCTCCTTCGGTCTGAATGATGTCAACGCCTTCTTGTTCCAAAAGCTCGGCCAGCTTGGCCTGCAAAATTAGAATCAAGGATCATCAGAATCCAAATTGTTCATATGGGATATAGATCTTTAAAACAGCTTATTACTTGATCAGGGAGGCTTAGCGTGTGAGGCACAGTAACAGATAATGTCACCAATGGAAGAAGTCTTCGTGTCTCCACTGTTAAGCTCAGTATCTACAAAAAACATCAGAAGGTTATATTAAAAGTCTTCATCCATGTGCACTAGAGGTGGACAAATGGGCTTAGATAACGGAACACGTGTTGAAATTGGTTTACTTATTAACATTCAATAAAGCCGCTATTAGTTACTCATTGGCAGCACCTAGAAGTTTCTAACCCACGAACATAAATAAACCCTAAGATATCAAATCCACAATGCTGTTTTTCCTATTCTTTTCAGTTTTGGAATTTAAGCTTATTTCACCGGGTATAATCCCTTTACCCAAAGAATTTAAGCTTTCATTCCCTGAGTTTCGTTTCGTGGTGCAGCAATGATGAGAGATTATTTGGGTTTAAATAGATGGATCTATCCAACCAAGATACCTCGTAAACCCTCATTGTGTTCTAACTCATCATATCCTTTCCTTCACTAAACATAGTCTTGAGACACCTTCGTCAACTTCCGGAGTCCATTCAGATAAATATAGACAAGACATCCGACACCTTTGTTGATTATGGCCAACTTAATCAATCACTATACTGACATGGTGGTTCTTGTATCAGCATACTCAAGTATTTTGTCATAGAAAAATAAACTATAACAATCACAGTGGTGATTAAAAAATTCGGACACTATGTTCATCCTTAGATTAACAATTATCGTTATTGTCATGGTCGTTACATTCAGACTAGACTGGATTATAAGTCTACCATGAAATTAATGGTGAGTTAACGCTAAGTCACCTGCCATGATGGTCCGCCAGAAGGATATGGATGAAGTTTCTTGTTAGACAATATCCATGGCGGCCAATGTTACTATCAATACCACGTACAATGCCATTGTTGAGAAAAAAGATGCCCAGATAGATTTTATTCTAGACGAAATGAGCCATTTATTCATCGGTGGTGATAAAGTTTTAATCCTCTCAGTTAAATCAACAACGTCAATTACGTGAGGATGATGGTGTGTAACCATAGCATGCACTAGTGTTTCGTTCACCTTAGTCTCATAGCAAATTTCTCATCCTGTCCGGTCAATAAGAAACAATTGTGACCACATCGACGATAATCGTCACATCCAGGATACATGGTGTTCCCGATATTATAAATGGCCCTAGTGAGTGGTATACTCAAATTTAATTTATAACTAGAAAGGAAGGTGATTAAACCAGCCATAACTTCTAAAATGATGAATGGTTCCGCGTCTAAAGTTATTCAAATGGAGTCCGAAAAGGTAACGCCGATGCTTTTAAGGACACAACACTCCGATGATATAATAACATGGCCAGGGTTTATGAAGTATGTTTGCTGGATAGATCTATCAATTCATATCTACAAAGATGGGAAGAAACTCAAGGGAAATGAGGCTTAAAATCCATAACTGATATGTGAGGTTAAAAAGTTCATGATATGATCTTTGTAGTCAAGGTCGTAAGGTTTGTTAAAACTTAAAGATATTTAATTGTGCTTATTTAAGATCTTAGGGGTTATGCTAACTTTATGGGTATGAATTTGGAACATATAAGTGTTGTTGATGTGTATAGTCTTAGCTATTTGCATGTTAATTAGTAATGGAATTTCAATATTAGTATATTAAAATCTTTAACATGACGCGTCGCCACCATCTTCACCGACAATACTTCTTCTTCCTCTCTTCCTTCCCCATGCCGCTTTATTTTGCTTGTAAACCAAATAGCACCGCCACCTCTTTCTATCAACACCACTACTACGTCTCTTGTAAACCTAATGCCACTTACGTGCCCATTGTATTTATGTTTTGTATATATATATTGTTACATACTTAGGAGATAAGTATGATTACATTTTCTATTGACCTATAAATACTGATATCATCAGTAAGTGTTGAATATGGTTAGAAAAACTTGAATTATATCAGCCATTCATTCCAGTCATAATCTATATAACTTAAAGAAGCGATTTAGGAAGTTGTGTGCATCAAAAATACACTATGGAAGACTTTCTACGCATGAACTTGTTTCCTTTTTAGGTTAACGTTTTTTGACTGTACACACTTGACCCATCTGGGGTAAAATATAACCCAAATCTACCTGTTTGTAACTTTGTAAGTAAATGGGTCAAAATTGCCACTTCCACCTCAACTAAAAGAAGCACATACGATATTTTTAACCAAGCATAGAAAGCATATATCATAATGCAATATCCACAGACCTGTTCGGGTGAAAAAGTTATGCCTGCATCATAGAACGAATCATAGTTCCCAATCTCCACCTACATATAACATTTATATGTTATAAGACATAAACCAAAACCACCATATTCTATAGGTATTTTCCGTCACTTTTACTAGAGATATGTTTCTTCAGTTTTACAATGATATCAACTTATCAAGTAGAAGAACTTAACATAGTAGACTAAACTATTAAACAATTAAAGGAAAGTTGAGGCAAAACCATGGAAGCTCCAGCTTCTACAGCAGCAAGAAAAGCAGATGGATCTACTGACGAGACACAAACCTGCACAAAGATACACAAAAAAGAAATATGATAGTGTAAACAGAACCAAACATAGAAGTATCTCAAGGAACTACGTAATAACTTAGAAGATGATTTCCATATTTAACATACCGAAGACGAGTCAAGCTGGTGACAAGTTTGACTAACTCGGGGTCACACGCTATATCGACGTGAGTAGCTCCACCCTGTCAAAAAAGGAGATGGAGTTAACTTCAAATTCTAGTGTATGTAATTAGTAGCTCATGATCAGACAAGTAGTTTTCATGTTTATTGCAAGTGTACAATTGAAACACTAGCTAATAATATCCTATCACGAAACCCTGGCTACAATGGGTTGACTTACATAAATGGATACCCTGAACTTAACATACCCATTCACGCATTCTTGTGGCCTAACGACCCACACCTACTCCAAAACACCTTGCCGTGGTCCCCAAGTGCCAGGTCGGGTTGATATCCAATCGGGTAATCAAACATTTCAGGTTCAATATACCGTTTGTCCAAAGGTAGCATATTTTGACCCAATAAACTCAAAATCAACTTAATATTATGAAATAAATTACTAGTAGCCCAAACAGGTGGTATAGGACACAATGTTATGTCATATGTTACCACTCATTTTGTTGTTCTCTACTTCTTATTTTTATTTCTGTTGTCTTACAAAGTTACAAGTAATCTATCAATAAACAACCACAAAAATACAAAGATTCAAACCCACAAATTCTAGCTAGAACATCTTGTAAACCCCAAGTTCCACTACGTTGGTCGGGGTTCGCAAATGCAGTTCAGGTTGGGCCAAGTTTCATTTGGGTTCTAAGTCATATTTAACAGTAACAGTATGATTAAAATAAGAGCTAGGGGTGTTGTTTAAGCTCATTTTTGGCTTACGAGCTTATGTGGTTTCGCCTTATGTTCCGTTAGCAATTTTCGGCTAATTTTAAAAGGGTTAATGGCATGTAATAGCAACGTACTTTTCCATTAGTGCCATTATCAAATACGAACCCAAAAAAATACCACAATAACCATCCAACTTTCAAATTTTGTTTCATTATCAGATACGTACTTTCTTATTTGTTCAAATATCAGATACGAACTTTAAAAAAAATACCACAATACCCATCCAACTTTCAAATTTTGTTCATTATCAAATTTTTTTCATATTTTCATTATCATACGCAAATTTTTTTCATTATCATTTTGTTTTATTTGCTTTGTGTATGTCGTTTTGGTCCATCTTAACTTCTTTCTGAAGAATGAATCCATCCCGAGCCTACAGTACACAATATTGGGTTTTGTGGATCTCATCAGCAAAAGAACCGAATTGGGATCTTCGGGAGGGGCCAGGGTATGTAGCTTAGCGGCAAAAGTCTTGTAACTATCATCGTGATATCATCATGACAAATGTGAGAGAAGTGTAGTTATATTTCTGCTAGGTGCAAACAACGAATCACTGATAATGAAACAAAATTTGGGTTCGTATCTGATAATTAAACAAAATTTAAAAGTTGGATGGGTACTGTGGTATTTTTTTTTGTTCGGATAATGGCACAAATGAGAAAGTACGTCGCTATTACATGCCATTAACCCATTTTAAAACTTACGAGCTGTCGAGCTTATCTAAGTTTATTATGTCAAAATAAGCTTATATAGTTTCAAAACTAGCCCGAAAAAACAGGCTTATGAAACGTAAGCCGATATCTCATAAGCTCGTAACCCAAAATAAGCTTAAACAAGCACACCCTAACTTCTTATCTAAAAAAAGTTACCTTATCAGCAGCAATAACAACAGAAGCAACATTATCTTTGTCAAAATTTTGCAATCCTGAAATAATCTACACAAATATTAAAATAAAAAAAGTTAGCATAACCCAAGTAACATCATAGAAAACTAGCAAAAAACATAAAACATGGAAGTGGTTCAAAACCTTGAGTGCTTTTCTTTCATTAAAAGATTTTAAGACAGTTTCTTTAGGAATGGAAAGAGAAGCTTTGGGAATGAAAGAAGAAGGTTTTGAAAGATGGGACTTTGACTTGGGAATGGGTTTTAATTTGGTGTAAGAAAGAAGAGAGTTGGGTGTGAGGATTGAAGAACTCATTTTTTCACTTGTGTGTGTTGAAATGGGAGGGAATGGTTAAGATAGGATGATCATACTGTAGTACAATTTGCCTGCTTTATCCAAACTCAAAAGGACATTTTTTTTTATTTTTTTTTTTTTCATTTTCTTTTCTTAATAATCTTAATCAATAAACTTTACATTAGCGTTACGTTACGTTACGTTCGTTTCTTTTACGCCGCCTTCGATTAGCTGAGTTTTGAAATGAAATAAAAAGAATGAGAAAGAGAAAATAAAATTTCATTTCCTTTCCTTTCCTATTAAATTGTAACTCGAGAACTGAGTGTTAGTATTGTCTCCGATTATACTTTTATCGTCACTCTTAACAATTTTTCCAGTACTTCAACTTGAAAAATAAACAACACAGTGATGTTGAGTCCATCACATGAGACTCGGGTATGGCCCAGGCCACATCCAATTTTAAGTCGTGAAGTCGAAAGTATCGCAACAATAAATAAGCGATGAGAACTTTTATTCAAACCTAAGCCTCGATAGTAGAACTTAGATTATATCAACAATAGTATCCAAAGTGTTACAAGATCGATTAATGTCAATGAGACAATAACCATACAAATACAAAGAAGAGACAAGATCGGTGAAATGATCGGAAAGAAGAGAAAAGTGTGAGACAATGATCGCACACACAAGTGTATCTAACCCTAGATTAAGGGACTTATTAAATAGGAGATTAAGATACACTAAGACCCTCTAACGACTATAAATGACTCATCGGTGAAATGAGAAAGGCTTGATGAAATGAACTTCTTGGAACTTTAAACCATTTATGCTTTGTCCATGATTAACCCCTGTAATAAGCCTGCACTGAACATAACTTGAAAGCCATTAGCAATTGATAGAATGACATGTTTGCCACAGATTAATACCCCAAAATTTAACATTCCCCTTAATCGATGGGCAAACATATCAAACAACATCAATTTTTCACACAAGAATTTATCTTGATAAGCAGGAGGTTTTAGTAAGTATGTCTGCGGTTTGGTTTGAAGAGCCAATCTTTTGGCACTTATAACACCTCTTGCAATTTTTCCACGATGAAGTGGACATCAATTTCAAAGTGTTTTGATCTTTCATGGAAAAGCAGGATTGATGACAAGTTGTAAAGCGATTTGTTATCACAAAAAGATTAACGAGGAGATTGATATCAACTTTTAGATCTTTTAAGATTTTTGAATCAAATGATTTCACGAGCGGTGATGACATAGATCTATACTGCCTACGTGGAAGATTTTGAAAGAGTGTTTTGTTTTTACTTTTCCATGAGATCAAACAATCATTAAAGAAAACACAATAACACGTGATGATTTTACGGTTTTCTTGCATTTGGCCCAATCTGCATCACTATATCCTTCAAGATGATTTTCGAGTTCTTTGAAATTGTACCTTAGACCTTTTCACGGAGCTCCTTTTAGATATCTCGAACATTGAGGCACATTCTAGATGAGATTTCAAAGGAGAATGCATATATTGTGCCGGACAATGAGCGAGTATGAGATGTCGGTCTTGTATGGGTGAGATAGATAAGTTTCCCAAGTAACCCGATAACCGATGATGTTGACAAGTAAGGGATCATCGGCGGTGGGAATGTATGGAAGGACGAGTTGGGTTCCATAGGAGTGGACACAGTTTGCACCAAGAAGACCAAATTCTTTGAGGAGTTCAAGACAATATTTTCTTTGGGAGAGACAAATGTCATTCCAGTTTTAAAACCTCAATGCCAAGAAAATATTTTAAGTTTCCCAAGTCTTTGATATGAAATTTTGATTTTAGAAACTCTTTGAATAGGTTTATCTCATCAATACGGTTTCAGTAAGGACAATATCATCCACATAAACAAGCGAGCAATAAACTTGTTATTCTGTTTTGGTGAACAAAGAATGATCATTGATGATTGAACAAAATTATTTTCCTTTAAGACAACGACAAGTTTTTCATTCCATTTCACGGGAGCTTGTTTTAGGCCATATAGAGACTTGACAAGTTTGCAAACTTTATTTTATTGTTCTCATTCTGAGAACCCCTTAGGGATGGTCATATAGATATCCTCATCAAGATCTCCATACAAGAAAGCATTGTTAACATCAAGTTGGAAAAGAGGCCATTTGTTTTTCACACTAAGGCAATAAGACATCTAACGATGAGACATTTTACAACAGGAGAAAAAGTTTCATCATAGTCTATTCCTTCCCTTTGGTTATAACCTTTAACAACTAATCTAGCCTTGTATCTATCAACTTCACCATTGGCTTTATATTTGATTTTAAAGATCCATTTGTAACCAATGGGAGTTCTATTAGGTGGGAGATCGGTTATATCCCAAGCATGATTTTCATTTAAGGCCTCAATTTGAGTTCATAGCATCAACCCAATTACTATCAAGGATAGCTTCTTCATAATGGTGGGTTCAATACTTTTATTAAGACTAGAAGCAAAGCGATAATTATCTTTGTTTAGGTTAGAATAATTAACAACCTTTTCAACACCATATTTGACTTTCCTTCTATAATAAAGTCATTAAGATTCTTGGGCAACTTAGAAACTCGGTTGACCTTCTAGCGATGGTGGTGGCAAGCCTCTTTCTTGTTCGAGTTCGATTTGAATCAGATGATGTATCAGCAGAATCAGAGGATGCATCAGCAGGATGTGATTCATGTGATATGGTGCCCTCAGGGTGTGTATTATCATCTATAGACGTTGCAACAGGTTCATCATCCCTAGAAGGATGACTCAACACTGTGCCATCATCATAGGATGTCACTCTCCCTTCATCATTGGGACTTGTTTGTGAGTCAAAGAAATTTTTATGATTTAAATCTTTAGGCACATACGTTTCAACAAAAGGTTTTGACAAAGTATTTTTCATTTTGAAGGGAAAAACAGTTTCATAAAATTTGACATCTCTGGAATAAAAGATATTTTTTGTTTCTAAGCTCAAAAGTTTATAACCTTTTTTCTCATTTGAATAACCAATAAAGACACTTTTCTCAGACCTACTACCAAATTTATCGAGATGTTGAGAATGGTGGCATAGCATAATGACCAAAGACTCTAAGGAGAGAGAGTGAAGGGTCATGCCCATACACAAGAGGAGAAGGAGACTTGCAGAACAGGCGAAGAGGGTAACTTTGTTTATGACATAGGCGCAGTTAGAACACATTCGGGCCAAAGATATAAAGGTAATTCCCACGAAACATAAGGGATCTAGCCACATTAAGGAGATGCCTATGTTTCCTTTCTCTAATACCATTTTGTTGTGGTGTATAAACACAAGAGGTTTGATGTAGAATTCCTTTTCATGAAAGAAGTGTTGAAGTTTATTATTGACAAATTACGTCCCATTATCACTACGAAAATCTTAACATTGTGTTCAAATTGATTTGATAGCATATGAGTAAAGTTAACAATGGAAACATAAACATCATCCTTTCCTTAAGCATATAAACCCACGCGCCTAGAATAGTCATCAACAATAGTTAAAAATATTTGTAACCATCTCGCTAGTGACTTTATATGGTCCCCATACATCTAGATGAACAAGTTGACCAATTTTAGTTGATTTATGTTCACTTAGAGGAATGGTTCCCTGGTTTGTTTAGCTTTGTTGCAAGTATCACAAAGATGATCGATTCGGATGAGCTATCAAGTTTAAGAGTGGATTTAAGTATATGTAGGACTTGGTCGGAGGATGACCAAGTCTTTGATGCTGAGATTTCTAGAAACATGACAAGCAATGCGGTTATTAGAAGTAATCTTACATGTAGAATCAATATCAAACATATATAACCCATTGCATTGTTTACCAATCCCACAATCCTTTTTGATGTAAATCATGTATATAGCAATTAGATTCATTAAACCCAACAAACATCTTATTGTCTCTAGCAATCTTATGAGCAGACAATGATGACATTGTACTCGGGAACAACGAACATCAAAAGAGTTAGGTCATTATTAACTTTTAAGTCACCAATTTTAGTGATTAGGGCACGAGTACCATTGGGATGTCCAACAGTTAGACCAAGATTTGAAATGTCAACAACATTAATTAAAAATTTGGCGAATCTTGTCATGTCTTGATTGCACGAGTCAACAATCCAACCAAGGCGATGTTTCGGATAAGGTTTTGTGTTGTTGTTGAAAAATTTGTTGAAGTTTATGTTAAACTTAACACCGCCATTAAAGAAGGTTCTGAAAAATTTTACCGCCATGTTGGCATTAGCGAAGACACATTGTTGTCATTAAGAAGACTCATAAGTCCGGAGAGTCGTTCATTAGACAAAGAGACAGGAGAGTTGCTAGCACTATTATCGGTGATACGATTAGTATCGGTGGAAACATTATTCTTCTTTGAAAGGTTTAGCATTAAAGTTCTTTTAACATATCCGGCGGGATAACCAACAAGATCATAACATCTATCAACAGTGTGACGGGTTTTTTGCGGTTAGTACATTTGAGATTCATGTTTGGTCCTCTGTAATTTGAATTGTTACCGATATTAGAACCGGACCCTTTATTGAAATTGTTGTTGAATGATCCTTTTTGTTATCAAAAATTTTCCACTATCAAAAGTTTTTTAAAGAAAAGCGGTGGCATTGGGTTTAGCGAACTATTCCCGGATGACACATTTCGTGAGATTCTTCTCCGAGTGTTTTGACATTGGCAAAGGGTCTCGGTTAAAATATTACTCGATAGGAACATAAGTGTCATCAAGACCCATAAGAAATTGCATTAATTTGATTAGGCGATTGTGTTTTTCAAAATGTTTTGCACCTCACAAGTGCATGGAGGCAAGCTAATCATACAATCAAATTGTTTCCATAAAGAGTTAAGGTTGTTGTAATAATCGGCAGAGAAGACCACTTTGACTAAGAGAGTTTATATTTTATGCAAATTAAAAATATTTGAACCATCAACCTTATCATAAGTATCTTTAAGATCATTCCACATTTCATAAGCGGTTTAGCATAGATAGCACCAAACAAATAATTCGGGATGAGAGAGTTAAGAATCCGGTAACCACAACGAGTTACAAGTATCCCATTGATTAGCACGACTAGGGTTTGAGTCATCTCTTATGCAAGTACCATCAATAAACCCTAACTTATTATGGTTCCTTAAAGCAAAGGTCATGGCCATATTCCATATTTTATAATTTTCAGTTCCAGTGAGTTTGATAGAAATAATGGGAGTACCATTGGTATTATTGGGGTGTAAATACAAAGCATCACCAAAGGATAAGCTTTTCTCAGTGGAAGAACCACCACCACCACCAATATTATCATCACCAACAGCCATAATGCAAACAGTAAGACAAATACAACACAAATAGATATAATAGCAAGAGAGATGTCAAATAAATAAGACTTTGTAATTAAGAAACAACAAGCACCAAGCCTGTGGACTAGGGTAAACCAGAGCAGGTATTCGTACCACTCGGAGGTGGCAGATCAAGATGTTAGTCTACCCGTTTGCACCACAAAGACTTAAGTCTTGTTTGTTTGAAGAAGAGATTAGACTTAGACTTACGAGCAATATCGTGGAAAGAACAAATCACAATAAGAAATAACCGGTGATTATGCCAATAGCAATAACCCCAAACCACCAACTTGTTCTTTGAAGAGATGTCCCCAAGTTTCTATGAAGAAACCCTTGGATGGTGAATCAATAGTGATAATGAGCACGATGCTACGATAAGTATCGAAAGTATCGGCAACAATAAATAAGCAGTAGAACTTTTATTCAAACCTAAGCCTCGATAGTCGGCTTAGATTATATCAACAATAGTATCCAAAGTGTTACAAGATCAGATTAATGTCAATGAGACAATAACCATACAAATACAAAGAAGAGACAAGATCAGTGAAATGAACAGAAAGAAGAGAAAAGTGTGAGACAATGACTGCACACAAAAGTGTATCTAACCCTAGATTAAGGGACTTATTAAATAGGAGATTAAGATACACTAAGACCCTCTAACGACTATAAATGACTCATCGTGAGAAATGAGAAAGGCTTCAGCAGAAATGAACTTCTTGGAACTTTAAACCATTTATGCTTTGTCCATGATTAACCCCGTAATAAGCTACTTGAACATAACTTGAAAGCCATTAGCAATTGATAGAATGACATGTTTGCCACAGATTAATACCCCAAAATTTAACAATCATTATAGCCACTTGCCCACTTATATATCGAACCACTGTATTTTTTTGTGTAACGAACTTTTTATTTCCTATTTTACATACCCCATAAACTTTGGGGAAAGTGAGTGTGTGGCTGTAGTGTACCCAAGCTTGGGTGTAGAACCCACCAAAACTACACCGTTTTATTAAAATTATAAAAACCCCCCAATTCACTTCTTTTCCATTTCAGTTCTTCTCCACAACTGAAGCAAACCAAGCGACATCTGATCTCCATATGTGATCACCACTTCTATCAAGAACGCTACTATGCTATCACGAATAGCTATTCAACGAAAGGTACCTTTAGATGTTTGCATCGTCATTACTTTTCTTTTCTTTCCACTTCAACCGAAAACCTGCATCTTCTCATTTAATCTCAGAATCTGAATTTGCATCTGAGTTAGAACAAAAATTTCATTTTATTTCAGTATTTATGTTGTAAGATTAAGTTAATGAGTACAAGAATTTTGATGATAGAAGATTATGATATGAACCGCACACCAAGTGTTTGATTAAATGTTTCAATACTATTGCTATTTGATGACAAGAGATTATAAGTCGTAGTATCACACACAAGTGTTTGATTAAATGAAGCACTCATCAAGTGCTTACTTTCCAAAAAGGTTTTACCTTTTATTCTACTTCAAAGTAGTTTTTCATAACATTATGGCCTAACATCTATCTACGTGTATTGTTTTCACGGGACCTCTCAACTGAGTATAGCAACTTAAATACAAATGCAAACCCGTTTGATTGAAGATATTGATAAAATGGATATTTAGTCGACCACCGTAATGCGAGTATGATTGTGAGAGACCAAACTATGATGAAGTTAACGATGATGATATTTGGGAGAAACCGAGCGAAGACCGAGTGAATATTGGATGTGATGAAATTGAAATTAACGACGACAACATTTTGGGAAAGATTTTAACACACCCGATGATGCATATACGCTTTATAATCGTATGCCTTCCTACACGGGTTTGGTATACGATACATTGGGATTATAAAACAAGACGACAAATGAGGTTTATAGAAAGTTATATGTTTGCAACAAAGAGGGTTTTAAGAGACATAAGGGTAATAGTTCTAATGAGGTATCTAAGAAACGTCAAGAGATCTAAGGACCGGTTGTAAAGCGGAACTCAATTTCTAAAACAAAAGGCGGAAATGGTGTGCGGATATCTTTAACGATACACACAATCATGATTTGACCCTTACACCAACGAAAGTAATGAAACATCGTTCTCACAATAAGTTTCATCGCTCCATGGCTTGCAAATCTCTTATGGTGGAACTTGGTAAGTCCGGTTTGAGACCTTGTCAAGTTAGGAAAGCTGTAAATGCAATGAAGTCTCCAAATGAACCTAATGTAACGTCAAAGCAATGTGCTGATATATTAGCTGAAGAACGAAAACAATACAAAGGTAAGGAGTTTTATTCTCTTATCAAACATTAGTAGATGCTAACCAATATTTTAAGATAGACTTGTTTGATGATGGGTCTCCTAGAAATATATTTTGGGCTGATGGAAGATCAAGAGATGCCTATCTAAAATTTGGAGACGTTGTTGTGTTTGATGTTACATATTTGACGAATAAATTCAAGTTTCCGTTTGCTCCATTTGTTGGAGTGAATCATCATGGTCAATCAATAATTTTTGGTGGTGCTTTGCTAGAAAATGAAAAAGAAGAGACCTTCAAATGGTTATTTAAGCAATTTTTAAAGTGCATGTTTAACAAGTGCCCAAGTGCAATTATAACTGATCAAGATAAAGCAATTTGTAATGCAGTTAAGCATGTAATTCCAAACACTCGACATCGCTACTGTGCATGGCACATTAAAAAGCACGTGTTGGAACATCTTCAGCCGTTTAGAGTTCGTTATAGTGATTTCCAGGAATCGTTTAAGCAATGGATAAGAAGTGATACCGTCGAAGAATTTGAAAGCCAATGGGAAGTTTTACGTGATAAGTATATACTTGAGACTAGTAGTTGGATGATGGAGATGTATAACCAAAGGAAATTTTGGGTTCTTGTTTTTTTAAAGATATTTTTCTTCTTGGCATGACAACAAGCGGAAGAAGAGAGTATCCATTCTTTTTTGACGGATTTGTGAATTCGAAGACCATGTTGAATGAATTTGTTATTCAATTCGATAAAGTCATCGACACTCGAAGAGCCGCCGAAGAAGATGAAGACTTTCAGACTATTAACTCGACGCCAATTCTTTCCT
This sequence comes from Chrysanthemum lavandulifolium, assembly GCA_022545495.1. Lineage (NCBI taxonomy): Eukaryota > Viridiplantae > Streptophyta > Magnoliopsida > Asterales > Asteraceae > Chrysanthemum > Chrysanthemum lavandulifolium. The sequence continues at coordinate 232,036,721 of CM040241.1, read as the reverse complement.
CTGTTCATCCAATAGAAGCAAAAGCAGGCAAATTGTTACTATCCATTATGTTTATCATCAGCCACTATTCTGTGAACAAACTACCACATGCATGAGATTTTATATATTATTTTTTTGCAGGTGCATGTTATACTAAAAAGATTTTTGAGGTATTTCAGAAGGAGTGGATAGAAGCAACCAGGAATTTAACTCACGAGACTAAAAGCAAGAGCGAGGAAAAATCTAGTTATTGGGTTGGGCAGGTGAATGTTGATAAAAAACATTAGAGAGTCGTCAACCTTTGCTTCTTGGATAAATTGGATCTCACATGTTCTTGTGCTATGTTCAAAACATATGGGATATTGTGCAAACATATCCTATATGTAATGAAAAAAAACATGTTGACACCCTACCCGATCACTATATTTTACCTCGGTGGACACTTGATTGTAGGTACAAAGTTGGTAATGCTAGTATCGGAATCGAGGAAACAAGTTGTGAAAATGAGGTTAGTGCGTTAGCTTTATGGTATGTTCAAGCTAATTCGACAAAGGCAATTGAACAAGCAAGAGATGCACCTTCGGAAATAAAAAGACTAAACAATTTTTTGGTGGAGTTTTTAGAAGATCAAATGATAAGGAAAAAGCCAACAGAGATCGAGAATGCATGTAAAGATGCTCGTGTTGGAATTTCTCAAGTAGACATGATGCCTCAAATTACGATTCGAGATCCCGTTGTGCTTACTACCACTAAAGGACGCCCAAGAAATGCAACAAGAGTCAAGCCTCCTATAAAGGTCAAACAAAAGAAGATCAGAACTTGTTCTTACTATAGGAATCAGTCATAACATCACTAGTAAGAAAAAAAAAGGCTGATTGCATGCAAGAAAAAGACTGATGCTTATGTTGTTATCCAATGTTTAGTTTTCTTTTTTGGTGAAAAAATATTGTTATTTTGCTTATCAACTAGAAGTTATGTTAAGTTATCATCTTATGATATGATGTTGCTGGTTAAAATTGCTCGAAAATGTCCGGTTTACATGGAAAATTGTTGCTGTCACAGTGGGTTAACGGGTCAAAACTAGATTTTTATTTTATTTTTTTCAGTGTCACAGCTAGTTTAGTCTTTTAGATATAGTTTCACTTCACTTTGATTTTATTCCAAATATTGGTGTGTTGGTATATTGGGTGTTTGGTTCAGTCTCTAAACGGATAAAAAATGAAGCGGAAGTGGGTCAAAAGTGAGTGTTTGGTTGAGTCTCTAAATGGATAAAAAATGAAGTGAAAGCGGGTCAAAACTGAAATGGTAATACCAAGTCATATGGGTTGTTTTGGCACATTATGTTTCTGCTACTTAATGTTGTTTGGCATATGGGTCTGCATTGTGTTTTTGCTGTTTAAGGGTATTTGGCATATGGGTCTGCAACATATTTTGTCTAAGGTGATGGTTTTTGTAATTGTAAGGTCTGCAAGTGATTGTGATAGTTATGTTTTTACAAGTGATTGCATACCTTAATCCATTTGGGTCAAGGTTCTAAGGTCTGCAAGTGATTGTGGTACACGTTATAAGGTCTAAGGTCTCCAAGTGGTAATACCAAGTCATGTGTAATTTGACGTTAAGTATAACATGATTTCATGAACATTGAGCTAATTGATTATATTATTCCACAAAAGTGTTAGTACAAGAGTATTCAATTCTATTACACCTTTTATCTTCGCCACAAGACCATACAAGTTACACAAAGAATACATCCATGTATGTGAAGCTTAAAAACATTAAACCATAATGTCAAATTTGTGCGGTCAACCACGTTTCGATCAAGGTCGACATGGTTAAGGAATGGCATATGTAGTGTTTCAAGCTCTTGAGGCGCCACATTGTCTTTGCATACACAATAATCCTTCCATGTCCTTCGAGTAGGTTAATCGGACGTTCCAATGCATAGACCTCGAGACCTTTTTCCACTTCATTTATAGTCTCAACATGCCACAAACAATAGATTTCCTTACGGTCTCAACGGTGATATGATGAACAAAAATTAAAAGGTAAATGTCAAACCAAACCGGACTCGAGATAGCGATCATAGTCACAATGTAAGTTTTAAAGCAGAGATAAAAGAGTTGACGATAGGAAAAGCATAGTAATTTCGAAGCACAAGAAACAAAAGACAATAATCCAAAGATACCGGCCCGAAAGCGAGATATATTTTCGATCGACCAAATCAACAAGATTAAGCTTTCCATATCTAATAAGTTCCTCACCACCAACAGTTGCTTGTTTGACATGTACAGTTATTGTGAATCTTGAATGAGAACGGTACGCAAAATAAACAAAACAAAACCATTTACTTAAGTAACAAGATCTTCTAAAACAAAAACCGAGTAAGAATCGGTTTAAGTCTACACCTTTGCTTATTTAACGGGTATCTGCAGATGCTTTATACAAAGACCTCGTTCTAAGAGGTTATAAATTTCATTCATACTGTAAATGACTTCTTCTTCCAAACCTCTAACAAAAACACAACCTTCCCATCTTCCATTAATGAAATCGGCTTCTTTTGCTTCTCCTCCGTGAGATCTTGAGTAGTCTTACGTGGTAAGAAGGTCGACTATTTCTTCGTTGTAAAGTTCCAAGAAAGTAACTTTCATGCTATAATCAACATTTTGAGCCTCTAAGGTATCGAAAATTTGACGAACGCTCTTGGAATAACACTAGCCTCAGCAGTTAATTCTCCACCCTTGAATATGAGTAATTCAGTTAATGCAAGTAAAGTTCCGTAAGTTGTAAGTGTAACTATGTCATAAGGTACATGCAAAAATTAAAACTCCTGTGATGGTGTATTGAGAGGACCAAGAAGGATCATCTTTCACTCCTCTCTATTCCTCCCATCATACACCATCCTCCAAGACCATTTACCCTTCACAATAAAGAACCCTTCATTATGGTACATTCTTACTGTATTGGACCTCCTACTTAGCCCATCATATATGTGCAGTTCCCTCCCAAGGCCAAACTGTAACACATAGGATAGGTTACCATAGGTACAGTCACACCAGATAGAACTCCAAGGTACAAGGTATTCTTTATTGTAATGGCCTGTGATAAGAGTAAGACTGCAGTTTATAACAGTGTTGTTATTTTCCAAGACTCCAGCCACTCCTTTATTCTGGCTTGTGATTGTTAAACTTGATATTCCATAGTTCTTCTGCTTTGTTAACATTGTTACTTTTCTTGACTTTAATTGTCACCAGCTTAGCCCTTACATCATCATAAATGTTTTTGAAGATGTCATCAACATTTTTATCATATCCATTGAAAATTCTACTGTTTCTTTCCTGCCATAAGTAGTAAACAGCAGCTGCAAAACATAACCTTTGAATGACCACCCAAATACCACTACTGTTTTTATTAGAACTCATATGGTTAATGATGCTCTCCCATGTGCTTCCATTAGTCTTGTTGTAGCTAATCTTGCAAACTCTTCCCCAAACTTCTTTTGAAAACTCACAATTAAAGAATAGGTGATCATGGGAATCACTTGTCTTTCTGCACAGGCTACACTCATATACTTTATTAGGATACCATTTCTGCAGCCTATCATGAGTGCTTAACTTCTTTCTAATGGCAATCCAAAGGATAAAACAATGTTTGGGAATGCAGTGTGAATGCCAAATCAGGTTCTTCCAACTGACACAAGCTTCATCAATTCTCACATCATTCCAAACATTACTAGTATTGTACCTCTTAGTATTTCCTTTCTTATCCACCCAAATAGCTTTGTCAGGGGTGTTAGTTAAAGTGGGAACATGGAGATTTTGTAGAATAGGAAATTTCACAAGCCATTGTTCTGGCCATTTCCATCTATTCTCAGAAATTATATCAGCAAGCTTTGTAGAATCTTGAAAACCAGCATAGAATATATCCTTTTACCAATATAACTGTCTAAAGATACATCACTGCTCCATTTGTCATGCCAGGCATTAATTGTTTTGCCATCGCCCACTTGGTATCTCATATGCTTCCCCACCCAATCTCTTAAGTTCAAAATGCACTTCCAGAACCAACTGTCTTTTTTATCAATAGTCACATCCCAAACACTTCTATGTTTAAGTTTCACTATATTCACCCATTTAACCCAAAGGGACTCTTTCCTGGATGCCACATTCCATAGATGTTTAGTCAATAATGTTTTATTCCATACCTCAAGAGATTTGAATCCAAGGCCTCCCTGATCTTTTGGCTTACACACATCACTCCAGGAAACTTTAGCTTTTCCTTTACAACTATCTCCTTTATTCCAAAGAAACCTCTTGAATAACCTTTCAATATCATTAATTACTCCTTTAGGAAGAAGAAACACAGATCCCCAGTAAATCTGCATAGAAGCTAAAACAGATGAAATAAGTTGAGCTCTGCCAGCATATGATAAACTCTTGTTCTTCCAGTCATTCAGTTTGCATTTAACTTTGTCAATAAGTTGCTTGCAATCAGTACTTCCAATTCTTTTTGTAACTAAAGGAACTCCAAGGTACCTAACAGGGAGCTTTCCTTCTTTGAAAGGTAAGATTGTTTTAATAATGTTTTTGGTATCCTCATCCAGGCTTCCACAGAACATAGTACATTTACCAAGGTTAGGGTACAGGCCAGAAACATCACTGAACTTGGAAAGAGCATTCTTAAGTACTTTCATAGAGCTTTCATCACCATAGCATAGCATGATAAGATCATCTGCAAAAGCACGGATGAGTTATCTTTAATTTCTTACACCCAAAATGGTATTTAAAAGCTCTATCTTTACTTATCTTATCCTTCATAATCAGATTCAACACTTCCATGACCATAGTGAAGATATAAGGGGAAATAGGATCCCCTTGCCTGAGACCTCTCTCTCCCTTAAAGTAGCCATATCTTTCCCCATTCACACAGATAGTAAATTTAGAACTTGTAATGCATACCATGATCCAATCTATCATCTGTTTAGGGAAACCAAATTTGACCATGATGTCTTCAATAAACTTCCAATTCACTGTGTCATAAGCTTTTTGAATGTCTATTTTGAAAGAAATTCTTTTAGGACCATTAACACAATTATACCCCTTAAGCAACTCTTGAGTTAGGAGGATGTTGTCAGTGATGGCTCTTCCTGGAATAAAAGCACTTTGGTTCTCATCAACAATGAAGCTTAGAGCATTCTTGATTCTATTAGTGAGCATTTTACTGATACATTTGTAGATGACATTGCAACATGCAATAGGCCTGAAATCAGATACTTTTTGAGGAGTTTGTGACTTAGGAACAAGGGCAATAAGAGTAGCATTGATCTCCCCAAGAAGCTTGCCATTTACAAAAATCTTTAACAACTTCACAAAAATCTTTTTACAATGCTCCAAGCTTTTTGAAGAACTTAGAGGTAAATCCATCGTGCCAGGGCTTTTCATCATCAATGTCAAATAAAGCCATTTTGATTTCTTCCTCGTTGACCTCCCTAATCATGTTATCGCTTCAATACCGGGAACTTTCTTATCAAAATACTATCATCATCTTCTGAGAGCTTGCTAACCTCGGGACTTGCACCTAAGAAACCTTGAAAATGTTTCACAAATTGGTCCGCAACATCTTTGTATTCATATCTTGTGCCATCCTCCCACAAACATTCATTATTACGCTTTTATTGGATCTTCCTTTAATCACTTTATGAAAATAAGTGAATTTTATCCCTTCATTTAGCCATGTAACCTTAGCCTTCTGTCTTAACAATTTTTCTTCATCAGATAAAGCTTCTTTATACTCTATTAAGACCTCACTTTCCTCTTTTCTCAGATGTTTATTAGTAGAATCCAAGTCAATCTTCAACTGTAGATCATGTAATTTGTTTTTCAGCTGAACAACTTTCTCAAACAGATTTCCATTTTTCCAATTGAGCCTGTTAAGATGAGGTTTCAGTGTTTTTAGTTTTTGAACAAGCCTATACATAGCATGTCCTTGAACATTCATGTCCCACTTTTCAGTCATCAGATCTTGAAACTTATCTTTATCAGCAATATAGTTGGCAAATCTAAAGGACCTTTTCTTCTTATTCATAGCATGGGGTATAACCAGGATAGCAGGGCTATGATCAGAAATACCATATGGAAGGAAAATTGCATTAGCATTATTATAATGATCAAAGAAATTACTATTGCCCATAATCCTATCTATCTTTTTCAGAACTGTAGCATTAGGATTTAAAAGGCTCTTTGTCCATGTAAAATGCAAACCAGTACTGCTTATATCCTCCATTTCTATTGCATTCATACAATCCTGAAATTCAATCATGTCCTGGGTAAAGTGAGACATACCTTCAGAGTGATCATCCAATTTTAGACAAACATTAACATCTCCCATTAAAGCCCATGGCACTTGACCTACAATTTTCTCAAAGAGATTAAGATCCTTCCATAGTTCCCTTCTTTCTTTACCTTTGTTAGCTGCATAAATGAATGTGCAGTAAATGTGCAGTACATGATTTTCTGAGTATTCAGAGTCTCCACATGATATAGCATGGCTTGTGCAGTGGCATGAACAAGAGTGCATCTCACATTATTAGCATCCCACCCAACTGCTATTCTACAACCTTTACCACATAAGTGAACATTACTTTGCCATAGCCAACTTCCAAATACTTTAGCACAAACATTATCAATTCTATCTTTCAGGTTTGGTTGGCATCATGGGGGGAGAGTGTTTCCAATCAGTTGAAGCCTTTCTTGAGAAGGAAATGTGGTCGATTTGGAAGAGCCCTCCATGGATGGGTATGGGTTCCTAGTGAAGCCACACACCATTTCATCCTTGCTATTGTGGTTGTAGGTTGAATGGCTTGGATGGAAGGGTGATGTGGAAATGTAGCTAGATGGGTGGTGTAAAATGGTGAATTAAAGGAAGATAATTGGCTTGGTGTACATCACGGTGCGATTGTCTTCTTCATTGTAATGGAAAATGGTGTATGTTTCTTATCCTAGTTGGTGCACTAGTTTGTGCTTTATGAAGTTTTAGATATAGTTACATTGTATCCGGATGGATATGTCCATTCCGCTTTTGTATTTTCCTTGTAATTTGTTACCGATTCTAATATAATTCACCATTTGCAAAAAAAAAATTAAAACTATTTCAATTACCTTATTTCTCATCCTCCTCCATTGTATATGTTTTACCCGTTCGGTTTGACCATATGCAAACACGGTGCAATTAAGCCCTCGAGAACTTCATTCACAATAGGAAAATGGCTTGGTCATATATTGATCTCTGTTGTGCTTTGGGTCCAAAACCTTCAAATAAACACCAAATAATCGATAACTTATCATGTCAAAACTAAGCATTAACTCGTCTTAAACCGACTTATAGTACACAGATTAAATGACGCACCTTGTCAAAGGTGAAGATTTTGTCCACTTGCTTGTTAGCAACATTCGCAATATTGATACTTCTCTTTTGTTTTCGTTACATGTTATCGCCTTTGGTACATTGCACTTTTGCTCGTCACAAACAGGGCCTATTAGTACGATAAAGCGTTAAGACTTTAAAGATAATTCTAATTCTCATTCGTGCAAGTCCAGACATCCTAAATGATGCATAGAAGCCAGTGGCACTACCACGACTTGATTATCCGTAGATAATGACATAAGGTCGGTTACAAATTTACATCTTGAACTTGATAGATCCGACAATATACATAAATCCATGGGTGATGTCACATAATAGCAATATACTTATCTCTGTCATTACACACGTTGTTGTGTAACTTTATTCGGTTTAATTCGGTAAAAAGAGTTTCATTTTCATTATTTCTTATGTCACAAGAAAAAAAATTCAATATGTTGCAAAATAGTCATTGTTATTAAAGTAAAATAAACGATGAGAAATGAATATTTAACAAAGTCCAGTGACTAAATTTGCACGATTTTAATAGTATAAGTAAAACCATATTGGTAATTGTTACTATGCCACAAGGTAAATTATTCGAGTTTGTTACACAATGGTCATTGTAAATTTGTAATTAAGGTAAAAAACAATCAATGATAATAATAAGCAGTTTATTTAGTCTAATGACTAAATTGTCACGGTTTTAACGAAAGTCTTGGACTAAATTAAAGAACATATATGTTACGCATCTAAGCAAAACTTGAATATTAACTTCACCCTATCTCTCTCAACTCTACTCGAATTCCAAGCAATAATATTGAAACATTTAATCAAACACTTTGCGTGGTTCATATCATAATCTTCTATCATCAAAAGTCTTGTACTCATTGACTTAATCTTACAATATAAATACAGAATAAAATGAAAGGTACCTTTGGTTGAATAGCTATTCGTGATGGCATAGCAGGGTTGCGGTTGAAGTGGTGATTCATGGAGAAGAGATCCGATTAAGAACACCAGGGTCGGTTCCCTTTGCTTTAGTTGTAGTTGTAGAGAAGAAGTGAATTGGGGGGTTTTTATAGTTTTAATAAAAGGGTGTAGTTCCCAAGCTTGGGTACACTAGAGCCACACACTCACTTTCCCCATAAACTTTTAAAACTCTTAGTGTGTGTATCATCATTACGGTGAGATTATGACTTGACATCTTGGTTTAAAAATGCGTTTTGCGATCCGATGCACTAAAGGTTCTAAAAGACATTGCGTGATGCATGATACAAATGCGAGCGTAATTTGGACGCGTTGCGTTTAGTATTATAAAAGTACAAAAATTATTTATACATAGTATATTCTACCAAGTACCAAGTAAATGCAATAAACTTACGAAATGAGTTACTAACATATTGAAATTAGGCCAATAATACATTTGTAAAATAAATAAGTCGAAAGCAAAGCTTGACGTAAAACACTTAACAAAATGTAAGATACTGTATTTTCATTGTTTTGTTTGTTTTGTACGTCTTTTAACATGTTATCTCTTTAAAATCCTATTTAAATATTTGGATTTCTTTTATATGGTTTATTTTTGACAAAAAAGACCTAAATTCTAGATTGCGACAATTGTGACCGTTGCTAGCATTACAAAAAATGTGGTAAATTGCGGTCTAGTGCGAACGCAATCTGGGATGGCCTTGCATTAGGCACCATAATCTGAAATTTCAAATTTAATGAATGACGCGTGCAATTCTGTGATGATGCAGATTTTTAAACCAAGCTTGACATTACTTAAACCTTTACATTCAATAAAAAAACATGTTTCGTTTAAATTGTACCCGCTTATATATAAATCCAAAGGTTGGATTATCTTTGAATAAAAACGGTTGGTACTCTCAGGATAAGTTTTCATTAAGTTATTGGAACCAATTATTTTAGTTTATCAATCTAGATCGATAAGTTATGAATATACCTATCAGATCTTCATAGTAGTATTGTCTGTCTCAATAACGGATAACATAGTATCTACATGCATAGTTAATCTTAAAAAGGATTCGATTCTAACCATTTGAACCACACAAGATCCCACTCGACACATGCAACATGTAAATAGCTACACTAGTAAGTTTATTGGGCAATATACTTGACATATATAGGAACTGGACTAGTAAGTTTATGTTGATCACGATTGCTGCAACGTGTTTCTTATAATATATAACCGAAACTTGGACAAATCGGAATTTAAATTGCAAATCTCCGCCATCATAACTCTGGTATAGGAACTGGACTTTGTCTCCGGTTTTCATGTTCCAAGCCCTGTACAAAGCAGAACATCGTTTGAATGCATATTGGTTTTCGTGTTTACCAAATAAAACCCTACTAGTTTCTCCATCATCGTTGGTTAGAGTAACTTGCAAATCCCCTCGTTTAACAAAGAGTATATGTTGTAAAATTGAATCCAGCCTATCTATTATTTTAGTTTCGACGTCCACTTTTGGCAAACGAATTCTTCCGTGTGAGCATGTATCCGAATCTGTGAGCGTTTTGGTTATAATCAAGTCGGCTAATTCCTCCCAACTCATTTTCTATCGCCTATACCTTGAAAAATGTGTATGTGTGAATGCATATTGAAACAAACATGGAATTCAATTTATACATGGATTTGAGCATGCAATGTCTATAATTTGTACTAATGGATGTTTATTTAACTCTTAAAGTGAGTATATTCTACGTTATTGTTTTTTAATGACCTTAAATATCACTACCAAAGGAATGAATATTTTTAAACAACTTTGAAGTCAATCATATTGAAAATCATGAGATTCGTCTTATACTCTTATGTACATTCTACCGTTATTAAAAATCATAAAGATGTGATTTTTGATCATGAGTGCTATAATCTGTAGCTATACGCATATATATATAAGCTTGGAGCCTGAGTATCAAAAAGTGAACTCAACAGGGGCGGACCTAGGGGTTCCTGAGATTCACTGAACTGAATGATGGGAACCCGATTAAAATTTGTCGCCTAGTGTAAATTTAAAAATCATAATTTTAAATTTTCTTTTCGTAACTAAATCAATAAACCTTGCATTAGCGTTCGTTACTTTCTTTTTCTAGGTCGCCTCGAAGAAGGCTTCAATCCTTCATTTTCACCGCCACGTCATTTCTCTCTCCAAATGACCTTCAGCGATTGGGTGCCCGTCAGGCGACCAAGATCAATTTTTTTTTCTTTTTTTTTTTAACATTTTTAACACAAACTCAAATTTCATTAATAATTAAAACGTTACATAATAATTCAAATAAAATTAAAACATTACGACAATACAACGACTAAACTAGTTTTGATTATGACGATGCCAAATGTCTTCCACCAAATCGGCTTTGAGGCTAAGATGAGTTGTTTTGTTGCATATCTCCCTGGTAATTTTCAATGATTCACATGCGTTCTTATGGGATCATAAGAACAAGGTCGCTTCATTGGAAAGAATACGGAGATATCGCCCGCTCTTAAATCTGAATTATCATATTATGTAATATGATGCATGTGTACATTATATGTGATAGATGCTCTTTGTCAAACCCTTTAGCCGGATGTTTAATCATTAGCCACTTCCTCTTTAGTACACCAAAAGCACGCTCCACGTCTTTTCTTTGTCGTGCATCGTCTTATACAATATTCGTTTGTGATCATTCGTCTCGGATTTTTAATGGACTTCATAATAATCGAGTATTCGGATATATCCCATCGACGAAGATAATATCCGCGTTTATAAGGCACGCCGTTAGCAATTCCACATCCGGTGCTCTCCCGCTTTGAGATCATTGAAAAGAGGCGATGCACATAAAACATTTACGCCGTTATTCATCTCGACGACACTAAAGAACGATGTCAAATCTATAAATCTTGGGACGCGATCGCCCAATAAAATGAAAGGATTTTGCCGTGATCACCCCTACAAAATTGAGCTTTTAAAGCATGCGGGCAATTCTCCCACAACCAATCTGGTAATCAATGCTTCCTATCATCCCGGTAAACCCATGACATTCGTAGGGATGAGCATAGAGTTTGTCAATGTCAGTAACCGTCGGCTTTCGCAAATACTGCACCATATAACTCCATTATGGCTAACAAAATTTTGGAGACACTCACGAATTGTTGACGCACCCATTTGCACGTATTCGCTCAGAGCATCGACATTGACTCCGTATGCAAATTGACGGATTGACGAAGCACACTTCATCAATGGAGAAATACCAAATGCGCGCATGACTAGGAGTTTGTTGGAAATAAGGTGAATGATCGGTTATATCTCGGACAATTCGTGTGAATAGTCGTCGGCTCATTCGGAAACGATCATGGAATGCTTGATCGTCGTATCTGGGGGTCTCGCTGAAGTAAGCAGCCACTAAATGGTTATGAGCACCCAAACGATCCCTACTAACTTGGTTTCGTGAGACTTTAGTTTGTGACGCTTGAAAAGCCTCCCAACACTCTTCCGCAAACATCATAAACTCGTTACTAACTTCATTTTCATCATCCGATGACGAATCGCCATGAATAGCTCGTAAAATTAAAACTTATAGTGTGGAAAGAATATAGAGAATGTGTGAAATGAGATTTGTGAATTTAGTGTGTAAATATGTTGTGTATTTATAGGGTATTTTTTTTTAACCACAAACGGTCTAAAATTTAAACCCAACGGTAAGATTTTTTTTTTTTTTTTTTTTTTTTGAACTTGCAACGGTTGTATTTTTTGGACATTAAATGTAGATAGTTATTCGATCGAGCAGGAGACCAACTTGGATGTAAAATTGGACGATCGATTCATGCCACAGTAGGGAGATTGATACACGATCGATCGTGTATATCGATCTCCTTGCATTACTGTGTCCAGCCTTAGTTTGCCTGTCAATATTCTCCAGATTTACTTTTATCGTCACTATTAACAAATTTCCAATACTTCAACTTGAAAAGATAAACAATATGCTCATGTAGAGTCAACATATATACCACGAAAGAAAAGAAAAGCCAAAGCCGTATACAAGGGGTGTGGAATGTTGAATAGACGTCAAATGACAAACACATGTGGTGTGGATGACACTAATCCATGCCAACTTCAATTTTTCACTGAATCTCTACCCTAACATGCATATGTGATTTTGCTTCTTTATTATATACAGAGTAAAAGATAAAAGATTAAGATCCTTTAAAGTTTTACGTGAATATGATAGATGATGTTCATAATTTTGTGATAGGTCATGTTCATAATTTATAGTTGTTTTCTTTTTGTGATTTCTTATAACTTCAATAACACTAGTGTTATTATATTTTAAAAGTAAATTATAACGATCTCATCGCTAAACTTTTAGCATTTTAGTACTGTACATGTTATTACTGTTGAGTTAATAATACATGAATACAATAAAACCATGTAGACACCACAGAGTACAGTGGAAGACTTAAGATCATAACAAATAAATAATTAACTAAAAGTATGCGTAACGTACCTCTTTTAAATGTCAGATCTCTTGAACAAAACAGAAGAAGTGGTTTAAAGAGTTGTCCCTTACCGTTTTACAACTCAAACCAATCAGGTGTAAGAATAGTGTCTTACTACCACAGTTTTGTACACACGAATTAACCAACGAATCAAGCGATTGCTAGATTTAACACAAATCCTTGTTTTATGAAAAAACAAAACCAAAACACCCTAAGGAGGGGGTTTCGGCCGAATAGGAGCAAGAGAGGAAGAGGAGAGATCTAGGGTTAATTCAATGCACAAAGTAATGAGAAACCCTAAACCCTAGCCTCTGTATATATATTGGATACAAATCTTTGGGAACAAGTTAGGGTTTGGGCTTGTGAAGCCCCCCTATGGCCGGCCACTCTAGAGCCCCAAAGGGATACCTGAATCTTTTCCATATTAATATTTTACACTACAAGTCCTTCTTTTACGCTAACTGTCGTTAGTTATTTTCCGTTAAATACTTAACGATCGTTAGGCGGACTTTATGTGCAATAATTAATCGTAAACATTAACATTAATTATTTAAATTTATTTCTCATTCGCTAATGTGTGCAATCCTATGGTCACGAGTTCGAATCCGAACATTTACGTATTTGTAAATATATACATTTCCAACGACTCTCACTGGATATGTTTACAAAGCGTGAAATGACATTGGTTGGCGTCAGCAACACGCCAATGCCCCGGTACAACTCGTGTATGATTTTACGAGAGAAAACCAAGTTTTGATGATTCATCATCATATTCATCCTTTGTTTTAACACCATGTTAATAAGAATATGGATCTCACTCATTTCTTAATTAACTATTCTTTTCTCGCTTTATGTGATTGATCAAGATTACCAATTCTTCCGAACATATTCCGAAGACCTTGGGCATGGCCATGCAAACATCTTAACAACCCTACGGGGCCCAATAAGATTATACTTCAAAATAAATTTGAAGGAAACAAATCCCGCTTTGACTACAAGCGAAATCATAAATTTCGCAACACTTCGAAAACAACCCTTATAACTACTAGTTACGTATAGCGTTAGATTGTTTCACAAAATGCACTACATCCATGACATATCTCCGGTATCTCAAGTCGAGGATAAATATCCATGATATACTTAATGACAAAGATCCATAAAGTATCATCATGTGGGTGGGATAAGTCCTATACTCAATTCATTGAATATCATCTGAAATTAGTCATGCTACGCATCAATATACTTTCAAGTATATTCTAACTAATACTCAGATTTGTCTTAATTCAATATCATTCCCATGTTATTGATTGACAACGGAATATTTAGAATAACTTAAGCTATTCAAGGATTTAAACATGCAAATATATGATAACATCATAATAAATGAATAATAAACATAACCAAATACTTTATTTCATTTCAATAATAATGTTTACAATATCCTTTTATCTAAAATACTTAGTCACGGATGGGCATGAAACTATTAGCTAAACGAAGTCCAAACTTATCGACAAATGATTAAGTTTTTCACCGTGTAAGGCCTTCGTTAAAGGATCCGCTAGGTTATCATCTCGTGTGAACTTTGAGCAACTCAATTTCACCTATCTCGACTTGTTCTCGAACATAGTGATATTGTCTAGGATAGTGTCGGTGCCCTTCATGACTCGGGTTCATGGGCAAATGTTATTGCGCAGAATTGTCACAATATACTTTAATAGGATTTTCAATCGACGGCATAACACCAAGCCCCAAAACAAACTTCCTTATCCAACGACTTCCATGGCGACCTCGAGGCGCCGCTATGTACTCACTACATAGCGACATGGCAATTGTTGTCTATTTCTTACTCTTCCAATCCACGGCACCTCCATTGATGACAAATATGTAACCCGTCGAGACTTCGTATCATCTTTGTCACACTTCCGAGATGCATCGCAAAGAACACGTAATGCATAATTACGCTTGGATTTCCCATACACTATGAACATATCTCTTGTAGCCCTAAGGTACTGAGAATATGTTTAACAATGATCGATGAATTTCCGGATTACGTTGATACCGACCGGTCAAGTTTTGAGCAAACGCCACATCGGGCCTTGTGCATCGTGTCGCATACATGATAAATCCCACGGTAGAAGCATAAGGAACTTTCTTCATCTGCGCCACCTCTGCGGTGTTGAAGCTTGCCTTGGTCGCTCAAACCATGATTTACTTGCATTGGCAAAAATCCCTTCTTGGAATTTTGCATATTGAATCTCTTTAATATTTTGTCAATGTAAGCACTTTGGCTTAAACCATTAGCCGCCTTGATCTATCCTCGTAGATCTTGATTCCGAGTATGTATGTTGCTTCCCTAAGTCCTTCATCGAAAAACATTTACCAAGATAGGCTTTCACCTCATTCGGACTTGGTATATGATTTCCCATGATTAATATGTCATCGACATACGTAACAAGGAAAGTAACATGACTCCCACTAGCTTTGTGATATACACATGGCTCATCAAGATTCGAGTAAATCCAAAACTTTGATTTCTCCATCGAATCTTTTATTTCATTGCCTTGATGCTTGCTTGATCCATAAATGTAACTTTTAAGCTTGCATACGGTTAGGAAATAATGGATTCACAAACCCCTCCTATTTGTGCCATATATATGTCTTCATCTAGGCGGCCATTCGTAAAAGCGGTTTTGACATCCATTTGCCAAATCTCATAGTCATAGTGTGCAAGCTATAGCTATGAGAATCCTAATATCTCTTATGTCCACTACAGAGAGAATGTCTCCTCGTAATCAATGCCATAGGTTTGAGTAAAACCTTTAGCCACTAGACGAGCCTTGTAGGTGTGTACATTGCCATCCATGTCAGTTTTCTTTTTGAAGATCCACTTACTTCCAACGACTTTAGCATTGGGAGGAAGGTCAACTTCAATCCAAACATCATTATCCTTCATGGATTGCATTTCCCCATTCATAGCAATCGCCATTTATCCTTTTCGGGATCGCCCATGGCGACCTTATAGTTAGGAGTTCATTAAGATCCCAACCATATTTTCCTCCACCTCTACGTTAAGACATAGACGGTCAGTGCACGATAGTCCTTTCGCACCTACGAATGGGAACAACTTGGAGGAGCACCTAAGCTTTCGTGTTCTTCTTGAAGTTGGCTAGTATTTCTAAGGTGTTGTATCTTCTTGATCATATTCCGGATCATATACTCTCCCACCGAAGTTCTTGAGATATGAGATTCCTTTCAAGGAAATCTCCATACCTAGCCACGATGACTTTATTCTCGTTGGGTAGTAAAATAGTAACCCATAGTTTCCTTAGGTATCCTACAAAGATACACTTAACAACTCGGGTTGGAGCTTATCTCGTGAGTCACGCTTAACAAACGCCTCACATCCTCATACCTTTAAGTAAGAAAAGTTGGAGCTTTTCTGTCCATATTTCATATGGAGTTTTAACAACCTTCTTCGTTGGAACCATATTCAAAATGCGAATAGCAGTTTCAAGGGCATAATCCCAAAAAGTAAAAGGAAGAGTCGTAAGTTCAAACATTGATCGTACCATGTCAAGTAAGGTACGATTTCTCCTTTCAGATACACCATTTTGTTGTGGAGTATAAGGAGATGTGATTTGCTGGATAATTCCACACTCAGCTAAGTAATCTTTGAACTCTTGAATTATATATTCACCACCTCTATCGGATCGAAGAGCTTTGATCTTCTTACCGAGTTGTAATTCTACTTCACTTTTGAAAACCTTAAATGTTTCAAAAACTTCATGTTTATGTTTAAGTAAATAAACATAACCATAATGATTGAAATCATCCGTAAAGGTTAAGTAGGAAGCACCACGTTTTGACACATGTCTAAGTGGACCACACACATCGGTGTGTATCGGTCAAGTAGATCGAAGCCCTTTCCACTTGTGGTGAAAAGGTTTCCTTGTCATCTTCCCACTATGCAAGACTCACATTTGTCAAATGATTCATCATTGACCGCTTGTAAAAGCCCATCGTGTTGCGGCTTTTCCATGCGTTTCTTGCCTATACGGGCAAGGCGACAATGTTAAAGATAAGAAGAGTCACGGTTCAACTTGCTCTTCTTATTGCTAATGCTATACAACTAATTATTTTCATTGGATACACAACCATCCATATCAATTTCAAACATACCAAGCATAGGAATTGCATTAAAGTAAACAACATTATTTAAAGCGAAATTCCATAAGCGGTAAAAGTGTGCACAAAACCAATATCTTTTAACCAAGAAACTGAAATAACACCCCTAACAATGGAGGGTGCAAAATGACAATTATTTAGTTCCAAAATTAAGCCCGAAGGCAACACTAAATCAAAAGTCCCTATTGCTTCGACAATGTGACGCTTTCCATTTCCAACGTACAAGTATCTCTCTCCATGTGTCACTTCCTTGCTCCTCTAAGTCCTGCGATGTATTACGGATGTGAGTACCACATCCCAGATTATATATCCGTGAATTTTGCTTATGAGGATAAGAAAATAATTCAAACATAAAATACCGATGAGCTAGGCACCATCTTATTTTTATTCTTAAGGCACTCATTCGAGATAAACCGGCAGGGCCTGGCTTCAAAGGGCTGGTGAGTTAGGTGGTGGTGTTATATCCTTCTTAGGATTCTCCTTTTCTTTGGTGGTTCTTCTTAGGAGTCGGTGGGATGACAACCTGCTTTCCCTTTCCTTTTCCTTTCCCTTTCTTATCTCGCTTGTGGCTTTGGCTTATTCACCCTACCACCTTGTATTGCTAGTACAACAGTGTAGGAGCCTTCTTTGGCAATCTCTTCTCAAGTCTACAAGCATTGCATGTAACTTATTCAATTGCCTTCCCGCAATGCATGTTAAAATTTGGACAAAATCACCAAATCGTTCGATTAAGGAGCGATTGATGAGGCCGACACATACATCATTCGAGTAACCACAAACCGAGCTTCTCCAATTGGTCCAAGTGATGTTTCATCTCAAGGACGTGGTGGAGACAGATTTGCCAACCTCCTACTTGCGACTATGAACCTTTTCAATCAATTCATACAGCTCACCGGTGGCTTCTCAAACATACGCTTGAGTTCATCTAGCATGCTCATAGCGGATAGTGCTCAAATTGTTTTGCAATTGAGCGACATCCCCAAAGCCTTAGACACGCCACATCATTGTGCTTCTCATATTCAACACGATATGCCTCTTGTTCAAGAGCGAGAGTCGTGTCGAGAGGAGCATCAGTGAGGTGTAGTCAAAATATCAAGTCTTTTGGCAACACGAAGGATGATCCTAAGTTCACGATGCCAATCATTGAAATTAGGGCTACCGACTGTCTCTTCCAATCATATCTTTGAAAGCGTAACTCATTAAGCTCATAGTGTTTTCAGTCGATGAGCCATCTACGTAAAAAGTTCAAAAATCATAATTAGTATTTTGATAATTTTCCTTTCAATAAACAATTAAATACCCAAGGTTCATATTCATATAACCAATTAATTATTATTGAAAACTAGGATCCAAATTGTCATAATTTCATCACGTCAGTTGATCTGTTAGTAATGAACCTTATACAAAGTGGTAGAGCTTTTGCTCAATTGCCAATTTCAATTGCAATTCCTAGATTTATGGGATTTACATATAGTCAATTTTAATTGCCATGTAAACATGTTTTATCCCATCTTATGCCTTGAGGAGTTGAGATCAATATAGAACTCATATTTGTCATAGAACAAATGAACCAATCATAACCTCCATTTTTATCTAAATTAATACAAAATCATTTTCCACCTTTTTTAAAACAACATATCTTACAAACGGTAAATCTTCAAAATATAAAAATACACCATCGTGACGAGAATTAATTATCTTTCATAGATATGCACTTTACATATTTTCGAAAACATTTTTTCAAAAATTTCGTCCGAAAAATCATATATGATTTTTACGAATCATACATGACGAAAAAATCATGTATGATTCGATTTTTACGAATCATATATGATTTTTACAATCATATATGATTCTCAAAATCATATGTGATTAGTAGAAATCGAATCATATATGATTTTCACAAATCATATGATTTTTGTTGACCAAATTTTGAAAAAAAAAGTTGTTAAAACATATAGTAGTGCATATCTATAGAAAGATAATTTAATTTCCACGATGGTATAATTTTTATCGCAGAACGATTAACGGTTTCATAGATATTTAATTTTTAAAAAGGGTGAAAGTTTATCATAATAAAAATGAATGGCTATTATTGGTTGATTGGATCTATGGTAAATTTTGGCTCTATATTGAACTTTGCCATGCCTCGAGTTGCCGCTCACCGCTTAACTCAATTAAGTTGTCCAACTTAAGAAACCGCGAAAATCGTCCATGCCCGTTCTCACGACACGTGGACATTTTACCCTTTGATTACGATCTAAGTCACGCTCACGCAAATAAAAGGTAATCTTAGGTGTTTCCTTTCACGGATGGCATATAACTCAAATTAAAGGGTAATAATTTTGATGTCAAATCAAATATGTACAAAGATGTCATGCATTTATCTTCGTAGCATAGTTTTTATTAAAACATTTATATCCTTGTTTTAATGTTTAAGCTTTTCATCACCAAACTTTAATTGAGGTATTGATAACCAATTAAAGAATCACCTCAATTACCACTATATCCTACTACCGCATGAGTCATAAGACCCAAGTTATTCGGATAATTACCAAAAAGTGCCAGAAAATTAAAGTAATTCACCCTTAAGATTTTATGCACACATATAGGAATACTTGGTAGCTCCATTAAGACGCACAAACGAGCGGAGAATCGGTCACAAGCATATTAAAACCCTCATCTTTAGGCGCCACAATTTAATGCGCACCTCCTTTTACCCATCACACGCTTTGTCATTAATGGGTGAGCCGCTCTAACTATTTTGTGCAAAAATCAATCAATTAAACGATTATGATTACTATGCTTAAAAATACATGTTTCACCATTGTTTAGGTCGGTTTACTTTTGTAAAAATACCCTTGTTACACATAACAAACAAGCAAGTATTTAAAAATAAACAAATAAACAATGAATGCATAACAAAAATAAGTCATGCATATCAAATAGCCACATGCAAACCTTTTGATAAATCCTATTAATAATCAATTCTAGATCTGTCAATATGTATATATTTAATTAAGACTTTCACCCGTTTTCATCTATGTACAAGGTGAGCCACATGCATCGATTCTTCGATTGCGTAAGTCAAAATTAAACATATACCACATAGCACATAATTGATTAAATAACAATTATTGAGGTCTTCCCCAATTTTAGATCTATCATAATATTTAGTGTATATCACTTAACCAAGTAGAACATACAATAAAAACAGATCCATGATAAAACATGCATGTAATTATCATGGACATAAATTACACTTAACAATTAATGCAATTAAACAGAGTTACGCAATACACATAAAATTGCATGCATCCTATGGTTTCTAATCCAATTAAACTTAAGTTTACAAACCCAAATTAGGGCACCAAAAATGCCCCTAAAAATTAGGGTTTAGGTTTTGCAAACCCTAGATCTACGCATACAAATAATAACACAATCATGTATATTTTATTTATGTGTTTCAAGAATTAATTACTTGTTATACAAGGCTCGTGATGCCACCGTTGAGTTAATAATACATGAATACAATAAAACCATGTAGACACCACGTAGTACACAACGGAAGACTTAAGATCATAACAAATAAATAATTAACCGAAGTATGCGAACGCACTCTTGCAAATGTCGATCTCTTGAACAAAACAGAAGAAGTGGTTTAAAGAGTTGTCCTCACCGCTTTACAACTCAAACCAATCGTGTAAGAATAGTGTCTTACTACCACGCTTTGTACACACGAATTAACCAACGAATCAAACGATTGCTAGATCAAACACAAATCCATGTTTTATGAAACAAAACCAAAACACCCTAAGGAGGGGTTTCGCGAATAGGAGCAAGAGAGGAAGAGGAGAGATATAGGGTTAATTCAATGCACAAAGTAATGAGAAACCCTAAACCCTAGCCTCAGATATATAGTGGATACAAATCTTTGGGAACAAATTAGGGTTTGGGCTTGTGAAGCTGTTGGGAATTAAGGTAATCATCGATTCTCGCCAAGCACAAGCTACATCAACTGTCGCCAAGCTTTAGTCGAAGAGATTCATCAAGAAGAATGATGTCGCCGGGTTATACTTCAAATAGAAGTGATAAAGCAGATAAAGAAGTGTTGCTGAAAGTGGGAACCACGTGGGAGAGATAAGCTCACTTTAGAGTAAAAGTCGTGCCGTATGTATAGGTTGGCCAGACATGTAGAGCTTACTCGTAATAAACACGATGATTAACAAAACAATATGATTAGTTGCATGCTTGTCTAGTTGCATGCTTAGTCTAGTTTAGTAGTAGAAAGCGTAAATTGTCAACGCTTATTAGGGTTTCTTGCCTATATAAGAAACCATCTTAGTTTGTAATAGATAAGCTTTTCTCAAGTTTCTCAAGTCTTGTATTTTATCCGAAACATAGAGTTTCTATAATCAAAGATCCATAGAGGATCAAAAGTGTTCTTAGTTACTATAACTTGTATTCATTTTCCGCTACAATACCAA
Organism: Chrysanthemum lavandulifolium; assembly: GCA_022545495.1. NCBI lineage: Eukaryota > Viridiplantae > Streptophyta > Magnoliopsida > Asterales > Asteraceae > Chrysanthemum > Chrysanthemum lavandulifolium. The sequence goes on along the minus strand of CM040241.1, from coordinate 232,015,178 downwards.
GTTGTAGAGATCTTCCATTAGTTTGCTTGTGATTACATAGGCAAAGCTAACGATCTCCGAGTGCTTAAGATCTATCAAGGTCTTTGTTTCTAACAAGTGGTATCGAGCCCTGAAAGTCTCTACGATACTAAGAACCATTCTCACCTCCATACATCAATCATTCATTCACCATGCCCGGATCGACATCGAAAATGAAGTCACCAACACAAACAACACCAACACCAACACCACCTCCATGCAAAATACCACTCACAAATAGCAATGGTAAATTCCTTATTTAAAGAGGAAGAATATGAACTTTGACTATGAAGATGGAAAACCTGGATTTCCAATATTGATTGGAATCTGTGGAGGTAGTAAAGAAAGGAAATAGTCTAGAAGATGATTCCCGATGAGATGGAAGTTTATCATGGCTCCACCAAAGACCAAGAAGTGCCGCCATGCGAGAGAGCATAAAGTAAAGACCATTCTCGCTCAAGCCATTCCCGAAGATCATCTATGTGATTTTCATCATATGGATGATGCTAAAGATATTTGGATGGCTCTCAAAGCAAGGTTTGGTGGAAATGAAGAATCAAAGAGAATGAGGAAGTCCATGCTAAGACAACAGCTTTCAGACTTCAACATATCGAAGAAGAAGGTATCCACAAAGGATATGACAGTTCCATAGGATCTTGAGTCACCGAATCACCGAATGCTAAACCGACAATGAAGATTGCAACTCAAAGTTCTTGAGGTCCTTGCCACCATCATGGTTGCATGTTAGCATTGCACTCAAGGCCAAAGGAGGGCTGGACATGCTCACCTTTGATGAGCTATACAACGACTCGTAACCCTTGAACCGTATGTCGTGACTCCTACCGTACATCTTCTTCTAACCATGCAGCTTTTGTTGGGACCTCTCATTCCAACATGATGGTACAAGCTCCTAGCTCCAACTATTTTCCATCATCTCCTAGTTCCAACTACTTTCCATCATCATCTTCAACTCCCCCGCACCACATAACCCTCGTCCCACTCCACCAAGTTCTCAAGCTAGGTCTAGTAGTGTGACAGAGGATGTTCTTCATTCGCTTGTTGTCGACTATGATACTCGGTATCTTGCATATGAAGACTTTGATCGTGTGGACCTCTTGATATGGAGGAAATGGTTGAAAATGCAGTGGCTTTCTTTGTCGCTGGACATCAAAAGGTTTGAAGAGAAGGTGGAAGGAAGTTTGTGTTCGCGGAAAGGAACCACCGCTTTGATAGGGAAAGTCGTGCTACTCTTGTCATCGATGGGGCATTTCTAGAGAATGCAAGGACAAAGAATGGAGATGGAGCCAAATATCTTTCCTATCGTGAGTGACAAATAGAAGCTGGAGCATCGCAGCCTCTCTCACCATGGACTAACAGTCAACTGGACTACACATGAACCCGTTAATGAGGAAGCTCATGATACCGACAAGGTTGGATCGCTTGCAAGGTGCACTTTGGATGAAAGGCATGATCGGCTTGCCTTAATGGGATTATCTCGTGTACACAATTGTATTTTTGGTCGTAGTCTTAGATACAATGAACTTAAGGAAGAATTTGATGCTATGAAACCTAAGTTTGATGCATGTTATATTGATAATGAAGCTCATAAACTAGCATTAAAAAAAGAGAAAGACAAAAGTATGGTTTCGTAAGAATCAAATTGCTTATGAAGAAAAGATAAAGGTTTTACGGTTTGATCTAGAAGTTGCAAATAATTACTTAAACCGCTCGAGAAAGCTAAGGATGAAGTCAGATCCGAGAACCTAGAACTTAAGGCAAAACTAATGAGGAAATTGATAGGAATAATGAATGGCAAATGTCCGAAAAAGCTTAAATAGAATCATCTATACTAGTCAATCTCTACGTGTCCTATAGGTTTAGGCTTTCAAAATATGTAGGTCCGTAAGCTAAATATGATGGTCGTAAATCCACACCAAATAGGTTAGCTAATTTTTAAAAGAAGGAGAATTACATGTCGTCCCTGGACCCATTAGAGGTGAATTTATGCCTATTGACCTTTCCATCATCGTTGACTTTGATGGATCACATCATCTATATGGCAAAGGTCAAAAGACTTGCTGCACGATACCTCATCTAATGACTTTGTCTCTTGCCTCGACAAAGGACAATTCATCGGATCAAGGGTCCACTTCCTATGAAAGTCGTGATTCAAATGAGAAGTCCGACCTTCCAAGCCTCGAGCCAACACCCAAGTCCGCACCCCACCACTTACAAGCCTTCTAAGGAAACCATTGAGGAATCCACTTCCAAGATAGTTTCTTCAAGACTTGTCTTTTACATCTTTGAATAATCGATGTGTTAAAACAATTCCTTAAATGTATCTGCTTTCAAGTACTTCGCATGTAATCCAACATCTTCCTTTTGAATAAAACTTCTAAGAAGACATGTTTTGTATGTGGCAAGAATTTCATTTGATTAAGGATTGTAATTTCTATGAACAAAGATTGGGTGCATGTGCTACTCTAAAGAAACATGCACCTAATCGGACCAATGTTGCAAATATTCCACCTTATGTCCCATTAAGCAAGAAAGACCGACTCATTGGAGAGGTTCGGCTACTGAACTGTTGTCCAACCAACTAGCCCATATTTTAAACATGGTCATTGGCCTATATATGTTGACTCTATGTATCTTTGGGATGGGATATGGGGCACCTTCTTGGAAGCCCTCAGAAGTTGTTCTTGGACCAACAAGGACCAAATTATCAATGGAGGACCAAGAACAATGGTGGATCCTCTAAAACTTCATGCCCTAAACTCGTGATCCATAAGGGAGTTCAAGTCGAATGACTTGAGCCTCCTCTGTATACTAACTGCTTTGTATATATTTTGTTGTTGATTGTAGGATCATCCCTTAAGCATAAGAATATTGGTATTGTTGATAGTGGTTGTTCCGTAGCATGTCCGGGAAGGGGATATGATGCACAATTTTGTCCCTATGGAAGGAGGAGGCAATGTAACATTGGAGGCAAAGTGATGGAGTATCACAGTGAAAGGCACCATAAAGACACCTCATCCGGATTTTGAAAATGTGTACTTTGTTAAAGAACTTCAAGATTTCAACTTGTTCTCTGCTTCACAAATCGTGACACTAAGAACAAAGTTCTCTTCACCGAGAATGAATGTCTTGTGCTATCTAAAGACTTCAAACTCCCGTAAGAAACTTCAACCTCATCAAGGTTCCTCGTACTCACAATTTATACACATTCAACCTTAATGAAGTTCAACCGGTGGTGACCTCACTTGCTTGGTGGCTAAAGCATCCTTGATGAGTCCACTAAATGGCATAGAAGAATGGCGATGTGAATTTCAAGACCATTAACCAACTCTCTAAAATGGGTCTTGTTGAAGGTCTTCCCACCAAAGTTTTCACAAATGATCACAATTGTGTCGCTTGTAACAAAGGAAAACAACACAGAGCTTCTTATAAAGCTATCAATACTATGAACATCATTATCGAACCACTTCAGCTGTTTCACATGGATCTGTTTGGTCCAACTCAAGTCGAAGCATTGATCATAAGTTCTTCGCTTGGTAATCACCGATGGCTTTAGCAGATTTTGTTGGGTTTTCTTTTCTCGTAACCAAAGATGAAACATCTCAAGTCGATGAATTCATCACTCTTGTTGAAAATCGTTAAACAAAAGGTTAAGGGTATTAGGTGTGATAATGGGACGAGTTCAAAAATGCTATTCTAATAGAACTCGTGGGTCAAAGGGTATAAACGGGACTATAGTAATCCAAGAACCCCACAACAAAATGGGGTGGCCGAAAGAAAGAATAGGACCCTAATAGAGGTGCAAGGTCAATGCTTTGGACTCTAAGCTACCCACCATGCCTGTGATCAAGTTGGCACTGACTTGCTATGTGCTAAACAGGTCTCCATTACAAGACCACAACTTAAAACCCCATATGAACTTCTCTTTGAAAGGTTCCATCATTCACTACCTAAAACCTTTTGGTTGTCAAGTGACCATTCTCAACACAAGTGATCCGTTGGGAAAATTTGATGAGTATACGATGATGGCTACATTGTGGGTTATTCATTTCATAGTAAGGCCTACAGGTGTACAACTGCAAGCTAAGAAGATAGAGGAGACGTTGAACCTGAGATTTTTTGAAGACAAGCCTAATGTTCAAGGACAAGGTCATTCATGGTCCTTTGATCTTGACTACTTAAGCGATTATTTGGGTTATACGGACATTTGGCTAACCAAAATGCAGGTCATCAAGAGTCTCCAACTAACACCGCAGTCCTTTAGGCGATGACTCAAAATGAGTTCAAGATGATGAGCAACCCATACTTGTGCCTTCCTTCTCCCCTAACAATATTGCAGGTACCACCTCCAAGGATGTTGATGATACAAGTGATGAAGATGACTCTCATTATGCTGAGGACCTTGCTAGGCTTCAGACTCAAGAATTTGCTGCCAAGCTTGAAGCAGAGAAACTGAAAGAAGGGATGGCTAATGAAGAAGTCAGCAGAAACAACGTGTCTGCTGAAGTTGACCTTGTCACACCCACCATCCCCAAATCTGCTGAAGGTTATGCTGTTCCTACTCGAGTATCTTCAGACTTTGGTGAACCTTATACACGCTTTCCAAAACCTTCAGATCTTGGAAATCATCAACCCAAAGCTGGCATCTTCACCTCACCCTCTTATGATGTCAATTTGAACCAACCATCACTAATCTTGATTCATCCATTGAAGTCAACACCATCGCTACTCAAAGGATTAACACCGCCATCCTCAATCCAACATCATAGGTGATCTTCGCACCGCCGAACTCAAGGGCTATCACAAGTCCTCAATTTGACAGATCGCTTTTCTCTTATGTTTCCAACCAACAAAGAGACAATCACACGTACTTCAAACATTGTCATTTGCTTTTTCTCTCAAGTGGAACCAACCAAGGTATCTCAAGCTCTTAATGATTCAAGTTGGCTAGAAGCAATGCAAGAAGAGATGCAACATTTCACAATCAACAAAGTGGATCTTGGTTCCACTGCACCGATGGCAAATATGCCATTGGGACAAAGTGGGTTCAAGAATAAGAGAGATTCTAGAGGTGTTGTGATTAAAAACAAAGCAAGGTTGGTAGCACAAGGCTTGTACGGGAGGAAGGAATTGATTATGATGAAGTGTTTGCTCTGTTGCGAGTTGAAGCAATTCGCATTTTCTTGGCTTATGCTTCTTATATGGGCTTCATGGTGTATCAAATGGATGTCAAAGGTGCTTTTCTATATGGTGAGATTGAAGAAGAGGTTTATGTCTCTCAACCAAAGGGATTTGAAGACCCGGATCACCCGTGATCATGTTTACAAAGTTGTTAAAGCTCTATGGCTTACATCAGCTCCAAGAGCTTGGTATGCTCGGCTTTCATCATTCCTCGTCAAGCATGGCTATAGGAGAGGAGCTATTGATAAAACTACCTCAAGAAGAATTACTCCGACATCATTCGGTGCAAGTGTATGTGGACGACATTATCTTTGGTTCCACAAATGAAGCTTGGTGGAATTCGAGGAACTTATGAAGGGTGAATTTCAAATGAGTGCTATGGAGAACTTACTTTCTTTTGGGTCTCCAAGTTCAAGAGAACAAGATGGCATCTTTATCACCAAGATAAATATGTGAGGAACATTCAAGAAGTTTGGTATGGAAGGAGTTAGGACCGCCACCACACCTTATGAAGCTCCAAAGACTAAAGCAAATAATGAACCGATCTACACAGTGAATGTGCATCCAGACAGTCCATGATTGGTTCATTGATGTATCCGACTCAAGGCCCGATATTACGCTTTCGTGAGTGTGTTCTCGACATCAAGTCACCCACTTGCTTCCCATCTCAATGTCAGAAAGAAGATCTTTAAGTACCTCAAAGGCCAACCTCTTTAGGTCTTTGGTACCCAAAAGAATCTCCTTTCAAGTTAGAAGCATTCGATGACGGTGATTATGCTTTGGTGCAACCGGATGAAGATCCACAACTGGGGTCGCCAATTTCTTGGCAAGAGGTTGATTTCTTGGCAATGCAAGAAACAAACCATTGTGGCCACCTCAACCATCAAGCGAGAATACGTTGTCTTTTAAAATGCGTGGACAAGTCCTTTGGATTCGTAACCAATTCTTTGGACTATGGGTACAACTTTATGAACACTACAATTCATATAGATAATCAAAGTACCATATGCATAGTCAAAATCCAGTTTTCACAATCGAACGAAACACATTGAAATCAGCACCACTTTATAAGAGATGCTTATGAAAAACATTTGATAAAAGTGGCTAAAATCCATACCGATAATAATGTGGCGGACTTATTAACAAAGGCTTTTGATGGACCAAGGTTTCAACACCTCGTGGTCAATATTGGTATGCTAAACCCTTGACCAGATAGTTTGAGGAGGCATATGCCTCGTGGGAGGCATATGCCTCGTGGAGGATTTTGCAAACTCGCAGATTTTTGTTTGATTTATTTTCACTCTGCAGATTTTTGTTTGTCTTTATAATTTAGTTTGTAATCTAACACTAACTTCTAATATTTCTAGTTTGTTTGTTTTTGTTGTTGTATTTGTTTTAGTGTACATTTTGGGTGTCTATACTGCATTTTGCCTAGTTCTTGTCTAGATTGCGCCACATCCCATGATTAAGATCAATTTCATCAAAAGTGGCTCATTAGTACATGGTCAAATAGTGAAAGAGTGTTGCTTGTTTCTTCCGATAACTAACATCAAGCATACAATTTGATTCTCATCAAGATTATACCGAAGAAAAGAAATTGAAGTCAAATTGTTCATTCATTCATTCAAGAAACAGTTTATGACTTACACATACATAAAGTCAACCTACTTTTTTTGCATCCTCAAGCTAAGCCTAATCTAGTGTATATCTTTCATTCCGAAATCTAATGGAATTGGATATCGTTAAATGTCGGCTTTGCCTTTGTCAAGTCTCACAGAACCACCCATTCCGCTTAGCGGGCCGGGTTGGATATGCACGACTGTGACGACGAAGATGCTAAGGACCAAAATGGAGGATGGATTGATGCAAACGATCGATGATGACGATGACCCCACAGGATGACGAGAACTATCGTGTCTGTGTGCTTCATCTATTCATTTCACCAAATGCAATCGATCCACCCTCCTCAAGCCCTTCTTCTATACGATGGGTGTTTATGCACCAAAAGATGGCGCATGAGACCAAGAACCACGTCCCTATCTTTGGGAGTGGGATTCTCGCACGAGGTCTTTGTTGAGACCGAGGTCTTGGAGGTTAGGAGTAAGAAGTTCCTCCTTATAGGAGTCATCGTAATCATCGCAGATTCACTTGGATTCACTATAATCGTCATCTTGAAGAAGAAAGAAAGGGTGATTTTTAGGTCTTGATAGGGTTGAGGAAAGTAAGAGAACCATGGGTTTGATTCACCACTGATGATGATGAAGAGGATGAGGAAGTCGAGGAAGTGAGATCTATGATCTCGTGTTTGGAAGTCATAGTGCAATTGGGTTAATTGGGGTTATTTGGCTTCTAGGGTTTGTGGTAAATATTTGGGGATCTTGGTGAAAAGATGAGTTACATTGGGATCATTTTATAGACGGATTCGAGGTTCAATGAGTTTAATGCAAGTGGGTGGCACAAGAATTCTAGAAACTCATCAAGATATTCTTATCTTTGAAGCATTCCATCGAAGCTATAACTTCAGCAGATTGATAATGTGTTCTGCCAAGTGTTATTTTGGGTCAATAAAGATGCAATACATCGCCAAGAATGGTCAACCAAACGGTCAATTTTTCTTTGACTATAATTTGGGCAAAAACACTCCACTCACCATCACTCGCTTCAGAACAAACGAATTCCCTCCTATTCCACTTCCACAAACATTCACCAATTCAAGAATCTTAACTCTAAACACTCATACTCCTCATGGCTCTTGAATTCAAATATGATCACAACAAAGTTGCTTTTCTGGGTAATGGCAAGGGTTATGAACTGTACGAACCAATGGTGGAATTTCTGAAAAGGTCCAAGATTCGTTATGCTCTAACTCATTCTCCAAATGAGATATATGAATCACTGGTTACTCAATTTTGGGCAACTGCTGAGAAAAGGAGTGAGACAGAGATTAGGGCTGTGATTGATGGAACAGAGTGCTTTGTGACCGAGGACCTAATCAGAAGGAAGCTTCACCTGGATGATGCTGATGGAGCATTTTACTCTAATCAGGAAGATGTGTTAAATGGGCTAAGGGCTATTGGCTATCGAGGAACGAGAACAGATATGTGGCTAAAGAAGGAACTCTGTCCCAAATGGAGGTTCCTGGTTCACACATTGCTCCAATGCATGAGCAACAAAACTGGAGGATGGGACCAGTTCTCAACCAGACTGGGATATGGTATTGTATGTCTTTCTCAAGGGGTAACTTTCAATTTTTCTAAGTATATTTTCGAAAACATGGTTGAAAATATTCAAAAGACAAAGGGAAAATTTTTAATGTACCCAAGGTTTTTACAAATCATATTAGACACCTCTACCCAAGCACAAGCTTTTTATCCTATAAGTTCCTTGATCGCTAAATTGTTTGCAACCATGAAAACTCACTTTCAGGGAACATCATCCCTTGTTGGTCGCTATGTTGCCCCAAGGTAATGAGGTCGCTAATGAGGAGAATGTGGCTCTTCTTCACTGCTGCCACCGATGGTAATCCATTGGTCAACATTGATGAGGCCCATCTTCATCTGCTGAAGCAACTCATGTTGCTCCCGACCACCATCCCGTCCCGCCCTCCACCCACACTTGATACTCATGTTGAGTCGAGCTAATAGACCACCCACACCAAGTCCTGCGGGATCCTCTTGATGAAGATATTCCCTACATTGAGCATGACCAGGTTACTCCTGATAGGTCCAATGAGGCTCCCCTTGCCACAGAGCAATCTGCTGGTGGAGCTGAGGACCCCATTACACTCTCATCTGTGTATGATCTTGTCAATGTGTATGCCGCAGAGGTTAAGAATCGAAAAGGAGCTTGCGAGACCAAGTCTTCTCTTGGAGGCAAAATTGAAGAACTGCAGAATCAGTTAAGGTCTTAGAGCACAACCTAAAAGGGTCTTCCAAAAGGAAATTGGTGGTTTCATCGATGAAGAGCAAGAAGTTCCTCCTTTGGATCTCTAGAAATGTTGGTCAAGTGTCTCTCAATGACCCTTCATCAGTAGTCGCCACTTCATCAAAGAAGACGAAACACTGCTCAGACACCGAGAAGAGATCGATCTTCATAAAGTTTCTTCAAGCTTCGAAGAACACTGTGGTTGATAAGGCGCGCATCTGGCGATATACAAATGGAGGATGCATCTCGCACCTTGGATGACTTCATCCGCTCAAGAACCATCGCACCCTTCACCTTCAAGCAGATAATCCCGATGTTCTTTGTCTTGACCACCTCGCTTGAGAATCTACATCAACATGTTGATTTAAGTACTCGAAGTAATTCACGTAGTTGATCTTATCAAGAAGAATGTGCTAAGCAATGATGACAAAGGGAAAATGTCATCATCAAGATGAGCTTGGTCCTAACCTAGTGACCGAGGAGGAAAGACTAGGTCAAGCTAGTAGATTGGCGAGTTTGAGAAGTCAAAGGAAGATCTGACATTGGCTAAACAATTTGAAATGTAAGAATTCTCATCTCTAACTCCCGAGAGAAGAAAAGAACTAGATAAATTGAGGTTCGGATGCTCACGACAATGGGATGTTCTAACTCAAGATGTCATTTCAAGACCTTCTAGCTCAAAGTATCCTAGGTGGAGATTTTCTTAGTGACAACTATGTGGAGCGAATGAGGCTCGTGGAAGACAAAGGAAGCAAGAAGCACTTGCACAAAAGAGGGCCATCCAAGCTCAGAAGGCCAAAAACAAACCTCCAACTAAAGATGAATTAAGAAGGGTGGTGAAAAACCAAGACTCAGAGTCCAACTCTGGTCTAACAATGAAGCAAGTCAAGGCTTTTCCTGATCATGTCCTGTATCGCAAATATAACCGAATCATGCAGGAAAGATCATTATCCTTAGCGAAATCTCTCAATCTAAAGAGGATTTCAGAAAATGAAGCTGCTCCAGAAGCCAAAAGACTCAAGGCTGATGATGCTACAACCAAAGAATCTTCTCCGGTCATTCTCGTCAAGCAACCTCTCAAGTTGTCTTTTACTACCAAGGGTCAATCACAACCATCTTCCATTCCTCTGAAGCACCAAGCATCAACTCCTCTCCCACAAGAATAACTGTTGTCCCAATAGAAGATTCTCAAGTCAAGGAAACCGATCTCAGAAACCAAAATGTAAAAGGCTATAAGGATATCCCACAGATGAAAGCACTTCGTGCTACAACCATGTCTCCATCGACCGATACATGCCCTCTACGGATGCACAAGATGAAAATACTCCCCTCGTGAGATCTATCCACTGGAAGGAGAAAGAAGACTAAGGCCAAAATTTCTCCTTTGGACCTTGAAGTCGATGACTCATCTTTTATCATAGAAGAGTCTCTCGATTTTCCGATGGAAACTCGTAAGATGGGATAGCTGGACATCAAGGAAGATCGATGAATGTTCTTCTTCGTAGGACTCTACCATTGGAATTCACCTTTCAAGGAAATTTACACTTGATAGATAGAGCGGACTTACTTTCTCTGCTTACTCAAGTTTCCACCCATTATTGCAACAAAGAACCTCAAGGCTCGGGATGTTTTACCAGAGATTTTCAAGTTCTTTGAACTCCCATATTCCCAACAAAGAAAGCATCTTCAATTTGGGAAAACTCACATCGGTGGAAGCTTACATCTTGGAGATTCTATCCTCTCCCAGGGTGCATGTCCTTGAGACTAAGGGTGGAATCACCGTATGCCTGTTGTCCGAAAGAAAGTATCCTCGCCTAAAAGACTTATGGAAAAGATGTTGAGTCGAAATGGAAATTCCTCCGGATCCTGTGGGAATGAAAGACAATGCTTTAACATCGTGGGATTGATCAAACTCAACTTCAACAATTGCAATAGGCCTCTTCTTCTTCCATATCAGGACAATTGGTACTCACTGCACTACTTTGTTTTTGTTCATTTTAATCTGTTTTTCTTGTGTTATTTGCCTTTTTTTTTTTGAAAAATTTTTTTAAAAGTAAACAACTTTCACTAATTCACAAAAACATCATTTTAAAAATAGTGATAGCGTTTATTTAATAAAAATTAGGTTTTATATTTTCCTTTTCAGCTTATTATTAAGCTTTTCGGTTTATATCTTGTTCTTAGTTAAAAAAAAAAAAAAAAAAAAAAAAAAAAAAAAAAAAAATTCGGTCTTTAACTCACCCGATCTACCTTGTGTATATCAAAGAGTTGACTAGTCCAAAGGGTATGACTTTGGTAAAGACACATCAAACTGCTGATAGTCAGTAATGGTTTGCTCATAACCATAGGGTTAGCAACTACCCATGCTAGCTTAACGAGAGTTGTATGGTCATCAATTCACCATGGACTATTCTGTTTGGAATCCAAGAATTGGCTAGTCCACATGTATATGGCATGTGGTAAAGACAATCGAATCCATATTTGGTTCTCATTTCACCAATCCTAAGAATTGACTAGTCCCGAGCAAACGGCTACAGGTAAAGACAAGACAAACCGTTAATATGGTTCCGGTTTGCCAATAAATCAGATGGTTATCAATGTACCATAGTTTTCGAACTCAAACATGTGGCTACTCCAGTAGTAATGGCTATTGGTAAAGAGACATCAAACCCATTAATTTCGATGATTCACCTCTCACAGGAGTTAACACACCTGGAAGTGATGAGAATAGTATTGAACTTATACGTTTTGATGTACATGATGTCACATGTTGCTGCAAAGATCTGGTATTTCACAGTTCAGTCATCATAGAGATGTTCTTCTTCTAACTCTTTGCTGCTGATCCTCAAGTTACTGTCCACTCATTGCTCAATCCACATTATGGTACACTCCTCAAGGAAAGTGTTACAATCCTCAACAAAGATTATAGATCTATCAAGGAACCGAACTTAACCTAGTCAAATTCAGTTTAGGGAGGATTGTTGGGAATTAAGGTAATCATCGATTCGCCAAGCACAAGCTCAAGTCACCAAGCTTTAGTCGAAGAGATTCACGTCAAGAAGAAATGATGTCGCCGGGTTATACTTTCACAGATATGATAAAGGTGTTGTTGTCACGAAGTGGGAACCACGAGAGAGATAAGCTCACTTTAGAGTAAAAGTCACAGATGTATAGGTTGGCGCCAGACATGTAGAGCTTACTCGTAATAAACACGATGATTAACAAAACAATATGATTAGTTGCATGCTTGTCTAGTTGCATGCTTAGTCTAGTTTAGTAGTAGAAAGCGTAAATTGTCAACGCTTATTGTGGTTTCTCGCCTATATAAGAAACCATCTTAGTTTGTAATAGATAAGCTTTTCTCAAGTTTCTCAAGTCTTGTATTTTATCCCAAACATAGAGTTTCTATAATCAAAGATCCATAGAGGATCAAAAGTGTTCTTAGTTACTATAACTTGTATTCATTTTCCGCTACAATACCAAGTTGTAGAGATCTTCCATTAGTTTGCTTGTGATTACATAGGCAAAGCTAACGATCTCCGAGTGCTTAAGATCTATCAAGGTCTTTGTTTCTAACAGAAGCCCCCTATGGCCGGCCACTCTAGAGCCCCAAAGGGATACCCGAATCTTTTCCATATTAAGATTTTACACTACAAGTCCTTCTCTTTACAGTTAACGGTCGTTAGTTATTTTCCGTTAAATACTTAACGATCATTAGACGGACTGTATGTGCAATAATTAATCGTAAACATTAACATTAATTATTTAACTTTAATTCTCATTCGCTAATGTGTGCAATCCCATTATCACGAGTTCGAATCCGGACATTTACGTATTTGTAAATATATACATTTCCAACAATTACTATTATTCTCGTCAACATATTATTATTAATATTGTTGTTACTATTATTGTTAATAGAGTTGCTTTATTTTGCATACTCACTTTTCCCTACATACCATTGGACACATTTTAATTAAGGAAAAAAAACATGGGAGGACTAATATAGTAAACTTTTCAAAAAAACGAAGGACTAAATGTGTAAATAACATCATAACTATCATTACCCCACTTTCCCCCAAATCACACACACTGCACCCCACTTTCTCTCTCTACTAATATTCAAACCCTAGCCATTAAATCAAAAATCAACCATGATTAACCATAATTTAATTATCAAAGCTTGTTAAATCACAACAAAATGGAAGCATCTATCGTTAGGAAGTTGATTCCCGCAAGATTCACGGGTCAAAATGAACCAATCCAGCCTCCGATTGAAAAAATGGTTAAATGTACAGTATAAAGTCGAATGTTCATAATTAGATCCGTAATTGATTGTTATTTATGTTGTTTTATTTGTTTTTGTTGCCAATTATTGTGACATTTTATTAGAGTGTTCATTATTGATCAATTATCACAAAAATGTATTTTTGAGTGGTATCTAGTTTATTTGGTAATGTGAACTAAGTTGCTCGAGTTTTATATACATGAATGCACACCAAGTGTTTGATGAAATGTGTGAGTGAAAGTATCATACGTGTAATATCACCATGATATTTGAAGTTGAATTGTATTTGTATTATCACTAGTGATATTTGTATTATCACTTGTGAAATTTTGTTTATTTGATAGTTTTTTTTTTGTTTACTTGTATTAAGCTTTATTATATGTCATGTATAGTATCATTTTGGTATTTCATTGTTATTGTTTTATAATCATAGTTAAAACTTTTTTGTTAAAAGTTTTGATGATATACTATTTTGTGTGTTTTATCACCTTTGTTTTATATCATAATTTTGATGTTTTATGTTCTTTTTGTGGATGATAATTATGTTTTAGTCATAGATAAGTTGTTTATTATAGTGCAATATTGCTTATTATTTAAGTTGTTAGATTAAACAGCTTAAACATGTTGATTTTGCTTTAAACACATAGTTATTTAGTGTGATTTTGCTTATTTTTTTAAGTTGTGATTGGATTAGTCTATTTAATGGATACATTGTGCGTATTTCAATAGGTTTTACAACGGGATTTGAAAAAAGCTATGGTTGAATCAGCAAACTGAAGAAGCTATGGTTAAATAAAGTACAACATCTTTACAAAGAAACTGAAGAAGCTCAAACACATGTGATATCACCTGTGATATCACCTGTGATATCACAAGTGATAAAATCTGTGATATCATACATGATTCAACAAATAGAAGAAGGCGACACATTTGTGATGTTACTTGTGATTCTCCTCCAAAAAGTTGAACAACATGAGAATGAGATACATAAAAGAATTAGCAATAAAAGTGTGGTAGTTAGTAGTTATTTAGGGATTGTTGTGATAATGTGATGAATGTTGTGATAATATGAGAAATCACAAGAGGTATTGAGCTTGTAACATGCTTCTGTTAGATTTGTAATGCAGTTATTTTCTTGATTGATAAAGTGTGCATGCTTCGATAGGTTTAAAACCGTATCACATGTTCCTCCATCACCACCACTGATTCCACAAATAGAAGAAGTCAACATGCCTGTGATATCACAGGTGATACACCTGGGATATCACCTATGATTCACGATATCACATGTTCCTCCAAAAGCCGAACAACATGTTGCAAATTTTTTTAAGTGCAATACAATATCACAAATGATAAATGAGTATATATTGGTCTCTAATAATCATGACCTATTAATATTTTCAAAGGGACGTGCTTGCGAGGCACATGATGATAAATAATCCATATGGAACTTTATGAAGAATTAAAGAAAGATAATTCTACATAAAGTAAACGAAAAAAGAAGATGATGCCTGATTGTGCAAACAAGATTGCTATAAAAAAAATAAAGATGACTAGATAAAGAGAATGATAGATGTAACAAAGATGACTGGAAAAGGAGCAGGCGAAGCAAGAAGCAATCCTTATGTTGCTTAGTTTAAAAATGCAATGCGAGTTTGGGGTAACCTAAGAAGGGTGCGCTCTATTAGGTCCAGAGCCACATTGCATGGTGCCGGAGTTTGTACTACTTTTGGGAATCACTAAGTGACTTGTATGATCATTTTTATGGAAAAGTATTAATGTAGCATTTTATTCTTTTATCACATGTGATATTACTCTTAGAATTTTGTGTTACAATAAAATGTTTCATATCGCAAAAGATAAAACACTGCATATTACATATACCAAATATGTATAAAAATAATAAAAAAACTACCAAAATAAAAAAACTTGACATATTCTAAACATCAAAGAAAGTGTTGAATTAAATTTAACAGAATATCACAAGTGATATAAACATCAAAATCAAAACCAAGTGTTGCATTACTTTTAACAGAATATCACAAGTGATACCAGATACAAAAGAATTGTATGAATCACAAAAATCCTCATAAAAATCATTCCAAACTATTGAGCATAAGTTTTTTTATTTTTTTTTTATTTTTTTTTTTTTTTTTAATATTGAAAAGCTATGAATTACAAGCGATACATCAAACAAAAGAGATTAAAAAAGAAGGTAAAATCGACTTTGACCGCATGATTCACCTTCAACGGAGCCGCCTCCAGAACACCGTCTCCGAGCCCACCGTCTCTGTGGGTCACGCACCGGGACAATGCCTAAAGAATACCGGTAGCGCACTATCGAAACTCTAGAACCCAAAAACTTATCCCCAAGAGTGTCAATAAACTCATGATGATTAAATGACTTAGGTGTTTCACACTATTAAAAGTCGGAAAGAAAGGTAATCACACAAAGAATAGGGTATCATCACAACTTAAAAAAAAAAAAAAAAAAAAAAAAAAAAGCCCCTTTGATTATATAACAATAACAATAAAATATCACAAATGATACTATACATGACATCTAAATGGTGTTTAACCGTAAAACATCAAACCTATCGAATGAACAAAATGTCATAAGTGATACTACAAATATCACAAGTGATACTACACATATGATACAGAGCGATTAAAACAAAGAATCGACATAGAAATATCACCGGTGATACTTAGCCACATTACGACAAGAGCATTAAAATCCTAGCCAACTCTACACTAATAATCCTTTTGGGAACCGAATTCACAAATATATGTGCATACTAGAACAATCATGTTTTACCATTCAAGACGAGACCAAGATGTAAAGGTAGAACTCAAAGAAACTATGAATACATCTTAGTCTTCCATGTAAACAAACACATCAATACCACTACATGTCTCAGATTAAACCTACATTAACTAAATTTCTCAAAACCTAAGTCACAATCATTCAAGAATCCTCCCAACAAAGTGCCTACATTTACAATCGTACAACTTCAAATATCATCGAGATATTTAAAACAAGAATTAAAACAAAGAATCGATATAGAAATATCATTCCAATGTATTTAAAAGCCAAAATTCAACTAACAACATAATTAATAAACAAAATTACGTGAGAGGATAACAAGATTATCAAATATTTTTCACTTACACATTTCATCAAACACTTTGCACAGATCCACGTATATAAAGCTTTCTAATCAAAGCTTGTACCTAATAACCTTAACTAACTCCAGATTCTTAAATAAATTCATCCATAACAACCTCATCATCAAAACACATATTCAACGGGTTGATTAAGATAAAAGAAACCATTATCGATTATTGACGATTGTGACCGATGATTGGTGACGAGGTTATGATCGAATAATATGGAATTTTGTGACATGGTGAACGTAAAACGATAGATAGAAGATGGAAGGAAGATAAGATTAGGAAGAGGTTGGGAGAAAAACACAAGAAGTGTGTATTAAAACGAGTGGAATGAGAAAAAATAAAAATAAAACTTTATATAGTTGGTGAAAACTAGGTTTAATAGATTAAATCTTGTGTTAATCTCCACCATTAGATCAAACTAGATTGGATGGTGAGGATTGTAACAGTAGTTACCAAAATAAGAAAGTAGAAAGTTAAAATTTCTCATCATAATAATATGATTTTAAAGCACTAAAAACTAATAACTCGAAATCATATCAATCGGCCAAATATAAATATCGTAACATAATCACAAAAGTACGTGAGTTTTATGGTTTAACCAAACTATACACACGTTTATTTCAAAATAGGCAAAACCGAAAAGTGACATCAATATGTATATGCTGCTAAAATACAATATGTATACAGAAACATATATATAAAAGTATCATGAATGTTTTATAACGTGCCACTCTGTTTGTTGTTATTGTTTTTTCAATAGAAAACAAACTTGTGGTAAGTGGTGGTTTTTCTTTGATAAAGGTCTCCTTTTTAATGATTTACATTATATTTGAAGCACGTAAACCATTGTTAAACTTTAATCAACGTAATTAACTACTCTGAGTACTACGAACATAGCTAACCAAAGAAGGAATTAGTGTGGCCAAAAGTCAACTACTGTTGTTATGATTAGTTGCTGCCGCTGGTAAACCACATGACTTGTTGAGATACATGTATTTTTCTCGTAAGCAAACTTCAGAACTTCTAGATTGAAAGATAATTTTATATAACCCCCTCCAAACTTAACCAGTTTCATATTTGTCTAGACATATTTGTAATTTGTACTTTGTAATTAAGAGCAGTGTTGTAAAAAGCGACCTAGGCAGGCCGCCTAAGCGCTAATCGGCCCCCTTACAAATCGGCATAGGCGGCGGGTATGTCAACGCAAGTTAACACTCTTCTAACTTCAGATCTAGTTTTTATTTTATTTTATTTTATTTTTATATATTTTTTTAATTAATATTCACGCCGCCAACTTCAAATTAGCACTGA
This sequence comes from Chrysanthemum lavandulifolium, assembly GCA_022545495.1. Lineage (NCBI taxonomy): Eukaryota > Viridiplantae > Streptophyta > Magnoliopsida > Asterales > Asteraceae > Chrysanthemum > Chrysanthemum lavandulifolium. The sequence continues at coordinate 231,997,261 of CM040241.1, read as the reverse complement.
CTGTAACACACTTTTTCGATTTTCTTGATTTTGTTTTAATTTGAGTGTGGTTGTTTCCCTGAAGTGGAATAGAGAGAAGAGGGTGAAGGGGAGGGTGAATAGAGAAGATGTGGAAGTCGTGTTATCAATTATGTAACTCTAATAATATAGTGGGTTTTTTGGCTCATTAAAAAGCTTATACAATTGGCCCAATAAATAACTCACTAAACTTTAATAAAAATAGACTAAAACTTAATTAAAATCACACATAATATGAATTTTGCAATATATACAAAAGATATATAATTAAAAATAAAAAAAATTAATAAAATTATTAAAAATATATATATAAATTATGCATATTTTATACCAAACATTGAAAATTTTAAATTTTTTAAACGGAACAATCCGCCTAGGCGGCCTAGACGCTAGGCGATAGTCAACGGCCCGACTAGCGTCTAACGCTTTTTGCAACCTTGATTATGAGTTATCAAATGAGAATAAAATTTAAAATGAGAATGATGAAAAACAAAAAACCACACACAAATCCACCTATAAAAATATATGCATTTTCCCTTAAAATTCTTTTTTCTTTTTTGAACGACAACTCTTTATCTCACACGATATACACCACAATCTATCTCACACGCCCCAAGTTATGACTTGAACCCACAACCATTTGGTGAAAGCTTCTCACATAACATTTAATACCGCTGGGACATCAACACGCGCGTTGTAAATCATTCTCATTCTTTTAATTTTGCTTATTCTTCTCAATCAATTCATTCCATTGTAATTATAATATAAAATAGAGTTTATATTTAGTTTTAATGGCGGTCAATAAAGCATAGTTGTTCAGATCATGCTTTTGATATTAAGATCTTACGATTTTAAGATACTGCAAAGCAAAAACGATCCAGATCCTACTTATGATCTTGGCAAGATTAAGTTCTTATAAGATCCTGATCTTAACCATGAAATCTTAAGATCTAAACCGAGTCGATCTTACTTTTCTCGAACCGTAAACTAAAAAACTACAAAGTTATGGACTGCTTTATAGAATTTAAACAACAACATGTTAATCCTCTTAAACATTCGATAATCATAATTTAGGCCGTCATTTTCATGAAACATTCATATAATTTTGCGCTTTTGTTATATAATAATTTGTATATTTGAATAATAATACACAGACTATTAAGAAAATGACATTATAGTAGGATCTAAGATCATGATCCAATATTACAATTTCGATCTTGCAAAAATGAAAACGAGCTTGGATAAGTTTTCGATCTTTTTAAAACCTTGCAATTAAGAGTTGTATTTTTTTTAACATTAATAAAACTCTGATAAGACTAAAAATGTGTCTAACATTATGACTAAAACTATGTGTTAACAATGATTTGTTTATGAAAAGGTATGTCCGCTTTATGTAACCAACAAAACCGATACTCCGTACATCGCTTTAGACATAATATTTGACGGAAGGAGCTCTTCTCAAGTTGAAAGAGTGACTGAGTCGAGTACATAATTACGAGCCATCGGATTTGATCTAACGGCTCAAGTCCAACGACCCACAATCTACAACTCGACTCAAGAAATTTATATAGGCCCTCACCATATTAGACATACTTTTAATCATCATAATCTCTCTTTAATGTTATTTTTTTTGAAGAACAAAAGAAAAAAAAAAAAAAAACGCTTCTAACAAGATGCTAGAAGAAATTACAAATGAGTTATTAACCGGTCATACAAATCATTTTTAACGTTATGAATGCATGATTATACATAATATAATATCCCAAGCAACATATAATACAGAGTAATGTATTAGTTTTACAGTTTTGTAATTTTAAAGTTTTATTACATAAGCTAGTGCTTATCTGAATACATTTTGATAAACTTTGAATCCAAAACTTCATAGCAACTCATGACTTGATTCGACTCGGTTATACTTTCTTTGATTTCACAATGGCACAATAATAAGAGAAATGCTTGAGATACTTAAAAGTGAAACTAATTTTGTGCCTAAATCAATGTGTTAGTAGTTTATTGGTTTTTAATAAGGTCGTTTTGTTATCATCAACATGACGCTGCCACTTAGTATAGGCATACATTTAGGGTGCGTTTGGTAACCGGGAATGGGAAGGAGGGAATGCATTTTGATTTCAATCCATTTTTTGGTTAAGATATAAATCTATCAAATATCTGAATGAATGACATATATATTCTAGAGTTAATTGCATTTTGGTCTATGGTATGGCTAAATGCAGAAATTTCCCTAAAACTTTGAAAGGATCTGGACGTCATCATTTTGAAGTTTCCGTCTGCATTTTGATCCCTTCGCCCAAATGACGTTATAGTTTCAAGGACCAAATTTGCAATTTGGTCATACCACAGGACCAAGTCCGCAATTGGCCATACCACAGGACCAAAATGCAATAGAAACTTCAAAACGAGGACGTCCAATGCATTTTTAAAGTTTTAGGACCAAATCAATTTAGCCATACCACAAGAACTAAAATGCAAATAACTCTATATTCTATACTTCATATACTTCAAATAGGCGTGAAAAATCTTTCATAGACAGAAAACACTACTACTATCAAACTAATACCCATTCTTATTTACGACAAGATATCAAATGCACCTTTACACTTATTAGTTAGACATGTTAATGAATGCTATTATAATAAATTACTCCGTAAAAGATAGTGCTTGCGACATATATCCTTCCGAAAACGCAAAATCAGATATATATCCAAAGACGATAAAACCATCAGAAAATATGCATAAAAACTCATCTGAAAGGATATATACGCAATTATTCACTTTATGATATATACGATTTTACTAAAAGATAAGCATTTTTGTAAAACATAAACTATTAACTCAAAAAGTACAATAGAACATTAGAGCCTCATACTAATTAGACATTTATACCCTTTGAAATTAAATAACAGTCAAGCCCACCATCCACCTATCAACACCTTCACTTTCAAGTCTTCCCAACATAGTTTGTATCGACTCAAACACACATTAAAACACACACTCACAAACACTAAAACACAACGCAACACAAAACACACCATTTTCCACACACAAAACCATGCAAACTCAATCCCAAGCACTACTCCAACAACCCCATTTCGGGTGACCACCAGCACCGACCCATTTCGCCGCCAGCAGCCCATCACCTTCAAGCCCACCACCCTCCGCCGCAAACCCATCACAGCAGCAGCAGCCGCCATCTCATCTGCCCCACAAAGAGAAACTGACCCAAAGAAAAGGGTGGTCATAACTGGCATGGGCTTAGTGTCAGTCTTTGGAAATGATGTTGATACGTATTATGAGAAGCTTTTAGCTGGTGAAAGTGGGATTGGTTTGATTGATAGATTTGATGCTTCAAAGTTTCCTACGAGATTTGGTGGGCAGATACGTGGGTTTAAGAGTGATGGGTATATTGATGGCAAGAATGATAGGAGGTTGGATGATTGCTTGAGGTATTGTATTGTTGCTGGTAAGAAAGCTTTGGAGAGTGCTGGTCTTGGTGTTGATCAACGTGATCAGGTTTGTATCATTTTTTCTTGTTTTTTGTTGTTGTCTCGAATTAAATGTCTACTTTCAGTATGCACAAAGTTTTAGAAAAAAGTGGAATCTTTACTCAATCTTGTCTTTTACCTTTTAGAACAAACTGAGATTGAAAGATGGACATTTAGTTTGGGATGGATGGAATATTGTTTTCGGGTTTTTTTTAATTGGTTGATTGTGTAGTGGTAAGAAAATAATGTGGTGGGCCCCATCGACCGGTAGAAGTGAATTGTGTAACGTTAGACTGAACGCAATGGTGGGTGAGGGCTCGCCCTCACCTCACCTTCTCACGTGTCACCTCCACTATGGAGGCCCCCCTCACGTGCGACCGAAGACAAAAAAGGAGAGAAGTGGTGAGGGGGCTCACCTCTTGGGTACCGGGTAATTTGTGGGACCCATGTGTGTTTATATTATTATTTATTTGATTTATGAGTGTGTGTGGGCTTTTTTGATGTTGGTATAAAGCGGGTATTTTAATGGTGGTGAGGGAGTGGTGACAATCAGAAAAAGAGAGGGAGTGGTGATGTGGCGCCACGTGGAGGTGGGGAATGGTGACCATTGTGTCAGCCTTATGATTAAAGGGACTTTGAAACATGATTTGAAGTTTTGAACACGCGACTTGTGATTTTTATGTTGCATGTCCCTCGAGTTGGGCTACCATTGTGGTGACAATTGTAATGTAGTATGGAATTGTTAATACTCTCTCGCCGATTCCATATTAGATGTCCAAGTTTATTTTATTTTTAGTTTGACCCAAAATAAGTGTCCATTCCAAGTTTTAACCAATCGATGCTCTTAAAAGTTGAAGATTGGATTTTATTGGTGTAATGATTACACTTTTCTTAAATTGTGTAGATTTTGAAAGTGGACATTCAAATTTGGGATGGAGGGAGTACTTATTTTGCATGATTGTGGTTGTGACTTTTTTTGGAAAGTCAATATATTGTGTGTGTGTGTTTGAGAGAAATTTGAGAAAAAATATTAAACTAAATTGTTTTTGTAATACAAGGTTTGTGATGTGTTGGGGGATTGTATGACCTTTTCGATTTTGAGTCAAGTTGTGAACTTGTGATTTAGGAGGGGGATTCTATTGGTTGAATTTTGAGTGGCATATGTACATAAATGTATTGCTAGATAGCGTGCATTTGTGGGTTTGGGGAATCCTTGATCCAAATTAATTTTAAAATTTATTTGTAATTTGCGAGGACTTGAATTTTAAAATTGTTCGGATGTGGATAGATTTGATTAATTGGGCGAATTATGCACATCCAAATACGCTGTGTAGTGATCATCTTCTTTTTGTCTCGTAGGCTAGTAAAAATCTTAAGTCCTTACAACTATATGACAATATTGTCGTTTTTATTATGTCTATCAGGACGTCTGCAAATTCTAGTAAAATATTAGGTTGTCGATATGTTGTATATAGAAGGGGAAATACTTATAGAGAAATTGGATCATGCTTAACACATGAGATGTGACTTTGATAAGCAGTTTAACATGTTTTTGGTACAGAGTACAGATTGCCATTAAATCTTTTTCTCAATGCTAAATCCATGGCTCCATGTGACCTTTGAAAAATAAAAGTATCCTTGCTTTCCTTCATGAGGTAAAATAATGCGCAAAGGATTCAATTTTGTAGTGTCTAAAAAGTGTGCGCTATAATTGTAGTTTATCGACATGTTGATACTAACTTTTGACTTCCTACATAGCCTGCCTTTTCTTTTTCTCGTTAAGTCATTTATGGATAATACCATTTTAACCCTGTTTCTAAATGTAATGGAGATTTGTTTCTTGACCATTTTAAAGCTGACTATGAGAAATTTGTGTTTAGTTAGTTACCAGATTGTTGATCTAGAATGCTACATCTTTTAGTGAGATAATTAGGTACCGATGATTTTAATATGAAAATATACGTAAGAAGTTTAACAGCCAATTCTCATTTGAGAGGCTCGATTGGGTTGTGTTTTATCTTAAACGGGTGAAATCAGCTTCTTCTTTTGGCTAAAGGGGTAGCGGGTCAAATGTGTTGAAAGTCCTCCAATGACTAATTTTAGTGCATACAACCTCGTGAGTCCTTTTTTTTCAAAGATAATAGCTACCTTTTATCCTTTAGTTATGTAAACATCTGTAAAAAATTAACAGAAATTGTCTACGACTCTATCCGACCCATACTCAATACGGCCCATTTCAACCCAAACCCAATTGACCTTTTACAAACACTCCCAAGCCATCTGTCGTGCCACCTCGATTCTATATGCTTTAGAGCTTGATTACTTTTCTGAAACTATATACAACTTACTGAATTTCTTATGAATATGATATATTGTGCAGATTGATAAAGAGCGTGCTGGAGTGCTCGTTGGAACAGGAATGGGAGGTCTTACTGTATTTTCTGATGGTGTCCAAAATCTTATAGAAAAGGGTTACAGGAAAATCACTCCTTTTTTCATCCCATATGCCATAACAAACATGGGTTCAGCCTTGCTCGCTATTGATCTTGGATTTATGGGACCAAATTACTCCATTTCAACGGCATGTGCTACTTCAAACCATTGCTTTTATGCTGCTGCAAATCATATTCGTCGAGGTGAAGCTGATTTGATGATTGCTGGTGGGACCGAAGCCGCCATTATTCCTATTGGGCTGGGTGGTTTTGTGGCTTGTAGAGCACTTTCTCAAAGAAACGATGATCCACAAACAGCTTCTAGGCCATGGGATAAAAATAGGGATGGGTTTGTTATGGGTGAAGGTGCTGGTGTTCTGGTATGTATTCTTTTGCAATATATATTATCGGGTATTTTGCATCAAATACCAAAACGCTTTTCATATGTCATGTTTTAGTTATTGTAATTTCCCATTTGGGTCGTTTTGTAGTAACTGGTGTTAGAGATTTTTCAATAGAACTTAAGATTTCTGCGTAAGTTTAGCAGTTTTATTCATAAAGAAATGTGTCTTTCTGAAGGTAATGGAGAGCTTGGAACATGCAATGAAAAGGGGTGCACCAATTATTGCTGAATACTTGGGTGGGGCTGTAAATTGCGATGCTCATCATATGACCGATCCACGAGCTGATGGGCTTGGTGTTTCTTCTTGCATTAAAAATGGCCTTGAAGATGCTGGTGTGTCAGCCGAGGAGGTACAATACTTAAATGAATACTCTAAGATGCTTATGATTTTTTTGCTTAAAGTACTAACTACTGTTTTACCTGTCACATTTCAGTCGTTATACTTTTTTTGGTACATATGAATATAATTTATTAAAAGATGGTTTTATGTCCCATTTGCCTCGTTTTGTAACCTGTAATCTAAACTTTATATGTTTCATAAGATTATAAACTTAACATTGTTTATTCAGTAATATAAATATAAGGGGGATAGCTTGGCTACAATTTTTGTAGCCAATTGGCTACAATCCCTCATATAAAATACACAACCAATGAATCAGGGCCCACAGAAAATAATCAGGACCCACAAAAAATGACCAAGTAAGGCGATTAAAACAGGACAGATGAAATAGAAGATATGTAATATTTGTAGGCATATTAATTAATGTTACATTAGTTATGTTATGTGAATATAATTTGTACTATATTATCTGGCTAGGTTAACTACATCAACGCACACGCAACTTCAACTCCGGTTGGTGATCTGGCCGAGGTAAATGCTATAAAGAAGGTATTCAAGAGTACAGAAGGGATCAAAATGAACGCAACCAAGGTGAATAACCTATTTTGTCCTTTGCATTCTTAACATGTCCATGTTGACAACATCGGTCACACCTCTTTTTCTTTGTTTCAGTCCATGATTGGACACTGCTTAGGTGCAGCTGGAGGTCTAGAAGCCATTGCTACATTGAAGGCCATTCAAACAGGATGGTTGCATCCCACCATAAATCAAATTGTACGTGTTAGAATTGTATTATATATACCCTGCAAAAAAAAAAATTTATATCTTTTATTGGTTTGTTAAGGGTGCCTTTTATGTTTTTGTGATTGTAGGACCCGGAACCTGCAGTCGAATTTAACACAGTTGCAAATCAGAAGCAACAACACGAAGTCAATGTTGGTGAGTTTTTTGTGGTTTTGCTATAGCCATTGTTTGTCATGGGGGGAGTTCCATATTTTCCTCTTTCTAAGTTTCAAAATGCCATATTTCCCCAATTTTACAAGTTTTCAATGCATGAAGTGCACTGTTTTTAGACCATGAAAATATGGAGTTTCAAAGTTTAATTTGGGAAATATGGAACTGACCCGTTGTAATAAGAGGACAATTTTGACCACTTAGTCAAATGGGCAGAAAGCCATGCTTAAGGTATTTAAATGCAATAAAAAACCTGTTAAGTAGCTTCAATAAGTATAATTGGGATTGATTTATGGCAGAAAGTGTAATAATATAGGTTTGTAATCATATTAACAAATAGGAATAAAAAAGTATATGCTAGTCGGCCCACTCATTTTGACTCGTAATGCAACCATTATAAATAAATTAATGTTTCATAATGCTTTGCAACAAACTGTAACCCATTTATCATGTTTTCTGCAGCGATATCAAATTCATTTGGCTTTGTGGACACAATTCGTTGTTGTATTTTCTCCATTTAAACCTTAATGTGATTTGGACTTTCTTCCCATGGAGCAGCATAGTCATTTTAGAGGCTTCATTAATTTGTCAAATCACTGCTTCTTGTTATTCTTGTATGTCATCATCAGCACATTTAGTACTTATAATCGTTGTTTTTGTATTATTTCTCTTTAAAATGACCGAGAACATGCTAGAAATGGTCTTATGGCCAATGTACCGATTTAAGCACAAAGTTTTGAGTTGAAACAAAGAGGTTGTGGCATTGGGTTATTTCACCATTCCAGACAGTTTGTGGCTTTCGGAAATAATATTACAGTTGGTATTTAGTAGCTTGTGTGACCCATCTTTAACATCGGTAAAATTTATCTAAATAAATGGCAAAATGCGCTTTAAACATATATGGTAAGCTTGATGTCTGAAATAAAGGGCATATCTCTTTGAAAAGGATGGTAAGTTTATAGATAATATTGAATGTATGTAGATTTCTTTTAGTTCTTTGTTACTGTGGATGGTAGCATAATGCCCAACATCCATCAGATTTTGTATGCCGATGTAACAAGATATACATCAGTTTGCGCTTAAAATGAACATATTGCGTTTCAACAACTATATGATTAGTCAGGCATTTTCATTCATACCACCATGTTTACGGTCTATCAAAAAATTACGTCTGTTTCTAAAAGTATCAGACTTTTTTTAAAGATTCTACTTGCAAGAAAGCTAGTCAATTTACAAGTTTTCTAATCTTCAGTTTAAGATGAGAACATATCCGAAATCAAATCTACTTTAAAGGAAGTCAGTCAAAATTGCATCACTACATTATGTCAGATTGCTATAAACATCACAATATAAAGGCTAAGGGTCAGAATATCTCCATCAACTAAACTGCTATAAATGAAATTTGATCGCATATGACCATATTGTGATAATGCAGCTGCACACAAAAGTTGATTAAAGCCACGCTTATCAACGCAGTGTCGGTCAAAAGTATATTCGGGGAGTCAAACATAGCATAACATTAGTGTTGAAATCTGATTTCAAACCAAAGTGTTGTGATCATACTGCATTGTCACACAGCCGATGTGAACAAGCCACGCTGCCTACTTAATTGGAAGACCAAAACTATCACTTTTTAACAAAACAAGTACCATGACTTGGTACAATTCTCAAAGAAACAATACCAGTCTCCATTTAAGATAACCAAACATCTTAGATAAGCATTTAACATGTAAACTTAAAATAAAAATCCAAAACCGACAATAATCGTCACTCAGACAAACAGATTGGGCCTTGAAGCCTTGTATGTGGTCTTCAGCTTTCTGGATGGGGGTCTAACCTTCTTGAACACCAACGGGAATTTGATTTTGGAGTTATGGAACTGCTTTGTGGACTCTCTCTTGCAAAGCTTGGCTGGAATGGTAGCTGTCTTGATGACCTGGATACATGGGTGACGGACTCTGTGACGCGAAGCCATTTCGGTGTACATCTGCTCAATGGACCCGTTCAAGGTCGTGTCCCTGTACTCCTTGTACATGTTATGGTACCCAGTCCTTGATTGGTACCTCAGCCAAATGCCATAGTTCTTAATTGTTGTTGGGTTCTTCTCAAAGATCTGTTAGCAAAACAAACAACTTAAATTAAACTTCTAATACAAGGTGTCTGATAAAATGAGTCAAAATAAGAGCAAGTTAAAAATCTATAACCACGTTTCAAGTCATACTACCAGTATCTTGTGAATTATGTGTTCATTCATGTCTTAATGCTGCACAATATCACAAAGCCAAGTCTAATTGTGGATTGCTTATAAAAGTTTAGACCCAACAATCGGTTTCTCTCTTACATATAAAGTACTAGTTATCGGGCAATGCATATACAGGATCAGATATTAGAACATGCAAGTTACAAGTTACAGGATCAGGCATACTTACAAGTTACAAGTTAGAACATGCAAATGACAGATCACATATTAATAAAAAACGATTTGACATTAAGAATAAAAATGCAGTTTAGTTAATACTTTAGCCTTTTATATGGCATCAACATGTATTTCATCTAATTATATATATCAAAAAGCTTAAGTTTTAGCAACAAGTATCAGAGCTTGATTCATATTCAAGGGTCCACTTCAATACCATAATCAATATATTGTGGTACCAAGACTCATTGGAAACTTTTATCAGTCATGTCTATAATCGACTATATGAAAAGTTCTGTGTAAATGAACCGAATACCAGCATATATCTAACACATAAACTCTAACTGACCCAAATCATCCATACTCTCTAACCTCTCCTCATACAATACATTTAATAAAGTGTAAAACTAGTTGGTTGGTTTTAACGGTGATGTTTTTTTTCGTATAACTGAAAAAAAGTAAATTCCAATTTACAAATTTAACCAAAAAACAAGCTATAATGCCAATTAGGCTACAAACACATAAAAATAGCACTTAACCTAACTTTCCAATTCATTATACACGATCCATATAAGTGGAACCTAACTAAATAGCATATGGGATAACAGTACAGACGTATAAGCAAACAACAAATTTGTCTAGGCCCTAATCATTATTCCACATTCTAACTGAATAAGATGTTGGAATCTCAAGTCAAAACCAGCATACAAGATCGTTAAAAGCTCAGCATTAAGAAAAAAACGTTCCATAGTTAAAACTTCTAACTACATTCGCTGCACCAATATACCACAAATATAATAAGCTCACAAGCATTACCTCATTAATGGCAAGCATCTGACCATTACTCTTCTTCACCTTCTTTAGCTTCCTCAAAAAGTACCTGGTTTCCAACAGCATAAAATAAATTACCAACAATAGTAACATTATGAACAAGAGCTATGCTACGCTTAGTACCAAAATACACGTAGCAACATAATTTTTAGGATCTCATAAAAAATTTAGTACGCTACTAAAAACAAACAAAATAGCTACCCTATTACAAATAAGTTTCAAGTTTTTTTTTGGGTTAACTGGGTTTCAGACTCGACATTGCGAGCCGACTAATCCCAGAGCGTCTACCCTTTTGGATAGCCCGGAGTCGGAGCAGCTAAACCTCCGTGGCCACGGGGATTAAAAATAAGTTTCAAGTTGAACACTTCCATCAAATTGTTTTTTATTGTTCCAATCATCAAAGCAAGTCCAATCATTTGTCAACGAGCATTTATATACTCTTTTTCATTTTTATTTATTTTCACTGCATAGGATCCTTAGGAATGCTTATTTTGTTACAAATGTAAAAACTTATGTTGTTTATTCAGAAGCAAATAGGCCAATAAGCATCAAGCAAATATCCATCAAAACAATTTAAAATCCCTTAAAAATAAGCATTAAAGCAATAAGCTCTTAGAATATGCTAAAACAATGAACAAAACCACTAAAAACGTACCAAAACTTGCTTTTAGCACGGACTTCATTAGTAGCCCAAAGCTTCATCCTGTAAATCTTGGGATGCTCGTCATTTTCAGTGGGTAAGGCTCTGCCCACAACTTGAAACTGATGAAACTGAAAATATAAACAAACAAACAAAAAAACAGTCAATAATTTGCCATATTTTTTTTAAAATAAAATGTGGATGAAGATTGTTGTTATACCTTGAAACTCATTTTCGGAAGATAGTTTTGATCGAATTGAGGCGGAGATGGTGAATATGATGATTTTAGGGTTTTAATAATTTTGGATTGGAGGGCTTTTGTTTCATAGTTAGTTGGGCCGGCCCATTTTCTTAATGGTTTTGCTTTTTAACTTTGCTACTAGTACTACTTAAGATTTAATAAAATAATGTAGTATTTATTTTCAACTTTGGAAATACAGATTAATAATCTTTCAATATATGCGTTACAAATATTTCATGTAATTTTTTTATACGTACTTGAACTCACAACCAATAGGTTAGGATATCGTTAGATCAACAGACTGTTTACAATTGACTCTTATATTGCTGATGTGTTGGTTGAAACGTGTCAAAATGGGCTTACATAAGTAGGGGCTATTTTTTCTTTAACGTTTCACACGTGCCTCATCAAGATGATACATTGCATGTGATCGAATTAACATTTAGGGAATGTGACCCCGCAAGCAAAAAGGTCTTGCAATTTGGGTTTTTGAACGATTCATTCTCCTGACAATTTGCTCTCACAACTATTTTTCGCGTAAATTTGCAACCACATTTAGATCACCCCCAGCGTGAAAAGTAAAGACTACTCATATGATGTTAGGTGTAACAGAATATGTAATGCATATGTATCAAAATGGCCTAATGGTACCAACATAGCTCACCAAGCTATAGGTTTTGGTTTTAAATTAAAGCAAACAAATGAATATCAACCCGATATTTATAGGTTGATAATAGCTTTTGTGGTTATTAAATCTTTGACAATTTTATGAAACAATGTATAAAATAGTTTGTATGCAAACGCAAAGTAAACTTTTCAACGTGTAATTCTAATTAGAATAAGTCAAAGAATTAAAGTTATACAAAGTTAAAATTAGATTGAATGACAATAAGGTAGCTCTCGGATCAAGCAAACTTAAATAAAGTAGAAGTTTGCAAGTGAACTCTTAAGGTCGCTGGTAGGATCAAGGACCAATTGTGAGTTCAAAGAGAGTAATGCACTTCTTAAATGTTTACAATAACTATGAAGTGGTAATGGAAAAGTATATCTTCTATTAAATGTTTCTATTCTTGAAAACGCAACAACCTTACTTTTGTGAACAGTTCTGTAAACTGTTCACATCATTTTCACCAACTCGTACTTGATTTGACTTAATTCAAAATGCACTTTATCCCGCTCTTTTGCATTCTTGAAAAGTCCTGCCTAAATATCTTAAAAGATATTTCGGGATATGTTCTGTTGGGTAATCAGAAAGCTGATATGTTCATGATTGTATTGTCCCCTCCAACTTTAGTTCTTTTTACATACTAGCTGACTCTGTATCAACTAGCGAGTATATCTTCAAGTAATCTTCAACTTTCTTGAAGATGTCTCTGACTTGAACTTCGTTTAGGTTGCTCGTTGACTTCATAATCAGCGAGTCTTCTTGACTTAGACTAATTTAAGCACTTAATTGGCCAAACAACTTCTTCCTAAAGACGCATGATAAAAGAAAAATCAATTCTTAATTTAATATAAAGAAAACTTACGATACAAAAGAAAAAGAATTAACATCTAAGTAACATGTCAATCAAAATAAGCATTCATTCATAGGTTATTGACATCTCTATCAACCTAGATGTCAAACACTTATTCCCCTTTAATAAAATAGTGTTGGAAATAATAAGCCAATATGTCTTTGACAAACTTATGAAGCTTAAAGGGTTATTTGATAAATATATTTAGTTATATTTTACTAACAAGTAACATTTGGTATGTTTTTGTAAGTGTCTATTTGTGTAGGGGTGTAAAGTGAAATACTGTTGCTATATAAGTCAAGGTTGGATCTAGGTTTCTCACTCAGTTTTATCTCACAAGTTCTCATATACAAAAGTTGTTAAGTCGTTTTAGATTTTCTGGTAGTTTTGTTAGATCATCTTGATCTCAATTGTAGTTTGGTTTATTGGTTTAGTGCTGGTTGATTGTATTCTTTGTTACACCTTTGTAGAGGATAACATTTGTGCTTTGTATTGTTCTTGGTAAGAACCTGTGTTAGGGACTTATCTTCAGTGTATATTATTATAATAAAAGTATCACCAAGCGGTGGTTGGTTGGGTGATTAGTACTTGTGTGTTTTGGTACCATTTTTACATGGTATCAGAGACTTAGGTTCTGATCAGTTGTTCGCCGATTGATTTTCTTATGGTTCTTGTTTCGATCTTGGTTCTGATTGTATTGATTCAACAATTTGGGAGTTGAATCGTGGTTTTTGACGGTTTAATTGAAGGTTCTTGGATTGGATCAGTTTTTGGGGTTTTTTCTTGAAACCCTAGATTTTGGGAGTTTTTAGTTCTGGTTAGATTCTGAGCAATTAAAGTTGTTTGGTTGGTTGATCTGGTGCTATTAAGTGGTTCTTGGTTGGTTTTTTGTTGAAACCCTAATTTTCTGATTTGGGGTTCTTGGAAATTCTGTGCTCTGAGGTGTTTCTAGGCCTGATTCTTGGTTATTTCCGCTGCATATAATTGATAGCACTGTAAGTTCTATTTCTTCCTTTAAGGTTAACTAGTTTAGAGTTCAGAAGGTGCAAACAGGTTGGTTAACACCTTGATTTGCCACCTAAGAGTGGTACGAATACCTGCTCTGGCCAACCTCAGTTCTCTGGGCTTTATCCAAGTTGATCTTGGGTGTGAGTGTTTAATTTTATATTTATTTTGTTTTGTTGTTGTGTCTAAGTCGCTGGAGAATAGGATTTGGGCAGTCTTGGAAGTTGAGATTGTCTGGTTTGGTTGCAGTTTGGTTGTTTGTTATCTAGTTATTTTGTTTATCTTGTTTGGTAGTTTCTTTGGTTGCAGTTTGGTTGTTTGTTATCTGGTTATTCTGTTTACATTTTTGGTAGTTTCTTTGATTATTCTTGGTTGTTATTTTGGTTGTGTTCTTTCTGTTTTGCTATTATGGCTATTATGATAAGTAATTTAGATCAGAGCAATCTGTTAATACAAATAAGCCGTAAAAACGTTTATTTATATTCTACGATCTTCTAATGTTTTGTCGATAACAAACGTAAAATCATTTTAACGAAACAAATAAAATACGTAAACTGTTTGAGCCAATAGTTTTCTAACACACTTACGTTTTCACATAAAACAAGTATAAGTGATTTTATGATTTAGTAATACATATGTATAACAACTAGTGTTTACATATTTGGGTAAATATATACTTAAACTAGTATATACTAAAATGGGTAAAAACTAACAAATGGTATTGACCCATAACCCATGGTTTTATCCAAACCATTTGACTAGGTACATTGAACTCATGAGATACATTGTATCTAATAAGAAACCCATGGATCAACCCATGACCCATGACCCATAACCAAAATACCCATGGGTAAGAGGGCGTCCACGGATCCCTAGCTTTACGCTAGCCGGATCCTTGTGGGAGGGATCCGTGGGATCCGGGGAACGATGAAGTTTTCTCCTCATAAATAGTGAGCCATTTCTTCCTTTTGGCTCACCACTTTCACACATACTTTCTCCAAGTATTGTACTCTCTAACCACCGATCCTAAGGATCTTTCTATGTAGTTTGTCTTTTGTTTTGTGTGATTCTCTAGGTTCCTATTAAAGCGAGATCACCACTTCTTGAAGTCGAGCAAGCTCAAGTCCATGAGTTGCCATGCTTCGTCATCATCAAGACAACTGAGGTTCTCTTGTTGATAGTTCTTTCTTCCTCCGTAGAGATGTTGTGTTGAAGGCATTAGTGAAGGACGCCGAAAGAGTCAAGACGAAAGCATTAGTGAAAGGTGCTTCACGTCCGTGTCAAAAGCATTAGTGAAGAATGCTAAAGGTGTCAAGACCAAGGCATTAGTGAAAGATGCCTATGAATCAAATCAAGTGGCATTAGTGAAGAATGCCTAGGTCGTATAATCGATGAGGTGCATCGATATACATATAAGTATTAGTTTATTACCAAGGATGGTGATATCCTTGATGGTGTTGTAACAAGGAGTGGATCTCCTTGAAATTAGGTGTTGTGTTGTGATGGGTAGTAGTTGGATCATTTCAAGGACTTGTTCAAGAAGTACGAAATGAGATACATTTCATGTTCAATCATCTTCTTGCAAAGTTGGATCAATTCAACAAGTCCACCCATCCCTAGACTTAAGCACATTGTCACATTCTAAATCCGTAATGAGATTAGCATTAGTAGTACTTATATGGCTAAAGTTCATTCTCTTAGTTTTAGAGATTTGGTTGTGTATCTCTTGTTTTATTGAATGAATACTTATATGCCATGATTATTATGTGTTGTGCTTATTATATTGTACATATATCTCATTCCTCAATAGCATTCCTTGACATTTCTTCTTCTTTGAAGAAAGCGTCAACAGATAGCCGGATCCCTTCTCGTTAACTAGACGGATCCCCTAAAGGGAACCGTGGGATCCGTGGTACAGAGCACAAATCTATACTAACTTGAGTCTCTTTTGCAGGAAATTATGCACTATATTCTTGTTTTTCTAACCTTTGTTTTGTAGTTATTCAAAATACACATGAAGATATTGACACCATAAAGCTAGGGAGCTTTGTGTCAAACGACATTGCAAAATCATTTGCAACTTAATCCAATTTTGAGTTACACTTCATGACACCCCATTGCAACATTGCAATATTCATGGGGGGCACGTTCTCGCCACTTAGGCGAATCATTTGCAAACTTAATTGCAAACACAATTAGTTTATTTTACGTTATGTCCTTGACGCCTTTCAAAGGTATGGACTCGTCGAGGGAGTTAAGACGAGTACCATTCCTCATCACTTGCTTCTCTTTACATTTTACATTTTTTTTTTATTTGTGTTAGTTTCTTTTAACACTTTTGTTTCTACAAAAGGGGAGAAGAAAGTAAAACTAAATTCAAACTTTTACAATTTTAGCTTTTCCTTAAAATAATCTTATGTTTTGTCATCAACAAAAAGGGAGATTGTTAATACAAATAAGCCGTAAAACGTTTATTTATATCTTACGATCTTCTAATGTTTTGTCGATAACTAAAGTAAGATCATTTTAACGAAACAAATAAAATACGTAAATGGTTTGAACTAATAGTTTTCTAACACACTTACGCTTTCACATAAAACACTAAGACTAGTATAAGTGATTTTATGCTTAAGATATACATATGTACAACAACTAATGTTTACATATTGGGTTAACATATACTTAAACTAAGTATACTAAAATGGGTGAAAACATGTAAATACTATAATGGGTAAAAACATGTAAATACTAAAATGGGTAATAAACTAGCTAATGGTTTTGATCCATAACCCATGGTTTTATATATACCACTTACACAAGTTCAATGTATCCTTAAGGTACATTGTATCTAGATAGTAAACCATGGATCAACCCATAACCCATGACCCATGAAC
The DNA here is from genome assembly GCA_022545495.1 of Chrysanthemum lavandulifolium. Taxonomy (NCBI): domain Eukaryota; kingdom Viridiplantae; phylum Streptophyta; class Magnoliopsida; order Asterales; family Asteraceae; genus Chrysanthemum; species Chrysanthemum lavandulifolium. The sequence goes on along the minus strand of CM040241.1, from coordinate 231,980,067 downwards.
CATAACCAAAAATACCCATGGGCAAAGAGGGCGTTGCCCACGGATCCCTAGCTTTGTGCTAGCGGATCCAGTGGAAGGATCCGTGGGATCCGGGAAACAGAAGAGAATTTTCTCATAAATAGAAAGTCATTTCTTCTTCTCAGAGGTGCTTTTACACATACTTCCCCAAAGTATTCTAACCTCTAACCTCGGATCTAAGTGATCTATGTAGTTTGTCTTTTGTTTTGTGTGATCTTCTAGGTTCCTCTTAAAGGAAAGATCACCACCTCTTGAAGACGTGCAAGCTCAAGTCCATGAGTTGCCATGCTTCGTCATCATCAAGGCAACGAAGGTTCTCTTGTTGATAAATCTACCTTTCTCCATAGATGTTGGGTTGAAGGCATTAGTGAAGAATGCCGAAAGTGTCAAGATAAAAGCATTAGTGAAAGGTGCTCATCATCCGTGTCAAAGCATTAGTGAAGGATGCTAAAGGTGTCAAGACAAAGGCATTAGTGAAGGGTGCCAAGCGTTGTGTCAAAGGCATTAGTGAAGGATGCCAAAGAATCAAATCAAGTAGCATTTGGGAAGAATGCCTAGGTCGTATAATCGATGAGGTGCATCGTTATACATATATGTATTTGTTTATATACAAGGATGGTGATATCCTTGATGGTGTTGTAACAAGGATTAGATCTCCTTGAGATTAGGTGTTGTGTCGTGAAGGTGTAGTTCACCTAAGGTGTGAAAGAACTAGGTGCTTAGCCTAGTACCTAATAAAGGGTAGGCGACGTTGTGAAGGATTAGTTCTCCTAAGGTGTGAAAGAACTTGGTGGTTAGCCTAGTACCGTATAAAGGGTAGGCGACGTTGTGTTAGGTGTGGTTCGCCTTGGTGTGAAAGAACTTGGTATTTAGCTTTGTCTGGGAAAAAGGTTAAGCGGCGTTGTGAAGGCTTCTCCGCCATAAGGAGTTGGTGTAGTGTTTACGAACTCGAGTAGGTGACTCGGGGAGTGGAGTAGGGCAAGGAAGGTGTCCTTGTAGCGAACCACTATAAATACTTGTGTCGTGGTGATGTGCTTTACTCTTTATCGTTCATTACACGTTTATATATCTATCTATCAACGTCCAACATAAACAACCAAATAGATTGACATAAGTCGATCTAAATATTTAAAAGGAAGTTTTAAATTGGTAAAACTATTCAACCCCCTTCTAGTTTTCCACAATTGGCATCGAGCTTCGTTACCAAGTTTCTTAAAGTATGTTTGACTTTAAAGACTCGATCGATCCGTGTATATTTGAAAACTACAAAGAAGGATTATCTTCATCATATTTTAAAATCACTATATTGTTTATTGTTAGACAATGATAGAATGCTCTAACATTTTTTTCTAAGCATTATCCATACTTGAGTTTGGAGCTACCAAGAAGAGCATAAATAACTTATCTAAATATTTCCTTCATGAAAAGAATATTTAGCCAAGGTATGATTACTAATCACTTGCTTTTAATTTTATTATTGAAATCATAGTTGCATGATTTATTAGTAATTGTTCTAATAGTTTTCTATATTAAAGTCATTATCAAAATAGTATTCTTCGACTTATTTGTAGAAACTACACTATGATTTCGTAATAATGACATTTTGGTTATTTGATAACCATTATCATTATTCATCACAAATAATTTATTGACACTTCATCTATGTCTATAAATTTTCATGTGAAATTTCTTATGTTATAATAAAATGGGATTTTATTATAATGTTTGAAAAGGTTCCCAAGAATTATGACTAATTCTTAAAAAAAGGAACCTCGTCTAATAGGAATAATCTTGAATCTTCAAAACCTCAAATCACAAGTTTTAGAACCTTAAACACCAAAACATTAGGTTGTTTAGAATTCCCAAACCTTAGTTATCAAGGAATGTTTGAGTGATTTTTGTTGTTATGCGGATCCTCGGTTTACACTAGCCGGATCCTAAATGAGAGGATCGCGGGATCCGTGCAACGAAGACGATATATGATCAAAATGATCACTTGTGGATGTTCCACAATAATACTCACCTCAAAGACTCACGAACAAAAACCAGTGCACTGTTCATAGAGCAAATTGATCATTCTTCTCAAGTCTAACAATCACTTGTGTAAGTATAATCTTCACTACATTGTTATTTTAATTCCTTGATTCTTAGAATTACAATTTCTTCATCTTTAAGAGTTGGGTTCAAATGGGTTTATTATAATTTGTCACCACATTGTTTTCTAAGATAATCTAAATCAAAGAATTAACATTGTTAATACAAATTAAACACATTTCTTGAACTCAACAAAGATGATGAGAGAAAAATTGTGATCAAACCCTCTAGGCTACTATTCATCATTAACACCACATTGGGTTGTATTTTTAGGAATATCATGCCTAGCAACAAGCAACAAGATTACCAAGACACCGCCCACTACATACCCATGTATCATAGGAAAAATGGCTTAAGTCCGGACGATTGAAAAGCCTTTAAGTTGCTCGAAAGGAGACTCTTTCATGAAGGTAGAGTTGTTGATCCATCATTTCTTGCAAATCACGACATAAGGAAGTTTTGCAACTATTGGGTTTGATTGTTTATTGGATATAAACGAACAAATTTGCGGTCTTTGTGCTTGAGTTCTACAAGACTATGGGTATAATTAGAAATGATGATGGGTCCATCTCAATTGAATTCACCATAAATGGACATGAGTACACTCTTTCACTTGAGGAGTTTGGAAGAATAATAGGGTTCCATCCGATGGTGTTTGCATGTATTCAAATGAATGGTCGCTTGGGAGCTACATTCTATGGTTGATCATCACGACATTTATCACACAATAATCCGGAAGCAACCACCGTAGGGACACCGTGTTTATGCCAAGAGCATCCCTTCAAGGGTGACTAGAAAGTCGAAAGTGATCTATAGGGAACCTTTTCAAATGGAGCTTTCGGAGATGTTTGCATTATATAGAAAATGGGAAGATGTGATAAGGGAGAATGTGGTGTGTCTAGTAGGAAACAAGGATCACCCTAACGCATGTCTAAGCTTCATGATCTATTGTCTTGTGACCGAGACCCTTCAACATTGCCTACTACATGATCAAGAGAATGGCAAGTGTAAGAAGCATGGACAAGATGGTGCTTCCATATGCAATGCTTCTAACCCGTCTTGCAAAATTCATCTTTGCATTAGATCCCTCTCCACAATCCTTGGATCATAGCTTCTGCAATAAGGTTATGGTACCATTAACCGAGGGTAGAACAACAAGGTTTATGGTAGAAGGCAAGAGGCCACACCCACCCACGGATTCCTCGGACGAAAGGGAAAGGCAAGGAGAAGGTGGAGGTGAAGGGGTAGTAGCAACCCACTTGAAAATATCGATCTTGACCCCTTGGACTACATTAACCAATTGCCAAACATCCCTAATGAATCACCGAATGGCAACAAACCAAGGGAATCTTCAAATGCTTCATCAATTTCTTGAGGAAGAAGAAGTGAAGATAGTTCGATAAAGAGTGGAGGACGGGTGAAGAAGTGAAGGAGGAAAAGAAAGGTAAGACCTTAGGAATCTAGTGTATAATAAACAATCTCAAACAATGGTTTGTAAACACTTTAAACTATATTTGTAGTATGTAGGTATTGCCATACCTTGGCACTAAACATCCTAACTTGGGTGTTTGGAAAATGAGATTTTACGACCTCTTGGAGTGGTCGTAGTCACTCATTTTAGGAATTTTAGTTCTTCCTACTTTGTTATTAATTACATTAGTTGTGTTCTTGCATTTAGTCCCCATTAAAACAACTAGGAGAAGCATTTACTAAGAAGTGCAAAATTGCACATTTCTTGAAAGCCACGATCTGCGCAGAGGCGGATCCCGGCATTGTACTAGACGGATCCCTCAGGAAGGAACCATGGGATCCGTGGTATCGATATACAATATGATTTAGGTACTTCAAAATAGTCTACTAGATCACCTCAAACAAGTCAAACACAAGATACTAGAGCCAACTAAGTCTTTCTCTTATAGTTGAAAACTTCACTCTCATCCATGGCTTATCTAGGATACATCTTTGAAATATCCTTGATTTTTCAACTAGTCAAAACTCACCATATTTCCGCTCCAACACTCACATTATCTATCACGATTGATAGCACTTAGTTAGGTATATCTTTCAATTTTAGCAAATTGATCTCAATCATTTTTAATCAAAATTAGGGTCAAAATTAGCTTTTCATTTCTTCTTATTTTTAAGGATTTTAGTAAAACCTATTAGGACATCATCGACTTCTAGGACTTGTTATCACCATTTCTCTCATCGAATTAAATGGAATCATTGTCAAACATATAGTTAGATTACCCAACGTCAAATCTTCTTGGCCAAAACCATCATTAAGCACCATTACTTGTTATGGTTAAGGATTTGAGATATCCAATGACTAAAGACTTCAAAATTAAGTCAAACCCTCGAAATCCATTAATAACAAACCTTACAAAAGCATAATAATTTCACCTAGACCTTGTCGATAGCGGATCCACGGTCTTTAACGGCGGATCCTCTTGAGAGGATCCGCGGGATCCGTGATGCGAGAGCATAAACCGACTTCTATATTCAAACTCATGTCACCTTTTGGTTCTCTAACCACTCTTAGCATACATTAATTATTCTCCTGAGTCGATCAAAACCTCAAGAGCATGCTTAGTCTTCTAAGTGGTCAAGAATTTAATTCCAAATTCAAATTACTCTTTATAAACCAAACAATCTTAGGTTTATGGCACCATCCTCAATTACCTTTCAAAAATCGAAATTAGAAGCTCACATTAGCACATTCATCACCATGACTAAAGCTCTTAGCAACAACTCCTCAAACATAGGATCATCCAAAGAAAGGGCCAAATGATCCATGAAATTTCATCCATCGAAACATCTCCCATTAGAGATAATGACTCTAGAATCCCACCTCATCAAACCCATCCAACAAAAGCTAAGAGAACCGCAAGGATTAGCATCAAATCTTTCCAACTAGAAAAGGGATCATCTAGTTCCAAACCAAACATGGATAGTTCTAGCAAGCCATCAAAACCTTCATTCATTGAGAATGGACTACACTCCTTGAATGAGCCTCTTCCTCATCCAAACATATATTCATTGTTCCATTCATCACCAAGAACCTCCCATTCACCAACCTTTTCATTGAATGGGAACCACCTACAACACCAACTAGCCCATCATGGGAGACAAGGAACAACCTTGATCATATGGAAGAAGTTCCATTACTACCTAATTTTAGAACCTCTCCCTACTTCTCAAAATGAAGACCCTCAACACACATTGAGCCCCCTCAAACATCCTTTTTCCTTCGGGGCCAAACCAAGACAATATTTGCCCAAATTGTCTAAAAACTCAAGGACTTGTTCATGAAGTACGAAATGAGATACATTTCATGTTCAATCATCTTCTTGCAAAGTTGGATCAATTCAACAAGTCCACCCATCCCTAGACTTAAGCACATTGTCACATTCTAAATCCGTAATGAGATTAGCATTAGTAGTACTTATATGGCTAAAGTTCATTCTCTTAGTTTTAGAGATTTGGTTGTGTATCTCTTGTTTTATTGAATGAATACTTATATGCTATGATTATTATGTGTTGTGCTTGTTATATTGTACATATATCTCATTCCTCAAATAGCATTCCTTGACATTTCTTCATCTTCTTGAAGAAGCATCAACAGATAGCCGAATCCCTTCCTCGTTAACTAGACGGATCCCCTTAAAGGGAACCGTGGGATCCTGATGCAGGAGCACAAATCTATACTAACTTAAGTCTCTTTTGCGGGAAATTATGCACTATACTCTTGTTTTTCTAACATTTGTTTTGTAGTTATTCAAAATACACATGAAGATATTGACACCATAAAGCTAGGGGGAGCTTTGTGTCAAACGACATTGCAAAATCATTTGCAACTTAATCCAATTTTGAGTTACACTTCATGACACCCCATTGCAACATTGCAATATTCAAGGGGGAGCACGTTCTCGTCACTTAGACGAATCATTTGCAAACTTAATTGCAAACACAATTAGTTTATTTTACGTTATGTCCTTGACGCCTTTTCAAATTGATGGACTCGTCAAGGGGGAGTTAAGACGAGTACCATTCCCGTCACTTGCTCTCTTTACATTTTTACATATTTTTTTTATTTGTGTTAGTTTCTTTTAACACTTTTGTTTCGACAAAAGGGGAGAAGAAAGTAAAACTACAAATTCAAACTTTTACAATTTTAGCTTTTCCTTAAAATAATCTTATGTTTTGTCATCAACAAAATGGGAGATTGTTAATACAAATAAGCCGTAAAAGCGTTTATTTATATCTTACGATCTTCTAATGTTTTGTCGATAACTAAAGTAAGATCATTTTAACGAAACAAATAAAATACGTAAATGGTTTGAACTAATAGTTTTCTAACACTTACGCTTTCACATAAAACACTAAAACTAGTATAAGTGATTTTATGCTTAAGATATACATATGTACAACAACTAGTGTTTACATATTGGGTTAACATATACTTAAACTAAGTATACTAAAATGGGTGAAAACATGTAAATACTATAATGGGTAAAAACATGTAAATACTAAAATGGGTAATAAACTAGCTAATGGTTTTGATCCATAACCCATGGTTTTATATATACCACTTACACAAGTTCAATGTATCCTTAAGGTACATTGTATCTAGATAGTAAACCATGGATCAACCCATAACCCATAACCAAAAATACCCATGGGCAAAGAGGAGCGTTCCACGGATCCCTAGCTTTGTGCTAGCCGGATCCCAAGTGGAAGGGATCCGTGGGATACGGGGAAACAGAAGAGAATTTCCTCTATAAATAGAGAGCCATTTCTTCCTCTCTAGAGGTGCTTTTACACACATACTTCCCCAAAGTATTCTAACCCTCTAACCTCAGATCTAAGTGATCTATGTAGTTTGTCTTTTGTTTTTGTGTGATCTTCTAGGTTCCTCTTAAAAGAAAGATCACCACCTCTTGAAGACGTGCAAGCTCAAGTCCATGAGTTGCCATGCTTCGTCATCATCAAGGCAACGAAGGTTCTCTTGTTGATAGATCTACCTTTCTCCATAGATGTTGGGTTGAAGGCATTAGTGAAGAATGCCGAAAGTGTCAAGATGAAAGCATTAGTGAAAGGTGCTCATCATCCGTGTCAAAGCATTAGTGAAGGATGCTAAAGGTGTCAAGACGAAGGCATTAGTGAAGGGTGCCAAGCGTTGTGTCAAAGGCATTAGTGAAGGATGCCAAAGAATCAAGTCAAGTAGCATTTGGGAAGAATGTATGAGGTGCATCGTTATACATATATGTATTTGTTTATATACAAGGATGGTGATATCCTTGATGGTGTTGTAACAAGAAGTAGATCTCCTTGAGATTAGGTGTTGTGTCGTGAAGGTGTAGTTCACCTAAGGTGTGAAAGAACTAGGTGCTTAGCCTAGTACCTAATAAAGGGTAGGCGACGTTGTGAAGGATTAGTTCTCCTAAGGTGTGAAAGAACTCGGTGGTTAGCCTAGCAAGTATAAAGGGTAGGCGACGTTGTGTTAGGTGTGATTCGCCTTGGTGTGAAAGAACTCGGTATTTAGCTTTGTACAGGAAAAAGGTTAAGCGGCGTTGTGAAGGCTTCTCCGCCATAAGGAGTTGGTGTAGTGTTTACGAACTCTCGAGTAGGTGACTCGGGAGTGGAGTAGGGCAAGGAAGGTGTCCTTGTAGCCGAACCACTATAAATACTTGTGTCGTGGTGATGTGCTTCTTACTCTTTATCTTTCATTACGTTTATATATCTATCTATCAACGTCCAACATAAACAACCAAATAGATTGACATAAGTCGATCTAAATATTTAAAAGGAAGTTTTAAATTGGTAAAACTATTCAACCCCCCCTCTAGTTTTCCACATATCTATCTATCAACGTCCAACATAAACAACCAAATAGATTGACATAAGTTAATCTAAATGTTATAAAACGAAGTTTTAATTGGTAAAACTATTCAACCTCCCCCCCTTCTAGTTTTCCACAATTGGCATCAGAGCTTCGTTACCAAGTTTCTTAGAGTATATTGTACTTTAAAAACTTGATACGATCCGTGTATGTTTGAAAACTACAAAGAAGGATTTTTCAAGTCATGTTTTAAAAATCATTATAATGTTTATTGTTGGACAATGATAAAATGTTCTAACACTTTACTTGTTAAGTATTCTCCATACTTGGATTTGGGCGTACCAAGAAGATCATGAAGAATCTATCTAAATATATCTTTTCGCAAAAAGAATGTCGTGTATTATTCTTCTCATACATGAATCTGGAGATTCCAAGAAGATCACAAAAGCATTTCATCTAAATACTTCTTTTCTTAAAAAGAATATTTAGCAAATGTATGATCGTTAATAATTTACCTTTTTTTTTTTTTTTTTTGTTAAAATCTTAGTTGCACAATTAATATCTATTTGTAATTACTTAAGTAGTTATCTATACCAAAGACATCATCAAGAATAGTATTCTTCGATTGATTTGTATAGACCACACTACTAACTTGTAATAATGATATTTTGGGTTATTCGATAGCCTCAATCATTATTCATCACAAAGGACTTATTGACACTTCATCTATGTCAATAAATATCCATGTGAAACTTCTTATATTATGATAAAATGGGATTTTATTATAATGTTTGAAAAACTCTCCAAGAATTATGAATAATTCTTAGAAAGGGAACCACGTCAAATAGGACTAGTACTAAATCATCAAAACCTCAAATCACAAGTTTTAGAGCCTAAACATCAAAACTCTAGGCGTTTTAGAACTCCCAAACCTAAGTTATCAAGGAATGCTTGGCGATTTTTCTTTGTCATCGGATCCTGCGTTTACACTAGCGGATCCCAAATGAGAGGATCCGCGGGATCCGTGCAACGAAGATATGATAAGTTAGTAATGATCACTGTGGATGTTCCACAATTATATTCACCTCAAAGACTCACGAACAAGAACACAACTACTGTTCAAAAGAGCAATTTGATCATCTCTCTCAAGCATAACAATCACTTGTGTAAGTATAATCTTCACTACATTGTTAATTTAATTCCTTGATTTCTAGGATTACAATTTTTTCATCTTTAAGAGTTGGGTTCAAATAGGTTTATCATAATTTGTCACCACATTGTTTTCTAAGATAATCTAAATCAAAGAATTAACATTGTTAATACAAATTAAACACATTTCTTGAATTCAACAAAGATGATGAGAGCAAAATTGTGATCAAACCCTCTAGGTTACTATTCACAATTAACACCACATTGTGGTTGTATTGTTTAGGAACAATCATGCCAAGCAACAAACAACAAGATTACCAAGACACCGCTCATTAGATACCAATGTACCATAGAAAAGATGGATTTAGTCCCGAAGATAGGAAAGCTTTTAAAATGCTTGAAAAGAGACTTTTTCACGAAGGTCGAGTAGTAGAACCATCATTTCTTGCCAATACCGACATAAGAGAAGTTTTTGGAGCTATTGGGTTTGATTGTTTATTGGACATAAACGAAAAAATTTGTCAGGTTTTTGTACTCGAGTTCTACAAGACAATGGGGATAGTTAGAAATGATGATGGGTCCATCTCAATTGCATTCACCATAAATGGGCATGAGTACACTCTTTCGCTTGTGGAGTTTGGAAGGATAATAGGGGTGCCATATCAAGGTGTTTGCATGTTTTCTAATGAGTGGTCTTTGGAAGAGTTACACACTATGGTTGATAATCATGAAATCTACCACATGTTAATTTCGGAAGCAACCACGGTGAGGGATACCGTGTTCATGCCAAGAGCATCCCCATCAAGGGTCACTAAGAATTCTAAAGTGATCTATAGGGATCCTTTCCAAATGGAGCTTTCCGAGATGTACGCCTTGTATAGGAAATGGGAAAATGTGGTGAGGGAGAATGTGTTGTGCCTAGTAGGAAACAAGGATCACCCCAATGCATGTTTAAGTTTCATGATCTATTGCCTAGTGACCGAGACTCGCTTTAACCTTGCCTACTACATGATCAAGAGAATGGCAAGTGTAACAAGCATGGACAAAATGGTGCTCCCGTATGCAATGCTCCTAACCCGTCTTGCTAAATTCATCTTTGCATTAGATCCTTCTCCACAATCCTATGATCATAGCTTTTGCAACAAGGTTATGGTGTCATTAACCGAGGGAAGAACTACAAGGTTTATGGTAGATGGCAAAAGGCCTCACCCCCCACGGACTCCTCGGATGAAAGGAAGAGGCAAAGAGAATGTGAAGGTAGTAGCAACCCACTCGAAATACCAATCTCGACCCTTGGACTACATTAACCAATTCGCGGACGTTCTAATTCATCACCCGAATGACAACAAACCAAGGGAATGTTCAAGTGTTTCGCCAACTTCTTGAAGAAAAAGTAGAGGCGGTGTGATAAAGAGTGGATGATGGGAGAAGGCGGAAGGGAGGAGAAACGAGGTAAGGTCATATGACCTAAATTTGTGAAGAACAATTTCAAACAATGGGTTGTAACTCTTAAACAATGCTTATGTAGAATAGTGTAGTAGGTAGGTCTTGCCATATCTTGGCACTAAACAATCGTAACTTAGGAACTTGTAGAATGAGATTTTACGACTCCTTGAAAATATTCAAGTGGTCGTCGTCACTCATTTTAGGAACTTTTAGCTCTCCCTACTTTGCTATGCCTTATATTTGTTGTGCTCTTGCATTTAGTCCTTATAGAAACAACTAGGAGAAGCATTTACTAAAAAGTGCAAAACGCACATTTTCGAAAAGCCATCTCATCTGCGCAGAGGCGGATCGACATTATAACTAGCGGATCCTCCCAAAGGGAACCGCGGGATCCGTGATCTTGATGAGCAAAATGACTTGCTTACATCAAAATAGCTCAATAGATCATCTCACACTAGTCAAACATAAGACATTAGAGCCAACTAAGTCTTCTCGTATATTTGAAAGCCTCACACTCACCCATGGCTTACCTAGGATATATTTCAACGTGTTTTTAATTTATCAACTCATCAAAACTCACCATATTTCCGCTCCAACACTCACACATCATTTATCACATCTCATAACACTTAGTTTGATATATCCATCAATTTTAGCAAATTGGCTTTAATCACTTTTGAATCAAAATTAGGCTCAAAACTAGTTTTTCATTTTTTCTTTATTTTTTTTTTAGATTTTAATAAATTTTTCTTAAGTCATCATCTAACTTCTAGGACTAATTACCATCATTTCTCCATATCAAATCAAATGGTATCCTTGTCAAAACACTTAGTTAGACTACCTAAAGTCAATTTTCTTACCCAAAACCATCATAAAGCACCATCACCCATTATGGTTAAGCGTTTAAGATATCCAACAGTTAGAAACTTCAAAATTAAGTCAAAACCTCGAAATACATAGGTAATAAACCTCACAAAAGCATAATCATTTCACCTAGAACACATCGACGGCGGATCCACAGTTTATAACGGAAGGATCCTCAGTGAGAGGATCCATGGATCCGTGGCTGCAGAAAGCTAAAACCAGCTTCCATCTTCAATTTTAAACCAACTTTTGGTTATCTAACCACTTTTAGCTTTTATTTATTGTCTCTCTAGAGCTGATCAAAATCCTAAGTGCATGCTTAATCCTCTTAGTGGCCAAGAATTTAATTCCCTAAATTCAAATTATCCTTTATAAATCAAACACTCTTAAAGTTAAGGCACCACTCTTACTTATCTCTCCAAAATCAGCAACTAGAAGCTCATATAGAATCATTATCATCACTATGACTAAGGCTCTTAGCAACAACTCCTCAACCAAAGGCTCATCCAAAAGAAAGGGTCAAATGATCCATGAAATCTCATCCACCGAATCATCTCCCGTAAGAGATAACAATACTAGAATCCCACCTCTTCAAACCCATTCAACAAATGCTAAAAGAACCGCAAGGATTAGCATCAAACTTTTCGGACTAGAAAAAGGATCATCTAGTTCAAAACCAAACATGGCTAGTTCTAGCAAGCCATCTAAGTCCTCATTCCTTGAGCATGGATTTAACGAGCCTCTTCCTCACCCAAATCTCTATGCATTAGAGCACTCGCCACCAAGAACCTCCTACTCACCAACCTTCTCGTTAAATAGGGAACCACCCACAACACCGAATAGTCCATCATGGGAAACAAGGAACAATCATGGACATGATCATATGGAGGAACTTACACTACCACCACCCTCACCTTTAGTAGAACCTCATCCCACACCTCAAAATGAACACCCACAATCGTTCGTAGAGCCTCCTCAAAACATCCTGTAGGACCTTATATATACCAACCTTATCACTTTACCAAGCAAACCCAACACAAACACGTAACAGTTATGCTATACGAATAGAAAGAAAAGATAAGAACTTGGTGACTTGAAGATATGTATAAATCGTGTGTTTTTAGAGGTAGAGAAGAAAGATGAACACAATAAGTTGTATATTGCTTCAAAGGAAAAACACACACACACACTCAAGCAGCACACCCTCAAATGACATACTTGAGGGGTATATATAGTAAGAGAGGATGATGCCTAAGGCTTGGCCATGGGCCTTGTATGGCTTCGTATGAAATGGATTGGGCAAGGATTGATATAAGGCAAGCTTAACTAAACTAATACCCATTTAGCTTAGCCCAATCCACGAGCCCGTTGACTATTCTATCACGATATCTAACACACGTTGGAAAGTTCCTAAACGTGAATGACCATCACTTCTAATAAAAATAATCAAGGCTAACAATCTCCCCCTAAGGGGTGGTCATTCAAAAGATGCTCCACTTGAATAGGTCTTTAGATTTCTTGAGCTTGAACTTTGTGTGAAGATATAGAATAGTCTTAATTCTTTGTTCCTTCATGCATTGTGATCAGTTAATGTGGTTGTCTGCCGTTGTCAGCTTCGTTGGTTAGGTGTCTCCACGCCTTTCTCCACCATGCTCACACTTCTATTTAACTTTGAGTTTCCAATGATGAAGTTCTCGAGTCTTTACACTTTGTAGATTCTTTGACATAGACGAAGAATCATCTTTAACTTTGAGTTGCCTTTGATTTTTATGAGAACTTTCATGTGTTGTTGGTATGAGCATGTGGCGAGTCGCACGATCCATCCGCTCCGGAGCTTCCATAAGAAGAAAACATAAAACAAGTTAGTAATAAGCGGTTCCGCACTTACAAGTTTGAATTTCGAGGGTGTTTGACATAGTGTGAAACACGTCTCTAGTTCTCACGAGGCCGTTCTGAACTGGAGTCCCACAAGTGAGATAACGCGATATATCAAGTACATCTGATTCGGATGAGTCATTTGAGGTACACGAAGCATCACCTCACGATCGTAGATCGTTTGAGACACACTAAGCGTAATCCACGGAGAATTACAAGTGACTGCTTGTCGGGTGATTGATGTTGACCCGGCGGGAGTTTCCATTCAATCATTGAAGATTACGGTTGTAAAACTTCTCATAAATGTTACGGCGATTGCTAAGATGCGTGGGACTCTATAATATATCACTTGTGTTCTTATTGATGAACAACAAGCGATGTCATGTCAAGTGTTCTATGAGATCTTTTGATGAATCTCGTGGCTCTAGACTCAATAGTGCATTTTGGTTTTCTGGCGGAGACAAGGGAAAGGGTCTCCTTTTCAATACCAACGATCTCTAAGAGAAAGTCGATAGATTATGTAGGGTTCCCGGTGAGAATGAAACAAATCCTTTTAAGAGGAATTGAGTGGCTAGAAGGTTTAGTGCGGTGCGTCCTTTGGGTCCATGACGTCTTGGTCTTCAATACCGGTGTCATCTAGTGACAACTAGTAGCATATGTATTGAACCGGTTTACGCCTAAGGTTGAGTATGGAGGGCTATTTCTTTTCACCCTTTCTTTTACTTTTCTTTTTAATTCTTCAACCCCTTCTTTCTCCTTTCTCACATTACTCGATAACCAATTTCTAATTCTGAAAGTTTGTTTGTATGAAATTCAAAGGCTTTGGCGTGCTCCTTGTAACTCTCAAGCTCAGCGGTCAATTTAACATTCGCGGTCTTAACTTCGCGATTGACCGTTCTAACTTTCTCAACTTCAATGCCACATTGATTAATTAATGATTCAAAATAAGCACGTGTTTCCTCATCGATCGCGGTATTTTGTGCCACACGACCTCCACTAGGATCCACATATGGAGTTTGAGTAAGTATTGCTACAACTCGGATTGTCCATGTATGTATCATAAGTAGGTCTTTGGCGTCGCAAATTGCTCGTCATGAGTAAACACATCGATATGACATTGTTATAACATGGATCAATGATTGGTACCTCGATCTGTGATTGGCGTCATAGGCGGAGGTGAGTCGACTCGATGTCATACTTAGCTTCACGAAGATTTGCCATGAAGATGCAATCGCATTGAGTTCCTCGAGGTCTTCCAAATCATCCATAATAGCGAAAAGTCATGTTCCTCGACACTCAAGCTGGAACCCCGCTTGCTTATCTCGCTAACAAAGCGACTTTCAGAAGAAAATCACCATTCTTTTGTGCGGCTTAGTGGGACGGTTTCTTGCCATGTGACCCACTCCTTGACGGTTATAACACTTAACACGATTACCACGATTCACATTTCCATGATTCCCAACGGTTTGGAGCCGCAACATTCCGATTCGATTATCCACGCTCTATTCCCAACATTCATCTCATCCGATTACCGATTTGGAACGCTTTGATTACCCATGCGACGCTAAATGCTTTATCCAATAAAGAAAATACCATTGCAAGGTCGCTTCTCTTTTTCGGGATCGGTGATTCCTTGTTCTGGTATTGTTGATCCGGATAGAATTGTTGTTGTGGTTGTGGAATGTATTCTTTGTAAGTTGTTGTTGTTGGAAGATGATGAAGCTTGTTGTTGTGTATTCACCGTAGTTTGAGTCTTAGCAATAAGTGCCAATTTTTCCAATTTTTCTTTTCGACTTCATTCGCTCGACTTGGTTTTGTTTGAGGAAAATCGTTGAGTTGATCAAAGTTCACCGATGTAAGTCTTTTGTTTGGTTAACAATAGTGACATATTGTCCCCATTCTTACGGAAGATTATTCAGAACTTGATGTTTTGAGCGATTGTTCGGGTGCCAACTTGTTTCGATAAGCTCATTCATCAAAGTGCAAAACCTTCCATAGTAGGATTCAATGGATTCTCACGGTGTAGATGTAAACTTCTCCCATTCGGTTAGCGACTTGTTCTCCATATCTTGTTTACCAATTTTTGTTCCAAAACATAGCCGTCTAACACGTTCCCACATATCGAAAGCGGTTTCTGGCTGCTCACCGCATGAGAAAGATGTCTATTGGTAAACCCGGTTGGATAATATGAATTGCCATGTCATACGCATCGACTTGTTTCGATCCTCTTCGGTGTATTCGATTCGGTTTGAAGATGAGAGGATGGTGGGATGGGAGGTGTTGCATCGGCATTTCAGTACATGAACTTGTCGAGGTGGAAGGGTCCATCCGAATGGATTTAATCATGAGTTTTCCATTCGGTTTGGTCTTGATGTAACAGACATACGACTTGTCCATTGAAGATAACCACCTTTTGCCAACATAGGAGGTCGGTTTTCGGCACCGGTGCATGAATGTCTTGTTGAGTAGCCATTGATGAAGTTATGATCGATAAAGTTGATGTAGGATCGATTCAACGATAAAGGAGTTGTGGTTGATGAAGATTAAGCTCGATTGAGGTGTTTCGAAAGTCGTGCTCAAACTCGGTTCTTAAAAATTTTCACCGAAATTTGAAATTCACTATAAAAATCAATTCTAAGGTCGTATGAAAATTTTGAGTTATGACAATTTTGACTAAAATTTGACCGAAAATTTGAATTTAGGCCCAAAATTTGAATTTTGACCAAAATTTCAAGTTAAACCAAAATTTGAATCTCGTAAAAATTGAGCGTTTAGTCTCCTCGAAAAATTAAATTTTTTTTTTTTTTTTTTTTTTTTTTTTAAACCTTATGCGTAGAAAGAGAGCTTAGGCGTAGAAACACAAGTTACGAGTAGAAACTTAGGCGTAGAATCTTAGGCGTAGGATCTTAGGCGTAGGATCTTATGCGTAGGATGCTTAGGCGTAGGAATCCTTAGGCGTAGGATGCTTAGGCGTAGGAATCCTTAGGCGTAGGAATCCTTAGGCGTAGGAAATTCTTATGCGTAGAACCCAACTTACGCGTAGCAAGAGTGCTTACGCGTAGGAATAGCTTACGCGTAGGAATGACTTACGCGTAGGAATGGCTTCGCGTAGAATCCAAAATCCTTTACACTATCACGATGTAAGAGATATCAAAAGTCAAGTGTTCACACACTTATCCAGTGAGGAAGCATCGAGTCACCGATTATAGCACGAAGATTCTTCACCAAAAAGTTACGGTAGAAATCTTATGCGTAGTTGACTTTCTTACGAGTAGAACTAGGGTTTTGACCTACTCGTAAAAATTTTCAATGATTCAACCAATATCTCTTGCACGTAAATCCTTAAAACACTCGAATAACCCAAAATGTTGACCTTTTTCACCCAAAGTGCCTAGAAAAGTTACAGTAGAAATGACCAAAGTTTCAAAACGAGCTCAAAACTTAACCAAAGCGCGTAAAGCTTCAAACTTTTGCAAAAACTGAAACTTTAGCACCAAATATACCTTAAACCACAAGAATCTTGAATTTATAAGTGCAAAAATTAAAGTTTTAAGCGTGACAAAAACGTATAACGAGAGCCTTTTACGCGTAACACCTTCAAACCAAACACAAACACTCCTAAACCATTGTTAGGCGATTGATACCAATTGTAGGACCTTATATATACCAACCTTATCACTTTACCAAGCAAACCCAACACAAACACGTAACAGTTATGCTATACGAATAGAAAGAAAAGATAAGAACTTGGTGACTTGAAGATATGTATAAATCGTATGTGTTTAGAGAGGTAGAGAGAAGAAAGATGAACACAATAAGTTGTATATTGCTTCAAAGGAAAAGCACACACACACACTCAAGCACACCCCTCAAATGACATACTTGAGGGGTATATATAGTAAGAGAGGATGATGCCCTAAGGCTTGGCCATGGGCCTTGTATGGGCTTCGTATGAAATGGATTGGGCAAGGATTGATATAAGGCAAGCTTAACTAAACTAATACCCATTTAGCTTAGCCCAATCCACGAGCCCGTTGACTATTCTATCACGATATCTAACACACGTTGGAAAGTTCCTAAACGTGAATGACCATCACTTCTAATAAAAATAATCAAGGCTAACACATCCATTTCCCTCCGGTTCCCAATCAAGGCAATAGTTGCCCAAATTGTCTAATCACCCAAGGACTTGTTCAAGAAGTATGAAATGAGTTACATTTCATGTTTAATCATCTTCTTGAAAGATTGGACCAAATCAACAAGTCTACTCATCCTTAGACTCGAGCACTTTGTTGCATTCTAGACTTTAATAACTTATTAGTAGAAAATGTATGGCTAGATCATTCTCTTAGTTTTAGAGATTTGTTTGATTATCTCTTGGTTTTATTGAATGATTACTTATATGCCATATTACTTTGTGTTTATGCTTGCTAATTATATACATATCTCATCTCATTATTAGCATTGTTTGGCATATCTTCATTTTTGAAGAATCGTCACCGCACGGATGGATCCTCCAAAATGCCTAGATGGATACCTCCACAAAGGAACTGTGGGATCCGAGTACGAAAAACAATTTTCTACTAACTTGAGTCTTATTTGCAGGAAATTATGCACAATACTCTTGTTTTCTAACCGTTATTTTGTAGATTTTCAAAATACACATGAAGATTTTGACACCATAAAGCTTGGGGGAGCTTTGTGTCAAACCATATATCACAAAGTCATTTGCAATCTGATCCCTTTTTGGATTACTCTTCATGACACCCCATTGCAAAGTTGCAATCTTCAAGGGGGAGCATTTTCGTCACAAGGACGAACCATTTGCAATTTACTTACTTTCATATACTTGACGCCCTCACAAAGGGATGGACTCGTCAAGGGGGAGTTAAGACGAGATCCATTCCCGTTACTTGCTCTCTTTACATTTTTTTTTCTTTTTTACATGTTTTTCTTAAAACTTTGTGTTAGTTTCTTTTCGACACTCTTTTGTTTCGACAAAAGGGGAGAAGAGAGTAAAACTCAATTGAACCTTTACAATTTTAGTTTTTCCTTAAAATAATTTTATGTTTTGTCATCAACAAAAGGGAGATTGTTAATACAAATAAGCCGTAAAAACGTTTATTTATATTTTACGATCTTCAATATTTTGTCGATAACAAACGTAAAATCATTTTAACGAAACAAATAAAATACGAAACCTGTTTGAGCCAATAGTTTTCTAACACACTTACGTTTCACATAAAACACTAAAACAAGTATAAGTGATTTTATGATTTAGTAATACATATGTACAACGACTAGTGTTTACATATTTGGGTAAATATATACTTAAACTAGTATATACAAAAATGGGTAAAAACTAACAAATGGTATTGACTCATAACCCATGGTTTTATCTAAACCATTTGACTAGGTACATTGAACTCATAAGATACATTGTATTTAATAAGAAACCCATGGATCAACCCATGGCCCATGACCCATAACCAAAATAACCATGGGTAAAAAGGAGCGTCCCACAGATCCCTAGCTTTACGCTAGCCGAATCCCTTGTGGGAGGGATCCGTGGGATCCGTGGAACAGTAAGTTTTCTCCTTTATAAATAGTGAGCCATTTCTTCCTTTTGGCTCACCACTTTCACACATACTTTCTCCAAGTATTGTACCTCTCTAACCACTGATCCTATGGGATCTTTCTATGTAGTTTGTCTTTTGTTTTTGTGTGATTCTCTAAGTTCCTCTTAAAGGCGAGATCACCACTTCTTGAAGTCGAGCAAGCTCAAGTCCATGAGTTTCCATGCTTCGTCAGCATCAAGACAACTGAGGTTCTCTTGTTGATAGTTCTTTCTTCCTCCATAGAGATGTTGTGTTGAAGGCACTAGTGAAGGATTCCGAAAGAGTCAAGACGAAAGCATTAGTGAAAGGTGCTTCACGTCCGTGTCAAAAGCATTAGTGAAGAGTGCTAAAGGTGTCAAGACCAAGGCATTAGTGAAAGATGCCTAGGAATCAAATCAAGTGGCATTAGTGAAGAATGCCTAGGTCGTATAGTCGATGAGGTGCATCGATATACATATAAGTATTATGTTAATAGAAATAAACCGTAAAAACATTTATTAATATTTTGCGATCTTTTTGTGTTTTGTTGATAACAAATATAATGTTATCTTAAGTATAATTATAAGGATACATGTTATTTTTGTAAAGCATTTACATATAGCCATTTAAATACAAAAATGTAGTAATTAAGCATTTGTTGTAATAGTTTATTAGGATGGGTAAAAACCATAACCCATGGATCATAACCCATACCCAAGTTGGCTAGATACAATGTATACTTAGATACATTAAATCTAAAGAAAACCCATGGACCAACCCATAACCAAAAAACCTATGGGCAAAGAGGAGCGTCCCACGGATCCATTGGATTACACTAGACGGATCCCAAGTGGGAGGGATCCGTGGGATCCGTGGAACAGAGGAGAAATTTGCCTATAAATAGAGAGCCATTTCTTCATTCTAACTCACCCCCTTCTTACTAAATCTCTCAAACACTCTCATTCTCTTCTAACATATAGATCACTTGATCTAGAGAGTTGTTCTTCTTTCTTTCTATTGTGATTCTCATATAGGTCCTTCTCTAAGGCGAGATCACGAACATTCTACAAGTCATCCAAGCAAGGGGTCCTTGATTGATTTGTCACCCGAAAGATTTGTAGCAAAGATCTTGTATTTGATATTTCACATATTTGTTGTGTAATAGTCGTGTTGGTTTGGTCCACCGTGCTACTGGACTCGGTATCTAGCTTTGTACCGGAAAAGTGTAAGCAACGTTGTGAAGGCTTCTCCGCCAAGTGAAGGAGTTTGTTGACATAGTGCTTGAACTCTCGAGTAGGTGACTCGGGGAGTGGAGTAGGGCAAGGAAGGTGTCCTTGTAGCCGAACCACTATACATCGGTTGTGTCTTTTCTTTCCCTTCGCTTTACTTTATTTACTTGCTTTAACATTAGATCTATACTTTCTCTACATCCATAAGATCTCACATATTAACGAATCTAAAGTTTTTTGAAACTAACTTAAAATCGGCAAAACCATAGAACCTAAAAATACACAAGAAGCCATAAAAGATGAGAGTTGGGTAATGGCTATGCAAGAATAATTGGATCAATTTGTTTCTAATGATGTTTGGACACTTGTCCCTCCACCTAGTAATCAAACCATAATAGGAACCAAATGGGTTTATAAAAACAAATTAGATGCAAATGGAGTAGTGTCTAGGAACAAGGCTAGACTCGTTGCCCAAGGGTATAACCAACAAGAAGGAATAGACTTTGTTGAGACCTATGCCCCCGTGGCTAGATTAGAGTCTATAAGAATACTTCTTGCGTATGCTTGTGCTAATGATCTAAAGCTTTATCAAATGGATGTCAAAAGCGCTTTTTTTAAATGGTTTCATTAATGAAGAAGTATATGTAGCTCAACCTCCGGGTTTCATCGATTTTGAAAAACCCAAACATGTGTATAAATTAAAGAAAGCCCTTTACGGTCTTAAACAAGCTCCAAAAGCTTGGTATGATAGATTCAAGTCATTTTTAATTAAACACAACTATACCATGGGGTTAGTTGACAACACACTTTTTACTAAGAAAAGAGAGTCACATATAATCATAGTGCAAATATATGTAGATGATATTATATTCGGATCCACTTGTCAAGACATGTGTGATGATTTCTCTAAAATCATGTATGACGAGTTCGAGATGAGTATGATGGGAGAACTTAGTTTCTTTCTTGGTCTACAAATCAAAGAAGTAGAAGATGGTATCTTCTTCAATCAATCTAAATACATAAAGGAGATGTTAAAGAAATTCGGTCTAGAAGAGTCGAAACCAATTAGGACTCCAATGTCATCCGACACCAAACTCACAAAAGATGAAGACGAATCCGTAGATAATACTAAATATCGTGGCATGATAGGTAGTCTTCTCTACCTCACGACAAGTAGGCCGGATATCATGTTTAGTGTGTGCTTATGTGCTAGGTTTCAAGAAGACTCTAAAACATCACACCTAGAAGCCGTAAAAGGATATTTAGATACATTAAAGGGTACAACACAATTAGGATTATGGTATCCTAAGGCACGGGAGTAGAAATAATTGTATATGCGATTCGACCATGCGGTGATTACGTTGATAGAAAAAGTACAAGTGGGTATGTACTTTCATGGGATGTTGTTTAACATCTTGGTTTTCTAAGAAACAAACGGCACTAGCAATATCAACAACCGGCCGAGTATCGTCTCTGCAAGCAAAGCATGCCAACAAGCACTATGGATGAAACAAGCGTTAGTTGACTACGACATTCATCTAGCGACATAGCCATCCTATGTGACAACAAATGTGCCATTGACTTAAGCAAGAATCCGGTATTGCATTCTCGCACAAAGCATATAGAGATTCGTCATCACTTCTTAAGAGACAATGTTCAAAAGGGGAACATCTCTATTGAGAAGGTAGCATCCGAAGACAACATAGCCGACGTCCTCACCAAACCGTTGAAGCGGGAACAATTCAACCTACTTCATCTTGGTCTTGGTCTAATGGAACAAACGTCGTAACTTATTTGACTCTACAAGGTATGTAAACACTAGCCTTCTTCTTTCTGAGTCTAGGATCTCTATTTCATGCACAACTCACAAACAATACGGGAATTTTCAAAACCCAAGATAAGTTTTCCACTTATAGCTTTCTTATTTTGTTTAGTTGCAAACACATAACTACATACACGTTTTCAAAGAAAACCTCTTTTCAAAATGTTTTCTAAAAGGATGATACCTTCCCGTATCAATTTCACAAAAGCAATTTCTCACATCTAGGACAAATCGCTTTTTCATTATTAATACAAAGTAAAAACCCGTTTTCATTGCATCTCATGTCTTTTGAATGCTAAAGGGGACACATAACTAATATGTGTTTTCGGTACATTCATTTAAGCAACAATGAATTAGGAGCATTGATAACACTAAATTACGTACTTATGTACTAAATATGTGTTTTGGGTTATCTCAATAGGATGCTTTTCTACTTCTAGTTTATTTTTCTTTTTCTTTTTAGGGTTGAGATAACCGTAACTCCAAATAGTTTGCATATAGGCACACACTAGGCAAAAATGTTTCCAAAAGGAAAATTTTGTCTTGCTGAATCACCGCATCCACGGATCCCACCTTCATGCCGGACGGATCCTCGAGGAAGGATCTGTGGGATCCGTGAGACGAAGCTATTTTTACCTTTTATTTTTCTCACTTTGGATGAAAAATCCACATTTGTTTTATTTTTGGGACTATGCTCTTTAATGCTTGTATTTTCATGATCACATGCCTTAAATTCATATCTAATCATTAGATTTTAATCCACATTTTGGGTCAAGCATTCATTACAATGCTTTGTTTTTTTCTCTATATATAGAACTCCCAAAATGCTTGCATAATCCATCTCATCCTCACAAACAAAATACACCATGTCATCCACAAACCCTTTAGATGAATCACCTAGTACAAACAATCATCAACAGGAAGCTCAAACCTTTGTACTTCCACCTTCCAAAATACCAAAATCAAACTCTAGGATATCCGCACGGATTAACATCCGATCTTGTTGCTTAGGAAAACCATCATATGGCTCATCACCATCAACTAACTCACCACAAAATTCTTCCATTATAGCACCTCCCTCATCACCAACGAGTACACCAACTTCATCACCAAATCATTCATCACCTAAAATCACTCTTTTGGAACTCCTTACGACTCCATCAAGATCTCCACAACCAAAGCAAAAACAATTAGCCTTTTTGACACCTCCAACTTCTCCAAACACAATATTCAATGATCTTGAAACATCACCACCTTTAGCTCCCATTAAACTACAAGAACATCTAGGTTCTTTTCCACCACCACTTTCAATCATTCCGGACTTTGATCCGTATTTTCCTATTTTTCCACCACAACTTCCGCAACTCACAAATCAAAACAAACCGGAAGATTTCCGTACTCATTACCCACATCACCTACATTGTGAACATTGCCAATCAACTAGGGAAATTGCAATAGAAGTTAGGGAAGAAATGCGATTCATACTCAACCTCATCCTTGATCGCATCAATACCATTACTCATCCAAACCTCCATCCATAACCTTATGCAAGCATGGAAGGAATCACTACTACTATTTTCTATTTTTAGTACTTTTTCTTTTGAAGTCATTTTCAAGAACAAGTCTTGTTCTTATTTTTACATGCTTGTAGATGGCATAAATACCACTACAATTTGTTGTTTTATTACAAGGCCTTGTTTACATACCTTGGCTCCCAATCTTGATTCTCGGCAATCACAAGATTATTTAAGCATGTTACTAACCCTTCTTTTGTAGTATTTTTTTATTTTCTTCAATTGACGCCCAAACTAGGGGAGCTACCGTCATGGGGAGTTAGCGATACGTGGACTAATTTTTCCACACTTTTATGTTTATTTCTTCCAGGGTTAACTTTTTGTTTCGACAAAAGGGGAAGAAGTAAAACTTAGGGCTTTCAAAACTTACATCTATTCTTAAGTTTTACTCATCATAACATTATGTTTTGTCATCAACAAAAGGGGAGATTGTTAATACAAATAAACCGTAAAACGTTTATTAATATTTTGCGATCTCTTTGTGTTTTGTTGATAACAAATATAATGTTACCTTATGTATAATTATAAAGATACATGTTATTTTTGTAAAGCATTTACATATAGCCATTTAAATACAAAAATATAGTAATTAAGCATTTGTTGTAACAGTTTATTAGGATGGGTAAAAACCATAACTCATGGACCATAACCCATGGATCATAACCCATACCCAAGTTGGCTAGATACAATGTATATTTAGATACATTCAATCTAAAGAAAACTCATGGACTAACCCATAACCCATGACCCATAACCAAAAACCCATGGGCAAAGAGGGCGTCCCACGGATCCCTAGGATTACACTAGACGGATCCCAGTGGGAGGATCCGTGGGATCCGTGGAATGGAGGAGAAATTTGCCTATAAATGAGAGCCATTTCTTCATTCTAACTCACCCTCTTCTTACTAAATCTCTCAAACACTCTCATTCTCTTCTAACATATAGATCACTTGAACTAGAGAGTTGTTCTTCTTTCTTTCTATTGTGATTCTCATATAGGTCCTTCTAAGGCGAGATCACGAGCATTCTACAAGTCATCCAAGCAAGAGGTCCTTGATTGATTTGTCACTCGAAAGATTTCGTAGCAAAGATCTTGTATTTGATATTTCACATATTTGTTGTGTAATAGTCGTGTTGGTTTGGTCCACCGTGCTACAGACTCGGTATCTAGCTTTGTACCGGAAAAAGTGTAAGCAACGTTGTGAAGGCTTCTCCTCCAAGTGAAGGAGTTTCTTGACATAGTGCTTGAACTCTTGAGTAGGTGACTCGGGGAGTGGAGTAGGGCAAGGAAGGTGTCCTTGTAGCCGAACCACTATACATCGGTTGTGTCTTTTCTTTCCCTTCGCTTTACTTTATTTACTTGCTTTATCATTAGATCTATAATTTCTCTACATCCATAAGATCTCACATATTAACGAATCTAAAGTTTTTTGAAACTAACTTAAAATCGGCAAAACTATTCAACCCCCCCCCCTTCTAGTTTTCCACATATTAGTTTATTTCCAAGGATGGTGATATCCTTGATGGTGTTGTAACAAGGAGTGGATCTCCTTGAAATTAGGTGTTGTGTTGTGATGGGTAGTAGTTCCTCCATAGTAATGGAACTAGGTGCTTAGCCTAGTACCTAATAAAGGGTAGGCGACGTTGTGATAGGTGTGGTTCACCTTGGAGTGAAAGAACCCGGTGCTTAGCCTAGTACCTAATAAAGGGTAGGCGATGTTGTGATAGGTGTGGTTCACCTTGAGTGAAAGAACCGGTGGTTAGCCTAGCACCGGAAAAAGAGTAGGTGACGTTGTGAAGGCTTCTCCGCCATAAGGATATTGGTGTCGTGTAGTGTTTACGAACTCGAGTAGGTGACTCGGGAGTGGAGTAGGGCAAGGAAGGTGTCCTTGTAGCCGAACCACTATAAATACTCGTGTCGTGGTTATGTGCTTCTTACTCTTTATCTTTCATTACACGTTTATATATCTATCTATCAACGTCCAACATAAACAACCAAATAGATTGACATAAGTTAATCTAAATGTTTTAAAACGAAGTTTTAATTGGTAAAACTATTCAACCCCCTTCTAGTTTTCCACACAATCCTCTGCATCTTCATCCTAATGACTCTAATTGTGCTTCTATTGTGACCCATAAATTGACTGGGGTTGATAACTATAGAATATGGGCTAGTGCTATAAAATAGGCTATTAAAATCAAGAATTAAATGGGTTTTTTAGATGGTAGTTGTACCAGGGTTTCTTATGCTGCAAGTCCCTTATTGGAAGCCCAATGGGACAGATGCAATGTTGTTGTGTTAAATTGGTTGTTAACATCTTTATCTTAAGATGTTTATTTTAGTCATGTGTTTTCTGATAATGCTTCTGTTGTGTGGAAAGACTAGAAGGACACTTATGATAGGATTGATGGTTTTGTTGTGTTTAACTTGCTTCAAAAGATAAATAGTTTTAAGCAGGGTGGTTTGCCTGTTTCTGAGTATTATCATAAGTTGAATTCTTTGTGGATAGAGTTTGATATTCTGACTAAATTGCCTGATTGTACTTGTGAGGCTAGACAAGAGCTTGGTAATCATAGTAAATTGTTGAAGTTAATGCAGTTTCTTATGGGTCTTGATGACATATATCAGCCCATAAGGAGTAGTCTCTTGACCGGAAATTATTCTTGAGGTCAAGGATGCCTTTGTTATTATCTATGGAGGAGTCCCATAGAGGATTCCTACCACTATTGTGAAATCTGAAAAGGCTCGGGTTTCTGCTTTTGTTTCTAGAACTTTTGATAATAAGAATGTTAATTAGAAAAGAAACAATAGTAATAACAATAGTAGTAATAATAATAGAGGGAATTATGATAATTTGGTGTGCACTCATTGTGGTTTAAAAAGGCATACAATTGAGAGGTGTTTTGAGATCATTGGATATCCACCTGGTTTTAAAAAGAATCCTAATCAAAAGCTTGCAAATAATTTTAACAAAACCAATGATCTTAAGGCACTTCTAATATGAATAATATGGCTAAATCATTGTTGGCAACTTGTCTTTAGTAATGAATGTGTTTTGAAGCTTATGATTCTTATTAATGAGAAACCGAATTTCGCTCAATCTAACATGGCGGTAGTGCCTCATGTTCTTTCTTTAATGGAAGTGTGTTTTTTAATGATCATTTTTATCAGTTTTTTTGTGCCAACTTAAGACTTAATAGGGTCAGTTATCATCTGGGTTGGATAATTGATTCAGGGGCAAATCAACATTTAACTAATTATGCTCTAAATATATTTAATGTGGTTGATATTTCTAATTTGAAACTTACTGTTGGTCATCCTAATGGGACTTTGGCTAAAGTTACTCATGTTGGAAATCTGAGACTTAATTTCAATGTTGTTTTGTTTGATGTTTTGGTTGTGCCTGAGTATTGTGTTAGTTTGATGTCTGTTAATAAACGGATTAAAGATAGTAAGTTTAGAGTTGGTTTTGATGAGACTAAGTGTAACATTCAGGATTTGAATCAGTAGAGTGTGCTGGGGATTGGTAGTGAATATGGTGGTTTATATTTGTTTGATAAGCCTGCTGATATGTCTTCCAATGTTGTTAAAAGTGAGTTTTTGTCTTGTTTTGTGACTAAAGAAGTCTGGCACAACAAATTGGGTCATCCTGCTAACCAAGTTTTGAAATTACTTAAAGGGTATTTAAACTTATTAAATATTGATCATAATGGTCCTTGTGAGGTTTGCCATAAGGCAAAGCAAACAAGGGATCCTTTTCCAATAAGTGAACATAAATCTGTTGTTTTGGGGAACTCATACACTTAGATGTTTGGGGACCTTATAAAGTGGTTAGTAGGGAAGGGTATAGGTATTGTTTTGACTATTGTGGATGACTTCACTAGATCTGTTTGGGTGTATATGTTAAAAAGGAAAGATGAAGTGTTTGACATGTTTGTGTCTTTTTATAACATGGTTTTTACACATTTTGATAAGAAAATCAAAGTTGTTAGGTCTGATAATGGTACTGAGTTTGTTAATAATAAAATGAATGAGTTTTTTGATACTAAAGGTATTATCCATCAAACTAGTTGTGCATATACACCACAACGGAATGGTATTGCTGAAGGAAACATAGACATCGCTTCTTGTTGCTAGAAGTCTTATGTTTCGGGGGTTTCTCTTGTGTTTTAGTGCGAATGTGTTAAGCGCTACTTATTTGATTAACAGTTACCTTCTCTATGTTGAATGGGAAATCTCCTTTCTCTCTTGTGTATGGTAGGGAACCTAGTCTGTCTCATCTTAGGAGTTTTGGGTGTTTGTGTTTTTCGCTATTCTAAAAGAGTCGATAAGTTTAATGAAAAATCGAAAGCGTATTCGATTGGTTATGCTAGTGGTAAAAAGCTTATAAACTTTTGAGTTTAGAAAATAGAGCAGTCCTTTATTCAAGGGATGTGAAATTTTATGAAACTATTTTTCCATTAAGAATTAGTTAGAATGTAACTTGAGCCGGTTCGAGGTTACTCATCTAAACTTTTTTGATTATAATGAGTCTGAGTCAAAAACCAAAACTCCTGGTCCCATTCCCAATGATGCAAACTTTGAAAGTGTAAATAGAGAATATGTATCTGTTGGTAGATAAGGTAGTCCTTCTCAACTTGGTATGGTTGTGAGCAGTGAGCAGGATAAGAGTTCAGAACAGATGCAACATCCTGTTAGCTCACAGCAACCAGAGTTGGAAGTGTCTGCAACTCCTTTAGATGAAAACCATGAGTCTGAGGGAAATAGTTTTCATAATACATATGAGCCTAGGTTTCAAAATGTTTTTCAAAATCAAACAGAGGAAGGAACCACTAGAAGATCTTCTATGTCTTGTAGGTTGCCTGCTAAGTTGAATGATTTTATTATTGATAATAAAGTTAAATATGGTATTGGTAAGTATGCCAATCATTGTTTGCTCAGTTCTGATAATTGCTGCTTTGTGTCTAATCTGAATAAATCTAGTGAGCCTACTTCTTATTTTGAGGCTTCTAAAGATGTTAATTGGAGATGTGCTATGAATGATGAGATACATGCTTTATATGAAAATGATACTTGGACCAAGTTGATCTTCCTTATTGAAGAACTCCTATTGGTTCTAAATGGGTTTATAAGATTAAATATAAAGCTAGTGGTGAAATTGATAGATATAAAGCTAGATTAGTGGCTAAAGGCTGTACTAAAAAGAAGGTCTTGATTATGATGAGACTTTCATCTGTTGTGAAAATGAGCACTGTTAGATGTCTTATTATTCTTGCTGTTCAAAATGATTGGAAGTTGTTTCAGTTAGATGTTAATAATGCTTTTCTCTATGGTGATCTGAGTGAGGATGTATATATGCTTCCTCCCCCATGTTATTATAAAGAGGGTAGTACTAAGGTCTACAAGTTAAAGAAGTCTTTATATGGCTTGAAACAAGCTCCTAGGCAGTTGAATCATAAACTGTCAGAAGCTTTGTTTGAGGCTGGTTTTGAACAATCTAAAAATGATCATTCATTGTTTATCAAAAAGAAAGGAAGTACAATACTGTTTCTTCTTGTTTATGTTGATGATATGGTTATTTGTGGCAACAGTGAAGTTGAAATTAAAAATTTTAAGAAATTTTTGAACAATAAATTCAAGATTAAAGATCTTGGTGAGTTGAAATATTTCTTAGGTATTGAACTTTTAAAAACTAAAAATGGTTTGTGTTTGAATCAAAGAAAGTATTGTTTGAAGTTGCTTCATGAGTATGGTTTACTTGCATGTAGGCTTGTTATGACACCATTGCCTGAAAATATTTTTTGAACTGTAAAGAGTCTGATGATGATAAGTTGTTAAAAAATATAACAAGCTATCAAAAGCTTGTTGGAAAGCTTATATACCTTACTATGACCAGACCTGATATTGCTTATGCTGTTCATTGCTTGAGTCAGTATATGCATGCTCCTTTACAGTCTCATTTTAACATTGGGTTAAGGGTTTTGAGGTATCTTAAGCTTGCTCTAGGAAATGGTATAAGTTTTAAGAAAAGTGAGAAGTTTAGTGTTGTGGCATTCTCTGATGCTGATTGGGCTAAATGTCCAGTCACCAGAAGGTCTGTCTCTGGGTGTTGTGTTTTTGTTAATGGTAATATTGTTTCTTGGAAGAGTAAGAAGCAAAATATTTTGTCAAGATCTTCAGCTGAAACTGAATACACATCTATGGCATCTATGGCATCTGTTACTTGTGAAGTTATGTGGATACTTAAGATCTTAAAAGATCTTGAAGTGACTGAAGAGTTGTTACCTGTTATGCTTTGTTGTGATAACAAGGCAGCTATGCAAATGGCTGCAAATCCTGTTATGCATGAAAAGACTAAGCATTTTGATATTGATGTGCATCTTATTAGAGAAAAAGTGGCATCAGGTTTGATTGAAACTGTGAAGGTTGGTTCAAAGGATCAAACTGTTGATGTGCTAACTAAGGCACTTGGTACTGCACAACATGTAGTTATGGTAAAGAACCTTGGTATGGAAAATCTTTTTGCTTCATCAGTTTGAGGGGGGATGTTGGAAACAATAAGCCAATATGTCTTTGACAAACTTATGAAGCTTAAAAGGTTATTTGGTAAATATATTTAGTTGTATTTTCCAAACAAGTAACATTTGGTATGTTTTTGTAAGTGTCTATTTGTGTAGGGGTGTAAAGTGAAATATTGTTGCTATATAAGTGAAGGCTGGATCTAGGGTTTCTCACTCAGTTTTATCTTACAAGTTCTCACATACAAAAGTTGTTAAGTCGTTTCTGATTTTCTGGGTAGTCTTTTGTTAGATCATCTTGATCTCAGTTGCGGGTAGTTTTGTTAGATCATCTTGATCTCAGTTGCAGTTTGGTTTATTGGTTTAGTGTGTGGGTTGATTGCATTGCTGTTACACCTTTGTAGAGGGATAACAGTTTGTGCTTTGTATTGTTCTTGGTAAGAACCTGTGTTAGGGACTT
Organism: Chrysanthemum lavandulifolium; assembly: GCA_022545495.1. Lineage (NCBI taxonomy): Eukaryota > Viridiplantae > Streptophyta > Magnoliopsida > Asterales > Asteraceae > Chrysanthemum > Chrysanthemum lavandulifolium. The sequence goes on along the minus strand of CM040241.1, from coordinate 231,949,578 downwards.
ATCTTCAGTGTATATTATTATAATAAAAGTATCACCAAGAGGTGGTTGGTTGGGTGATTAGTACTTGTGTGTTTTGGTACATTTTTTACAAATAGTGATACAAACACCCTTCTTGTGTTCTTTATTTTCTTGTCCTGCATCATTAACTTTACCATGTCAACTATTTACATAGTTAGATATACGGGCAAAACAACATTGACCAGTCAGCCAAATTTAAAGTTTTCAACTTTTCATGAGTAACTCTTGTAAAAGAATTGAAATAACTTCGATGTACCATAAGATAAGAAATGGGTCGGGGTCGTTATCTCGCATTAACTAATCTATGTGCACAAACTCAAACCATATAAGTGCACTAACTCGACATCTCAGTCATATTCTAAGTTTGTAGATCAATTAATGGTGGACATAGTACACGGACTACTAATTCTAATATAATTCGGCATAAAACAATGATAGTGCACAAGCTTATGTAAAACTTAAGATTACTAAAAAGGAAAAAAAAAAAAAAAAAAAAGTAAAATAAGCTTTGTTTGGTAGACAAAATTTATGAGAGGTTATAGTTATAGTACTACTTCAAGTATTTTAGAAAAAAAGGTTCATCTTCAACTACATCTCAAATTATTAAAAATAGCCAATGACTAAACTTGTAATTGGCCCAAAAAAAATAATTTCATGCAACACTTCGTTGGCTATGTATATTTTACAGTCTGTTTTCTCCTCCTTGTTCCCAGCATTTCTTAGGGTCCCTAAACATCAGTGTATGACTCAATCAACACAACTTTAATCATCCCATTTTCTTCGTTAATTATCATTCACATTTCCTAAAACAAATTTTATTTTTCCATCAACTTTCATATACATACACAAAACATCACATTCATATTTGCTGCCCATTTTCATAACTTAGACATCTTGTTTTCGGCATTCTAATGAACCCATGATGGAGAAGGAGCCTCTTCTTCAATCAAATTCGACAATCCCAAAATCACCATCACCACTAGGTCCGTTACACGAGCAAAATGAGATCACAATCCCGACGTCACTTACTCCTATGGAGTTTAAAGACATGCTCATATTTGGTTCACCTAGAGACTCGCCATCAACAAATTCACTAACGGTTGATGCACTAAATCTAAGCGTAAATGTAGATAGTTCTAGTGACCCTTCGTGTTCTAGATCAAATTTATGCTTAAAAGATATCCCTATTGTTGTTGATCCAGATATACAAATTCAAATACCACAACTTAGGAACAAAAAATATTTATATCGTTCAAAAACCGCGCCTGCCATTTGTACTATTAATGAATATGATCATCCTTCTATGCCTAGACCGTCACAATTAGCGTCTCCTCCAATTGTTAGACAATCGGTTGTTTTATTGATTATGTATTTGTCACTTGGTGTTGTTATATTTTGGTATAATAAGGAGAACTTTATCGGGTCCGAGACACATGTAGTTGTTGATGCGCTTTATTTTTGTATTGTGACAATGTGTACTATTGGTTATGGTGATATAATTCCTGATAGTCCGGTAACTAAATTGTTTTCCATCATGTTTGTGTTGGTTGGTTTCGGCTTTATTGATATTTTGCTTAGTGGGATGGTGAGTTATGTTCTAGATTTACAAGAAAATTATTTATTGAGTTCTTTAAGTAATGGGAAAAAGCGGAAGCCTCCATCGTATATAATTGACTTTAAGAAGGGGAGAATGAGGATAAGGACGAAAGTGGGGTTGGCGTTAGGGTTGTTGTTCTTTGTATTGGTGTAGGTGCTGGTGTTATGCATTTTGTTGAGCATCTTTGTTGGTTGGATTGTTTGTATTTGTCTGTTATGTCGGTTACTACTGTTGGATATGGTGATAAGGCTTTTACATCTACTACTGGACGGGTTTTTGCGTCTGTTTGGTTGCTTGTGTCGACTCTTGCTGTAGCTAGGGCCTTTTTGTACTTGGCTGAGGCTAGAGTTGATAAGAGGCATAGGAGGATGGTTAAGTGGGTTCTTGGTCAAGATCTTACGGTTGCTCAGTTTCTTGCTGCAGATATTGATAACAATGGTTCTGTCAGGTAATTAATTGTTTTGATTATGGACTTTTATTATATGGTCAATCGTTTCTGTAATTAGCGTTAGAACGGTGTTTGGGAGTTGTTGATATCAGTGCGTATCTGCTTATCTTTTAAGAATATAAGTAGTTTCATAAGTAGTTTAACGGATGAACCTGTTTATCTACTTATTTCAGAGCAAATAAGTGCTTAAAGTAAGTAGGTAACACGGAAAAGCAAAATAAAGTATGCAATCCCAAACACCCCCTTGATATACAAAGTTTCGCTTGCACATTTTTGTTCAATGATATGACAGTTCATGGAATGTCTATCAGCAAAGTTTGGATGTGTGTATAAAGTTGAGTACTGCAACTTCAAGTGTTAATAATCATGTCATAAGAGAACGATTATGGAGATGAACGTTAAAATTTTAAATTATCCATATAACAATAGTTTTATATTATCAGATTTTGATGATTCTAGTGTAAACTCTCATACTTAAAATGCTTGCTTCAAACACCCCTTAAAAGTTGCTTAAAGCCGCAGTAAACTACTATCATATTTTGAATCATCAAAATCAAGTTTAAGTGCAAACTATTCCTAGTTTATGTCCACTGATTACGTGATTGATTTATTATCTGAATTGGGTACACAGTTTCGAAAAGCACGTCCAAACAGCCTCTCAAACTTCAAATGTTCTAGACTACGAATGTTAGTTATTCGTTGCGAATGTAATTAATGCTTATGTTGTGTTTGCGTGTACGGTGATCATTTCAGTAAGGCCGAGTTCGTGATATACAAACTGAAGGAGATGGGACATGTAACAGAAAAAGAGATATTGCAGATATGCTCAATATTTGATCGGCTCGACACAGGAAACTCCGGAAAGATATCGCTTGCTGATCTTATGCATATCCGTAGTAGATAAAAAAAAAAGGTTATAATACACTTTTATGTACTTATGAAATGCAAGATCAACGGAAATATGCAGATAAAGTAATAGATTGAGCTTTTGATGGATAATTATGGATACTTTGCTTTCTAGCATCTTGCTTAGTTATTATAAGGGAGGAGCTGAATGACCAGAGGTGGAAAAAGGGCCCGACCGGGGTTTGATAACGGGTCTAAATGAGCTTGGGTTCAAACGAGTCATTTTTTGTATGAGCTAAAACAAGTCGAGATGACTCACACATACATATGTCTATCTTTTATATGTAACTGATATGGTAATCGTGATTACTAAAACAACATTGCTATAATAATAATCTGATATAAATATATTGTTACGAGCAGCTTTGGTGTTTGCCTTGTTGATTCATGTTATTATGTAATTAGCATACTCGATTACTATCAATTCAGTCAACAAAATATCAGACAAAAACAAAAATAAACCAACACAAGATGCCCAAAATTAAACCATATATTACTAATTATAATTCACAAACAATATGACACCAATAAACTTCATGTCACACACAAACACTCATTCTATAATCTCACTTTCCGGGAACAAAGTTGGTAGCATATGACCAAGCATTGTTTGCAACAGGGTCAGCAAGGTGATCAGCCAAGTTCTCCAAAGGTCCCTTTCCGGTCACAATGGCTTGAACAAAGAATCCGAACATCGAAAACATAGCTAGTCTTCCATTCTTTAGCTCCTTAACCTTCAACTCAGCAAATGCCTCAGGGTCATCAGCAAGACCCAATGGGTCAAAGCTACCACCTGGGTAAAGTGGGTCAACAACCTCACCCAATGGGCCACCAGCAATTCTGTAACCCTCAACTGCGCCCATCAAGACCACTTGAGTAGCCCAGATGGCCAAAATGCTTTGTGCATGGACCAAGCTTGGGTTACCCAAGTAGTCAAGACCACCTTCGCTAAAGATCTGGGCTCCAGCCTTGAACCAAACAGCCTCACCGAATTTAACCCCGTTACGGGCCAAAAGCTCGGGGAAAACACATCCAAGAGCTCCAAGCATGGCCCATCTTGAGTGGATCACCTCGAGCTCACGGTTCTTGGCAAAAGTTTCTGGGTCAGCAGAAAGCCCAGCAGTGTCCCAGCCGTAGTCACCTGGGAATTCTCCAGTGAGGTAAGATGGGGCCTCACCAGAGAATGGGCCCAAGTACTTAACACGATCGGGACCGTACCATGGGCTTCCTGATGGAGCAACTTTCTTGGCTGTTGCTGACTTCCTCATGGAAACGCGTCCAACAGTGATATCAGAGCCACTTGGCGCGGTTTTCACCGCTTGTCCTACAAAAGAAGAGGATAGAGCCATTGTGGAAGCTGCCATTGTTTTGGTTGGTTAGAGAATATTGTAGTAAATGAAGAATGGTTTGAGTTGTGAATATGGGTTGGTTTGGAAGCTGGTTTTATAAGAGGGTTTTGGGTCAGATTGGGTGATCTAGTGTTTATCTTGATACAATCTTTGCTTCATTGTGATTGGCTAGTAAGATTCCTTGTTATATCTATGGGTCCACTAGAGATATTTGTAGGTTATACATGGCTCTCGTTGATTTAGGTGAATGGACGAATGACTCTTAACCACATGTCATATTTAATGGTTCCTGTGTCTTGTCTATTATTATATGCAAAATCTATTGAAAATAAAAGTTCTAAAGTTATTTATTACTCTGTATAAAACTATAAGATTTGTAGATGTTATAATATGGGCAATCGCATAAATCGTACTTAAAGTCAATTATGATTTTAGGTACTTAACATTTTTTTTCAATTTAAGCAATTAAAGTTATTTTATTTTTATTCTTTTGCAATACAAGTTTTTTTCGACTTTTCAAAAACGATTACCAGTCATAACTTTAGCCAAAATGACTTTTAAATGCTCAACATAATGATATATTACATTAATTAACCAATTCAACTGAAAAAATGGTCGATAACACCTTTCGAAAAGTCAAAAAAACTTTATCTTGCACAAAAAATAATTTGGTTATCTTAAATTTTAGAGTAAATTGCATTTTGGTCCCCGTCGTTTACCAAATTGAGGTTCGGTCTTTATCGTTTTGAAAGTCTGAACGGTGGTCCTCATTTTAAAGTTTTGGTTGCGTGTTTAGTCACACCAAAGTTAAACGACTAAAACACCTTTTGTCTTATTCCTTTTGAATATTTAAATGAGTATTTCTTTTATTTTCTTTTAATTTCTAATTTAAATAAATATTTCTTTGTCAACATCAACTACCGTCATACCTCCATCACCACCACCATCATCATACCGCCTTTTGTCCTCTCATCACCACCATCATACCCCCGTCACCATCAGCCACCACTTCAAACCCAACCACCACAACCACCACCATCATACCCTTCTAAACCACTCATTGTCATACACCACTACTTCTAAGCCTACACCACCACTTCCAACACTGAAAAATGGTGAGGAAACATAATTCATATAAACAAACCCACTATTTAGTGTGAATTTTTTTTGAATCCATATAAAAAAAACCCGAATTTTCGACCACTACAAAAATCATCCTCTCAATCACCCCACATCACCACCGAGGCTTTCAAATATCAAAACCCATTAACAAACCGTGAGAGGGTTTTTACTTTTTAGAATCATCAAAATCAGATTAACATGAAAAAACGCGCCGCCCAAATCTAAGAAGACACTCCTCAAGATCGGAAAATCGCTGGTTTCCGCCGGATCTGAATATTGTGTCATCGCCGTCTGCTCTCTCCAGTAACAACCGTCGGATCTGTTTTGTCTCCATAAACAACCACTGGATCCGTTTTCTCCATAGTGAACTGGTGATACAATGATAGATCTTTTAGTACACAAAGTTTGTGTTTTTTGTTTGTGTGTATTTTTTGAAACATGACATTTGTGTTTTGTTGATATTAAAAGAAAAAAAGATAACTAAAAGAATTTTAGTCATTTAATTGAAAGAAAATACATAAAAGAAGAGAGTACTCATTTAAATATTCAAAGGAATAAGACAGAAGATTTTAGTCATTTAATTTTGGAAAGGACTAAACATGCAATCAAAACTTTAAATGAGGACTACAGTTGCACTTTCGAAAGGATAAGGACCGAACCCGCATTTGGCCAAATCACGGGGACCAAAATGCATTTACTCTAAATTTTAGGTATAAAGTTGAATACCTAAAATTAAATTAACATTAAGTGTGATACATTTTTGTGCGATTTGCCATTATAATATCTGATATAACGTTATATGACACTCAGTAAATCGACACATATTACTTAATACTAGAAGAATATTCGCAGAAACGATGGTGTATATGCAAGAATAATTATACTGCTAAATCGTGATTTTGGTTGACCTTGATGCAAAACTTACGGATTAAAATTTGTACTTATGGCGAGGAAAATGTCTATGGGTTAAACAAAAACGATAAAAGTTTAAGGATTAAACAATATTTAAAATATTAATTTTGCAATAGTCGTTGTTACTATTTTTAATCAAATGATACAATAGTCTATTATTATTACTTAATTCAATGGTTAATTTAAGTTTAAAGAATGAATATACTCACTCTTTATAACCTTTTATAAGTAGTAGAGACATGAGAAATCATTATATTTAGTTATTAGTTATAATACCAAGCACGACATGGGTTTTAAAAAAAAAATTATTCTCATTAATCATGAATATTATGTCTTTAATGGTAATTGCATATAATTATATAGTTATAAGTTTCAAGACGCACCTGTAAGTTTACACACAAATCAAATTTGTTTTAACATTTTAGTCAAAGATATATACATATAAGAATTTCCCATAAAATTGTGATATAAGTACAATTAATACTTATGCATGAGTTTTTCATTATGCATTAATATTCATTAAATTTGGTAAAATATTTGCAAAATTTCATTAGGAACTCAAGATTTAATTTTATTTAATTGACAAAGATGTTGATAATGTTATATAAATTTAACTAGTGATGTTATGTTGTACACGTGATGCAAGTTTAATAGACATAATGAGTGTTGATAAATTTAAGGTATACTTAATTTATAATGAGCGTTGACATTATGTTGATGTTTTATAAAATGTTTTTCAGATAAATTTTATATAAATAAATAAAATTATATGAATCATCATATAAGACAATCACAGATATTTATTTTATATTAAAGTAAACCGTCTTACAATTTGATAGTTATATTCCGCTTTCAAGAATTTAGCCGTATTTAAAATGTAAACTCGTGTTCACGTAGGTTATTTTAAAACGAAATAAATGAGTCCTTATTAAATGTATATAGTAAAAAATTGTTACTTATAATCTTATGTAAATTTATATGTTGTTATTTTAAACAACATATACAATGTATTTTTAAGATATAAAGTTTAAAGGGTATAAAGTATAAATTAGTCCTTATTAAATGTATATAGTAAAAAATTGTTACTTATAATCTTATAAATTTATATGTTGTTATTTTAAAACAACATATACATTGTATTTTTAAGATATAAAGTTTAAAGGGTATAAAGTATAAGCAAGTATTTGTTTATAATCCAAAGTTATTAAAAACATGGAGTTTATAATATTACACTTAACTCTATATAATTTTAAAAAATCAACCACTAAAGTTTTATTAATTACCTCATCTTTTTTAAGTTTTGTTTTCACAAATTTGACACCTATATTTTATGTGTATTTTTATCAACCAAATTTATCAACCAAATTTATTAAAGTTTATTAAAATCAATTTAATTTTGACTTTAATTAACAATCACATCACATGATTTTCTTACGCATTAAATCGAGCTCTCCTATTGGCCCATTTTTTTCAATGATAAGGGTTTTAAAAAACACTGAAATGATGTAATTCTTTTATTATATAAAAGATTTATAACTACCTTCGTTCCATAAAAATTGTCTATTTTGATTTTTTTAAGTCATTTTTTTTTAACTTTGACCTTAAATATTTTTGTTTACGTTATATAACACTTGATGAAAAGTATATGAATGGATTTTAATTTAAAGGTGGTGGGTTTTAGGTTCCACTGAGAAGAATCACATTAAGTGTGGAAACCACGCTAGTTCAATGGTAACTACGGATTATTCAATGATAACCACCGCAGAGTTAAACCACGGCTAGTAGAATTGTGAAACCACGATAGTATAATTGTAACCACCGCTAGTTATTAAGTCGGTTTAATATTTTGTATTAGATAAGTAGGAAAGGATATTTATCTTGTAGAATACGTTTTGATATTGTAAAGGACTCCTTAGCCTATAAAAGGAGGTCCTAGGTTAGATTAGATATACTTGTGTTTTGATATATCTAAGGTCGATACACTTCAAGGTTCACAACCCTAATATCGCTTAAAGTATTCGTTATTAATATAATTGAGGTGTTTAAGTGTTATTATCGTTCTTCTTAAGGTTAAATATTATATTCCGCGTAGTATTTAACGAGTTATTGTTAAGTCGGTTTTATAAGGATCGTTTGCTCAACTGGGATCAACAAGTGGTATCGAGTTGTGATCTAGAAACCGTGATCAAGAAGAAGTCTAGTTAAGTTTAATTCAAGAAAGTTAAGATGTCGACGAAACTCACATGGTTATCATGATCAGTGCGCCTATGTCAAGCAAGTGAGTATCATATTTGGAGAATGCGAATGAGGCAATACATTCGATGATCGACTACACCATCCGGGATGTTGTTGAGAATGGTGATATTCTTCCTAAGAAGGGTGATGATGGTAAGGAAATAAGCATTGTTAGTGAGGTTGACAAGGCTAGAAGGAAGTGAGATTAAAGCTCATAGTATTCTCGTATGGAATACCTAATGAGTATGCATTGGACTTTGAGCAAGATGAGACAACTAAAGAGTTAATGGATGCCATTGAAACAAGATTTCTTGGTAATGAAGCTACTAAGAAATCCAGAAGAACATGCTCAAGCATCGCCTTGAAAACTTCACCGCACTCGGTGGAGAAAACTTGATGACACTTATAACAGATCGCAGTAAACCGATCACCAACCGAAATTGATGGACTACAAAGTTGCTCAAGAAGATATAAATCTCAAGTTCATCAGAAGTTTATCACCTGAATGGGCTGTGCATACAGTTATGTGGAGGAACAAAGATGACTTTGAAAAGATGACTCTGGACAATCTCTACAACAACCTGAAAGTGTATGAGTCTGAAAAGAACATAGTTGACTCATCCTCATCATCACAGAACATTGCTTTTGTGTCTACAAAGGACTAACTGGGTACTTTTTGGGGAAACTGAGTGTGTGGTGTTGTCTCCTGATTTTAAAATGCCTGATGAGAAATATGTGCAATTAAGAGTACCTAGGAAAGAAAACATATAACGCTTTAACATGAAAGATGTAATTCTAATAGGTCCTTAACTTGTTTGTTTGCTAAGGCATCGTTGATGAGTCAAAATTATGGCATAGAAGGCTAGGTCACCTTAATTTCAAAACAATCAATAAACGGTAAAGGCAACTTAGTGAGAGGTTACCTTCAAAGGTTTTGAGTGTAAAGATCTTTGTGTGGCTTGTCTAAAAGGAAAACAACATAGATCCTCTTGTAAGACAAAGACTCTAAACACCATTACACAACCACTGTTTATGCTTCATATGGACTTATTTGGACCTACCTTTGTTAAAAGTTTGAACTATAAGCAGTATTGCCTAGTTATCACTGATGATTATAGTAGATTTTCTTGGGTATACTTTTTAGGTGCTAAGAGTGAAACCGGTGAGATTCTCAAGAGTTTCACTACTAAGATAGAAAATCAAGTAAACCATAAGGTCAAAGTAATCGATGTGATAATGGAACCGAGTTTAAGAATGATGTGATGAATCGATTACGTGTGGCTAAGGGTATAGAAAGACAGTTTAGTGTTGCTAGGACACCACAATGTAATGGTATAGCCGAAAGGAAAAATAGAACACTAATTGAGGTCGCTAGAACAATGTTGTCGAATCTAAGTTACCAACTACCTTTTGAAATGTCGAGGCACCGCATGTTATGTGCAGAATAGAAGCAAGGTAGTTAAGCCTCATAACAAGACCCCCTATGAGTTGTTACATGATAGGAAGCCTATGATAGCATTCCTAAAACCTTTTGGGTGTCCAGTTACTATCTTGAATACTATAGACTACCTAGGCAAGTTTCAAGAAAAAGCAGATGATGGATACTTTCTTGGCTATTCTTCAAATAGTAAAGCCTTTAGAGTATACAATAGGAGGACTAGGATTGTAGAAGAAAACTTACATGTTAAGTTCATAGAAGAGACTCCTAGTGTTGAGACAAAAGGACACGAGTGGTCATTTAATATTGATATACTAACCAAATCTATGAATTATGAGCCTATCATTGCGGTACATCCACTAATGTTGATGCAGGTACTCAAAAGGATTCTAAAAGAGAAGCAAATTCTAAGGAAGCTGATTCTTCAAAGGAGTTCTACTTGATTGAGAAGTGGAAAGCTGGTCCTGTCTCACCCATCATTGAAAAGAAGAGTACAACTGATGATGATATTTTGGATTCAGGAATCAAGGGTGATCATCATCAAGATAAAGAAGAGGTGTTGCATGATTATTCAGTGTCTGTAAAAGAAATTGAAAGAAAGAAGAAAAATTCTAAAAGCACTGCTAGACATGTTGAAAGCACTGCTAAGCCATTTTCTACCATTGCTAGTACAAGTACAACCACTACTGCAAATACTGATAGCAGTACTTTCTTTGGACCCACTGCTAAGCCACTTATTGATGATGATGGGTATCCAATTGATCCTAACATGCCTGGTTTGGAAGAAAGGGATACTCCCACAGATGATGAAAATATGGATGACTTTTTCAACAATGTTGATATTACAAATTTGGATACAGTCATCATAGAAAGTCCAATTCCTACCACCAGGGTACATAAGAATCATCCCAAAGAACAAATTCTTGGAGATATGAATACTCCAGTTCAAACAAGAAGCAGAGCTGTAAACAATAAAACCTTTCCTGAACAAGGTTTCTTTGCCAGATTACTTCACAAAAGGAATAGACATAAAGATTTGCAAAATTGTTTGTTTGCCTGTTTTCTATCTCAAAAGGAGCCCAAGAGAGTTGAAGAAGCATTATCAGAAGAAGGATGGGTTGAATCAATGCAAGAGGAGCTATTGTAGTTTAAGCTCCAAGCGGTATGGACATTGGTTGATCTACCTAATGGAAAAAGGGCTATTAGAACTAAATGGGTGTTCAGAAACAAAAGGGATGAAAGAGGTATAGTGGTATGAAATAAATCAAGGTTGGTTGCTCAGGGATACACACAAACTGAAGGTCTGGATTATGATGAAGTCTTTGCCCCAGTTGCCAGAATTGAAGCTATAAGATTGTTTTTGGCATATGTTTCTTTCAAAAACTTTGTTTTGTATCAAATGGATGTTAAAAGTGTCTTTACAGATGGTACTATTGATGAGGAGGTCTATGTTTGTCAACCTCGGTTTTGAGGATCCCGATCATCCCGATAAGGTCTATAGGGTGAAAAAGGCTATGTATGGTTTGTATCAAGCTCCTGTGGCATGGTATGAGTGCCTTTCTACTTATTTGATGGACAATGGTTTCAAGAGGGACCGATTGATAAAACTTTGTTCATAAGGAAGCTCAAAGATGATATATTGCTAGTTCAGTTTATGTTGATGACATCATCTTTGGCTCAACCAATAAGGAGTCAGGCAGAGATTTTGAGAAACTTATGCATGATAAGTTTCGGATGAGTTCTTTGGTGAACTCACTTTCTTTTGGGGCTACAAGTTCAAAGAAAGGATGATGGTATTTTCATTAGTCAAGACAAGTATGTAGCGATGTTTTGAAGAAGTTTGGGTTTCAGGATGTAAAGAGTGCTAGTACACCAATGGAGACTCAGAAACCACTGCTACCAGATGATGGAAGTCCCAAAGTTGATTTGAAGTTGTATAGATCTATGATTGGATCTTTGATGTATCTCACTGCATCTAGGCCATATATTATGTTCTCAGTATGTGTGTGTACAAGATTCCAAGTCACACCAAACAAAACACACTTGAATGTTGTAAAGAGAATTTTTAGATACCTTAAAGGTCATCCTAAATTGGGCCTTTGGTATTCTAAGGATTCAAGATTTGATTTGGTGGCCTATCTGAGACAGTGATTATCTTGGAGCTAGTTTGGATAGGAAGTCTACTACTGAGGATGTCGGTTTTGGGAAGCAGTTAATCTCATGGCGGTGTAAGAAGCGAAAATTGTGGCCAATTCTACAACCGGGCGAGTATGTGGTCTTGCTAGTTGTTGTGGTCAAGTGCTTTGGATTCGTAATCAATTGTTGGACTTTGGGTACAATTTTATGCATACTAAGATTTACATTGATAATAACAAGATAATATATATAATTAAAAATCTGCTTTTCATTCTAGAACTAAACATATTGAGATAAGGCATCATTTTATTAGAGATTGTAATGAAAAAGGTTGATTCAATGGTAAAATCCATACCGATTTCAATGTTGCCGATCTTCTCACTAAAGCTTTTGATGCGGGAGGTTCAAGATCTTGTAGTCGAGATTGGAATGATAAATCTCTAAGTCTCAAATTTGTTTTGTAAAAGTGTGTAAACATTATGTACTGTTATTAGTTGATCTTAGTATTGCTATTAGTTGATCTTAAGAAGCAGACAATTGTGGCCAATTCTACAACTGAAGCTGAGTATGTGGCTGTTGCTAGTTGCTGTGGTCAAGTGCTTTGGATTCAAAATCAATTTTTGGACTTTGGGTACAATTTTATGCATACTAAGATTTACATTGATAATAACAGTACAATATGTATAATTAAAAATCATGTTTTTCATTCTAGAACTAAACATATTGAGATAAGGCATCATTTTATTAGAGATTGTAATGAGAAAAGGTTGATTCAAATGGTAAAATCCATACCGATTTCAATGTTCTTCGATCTTCTCACTAAAGCTTTTGATGTGGGAGGTTTCAAGATCTTGTAGTCGAGATTGGAATGATAAATCTCTAAGTCTCAAATTTGTTTTGTAAAAGTGTGTAAACATTATGTATCGTTATTAGTTGATCTTAGTATTGCTTGTTTATTTCTATCCACCGCTTGTTTTGTTCACACTAACACTTTTGCAGATTCAATAAGTAAGTAGACAAGAAACTAAAATAAAGTAGTCCATTATTTATTATTCATCTGCATCCTAGGATGCAGGGGATACATCATTCCTATTCAGTCTACCAGCATACATCAGACAACAATCAGGACTACTGAGATAAGACAACCACTAAACAAGAGACTTAAGCTTCACCACTTTCCCCCTCACCACCTAAGGCTTCTTGGCAATGCTCCACTTTGGCATCTCCTTCTGAACCCTTGGTCCACCAATGACTTTCCACACTTCCTTGCATGCTAGCCCCAACACACTTTCTCTAATGGGTGGTGATGATGACGATGGACCCTCTGGTGGAGATGGTGCTATCAACAGTGCTTGCTGAGGTGGTGCTTGAAGCTCTTCTGGTGGGATTACTGCAGCAAGGGGAGGCACAACAAAGACTCTTGAAGAAGTTTCATCATCTGTACCTTCATATGGAGACACATAACTTGGCATGGAACTTAGGTCTGAACTGGCCTCTTTCATAATAGCATCTTGTGGCCTTGGTTGTATTGCAGAAGGTCTAGCAGTTGAAGGGTTTGTCTTCACAGATGAGAGGGATGTGTTCCTTGGTGGAAAATAATTGTTCCAACCACCTTTAGCAGAACCTGAGTGAGATCTTTTCCTTGATGAAACCTCTTCCTCAACTCTACCTGGGTGAGTCCTAACAAACTCCTCCCAGACACTATCAGAAGAAGAGCTATCTGTTGAAAGGTTGATAGGGTTTGAGTGACTCATGATTTTGGTGTGCTGGTGCTTGATAGTGTTGTTAGAGAGAGAATCTTGGGAATATGAGTGATAGTTGTGTTATGTGAGTAAGATGGTCTTTAATAGAGTAAATATGAAATCAGGGAGTTAAATGTGGGGAAGATGTAAGTTGTTGAGGAGTAAATGAAGTCTTTGACTTTGGTGGACGGATAATGACTTGGAGTTGACCTTTTGACTGGGTGTTTAGATGTATTCTAACCATCGCGGTACAAATTTTCAAACCACTTCTAGTTGTTTCTAACCACCGCTAATCTTAACCATGTTGCAAGTGTTTGGTTTGTGTTTGTCTTTGTGCGGTATGAAGGACTTATGTACAATTTAGAGCTTTTGTAGTCATTGTTGTGTTTAGTTAAAAATTGTGAATCTTTGTAATCCTTCATATTTATGCTTGCTATCACATTTTTGGTATGGATTTGGTTCTTTGTGGTACTTGTCACATTGGCGAGTGATTGATGTATCAAGCGCTAGAACGTTTCAATCCATCGCTAGTGTTTTGGTCGATGATGGATACTTGAGGGTCGTTTTGTAACTTGGTGATTCGTATTTATTTCACCAAATCACTGCGAGATCATTTACTTGATCTGCAAATCCCTTCCATAATTTGCGCCTACCACAAACCCTCACCACTCCCAACTATTTGTTCACAACCCACATCGTATCTCTTCACCAATCACAATGCCGACTCTGTATTCCAAAACCCATAACCTAGTTGCATATTTGATCAAGAATCGTCAATCTGAAGGTTTTCATGAGATGATTTATTTTCTTAACAATAGTCCTATTCACTATGCTTTAACATTTGCGCCAATCATTCTCAAAACATATGTTCATCAATTTTGGAAAAATGCTGACCTTCAGGAACGAGATGGATTGGAGGTTTTTAGGACGGTTGTAGATGAGAATGAGATTCTGGTTACTGAGGATGTTATAAGAAATGTATTGAAGTTTGAGGATGCTAATGGGGTGGTTAATTTCTCTGAGGCTACTATATATGAAGGGTTAGGGAAATTAGGTTATGAACGAAGGGAAGGTAAAAACAAATTTCATAAAGGTATGTTTTCATCACAATGGAAATTCTTGATTCATACTTTGTTGATGTGTGTGAGCAATAAGACAACATGCTTTGATGAATTTCCATCTAAAATTGCAACCGCAATTATTTGTCTTGTCAAGGGAGAGTATTTAATTGGTCTAGATGTTGTTCAAGGATTTTGAAGAACATAAGGGAAAGGAAGGTTTTATTTGTATCCTAGGTTTTTTCGGTTGATTGTAGATAGTCGATCAAGAGGCTATTGAACATACCGGACATTATGAGGTTCATTTTATGCTACCTAAGGTGTTTGCTCATATGAGGCACAAAATCCACTTTTACTTGGTAGAGTCACACCTTTATTTCCCAATATGATACCTTTACCAGATGTTTCTGATTTTGATGATGTCTCTGACCCACACCCTTCACAAACCTCTGATGCTGAAACCCCTGTCAATACAACTGTAAACCCTGCCATCATAATTGAACCCACTGTTGCTCATCCTGGACCCACTGTTGAGCCTATAACTTCATCCTCTGAACCCACTAGGATTTTATGTACTAGGAGAAGGAGGAAGGGCACCAAGCTACCTCAGGCTGGTGTTAGTGGTGTAGCTGATGAGGCTATCACAAGGAGTGGAGGTGACATGATTGGAAGGGCTTCCACTACTGACTCATGCTTAGATGCTGGTAAGGATAGTGGAATCATCAATAAGACCTGTTGTATCGATGTACTCTAACCAAACTAACTTAAATAGCTTGTTAAGGTTTAATAACCTCGGATAAATCCTAAGTTATTAACAATGAAACACCGAGCAAACTCTATTAAGTATGCGGAATTTACTTAACAAAGCTAAGAAGAATAACTTTAACTTTAAACGATTTTATTAATAACTCTAACTCGCTTATTATGCACTTTTTAACAACTCTAATAATATCAAACTTCTAAAACTCTAATAATGTCACGACATCTAATATCAATCTAGGGTCCTTTTATAGGCTCAAGGATAACCCTAAACGATTTACAATTCTTATCCTTGTACGTCAAGTAAACAAAACTTAGAAAGTTCTAGATAAACATTACTTTCTATCTTTAATCTAATACAACCGACTTTAACATTACAAGACTTTAATGAATAAGCAAGACTTTGACTTTAACTTAGCAAGACTTTGACTTCTTGCAAGATTTTGTCCTTCTCAAGACTTTGTTAATCTTCAAGATTTTAATCTTCTTATCCCAACAATCCTCCCCTAACTTGAATTCTACTTGTTTGATTTCAAGTTCCTTTGTAGATTTAGCTTTAACATCTTTATCTTCAAAGAGGAATTGTGACTTTATCTTGATTTTATCTTTGTAGTTTCTCCGCTTATACCATCATCAAAGTAGTCTTTATTTGTATAATTCTTTTCAAAGATCAATCAACAATCTTATTTCTTTTCAAAGAACATTCAAAGAAGCTCCATCTTTTCAAAGAACATAAGACAATGTGTACATTTAATTCGCTTAAGTTTCACTATTCTCATCACTTTCGGTGTGTAAACTCCTATGAGAGGTGGATCATTGAAAATTTAATGGATTTGAGTTCTCTTTACCAAAGCTATTAACTCGAGTAGCCAAATGTTTTGATGTGTAAGATCATGGTACATCGATAACCATATGATTTTAGCAAATCATCGCTATCAACATGATTTGAGTTGTCTTTACCAAAAGTCGTACCATTTGGACTAGTTAGTTCTTTCATCATGGTGAACTAATTACCATATAATGGTTTTTCCATGCCTTTACCACAAGCCATTTTCTTGTGAGCCAGCCAACTCTTCACATTCATCGATATGGTGAGTTAATTACCATCCAACTTATTAGCAAGTTGTCAACTAAAAACGGATTTGAAATATCTTTACCAGAGCCGTTTGCTCATGGATTAGCCAATCCTTTTGTAACCATGGTGGATTGATAACCTATTAGTATTAATATCTCAAAAACCATTTATTTCTTTTAACCTTTGTTTCAAAACATTTATTACTTAACAAAAGTTTTTCAAAATCAGTAACTAGTTTAAAAACTTTAAGCAGTACTTTGATGAAAGTACTGTTTGATCGCGATACTTTGAATAAAGTAATCGATATATCAAAATTTAATCAATTAAGATTCATACCAATTATTCATCATCATCGACAATTGTAGTCCATCCGATAAACGACTTGATGACCGGACATGCTATTTCATTATCTTCTTCTACTTCCATTCCATGCTCCATCATCTTCCTCATAAGTTCGTGTAAGAGGATATCTTCTATCGCCTAACATGTGAATCATAATTCCATCTTCTAGCTCTAGAGCATGTACTTTAGATTCTTTAAAGAATCTCCACCTAACAATCTCCCAATTCTCTTGATTCTTCCAAATTTCAAGTTGCTTTGTTCTTGATTTCCCATACAGTTGTGAGATCTCCAAGCAATATTAAACCAACTCCTTCGATGGATTTTGTTCAAAGTAATCTCGCACCACATGATATAAATAAAATAAATCCACTCTATCTATGATGTGCAATAAATCCCATAGCCTATTGAACACTCAAGCTTTCATCACCTATAAAACATCGATAACTTCCATCTTTTGATTCTACAACTTCAAAAGCAATAATTTAAGATTTTTTCATTTTCATCTCAAAGATCATAGAATACTCAAAATCCACTATTCTTAAGTAATTCCTTAGTTCATAATTAGTATCGATCGTAACTCAACTTTTCTTTCTTTGATGATTGTATTTCTTCAACTTCGCTTTTTCTTTTTCTTTTAAGCTCCTTTTCTATCTTTTCTTTCCAAGCAAGATCATCTTTATAATCTTTGATGCTTTCAACACTTTTCTTATAAGCTTCCTAACAAAGATCATACAATTCTTTCATCTCAAAATAATTAAACCTCTGCAATCCTTTATACCCTTGACTTTTAAATAAGCCATCATTGCATTTACATCTTTAGCTCGATTTGGTCTTCTTATTAGAAATGAGACAGAATAGGTGACTCTAATGATTCATCACCAAGATTCAATTCCTCTTGCAATTTCTTAGTCGCTTCTATTCCGAGCTTCTTCAATTTCCTTAGCTTTCTATCTTTAGCATTTAATTCCTCTTGAAACTTTCTAGTTGCTTCCTCATTCATAGCAACTTGAGAAACTCTTATCCGTGCTAAAGTAGGTTTCTTTTTCTTAGTTTCTACCAACTTGCCCTTACCTTTATCCTTTGGATCAATAATAGCTTGAGAAACTCTTGGTTGTTCCTCTTCTTGCACTCTCGAATACTAACACCCTTGGCCGTGATAAACCTTGCAAAATTACAACAATGGTTTCATCATCACTTGCGATGTATAGGCTTGAGTGTGACTTCCTTTCGGTATAACTTCAAGGACCAACTTCTTCTTCATGTAGAATAGTTGAAGGACCGACTTCTCTTCAAAGTCTAACACCCTTGGAGTAATCAATTCTTGTCTCTGAGGTTCCTTGAACATCGATTTTGATCTTGAGACCTTGATCATCGACTTTGAACCTTAGATCTTTCTTCCTCAAGACTTTGAATCGACTTGCTCTTCAAGACCTTGAGGTGAATATTTGTACCTTGAACTTCATCCTTTCATGTTCTTCAAGACCTTGTGTTCATTCTCCTTAACAACATCTTCTTTCAAATTCTTTTCTTCTAAATTCCTCCCCATTTGGAATGAAGATTGATTTTGAACCTTTGGCATTTTGTCTTCTTAAACCGCTTTGCTCCTTCTTTTAGATTTGACCCATAGACGATGATGTTGAACTAATGGCCGACAAAATTCTTGAGTCTTCTAAACTTGAGCTTCAACTTCTTAACTGCTTAGCTTGAGCCTCGTGAGTTTTCTTCAATTTAACTAACTCCTTGTCGTAACATAATTATCCAAAGTCAAACCTTGGGGTATAGTATGTGAAGCATCTCCTTGAATTGGTGAATGTTCCTCCGTTGAGAATCGTGAATGATATCTGTGGAGATGGAGAAGGTGAAACTGCAACATCATCTTGAACTTTAGTACTTTGCAAAGCAGTACCTTGTGATGCAGTACCTTCATAAAAGCAAAAAGCAGTACTTTTCCATTCTCTTCCTTACAATCAACAAATAAACATGAATATCCTCCCCTCAAGCAATACATAGGACTATACTTACACTAAATAGTCCTCCCCTTAAAGGTAGCTCAGTAATTGATCATACCAATACTCACCACCAAGTGAGTAAATCTAGAAACATCAAATCCTTTGGTGAGTAAATCAGCTACATTATCATCTGTATGCACCTTGACAACATTTATGAGCCTATGCTTATAACAATCTCTGATGAAGTGGTGCCTAATCTGAATATGCCACTGATGTGCTTCTTCAGATGTTGCTTTTGCCACCAAACATGTGGCTCTCCCATAAGAGTGAAGACTCTTCATATCTAGACTATACACATCATTAGTTCTTGGTACTCTAAGGACTACCAAGTTGTCATCAACATGCTTAAATTCAGGAGAAAGGATGAGACATTCTGTGTCAGTGAATAACACGGGATCTTTGTTTATCATGATTTGAGAGACCGACAATAAGTTGAACTTGAGCTCCTTCACATATCTAACATTCTCAAAATCTATACGCCCGCTTTGATGGTTCCTTTTCCATTGATTCTTCCTCCATTAGGATCATTCCCAAATGCAACTCTTCCTCTACTAATAGATCTAAAATCGATGTAATCTCCTTGTCTCTGTCATACTTCGAGCAACCACTATCTACAATCAAATGATCTTTAAGCTCTTCTTCCGGGTTGCCCGCACAAAGATTTAGAGTTGTTTTTTTAGGAACCCAAGCCATTCTTGACTTGTGTTCCCTCGTGGAGTTACAAACTCAAATTCTTTGAGTATGTAATTCCACTATTTTTAAAACATGATCCATGAATTATCTTTTGATTTTTAGCATGTGGATTTTCAAAACTTTACGGATTTTCAATGTAACTCTCTTTGCAAATTCATTCTCTTTTTCTTGTATCACAAAAACATCGATTCACTTTTTGTTGAAAGTATTGTTTGTCCTCGGTAGTACTTTCTCTCTTAACCCATTCGGTTTAACACTTGGTTCTTGTGATCTAGATCCCTATGTGAATTGTAGTACCTTCTAGGTTGATAATAATGAGATCTCCTAGGGTTCTGTTCCAAGCGATGTTAGCAACCTTGTTTTGATAGAGCAAGACTTTGGGAAGGTACCGCTTGTGAAGGTACGGTGGTTTATAAAAAGGTCTTCTCGGTGAGGGTACCTATGGTGCAGTGAGAAATTGCCGTGATTAACCCTATTTGAATTATTCCAGATCGGTTTGTTCTCTAGGTTTCGGTTGGCGGACACATTCTTTGGAAATTTTCTAAGGTATTCGAGTGATGTTCACAATCCTTGATTAAATGATTAGGACTAAAGCACGCAAAACACGCAGTTTTACCCATACTCCCAAAGTGACTTCTTCTATGTCTATGACCAAAACTATTATGCCTTCTAGTTGAATGATTGAACTGTTTTGACCAAAATTATCCCAAAAGGTTTAGCGATCTGTTTTGAAAAGGTTTTCTGAAAGCATTTGCTTGTGGAGCAAGACTTTCATTGATTGAAGTCGCTTGACTTTGAACATTGTTTTCAACAGTTTCGTTTGGGGTTTCAGACCTAGATTGACCAACTAGCTTTTTCCTAAACTCTAAAATGTCTACTCCAAAACAAGAAACATCAGGTCTTATGGGTTGATGACTACCAGTGGGATGTGGGACAGCATGATAACCCTTGTCTTTCTTATATTCGAGGTGGTTCACAAATTGAATCCTCATTACTAGATGTGTCTACATAATTAATGAGTTCATCATCACTAGTGGTTATATCCTCTAGGTCATCACCGATTGATTCTCTTCTATGTTATCAAAGTCCATACCAAAACCTAATCCGGTTCTAATGTAAGCTCTTCTCTGCTTTTGAACATAAGTAACATGTGATGCACGATTCTTTCGGGCATCAAACTTGGCTAACAAATCATCTCTTTCCTTAGTCAATTTCTCAATTTCAAAGAATTTTACAATTTAGTTTCCATTCACTTAGTTTTAACTGGTAATCCTGTTGTTCATACTTTTCACCAAGCCATTTCATTATTTTCATGTGTTAATATTTTGGCTTCCATTGACTCTAAGGTTATTTGATAACCAGCTACCTCAAACCTAGCCCTAACACAATTATCTCTTTCAATCACATAAGCATTAAGTACTTTTTGATAAAAATCATGACACTTAGAACATACCTCGAGATAGGGGTTGATGCGACGATCGACATCTTTAGTGTTTCTTGTGAAATCGGTTTTCTTCTTAGTCGAGTTTCCACACAAGCTCGATACCACTTGTTGGATCGATGTACTCTAACCAAACTAACTTAAATAGCTTGTTAAGGTTTAATAACCTCGGATAAATCCTAAGTTATTAACAATGAAACACCGAGCAAACTCTATTAAGTATGCGAATTTACTTAACAAAGCTAAGAAGAATAACTTTAACTTTAAATGATTTTATTAATAACTCTAACTCTGCTTATTATGCATACTTTTTAACAACTCTAATAATATCGAACTTCTCTAAAACTCTAATAATGTCACGTACATCTAATATCAATCTAGGGGTCCTTTTATAGGCTCAAGGATAACCCTAAACGATTTACAATTCTTATCCTTGTACGTCAAGTAAACAATACTTAGAAAGTTCTAGATAAACATTACTTTCTATCTTTAATCTAATACACCCGACTTTAACATTACAATACTTTAATGAATAAGCAGTACTTTGACTTTAACTTAGCAGTACTTTGACTTCTTGCAGTACTTTGTCCTTCTGCAGTACTTTGTTAATCTTCAATACTTTAATCTTTTGTATCCCAACAAGACCCAACCTTTGGCAACTCCTAATGTGGAGAGTTCCTTGGAACTCCCCACAAGTGGAGGAATCCTATAGGACCGATAATAACAAGAGATTCATGTGGTTCGGGAGGTCGGGGAAGCTCAAAGAATGAGAAAGACATGGTTATTGTATTAGATAGAAAATGGGAAGATGTGTGTGTTTCTAGAGAGAAGAAGAAGAAACCACACACACCTTATTTTACAAAGTGAACTTCCTACCCTCCTAGTTGGGACTAGGAGGTGTATTTATACTAGGACAAGCCTAACTTAGCACAAATGACTAAACCAGTCCTTGTGAATGAGTAAAAGAATAAACTAATGCAATTCCCGTAATGACTTCACTTTAGCGAGGCTAACAATCTCTCCCCAAGTGATGTCATACGGGATTTGCTTACAATGTTCCCTACAAGCAAAAATAAATACAAAAGATAAGCGCAAAGAACTCCAAGAGTGTCTTCATAGTCTTCAAACTTCATGAATCTTCTCACCGCCATCTCTTTACTTGCGGAAGAACAATATGAGCAAATCTAATTAGGGATTAAATCGACCTTTTGCTCTCCCTAATTAGTGCTCTCCCCAAACCGACAACCTTTCGATGAATTTCCTAAATTCGAAGAAGTCTTTGATAATTAAATTAGAACCGTCTTTAGTCTTCTAACACGTAGCAGAAAATGTAGAAAAGACTGTTGATAACGCTCAGATTGTGCATGTTTTTAGTAGCGTTATGTGTGCTTTTATATATGTTATTTGGTTATATTTGCGTGATTGTAATGCTTAAACGCATCAAAAGATGTTTGTCTAGTGTTTATAACTAAGTGCAGGGAAACGGAAGGAAAGTAAAGAAATGTTCAGCAAATAGAAGATTCCCGTTTCAGTGAAGCCTAAATCAGTATCTCAAGGACCTTTGAAGACCATAGTGATTGAAGAACCAAGTTCTACAAGATAAAGAAAAGAAAAGATCAAGTTTATGTAACTCAGGAAATCCAACCGGATCGGTTGGAATATGACCAGAAACGCCAAATGACCATTACCAACCGTTCGGTCGCCACCGCAACCGAACGGTTGGCCCCTTTGAAGACCAACCGGATCGGTTGGTCATATAACCGATCGTTTGGAGAAGCGCATCGCCAAATCTTCATCATTAAGTTTCCCTTTGCATCCAAACAATTCTAGGTCCTTCTCTTGGTGTATTCTAGTCCTTCCTTACTCCTTGGAGGCCAAGTTCACAATTAATACCCTAGGCTTTGGAATTAGTATAAATAGAGGCCATTTGTGAGCATATAAAACACACTTCAAATACAAATCTCTCTACTCATCAAACAAAGCTTTAAGCTCTCAAATTCGTCCTTAGAAGTCCAGGGAAGTTTGGAGTTCCAGAAGTTCCACATTTGGAGGCCAAATCACTAAGAAGTCTACCCCAATACTTTGGGAATCATTACTTCACCATTTGTAATCTTGTTCCAAGCATTGTAAGACTTTTAATCATGTTTTCTAATGTTCAAAGTTTTGAGTTTATGTTCATGTTTGCTATGAGTGGCTAGTTTCTTTATACACTTGCTTAAATGATGTTGATTATCATATGATTAGTTAGTGATTGTGTTAACATGTTTTAGTTCAATTTCAAGTTGATTCTAAGATCCAATTGTGCTAAAGTTTCGTAGTGACATTTGTTAATCAAGTTTGGCTAATTGATAGTAATCGTAGAGGTCGAAAGAACTTATTGTTATTCAACTAGTCATAATCATTTTGTCTATGGATGATTTTTTTTACCCATTATTCTTGATTATACAAAGGAACTAAGGTGTGGTTGTAATAGAAACGATTTTTGATTATCAAATTGGATTGGTTGGAAACATCTAAAAGGTCGTAAGATTAGTTGTTGAGAATCAATTGTAGCCTTTTGTCTATGACCGGTTACCTTTTGTATTGACCATTTCTTAAGCAATTTGATGAAACAAATGGATGTTTTTGCATTTAAGTTTATGTATATGGACTTATGAAACTTGAATTGATTGGTTAAACGTAATGCTTGTTTTTATGAACTAAAATCTTGACGAAGGTTTAACTTGTAAGAACAATAGATTAGTCTTCCAACTAATTATCATAACCAACATGTTAGGAGGTTAACACAATCATATTAATCTATGATATGAAACTAGTTTAAGCAAGTGTAGTTTTTAATCATCTGAATTTCATTATATCTATTTGCTTTGTTAAATGTTTTGGATAGACTCTGTTGATTCAAACTTATGTTTAGATTCACTCAAATCCCTGCGAACGATCCCGACTTACCTTCATATTCTTGCTATAACGGACGAGTATACTTGCTCGTATGTGTTATTGGTAATATTGGTAATTCACCTTTTATAAATTTAAAACTTGTACACACGTAGCACATCAAGTTTTGGCGCCGCCGGAATTTGATTGTGTTTGACAAGTTTTGAATTTCCTCATCGATTCAACCAAAATTTTTCTCTCGAAACCTTAACCGGATCCGGTTGTCCTTCAACCGAATCGGTTACGATTTTACCCATAACCCAACTGGTCTAACCGATCGGTCGCAACTCGCAACCGATCCGGTTGCCCAATCTGACCCAGAAAAATTGTTTTCGTTGTTTGTCCGTGTGTTTAGATATTTCCTGGATTCTCTAGGACATTGTATGAACACTCGAGCAGCGGGAATAGAACTAATTACACCTCTTACCAACCCCGAACTTTTGATTCGAAGAAGAAGAAGAACTCTTTTCATACCATTGGAAAATCATGTACCAAGAGTACCAAACCCACCATTTGATAACCTCGTAGAAGCCAAAGTTGTTTACAACCCTTTCACCAATTTACCTTTTCCCATGGCGGACGATCAACCCATGTGGGGAACCAACCGAGCCGTAGAACCAACCCCCGGAAGTGCTATTGTTCTTTGTCAATCTTGGTGACAACTTCACCGTGAAGGGACATCACCTTTCTATGATCAAAGACCATCAATTCGATGGGTCAGCGCTGGCCGATCCGCACAAGCACATTGCGAATTCATCGAAATTTGCGGCATGTTCCGTAATGGCGACACCGATGTCAATGCCATCAAACTAAAACTTTTCCCACCATCACTCACGGAGATGCTAAAGTATGGTACAATGAATTAACCCGTGAATCATCAATACTTGGGAGGAGATGAGGCAAGCTTTTGTAAGCCGATTCTTTCCACTTGCCATGATTGATCGATTAATGGGAGAAATTCATCTTTCACCCAAAACCCAAACGAATCACTTGTCGAAGCTTGGCTTCGAATGAAAGATTTGCGTCAGAGTTGTCATGGACATGGACTATCCAAAGGAAACATTATCCAAATCTTTTACCATGGACTAGATGAAATCTCTCAAGGCATCCTTGATCTTTGGAGGAATTTTCTCTATAAGACTCCCAACGATGCACATCAATTGCTCGAAGATCGAGTACTTCTCAAACTTGATTGGTCCAAAGATTCTAAAACTAAACCTCTCCGAAAACTGTTGCTTTTGTCGAAAACACCGATACCTCAAAACTCATGGAGAAGATGGAAGCGTTAACTCAAAAATCGACTCGCAATACAAAGATATCAAGGATGAAATGAAGGAAATGCGAGATGGATGCAACAATTATGGAGGAAATCATCCTCGTCCGAATGCGACGATAAGCCTATGGGTGGACCAAAGGAAGGAGAAGCGAGTTACGCTCAAGGAGGATACCGTGGAGGAGGATATCGTAGTAATTATTACGGTCGAAATTCGAAATTGGCAAGATCGCCGACCAAGGGATGACAACCGTGATTCTCAACCACGAACCGACGATCCACCACCACAAAACCCCGACAAAAGATGGAAGAAACCGAATTCGAGAAAACCATGAGAGAATTCGTGGTCGCTCAAAATCTTCAAATGATTTAATAAAAATCAATTTTCAACCTCAAAGCCAAAGTTGAGCAAGGACGGAAAAATCATCAAGCATCTATCCAAGATCTTGAAAACAAGTTTAGCGGACTTTCGACCAACATTCCTCTAGACCATCCGGTTCATTGCCAAGTAATACCCAATCCAACCCAAAACCATCAAATGATAAGACGTACCGTCCACTACAAACGAGACACGAATATGTCAATGCTATCTTCACAAGAAGTGGTCTCTCGAACGATTCCAATCCGAAAGCCGTTGTTTCCGCCGGTAGAAGCAACATTAATACCGATCATGCCTCATTGATCGAGAAATTGGAAGCTCTCTCCACAAACATCGATACCCAATTCATAAGCATACGGAGGGAGATGATGGAACTGCGAAATAATCACCACGCTTCAAACCACGATGCCGATGATGACACGCCGATGTGTGATCCCATGGAAGCGAACCACACCCAACATGAAGGATATCACCCAGGATATCACGGCAGATATTATGACCAAAATTCCAGAAATTCATACTCCTTTCCATACCACAACCCAACCCATACATATCCTCGATATCAGCCATGGAATACAATACCACATCCATCACCACATTTCAATACACCTAAAACCTTACCAGAGGAGATGATGAGAGAATGGATTGTCAGTCAAACAAAATCCAATGAGAATATGACGAACCTGTTGGTTGAATTAGAACATAAAGTCGATCAAGGAAGAAGTAACCAACAAGTGATAAGCCAAGACTTGGAGAGGAGGATAGAAAGATTAAGTAAGGAACAAAAAGTCCATCATTTTGAATCTTTTCCTTACACCACAGATTCCAACTCGAGACATGAATTTGTCTACGAACCACCCTTAATTCAAGACGAGAACGATAAGGGTGAGGTTGAATTTATCGAAGAGGACGAAACCGAGCACATTCCAACCATGCCAAATCTGAACCAAATCATGTCTAACTCACCAACCCTGTCACCTTTTCTTGAGGATTGCACCATGCATATCCCAATGACGTAATTAAAAGGTTCTGAACACAATGTATTTCCAAATCATGTTGATGATAAAAAGTTCAACAAAATCAGTGGCTACTGGAATGGAGAACTGGAAAGAAAGATAGACAAATGGGTTGAGCCACAAAATCCAGTTTCTTTAAATCAAAGGACTAAGCCACCTCCTACAACTCACCTTGAGAATGTGGATGCAATATTCACTGGGAGTGGAAAGTCCAATGACCCTTTGAAAAATCAAAAAGATCCGTGATGTGTGTCCGATGATTTTATTTATTCTAGAACTTGTGCTTATAAATCATTGACCAAGTGAGATTGCATTAAATGCGATATAAGTGAATTCGTGTGATAAAGAGGCACCTTAGGATTTTACCCAAATGGCCTTCCATTTTACATCTAATGATATATTAGCTAGCCACATTGGTTAGTTAACCACCCCATGGACCCATTTGTAGTGCTCATTTTAGCACTAGATACCCCTAGTTACACCCTCTCAAAGAGCCATCCTTTTCATTTTGATTCACCCGAAAAAATACAAAAGATTTTACACTTTAAACCTTAGCCTACCCAGTATCAATGTCTAAAACGGTTGGTTGCTAGTCGCTTGGAAAGTGAAGATTGTTCAAATGATTATGAGTACCACATCCTGTGAGATTGATTGAGCCATGCATTATGTTATGTTCAAAAAAAAAGTGTGTTGAAAGTATGAAAATAATAGCCAATGTGCTATGATCAAAGAACAATTGTTATGGCAAAGCAAAAAGCTGTGGAAAGCGGAAAAGAAGAAATTGAAGCTATAATCATTTATTTGGTTCGTGGAATGTTTGGTAGCTAGCAACACGGGTATTAGACTTGATTTCATTTTTATTTTAACACCAATTTCATAAACATTCCCATGCCTTATCCATACCCTTGACCCTAAGCCATATCATTATAACCCGAATAAAAGTCCTCTTTAGATGTTTTTACTTGGTGCTCACGCCACGTCGGTGGAGTTTTGTTTCTTGTACAAGCTTATGGTAATAATCTAATCATGACTGAGCAATGAGTATGATTTATCTTGTTACTTCACTAAAAATGAGTGATTGAGTGAATTATATTTTGTTCCTTTTTCGTGAGGTGTTTTGAAATGTTAATCATGCAAGAAAATCATTGGATATTGTCAAACATCTTGATGTTTCAACTTTATAAAGAATAATTGATGAATCCTCTCTCGTATTTATACTTGGTTGATTTGCATCACATTTTCATAATCACGATCTTGTACCGGTGGATGTTTTTCCTAGATTTGCTTGAGGCAAGCAAATTTTAAGTGTGGGGAATTTGATAACGCTTCAGTTGTGCATGTTTTTAGTAGCGTTATGTGTGCTTTTATATATGTTATTTGGTTATATTTGCGTGATTGTAATGCTTAAACGCATCAAAAGATGTTTGTCTAGTGTTTATAACCAAGTGCAGGGAAACGGAAGGAAAGTAAAGAAATGTTCAACAAATAGAAGATTCCCGTTTCAGTGAAGCCTAAATCAGTATCTCAAGGACCTTTGAAGACCATAGGAATTTGAAGAACCAAGTTCTACAAGATAAAGAAAAAAAAGATCAAGTAACTCGGAAATCCAAGCGGATCGGTTGCAAGTGCAACCGGATCGGTTGAATATCGTAAACGCCAAATGACCATTACCAACCGTTCGGTCGCCACCCGCAACCGGAACGGTTGGCCCTTTGTAGAAGACCAACCGGATCGGTTGGTCATATAACCGATTCAATTGGAGAAGTCGCATCGCCAAATCTTCATCATTAAGTTTCCCCTTTGCATCCAAACAATTCTAGGTCCTTCTCTTGGTGTATTCTAGTCCCTTCGTTACTCCTTGGAGGCCAAGTTCAGCAATTAATACCCTAGGCTTTGGAATTAGTATAAATAGAGGCCATTTCTGAGCATATAAAACACACTTCAAATACAAATCTCTCTACTCATCAAACAAAGCTTTAAGATCTCAAATTCTTCCTTAGAAGTCCAGGGAAGTTTGGAGTTCCAGAAGTTCTACATTTGGAGGCCAAATCACCAAGAAGTCTACCCCAATACTTTGGGAATCATTACTTCACCATTTGTAATCTTGTTCCAAGCATTGTAAGACTTTTAAGCATGTTCTCTAATGTTCAAAGTTTTGAGTTTATGTTCATATTTGCTATGAGTGGCTAGTTCTTTATACACTTGCTTAAATGATGTTGATTATCATATGATTAGTTAATGATTGTGTTAACATGTTTTAATTCAATTTCAAGTTGATTCTAAGATCCAATTGTGCTAAAGTTTCGTAGTGACTTTTGTTAATCAAGTTTGGCTAATTGATAGTAATCGTAGAGGTCGAAAGAACTTATTGTTATTCAACTAGTCATAATCATTTTGTTTATGGATGATTGTTTTTACCCATTATTCTTGATTATACAAAGGAACTAAGGTGTGGTTGTAATAGAAACGATTTTTGATTATCAAATTGGATTGGTTGGAAACATCTAAAAGGTCGTAAGATTAGTTGTTGAGAATCAATTGTAGCCTTTTGTCTATGATCGGTTACCTTTTGTATTGACCATTTCTTAAGCAATTTGATGAAACAAATGGATGTTTTTGTGTTTAAGTTTATGTATATAGACTTATGAAACTTGAATTGATTGGTTAAACGTAATGCTTGTTTTTATGAACTAAAATCTTGACGAAGGTTTAACTTGTAAGAACAATAGATTAGTCTTCCAACTAATTATCATAACCAACATGTTAAGAGGTTAACACAATCATATTAATCTATGATATGAAACTAGTTTAAGCAAGTGTAGTTTTTAATCATCTGAATTTCATTATATCTATTTGCTTTGTTATATGTTTTGGATAGACTCCGTTGATTCAAACTTATGTTTAGATTCACTCAAATCCCTGCGAACGATCCCGACTTACCTTCATAATCTTGCTATAACGGACGAGTATACTTGCTCGTATGTGTTATTGGTAATATTGGTAATTCACATTTTATAAATTTAAAACTTGTACACACGTAGCACATCAACTGTTGACTCGACCTTCTTCAAAATTGTCCATTCGGGGAAATAAGATATCAACATCTTCATCTCACCAAATGCATTCCAGCTTATCTTTCATATATCAAATCAGCCCATAATGTACACATTTCTCTCCCCGATGGTTACGATTTATCGAATCGAAGATACAATTGTGTACATGAAGCATTAACTGGAAGCATTCTATCATAAATCATATCAACCCGTGAGAAGATGTCGATGAACAATACCATTTAAAGTTGTCTAACTCATTTCAACCCCA
Organism: Chrysanthemum lavandulifolium; assembly: GCA_022545495.1. NCBI lineage: Eukaryota > Viridiplantae > Streptophyta > Magnoliopsida > Asterales > Asteraceae > Chrysanthemum > Chrysanthemum lavandulifolium. The sequence continues at coordinate 231,919,375 of CM040241.1, read as the reverse complement.
TGTATCAAAATTCAACGGCTGTTTGTAGTAACCACATTTGAAGATAACCCAATATAATGAACTTGAGAATGAAGTAAAATCTCCCAGACTGGTTACTTAAGCTTGTACTATCCTTGTGAAAAAGAACGGTGTACCCAATGTACAAAACCTCTTGACGTATCCTCAACTGCGTGAGACACCGAAAGTGATAGCTACTTTGTGGGTTAAAGAGAAAGAATCACAAAAGTAACTAGATAGAAAGTGGTGATGCATGGCGTCATTCTTGAATCCTTTCATTGACCTTTCTTTTCTATAACGAAAAAGCCCCTCTCGGTGATGTGGGTGAGAAACCCAAATCGAGAAAAGCTCAAGAAGCCAATGGCTCAACGGTTCTCACCACCTCTCCGCGCAAACAGTTTTTTGTCTTACCGCGCTCATCATGAGAAGCCGGGAACTCTCTTGGGTGGACTTCACGATGATAGTCAGTCTGAAGTTTTCTACTAATCACACTCAATATATTTGCCCAGACAAGTCTTCTTCGCGGAAGGGAAGAAAGAAAGAAGAAGAAATAAGTAAACTCGCCCGTTAAACTTCACTTCAACCCCGAATAAATAATAACGAGTCATCTACGTAGTCACGATTGAAATTCTTTGAAAAATTTAGCCGTGGAATAGTATCCTCGTGAAAATCTTCATGAACCAAAATACCACTCTTTTGCCAAAATTATACCAAAAAAATAATCACAATGCACTAAAAAGATACATTGGATAATATATATTTTAGCCTAATTAATGATATAATTTTGGATCCAATACTACAACCCAACTTGATGATAAACATTTTAGTCCGTCAAAAACCAATCCAAAAGCAGATCCACCAATTTGTGATTAAGACCCGGTTAGAGGATAGGTCAAGCCGGCCAAAACAAGTCATGAAGCCTGCTCCACTAAGAAATGATAACCGGTCATAAAGGATTACAACCCTAATATTTCTCCTCATTTTTATTAATCCTACCCCTAACACAGATAATTAATCCGCCTACCACTTCTCACTTTCCCACATAAACGCTCCTTCCTCCAAACTCAGATCTAGATCAACCAGGAAAGTCACGCCTCTTCAATCAAACATAACAAAAGATCTCATCTCATCATCTCAATAGCATTTCGTCTCGAACAAAATTGATTACACAAATCCTTCTAATCAAAACCCACAAATACAAAACACTCGTACGCTCCTCTATATTCATTTTCAGTTCAAGCAAAATCAAGGAAGCAAGACAAAGGCGTCAAGATCCTCTAGGGGTCGAAGGTAGTTGTGTATGTGATTTTGTTTTGTGTTTTGGTCTTTGAACGAAACTTGAAGGGATTATAACACTAATGTTATAAGTCTTATTCACATATATGTTTCGAACATTTACTGAAGTGAGAACTTCATAAAGGATCAATGATGATGGTTTAATTTCGTGGGTTAGACATTAACAAGTCTTGAAGCATCTTTGATAACCACGAATTAAATATGTCTGAGATCTTTTCATTTTATTTTTTCTCTTTGTCCCGTGAAGTAGAGGTTTGAATATGGGATTTAGATTAGATATGAAGTTGTTGGTTGAGGGATTAGGATAGACACGGGAGATGGTGCGGTGATGTTGGAGTTGGTAATGGTAATAATTGGTTGAGGCTGTGGTAACTTCGATCTAACATCAGTCAAGCTTTTGTTTGTTTTTTTTGTTCGTTTATGGTTTAGGACATATGATGTTGAAACTGAAGTCCACGTTGAGTCTTGGTATATGGTTTGGTCATGGTCTGAGTCAAAGTCTTCATCTCATCACATTTTTCTGTCAAAGTCTTAGGCGTAACATCATGGTCTTAAGCGTAAAAAATAACTTTACGCGTAAAGTCATGAGGTCTTAGTCGAAAAGAATAACCTTATGCGTAGACCTTGGTTCTAAAACACCTTAGGCGTAAAATCTTATGCGTAAACATTTACGCGTAGGTTCTTAGGCGTAAGCATTCTTACGAGTAACTTTCCAAGCTACTCGTATACAACTTGTAGATGAGTCCTTAGGCGTAAAAGTAGGGTTTTGACCATTTGACCATTTTCCGGCGTACTTTTCCGACCATTTTTCCGTTCATACTTATAAACCCAGAAACACCTTGCATAAAAATGCTTCAATATTACCCGTTTGACTGAATATTGACCAGATGACCATTAAACTTTCACGAGATGACAAAAATAAGTCACAAAAAATGTTACCAAAAGACTGAATCTTGGACAGAAACAAAAATATGGAAACTGCACATAAAACTTTTGACTTTCTTTGACCAATATGATACAAATATGTATGTAAACTGTTAACACAAAAAGGAGGAATTTTTTTTCCAGCACATAAAATTCGGTGTAAAAACAGTTTTGACACATAATCGAAACCACACAAATCTATAAAAACAACAACCTGGCTCGTTATACCAATTGTAGGACCGATAATAACAAGAGATTCATGTGGTTCGGGAGGTCGGGGAAGCTCAAAGAATGAGAAAGACATGGTTATTGTATTAGATAGAAAAGGGAAGATGTGTGTGTTTCTAGAGAAGAAGAAACCACACACCTTATTTTACAAAGTGAACTTCCTACCCTCCTAGTTGGGACTAGGAGGTGTATTTATAATAGACAAGCCTAACTTAGCACAAATGACTAAACTAGTCCTTGTGAATGAGTAAAAGAATAAACTAATGCAATTCCCGTAATGACTTCACTTTAGCGAGGCTAACAAATCCCTAGCCAAATGGCTACTCTAGGGTGCATAGATGACCAGGATAGGTCTGATGCTATGTTTTATTTCCCCAAGGATTCACCTCTCGGAGCAGGTTATACAACTCGAAGTGATGAGGGTAGTTTGAAACATGATATTGAATTGACGGATCCTACTCAGGTACATGATGACTTTTACAATGAACCACCTCTCGGACCAGTTAACACAGGTCGAAGTGGGGAGGATATTCTTGAACATTTAAAGGAATTGATGGATAAATGTACCATAATGGAGGGCACAATCTCTAGTCTTTAAGAACTTGTTGTGTTTCAGGGCAGACATATCAGAAATTTGAAGCACCGGATGTTTGTTTTGGAGAAGGTTAAGAGACCAGGGATTGCTGTTGTAAGGAAGGTTAGAAAGCAGAGAAAGAAGGTGCACTCTTCAAAGGATGTAAATTTGGAGGATGTATCCAAACAGGGGAGGATGGAAAGCATGGATCAAGGGGAGGCTGTGAATATGGATGATGATTTGGATTGTGGTGATCAAGGAGTAAGGTATGTGGTGTCTGATAAAGATGGGAATGAAGCAGTACTTGAAACCTTGAAGACTGTAGTAGGAGATAAAGAGAAAGAGGTGATGCAGGACACATGCACTGCTAGTGTTTCTGTATCCACGACTAATCTAAATGTAACCACTGCTCCAACTTTAGATGAGGTAAACATATCCACTGCTACTTTAATCACACCCACAGCTGTTACAACCACATCAACTATAGTCACAACAACTGTCATATCACCTCCCTTACATAAAGATGTTGATAAGGAAGTTGCTAGCACCTTGATTAATCTATGTCAACCTTCATCAAACCCTACACCTACATCTTTAACTCCATCTGTTCCATTATTTCTTAAACCCACTGGACCTAAACCCTTAAGTAAAAGTTTGACAATTGATGAGCCTTTAAAGACTAAGATGGTTCTACCAGACATTGGAAAAGGGAAAGGTATTGCTGAGCCTGAATTAAAGTTTAAAAATAGACAAGAACAAATTGATTATGATAGGGAGCTTGGTGAAAGATTGCTAGCTGAAGAAGAAGCAGCTGAAGAAAGGAAAAAGAAAGAAGATGAAGAAGCTACTCAGAAATTGATAGCAGAATGGAATGATCATCAGTTTGTTTTTGAAGCCTCTAAAGTGATAAAGACAGAGTATTCTACTCAAGAATGGGCACTGTTATCTATTGATGAGAGGGCTAAGGTGTTGGCTGCAAGGGCATGGAATTTAAGTCAAGAGAAAAAGCAGGTGAAAAAGAAGAAACCACCTACAAAGAGTCAAATGAGAAATTCAATGATGAAGATTATCAGAAACATGGACTTGTATAGGGGTGAAGATTTAAGAAAGTGTACATTTGAAAGGGTTGAAGAGATTTATTAGCAATGTATGAGAATAAATGAAGATTTTCTTCCAATGAACTCTGAAAAAGAAGCTGAATGGTTAAAGAGAAAAGCTGATTCTAAGAAGGAATCTAGTTCAAAAAGACAAAAGGTGGATGAAGAGATGGAGAAGAAAGAAAGAACTGAAAAGTATCTTTTGGAGAGTGATAAACCTGAGCTTATTAATCCTACTCCAGTTAGATCAGTTCATCCTATTGAAGATTGGAAAATTGTTATAGAGAGAGGTAGAGAAGTAGTTGAAATTACAAGAGGTGATGGATGGAAGAGTAATTATTTTAATTTTGGAATATTTTGGATTGTTTGACTAAGAGTGATCTGGAACAACTGTGGAAGGTAATGGAATTCAGGTATGGGAAGTTTGGTCCAACTGGAGAGTTAGCTAAGTTTGTATGGACTTCTATAAAGAACATGTGTCAGCCTGATTCTAATGATGAATTTTGGGATGACTGTGAGGTGGTTGAGTGGCTGCTGTATTCATATTGTAGAGTTCATGCTATACAAACTACAAAAGAAAAGCTCTTCATGTTTGTTGATAAGGATTATCCTTTATCAAAGAACGTTGCAAGAAAAATGTTGGAAGTCAAGCTTGATCCACAAGGAACAAAGGCTACACATCCTATTATTGATCCACTGTTTTAAAAGATTGAGAAGATTGCAGACATAAAAGAGCCTTTGGCAATTAAGGATAAACCTCAAGGAAGATTGAAGAGAAAGGCTGTTATGTCTAAAACTGTGGATTTTGCATCTGAGTTAGAGACTGAAGAGGAGATTGAAGAAAGTAAGAAAGGGTTGATGGTTCTTACTAAATTGTCAAAAGAAACAGAACCAGAGGTTAGTGGTACCATATCTCTTACAAGTCATCATCAGATAATTTCTTATATATTTGAGCTTAATATGAATGGAGGATACTGGGAGTTTGAAAGAGCCAATGGTGAGAGTTTTGGTTGTATCAAATTTTCACAAATGCTTTACTATTTGGAAAGAGATGATCTGATGGCTATTTGGATGTTATATAAAGAAAGATTTGGAGTTGTGGCACCAGCTGACTATCATGCGAGGATTGTTTATTATAATTTGAAGATGATTTTTGAACCTACTCCCTGAATGGAAAGGACTCTACAATGGCGTGTTTCAAGTTGGTATTTGTATCGTCTTGTGGAGTTCATGTGTTATCTGTTTACGAGAAGTAATTCATATGTGTGTTGGGCGATTATCAAGTTTGAATACTTATCCAGAGGTTATCAAACAGATGTTAAAACCACGTGGATTGAAGCTGCAAAAGCCCTTTGACTATCAAGCTTACAAGTTGCTAAGGAAATTTGAGAAGATTTTGAGTCCTGCTAAGTGTTTGAATACATCCTCCAAGTAAGATGGTTTGAGCTGAAAAGAAACTTGATGTTTTTGGTAAATATCAAGTTTAGGGGAGGATTGTTGGGTTTTAGGTTCCAATGAGAAGAATTACATTAAGTGTGGAAACTACGGCTAGTTCAATGGAAACCATGGATTGTTCAATGATAACCACTGCAGAGTTAAACTGCGGCTAGTAGAATTGTGAAACCACGGATAGTATAACCGTAACCACTTGCTAGTTATTAAGTCGGTTTAATATTTTGTATTAGATAAGTATGGAAAGGATATTTATCTTGTAGAATCGTTTTGTATATTGTAAAGGACTCTTTAGCCTATAAAGGAGGTCCTAGGTTAGATTAGATATCGTGTGTTTGATATATCTAAGGTAGATACACTTCAAGGTTGTAAAACCCCAATCTTCATTTAGAGTATTCGTTATTAATATAATTGAGGTGTTTAAGTGTTATTCTTGTTCTTCTTCTTAAGGTTAAATATTATATTCGCGTAGTATTTAACGAAGTTATTGTTAAGTCAATTTCTATAAGGATCATTTGCTCAAGCGAGATCAACAAAATGTATTTTTAATGGTATGATTTTCATCAAATATTATATAACGAAAAAAAATATTTATGGTCAAAGTTTAAAAAGAAAGACTTAAAAAAGTCAAACTTGACAGTTGTTATGAGACGGGGGGTATATTTTTTAAGAGAATTGATACTCACGCCATTTTTTTATGCATGCACCATAGTTTGTGCATTACAGTTTGTACCGTACAATACTGTAATGCACACATTGTGGTGCATGCATAAAAAAATGGTGTGAATATCACCCCCCAATTTTTAAGGATATAGTATTATAGTTAATAACTCTGTTGTAAAAATCGGTCCAGGCGGCCGATTAATCCCCGCATAATCGCTGATCGCTCACTAAGCGCCTTGATTTATCATAATCGGCCTATTTAATCGATTTGGTCAAAGATTGTTTAAAAATGGGTCAACAAACCGATTAATCGTATAAAATCGAACAAAACCGGTCAAAACGGATTAACCGAACAAAATTGCTTAAATATTGGTCAACAAAATATCTTAAAAATCGATCAACAAACCGATTAACCAGTCAAAGATCGCTTAAAAATGGTCAACAAACAAAGTAATATCTATGTTTGACTTTGAACTTTGAAGAATTATGTATTATATTTATATTTGAACACTTGAAATATTTGAACTTTGATGTACTATGCTTATCTCATACATATAAAATAATATAATAGCTAAAATTACAATTTTGTGCATAAAAATTACAATCCGATTAATCCCCGATTAATCCCCGCCTAACCGATTAATCGCTAGGCCCTATCCGACCGCCTCACTAGCGCCTAGCGATTTTTACAACCTTGGTTAATAATAAAACTTTTTGTTTAATTGGCCGAAGCGAAATCCATAATTTAAATGTGGCAAATGGGTCAGGATGAGTCGGTCTAGGTCATGGGTCAAACGGGTCATGAGTCAAACATGTCATGTTTTAGAAATGAGTTTAATGGGTCATGGGTCGGATGGTTTAGGTTGGGTCAACCCATTAATCTTCCGATTTTGTACGTTTTCTTACATTTTTATCTCTTTTTTTAAAATGTTTTATACGTTTTAAATCCGTTTATACGTTTTACACAGTTTTATCGTTTTCTTATGTTTTCATAGGTTTTTATACGTTTTCGTCCATTTTTATATGTTTTCATCCGTTTTTATACGTTTTCGTCCGTTTTTATACGTTTTTCTTACGTTTTTATCCGTTTTTATACGTTTCGTCCATTTTAAACGTTTTCATCCGTTTTATATGTTCTCGTCTGTTTTTATACGTTTTCATCCGTTTTTGTACAATTTTATCCGTTTTTATACGTTTCGCCCGTTTTCATAAGTTTTCTTACGTTTTCGCTCATTTTTATACGTTTACATCCGTTTTTATACGTTTTCGTCCGCTTTTATACGTTTTGGTCCATTTTATACGTTTTTTCCTGTTTTCTTACGTCTTCATACGTTTTTGTCTGCTCTTATATGTTTTCTTTCGTTTTATCGTTTCGTTCATTTTATACGCCGCCTGCGTTTTATCGGTTTTTATACGACTTCATCCATTTTTATACATTTTCGTATGTTTTTCTTAAGTTTTTATCCGTTTTATCTGTTTTCATCAGTTTTTATATGATTACATCCGTTTTTATACGTTTTTGTTCGTTTTTATACATTTTATTACGTTTTCATACGTTTCTATCCGTTTTTATATGTTTCCGTTCGTTTTTTTACTTTTTCATATGTTTTATCCGTTTTCTTCATCCGTTTTTATACGTTTTCATATGTTTTATCCATTTTCTTAAGTATTTTTACAATTTTTTTTTACATTTTGTACGTTTTTGTACGTTTGAAAACAGATAAAAACGTATGTAGATGTAAGAAAACGTGCAATAGGTATAAAAACACATAAAAACGTACAAAAGCATATAAAAGGTACTAAAACGTCTAAAAACATATAAAACATACCAAAACGTAACAAAAAATGACGAAAACATATTAAAACGGACGAAATGGATAAAAACGTATGGAAACGTAAGAAAAAGTACAAAAATAGACGAAAATGTGTAAAAAGGGACGAGAAAAACATAACTAAAAAAACATGCCTAAAATAAAACATAACATGTAATGGTGGTTGAGTTATCATCCGACCCTTAAGCGACCCATTCGACCCATTTGTTGATTCACATAAGTCTAATTCTTGATCTATTTGATTTGTTTTGTGTTAATAGGGTAACCCATTCAACCTATAAGTTGTTATTTTTTACCCATAGCAACCCATTTTTCTTTGAATGGGTTGTGATTGCCACCTCTACCTTTCTGCTCTCTTTTTTTTTGAAAATTATCTTGCCAAAAACTTATTTGCCAAAGAATAATAATGTATGCTCATTTGTTTATGTTTGTATAACGGAACATGAAGAAAGTTTACTTTCACAACAAAGGAATACAATTATGTAATTATGTCTGTTTGTCACCGCAATATAAAAGTATTCCAATCTCCAATGGCTAAAGACATGCAATGTAAAGCGTAGGTCATAGGTTCAAACCGTATTCCCATGCCCTTTTAAGCATGGTATTACGTGATCTAATTCTACCATATATGTTGGTGGGAGTTACATTAAGCTCGGTTATTCTCTTTCCTTTTTTCTGTGTGTTTGTTTAAGTATTCATGTTAAATGTAATCTTTGGGCAAGACTTAAAAGAAGATTTATAGTTTTAAGCTTTTGATTGCATGCATTATTGTGTAACCTAAAATTGATACTGATTCCTCCCGAACTACCTTCTTTTATTTCTCCGTCACACTTATCAACCGCTTGTGAGCGGTCAACCGTAACGAGATGATAAAAGCGGCGTGACCGGGAGAAAATACAAGTTAACCAAGGATTAAAATATCCTTGGATCGTTTATGTCACGGTGAGGCGTGATATTCGGTACAATGACTTGTGATTTGTTGAAAATAATAATAGTATAGGAAAAACAGGAATCTGATTGACTAACACTTGGAATGTGAATAGTAATAGCTCTGTCACATTACGTCAATAAAAGCATACAATCGAAGCCTAAAATATTAAAAGATATACAAGCGTCGTTTAACTTAGATTAAGCGTAAACATATAAAACGATTATAATTACGGTGAGGGATTTGCATGTCTTAGCGACTTAAATGCAAATTAAAGAAAATAAAAGTTAAAATCTATTAAATAAGCGCTATCACTATTTTTACGGATCGATGAGCGTTTATTTTTATAAAACAAAATAACTTAAATAAACTATCTTAACTAAAGCGTAAACCTAAATAAACTTAAAACTTAACCTAAAATGAAAGCGAGCGTTATGTTACGAAAAATACTGTTTGGGCGCAAGCAAAGCGTAAAATTTATGAAATAAAAGGCCTACAAGTGTAAAACTAATTTTATTACGTACTATTTGATAAAAGAAAATTTTAGAAAAAAGATTTGTATTTTTTAGACTTTTATATTTTTTATTATGAATTAAATACCTTTTTACACTAATTAAATGTTTAAAAATACATAAACTTATTGGAAAAATCTCAACTTTTTACAGAAAATACTTTATACTAATACAGATTTATTAAAAATTAGAAAACTGAAAAAGCTACTCTGAATAAGCTCGAAATAAGCCAAAATCTCGTTTAAGCTAAAATGAGACAAAGAGTATTTATGTATTTGTTTTTGCAAAGCATGACAAGAAAGACCCAAGGCGCTATTGGTGCAGTACACATGCTATCACTCTTAAAGGGTGGAGGTCTCGGGTTCGAGCCTCCACCCTTTTGCAAAAACATTTTTTTTCAATTTTCTTTTACAAAACTACTAATAAGCTATATATAAGAAACTTTAACAAAGGAAAACTTATTAATATTCACAAATAAGCTCGTGTGAGCTTATTTTGGGCTCGAATCATGTTTTTAAGCAAATAAGCCATAAGCCCTCTAAATAGAGGCTATCACTTAGCCTTAAAGGTGGTTCTTTTGGCTTTTTCATTTTCTTAACTATCTAATTACTAATATTAAACAAGTTTAATGAAAACAAATAACGCAAACTTAGAAATAAGCACATTGCAAGCTTATGAGTCCAACAGTTAAGCTTTTGGCTTGTTGGAGCTCAACAGAATAAGCTCTAAATAAGCTATACATAGGAAACAAAAGCAAAGGGCAATTATGTACAAGTAATATAGACTAGAATATACAAGCTTATGCGGGGATGCACTTATAAGCTCAAAATAAGCAAATAAGCACTTCTACGATGCACTCGGTTCCAAACACCCTGCAACTAATTAGGTGGCCATTTAAGCTTAGGAAATAAGTGAAAAAGCCAAACTAAAATTGGAGTATCAAGTCGAGGTGGTTGGCTTTCCAAAAGCTCAAGCTCATCTTGTGGGACCACAGATGAGCTTTGAGGAGCTCATGAAAATGGCACCATTTCCTTGTTTTGACTCGATGAATCTTTGAGTAAAATGGGACACACAAAAAGGCGCTTGCGACCCTAGGAACAAGCTACAAATGAGAATTTAAAAGCTAGGCCTTGTAGTTTGGTGGATTGGCTTCTCAAAAGCCAATTCACATAAAGTGGGCCCTTTGGAGAGCTTTTATGAGGGTGTGAAAAAGCTAGTGAACCTTTGGGTTACCAGTGTTCAAATGAAAAATGGACAAGGTAAAGCTCATAAGCGGGCCTATTGGTTGAGCCGAGGAAGTGAGATATGAGCTTTTAAACCTTGATCTTGGTAGATAAGCTTTCCAAAAGCCAAAATTCATACAATAAGGTTCATTAATGAACCTTTTAAGAACTTATGGAATAAGCCACTGAAACCGAGTGATCGTTATATTGTGTGAGTTTGAGTTTTTGTTAAGCTAAGTTTAGCTTATCAAATAAGCTATGAAGCTAAAGATAAGACCAAAACCAGTGAGATGGACACTTAAACTTCCTAGAAAGCTAAAAGTTACAAACTCATGTCCAATTTTAAGCTTTCCACAAGCTTATGAAATACGTCTAAGTACACTGATTGCTCAGTGTACTAAGTTAAGAGTTGAGTTTTGATTGAACAAATTAAGCATTTAGATAAGCACAAATGGGCTTTTAAGCATATGCATAATCGAGATAGCATGTAAAGCTTCTCAAAACAACAAATAACTCAAACTATCATGCAATTATAAACAATATATGAGCTATAGAAATTAGATGGTTCAACGTGCACGTGGCACTTTTCGAAAAACTAGCTCAAAGATAAGCATGATTAAGCAATTAAAAAGTCGAATAAAGATTAAACAAAATACAATAAGAAATATGAGCAACAAAACTAAAATAATCTAAAAGCACAAGTCTTATAACTTAATATTAAGCTCGAATTAAATTGTCAATTTGATTCAAAAGCGCATAACAAGAAATTTGACTTTTGTACAAGAACTCAAAGGTTGACTAAAATGAATTAAGAAATTAAACTCTTGATTAAACATGATATATTAAGCTATATTAAATTAAGCTAGATAAACAACATATGCATCAACGTGATGAAAATTTGCATCTAAAATCCTAACGATTGCATTGCCTAATGAAGATTAAACATGATTTTGACTTTGAAAGTCTTGCGAGCACAAACTAAGACAGATAAGAGTCTTTTAGGATTAAACAAACCTCAAACAACAAAAGCCTAACACGAATACACCTCTAACACAGATTTAACGAGAAAACAAGCGATGGATGTTGAAATATGTTTGAAATAGAATGTTGTTGCAAAAGACATGACCCTTAAACCTAGAAGATTGTCAAGTCTTCCAATAGCATAGTGATCATGCAAGAACAAAAATAAACATCAAAAACAATCTCAACACCCCAGATCTAAGCAATCCCAAACAGTCCTTAAAAGTTCAAGTGTCAAATGAATTTCAAGGTTTTCAATGAGAATGACCCAGAACACGATTCCAAACTTAATATAATGACATAACAAGCATAACTAGACGGAAAACAACAATCATAACAACTTTAAACAAGGATTACTCACAATCCATAAATATAGTGAAAATTAAATATTAAGCAACTACAAACTAACATATAAGCATATAATATTATACTTTAAAAACACTTAATAACAACTATTAAACAAGAAAACATAGAAATTAAAGTAAATTGAACATGAATAGTAACTTGCAGAAAATTAAGAAAATGCTTACAAGATGGCATAAGCTGAGAACCAAGAAAACCAAGGACAAGGGTTCACCTATTGCTTACCAATAAGCTCCTAATACCCCAAGCATTCCATAATTACTCTTCTTCACCATCTTCTTCATCAACCCATTATTTTTTATTGTTTTCCATTTCTCTTTTTAGTGATTTTCTATTTTAAAGACTACAACTGATTAAAGGTTTCTACAAGCTTTAAAGCTTTTGTCAGGAGCTTATATGACCTATAGAATCCATATAACCAACTACAAACAAGAATGTAACTGACTTGGAAATTTAAAGTGGTACGAATTGAAAAACTTGAAATGTAAAGATAACATGAGATTAAAGCTGAAAATGAGCTTCATTACACTAATTTTAGGACTATTACAAGATTTAAAGTATTGAAAGACATTTAATCTAAGAAAGCAATAAAATTTAATTAAGCTACGTGACTAAGGCTATCCCAAAGTGCTCTTCTCTCTGTTTCTCCTCTTTCTTTATAGCTCTTAGAGATTCTCCACATGCTTCTGAATAAATCCCACTTACAATCCTGGCCATTGATGCAGTCAAAGCAATCCTATCCGTTTAAATCGGTTTGGCGCCAAAGTCCTATAAAGCAATTCAGGCGTTTGAGACTAATTAAAGCACCTTGGTTGTATGTAGAGGTGGAGGGGACAATTGAGATAGTTTTAGGCAAGTTGGGGTGATATGGAAGAAAAGCAGAGGTTTGATGCGACTTTAGAGGAAAAAGTAGTGTGGGTTGCATTTAATGGAAAGGTGGAGAGAGCAGTGGTGGAGGGAGTAGGTTGGTGGTGGTATAGCAAGTGGAGGGGAGGTGGCACAAAACCACCCGGTTTTGGAATTACAAGGGTGAGGAGGTGATGAGCAGTGGTGAGCGGGTTTGGTTAGTCAAACCAGTTTGTTGGTATTAATAATAGGGGGTGGAAATTGGTTGGATATTGGGCTAAAATGGGTTGGATTTGGATTTGTTTGGATTTGGGTTAAGTTAAATAAAGGGTATCCGTTTGGTTTAGTAACTTAATACCCCAAGGACTAAAGCGTAGAATCGCCAATCTTAAGGGACTGATTTATCATCTTTCCAAACTTCTTTGAGGATCAAACACCGCCATTAAACAATTACACAAGGACCAAAAGTTGTATTTTATTTATATTTAAAACTTTAAAGGACCTAAAATGTAAATTTGGATTTTTAGGGGTTGAAATTGTAAATTCCCAAAAGTATATCAAATTGTTCCAAATTGTATTTCATGCATAGCACAAGGGTATATTTTGTAAAATTTCCAAGTTTGAACACCCAGGGACCATTTTTGCCAATTTTGTAACTTGAGGGGTAAAAATTGCCATTTTGTGAAAACTTTTATCCAGGGATGTTTTGTGAATCTTTTTGATTTCCCAAGGACTTAAGTTGACTTTTCTATCATTTAAAGCATTTAGGGACTAGTTTTGACAATTTGAGTAACCGGGGACCGAAAATGACAATTGTTGTGAAATTGATCATTTTCACTTGTTTTCAATCTTTTGTACAGAATCACATTAAAACACATTTCATTGATATTTATAACATTTTGTGAGTCATTTGTGTGTTTTGGTTGTTTTGTGGGTTTATATAATACAAATATATGTGTATTTAGACACATATCAAATCCCACTAAACTATTGCTAGTCCCTAGCAATCTTTTATTTAAAACTTAATGGATTTGAAAACTCTTTACCAAAAGCCATTACTACGGAGTAGCCAAATGTTTCAGTTCAAGTAAGAACCTTGGTACTTCGATAACCAAATGATTTTGAGCAAATCATAAGTCAGTAACGGATTTGATTTGTCTTTACCGAAGCCGTTTGCTTCCGGACTAGCCAACTCTTAGATAATTTATCAATATTATCTTTGGTGAGTGATTACCAATTATGGTTTTTCCATCGCCTTTACCACAAGCCATAATCTTGCGGGCTAGCCAACTCTTCACTTTTTGGGATATGGTGAGTTGAGAACCATACAATTTTGGGCAAATTGCAAGCCATAAGCGGATTTGAGATATCTTTACCAAGAGCCGTTTGCTCTGGATTAGCCAATCCTTATGTGGGTTAGACATGGTGGGTGATTACCATTTGTTGTGTTTAGTACATAGTACTTCCACTAAATTTTTTTAAAATTTGGCCATTTTGGGGAACAAGGGACTAAAGGTACATTTATGATCAAATTAGCGAATTTCCCCACTTAGAAATGAATATTGTCTCAATATTCAAAACTAAGTGGGGTAAACACAACAATTATTTTATTTTTTTAATATATACAATTTTCTCAACGTTTTATAAATCTATGTACGAAATGTGGGGCACACCCCCACACTTAGGTGGTAGAAAGGGGGTAAGAAAAGTTAAAATGATTTGACGAGAAATTGGAGTGGGGTTCACTCACAGAATTATGAAGATAAAGGTAGGGAGAATCTTTTGGGTTTTTTTATAATATAAGCGAAGCGAAAAATGTTTTGTATTTTTTAACTTTATATATATATACAAAGAAATGGCTAAAAAGGAAACCTAAATGAGATTTTTAATACATGATCTTGATTTAAACCTAATCTATCACATTCCGGAATTATACTAAGCACGATAAATCCTTTTTAGTGTAAACATGGTGTTTAGCCAAAATTTAGACCTAGGAATATCAAGATTAGGAAAATTGGTCAAATGCAAATCAAAGCACGAGATAGATTTCAACCATAAAATCTTTTGTATTTTATATTGTTTATATGAAATGAAGTATATGTAATTTACATACAAAGGATAGGTATTTCAACAAAGTACATAATACAAGTCATAATACGCATGACTAGCCTCCCGTGGCGTAAAATTTGATTCCTCCAGACTACCTTCTTTTATTTCTCCGTCACACTTATCAACCGCTTTTGAGCGGTCAACCGTAACAGATGATAAAGGCGGCTGACCGGGAGAAAAATACAAGTTTACCAAGGATTTAAAATATCCTTGGATCGTTTATGTCTGGTGAGGCGTGATATTAGGTACAATGACTTGTGATTTGTTGAAAATAATAATAGTATAGGAAAAGCAGGAATCGATTGACTAACACTTGGAATGTGAATAGTAATAGCTCACATCACATTCGTCAATAAAAGCGTACAATCGAAGCCTAAAAATATTAAAAGATATACAAACGTCGTTTAACTTAGATTAAGCGTAAACATATAAAGCGATTATAATTACGGTGAGGATTTGCATGTCTTAGCGACTTAAATGCAAATTAAAGAAAATAAAAGTTAAAATCTATTAAATAAACGCTATCACTATTTTTACAGATCGATGAGCGTTTATTTTTATAAAACAAAATAACTTAAATAAACTATCTTAACTAAACGTAAACCTAAATAAACTTAAAACTTAACCTAAAATGAAAGCAGCGTTATGTCTGAAAAATCTGTTGGGCGCAAGCAAAAGCGTAAAATTTATGAAATAAAAGGCCTACAAGTGTAAAACTAATTTTATTACGTACTATTTGATAAAAGAAAATTTTAGAAAAAGATTTGTATTTTTTAGACTTTTATATTTTTTATTATGAATTAAATACCTTTTTACACTAATTAAATATTTAAAAATACTAAAACTTATTGGAAAAATCTCAACTTTTTACAGAAAATACTTTATACTAATACAGATTTATTAAAAATTAGAAAACTGAAAAAGCTACTCTGAATAAGCTCGAAATAAGCCAAAATCTCGTTTAAGCTAAAATGAGACAAAGAGTATTTATGTATTTGTTTTTGCAAAGCATGACAAGAAAGACCCAAGGGCGCTATTGGTACAGGTACACATGCTATCACTCTTAAAGGGGTGGAGGTCTCAGGTTCGAGCCTGCCTCCACCCTTTTTGCAAAAACATTTTTTTTTTCAATTTTTCTTTTTACAAAACTACTAATAAGCTATATATAAGAAACTTTAACAAAGGAAAACTTATTAATATTCACAAATAAGCTCATGTGAGCTTATTTTGAGCTCGAATCATGTTTTTAAGCAAATAAGCCATAAGCCCTCTAAATAGAGGCTATCACTTAGCCTTAAAGGTGGTTCTTTTGGCTTTTACATTTTCTTAACTATCTAATTACTAATATTAAACAAGTTTAATGAAAACAAATAACGCAAACTTAGAAATAAGCACATTGCAAGCTTATGAGTCCAACAGTTAAGCTTTTGGCTTGTTGTTGGAGCTCAACTGGAATAAGCTCTAAATAAGCTATACATAGGAAACAAAAGCAAAAGGGCAATTATGTACAAGTAATATAGACTAGAATATACAAGCTTATGCATGTGGATGCACTTATAAGCTCAAAATAAGCAAATAAGCACTTCTACGATGCACTCGGTTCAAACACCCTGCAACTAATTAGAGTGGCCATTTAAGCTTAGGAAATAAGCTGAAAAAGCCAAACTAAGAATTGGAGTATCAAGCTGAGGTGGTTGGCTTTCCAAAAAGCTCAAGCTCATACTGTGGGACCCACAGATGAGCTTTTGAGGAGCTCATGAAAATGGCACCATTTCACTGTTTTGACTCAATGAATGCTGAGTAAAATGGGACACACAAAAAGCTGCTTGCAGCCCTAGGGAACAAGCTACAAATGAGAATTTAAAAGCTAGGCCTTGTAGTTTGGTGGATTGGCTTCTCAAAAAGCCAATTCACATAAAGTGGGGCCCACTGGAGAGCTTTTTATGAGGGTGTGAAAAAGCTAGTGAACACTGGGTTACCCAGTGTTCAAATGAAAAATGGACAAGGTAAAAGCTCATAAGCAGGCCTATTGGTTGAGCCAGGAAGTGAGATATGAGCTTTTAAACCTTGATACTGGTAGATAAGCTTTCCAAAAAGCCAAAATTCATACAATAAGGTTCATTAATGAACCTTTTAAGGGCTTATGGAATAAGCCACTTGAAACTGAGTGATCAGTATATTGTGTGAGTTTGAGTTTTTTGTTAAGCTAAGTTTAGCTTATCAAATAAGCTATGAAGCTAAAGATAAGACCAAAACCAGTGAGATGGACACTTAAACTTCCTAGAAAGCTAAAAGTTACAAACTCATGTCCAATTTTAAGCTTTCCACAAGCTTATGAAATACGTCTAAGTACACTGATTGCTCAGTGTACTAAGTTAAGAGTTGAGTTTTGATTGAACAAATTAAGCATTTAGATAAGCACAAAATGGGCTTTTAAGCATATGCATAATCAGATAGCATGTAAAGCTTCTCAAAACAACAAATAACTCAAACTATCATGCAATTATAAACAATATATGAGCTATAGAAATTAGATGGTTCAAGCGTGCATGTGGCACTTTTACGAAAAACTAGCTCAAAGATAAGCATGATTAAGCAATTAAAAAGTGAATAAAGATTAAACAAAATACAATAAGAAATATGAGCAACAAAACTAAAATAATCTAAAAGCACAAGTCTTATAACTTAATATTAAGCTCGAATTAAATTGTCAATTTGATTCAAAAGCGCATAACAAGAAATTTGACTTTTGTACAAGAACTCAAGGTTGACTAAAATGAATTAAGAAATTAAACCACTGATTAAACATGATATATTAAGCTATATTGAAACTAAATTAAGCTAGATAAACAACATATGCATCAACGTGATGAAAATTTGCATCTAAAATCCTAACGATGCATTGCTAATGAAGATTAAACATGATTTTGACTTTGAAAGTCTTGCAGGCACAAACTAAGACGAGATAAGAGTCTTTTAGGATTAAACAAACCTCAAACAACAAAAGCCTAACACCGAATACACCTCTAACACAGTTTAACAGAAAACAAGCGTGGATGTTGAAATATGTTTGAAATAGAATGTTGTTGCAAAGACATGACCTTAAACCTAGAAGATTGTCAAGTCTTCCAATAGCATAGTGATCATGCAAGAACAAAAATAAACATCAAAAACAATCTCAACACCCGTGATCTAAGCAATCCCAACAGTCCTTAAAAGTTCAAGTGTCAAATGAATTTCAAGGTTTTCAATGAGAATGACCGAACACGATTCCAAACTTAATATAATGACATAACAAGCATAACTAGACAGAAAAACAACAATCATAACAACTTTAAACAAGGATTACTCACAATCCATAAATATCGTGAAAAATTAAATATTAAGCAACTACACAAACTAACATATAAGCATATAATATTATACTTTAAAACACTTAATAACAACTATTAAACAAGAAAACATAGAAATTAAAGTAAATTCGAACATGAATAGTAACTTGCGTAAAATTAAGAAAATGCTTACAAGATGGCATAAGTCGAGAACCAAGAAAACCAAGGACAAGGGTTCACCTATTGCTTACCAATAAGCTCCTAATACCCCAAGCATTCCATAATTACTCTTCTTCACCATCTTCTTCATCAACCCATTATTTTTTATTGTTTTTCCATTTCTCTTTTTAGTGATTTTCTATTTTAAAGACTACAAGCTGATTAAAGGTTTCTACAAGCTTTAAAGCTTTTGTCGAGAGCTTATATGACCTATAGAATCCATATAACCAACTACAAACAAGAATGTAATCGACTTGGAAATTTAAAGTGGTGCAATTGAAAAACTTGAAATGTAAAGATAACATGAGATTAAAGTGAAAATGAGCTTCATTACACTAATTTTAGGACTATTACAAGATTTAAAGTATTGAAAGACATTTAATCTAAGAAAGCAATAAAATTTAATTAAGCTACGTGACTAAGGCTATCCCAAAGTGCTCTTCTCTTTGTTTCTCCTCTTTCTTTATAGCTCTTAGAGATTCTCCACATGCTTCTGAATAAATCCCACTTACAATCCTGGCCATTGATGCAGTCAAAGCAATCCTATCCGTTTAAATTAGTTTTGGCGCCAAAGTCCTATAAAGCAATTGTGGGTAGTTTGAGACTAATTAAAGCACCTTGGTTGTATGTGGAGGTGGAGGGGGACAATTGAGATAGTTTTTAGGCAAGTTGGGGTGATATGGAAGAAAACAGAGGTTTGATGACTTTGGAGGAAAAAGTAGTGTGGGTTGCATTTAATGGAAAGGTGGAGAGGCAGAGGTGGAGGAGTAGGTTGGTGGTGGTATAGCAAGTGGAGGAGGTGGCACAAAAACCACCTGGTTTTGGAATTACAAGGGTGAGGAGGTGATGAGCAGTGGGTAGGCGGGTTTGGTTAGTCAAGCAGTTTGTAGTATTAATAATAGGGGTTGAAATTTGGTTGGATATTGGGCTAAGTGGGTGGGTTGGATTTGGATTTTTGGATTTGGGTTAAGTTAAATAAAGGGTATCCGTTTGGTTTAGTAACTTAATACCCAAGGACTAAAGCGTAAATCGCCAATCTTAAGGGACTGATTTATCATCTTCCAAACTTCTTTGAGGATCAAACCGCCATTAAACAATTACACAAGGACCAAAAGTTGTATTTTATTTATATTTAAAACTTTAAAGGACCTAAAATGTAAATTTGGATTTTTAGGGTTGAAATTGTAAATTCCCAAAAGTATATCAAATTGTTCCAAATTGTATTTCATGCATAGCACAAGGGTATATTTTGTAAAATTTCCAAGTTTGAACACCAGGACCATTTTTGCCAATTTTGTAACTCGAGGGTAAAATTGCCATTTTGTGAAAACTTTTATCCAGGGATGTTTTGTGAATCTTTTTGATTTCCCAAGGACTTAAGTTGACTTTTCTATCATTTAAAGCATTTAGGGACTAGTTTTGACAATTTGAGTAACTTCAGGGACTGAAAATGACAATTGTTGTGAAATTGATCATTTTTCACTTGTTTTTCAATCTTTTGTACCTGAATCACATTAAAACACATTTCATTGATATTTATAACATTTTGTGAGTCATTTGTGTGTTTTGGTTGTTTTGTGGGTTTATATAATACAAATATATGTGTATTTAGACACATATCAAATCCCCACACTAAACTATTGCTAGTCCTAGCAATCTTTTATTTAAAACTTAATGGATTTGAAAAACTCTTTACCAAAAGCCATTACTCGAGTAGCCAAATGTTTCGATTCAAGTAAGAACCTTGGTACATTGATAACCAAATGATTTTGAGCAAATCATAAGTCAGAACGGATTTGATTTGTCTTTACCGTAGCCGCACCATACGGACTAGCCAACTCTTAGATAATTTATCAATATTATCTTTGGTGAGTGATTACCAATTATGGTTTTTCCATCGCCTTTACCACAAGCCATAATCTTGCGGGCTAGCCAACTCTTCACTTTTAGGATATGGTGAGTTGAGAACCATACAATTTTGGGCAAATTGCAAGCCATAAACGGATTTGAGATATCTTTACCAAGAGCCGTTTGCTCTGGATTAGCCAATCCTTATGTGGGTTAGACATGGTGGGTGATTACCATTTGTTGTGTTTAGTACATAGTACTTCCACTAAATTTTTTTAAAATTTGGCCATTTTGGGGAACAAGGGACTAAAAGGGTACATTTATGATCAAATTCGCCAAATTTCCCCACTTAGAAATGAATATTGTCTCAATATTCAAAACTAAGTGGGGTAAACACAACAATTATTTTATTTTTAATATATACAATTTTCTCAACGTTTATAAATCTATGTACGAAATGTAGCACACATCCCACACTTAGGTGGTAGAAAGGGGTAAGAAAAGTTAAAATGATTTGACGAGAAATTGGAGTGGGGTTCACTCACATAATTATGAAGATAAAGGTAGGAGAATCTTTTGGGTTTTTTATAATATAAGCAGAAACGAAAAATGTTTTTGTATTTTTTAACTTTATATATATATACAAAGAAATGGCTAAAAGGAAACCTAAATGAGATTTTTAATACATGATCTTGATTTAAACCTAATCTATCACATTCCGTGAATTATACTAAGCACAGATAAATCCTTTTTAGTGTAAACATGGTGTTTAGCCAAAATTTAGACCTAGGAATATCAAGATTAGGAAAATTGTGATCAAATGCAAATCAAAGCACAGATAGATTTCAACCATAAAATCTTTTGTATTTTATATTGTTTATATGAAATGAAGTATATGTAATTTACATACAAAGGATAGGTATTTCAACAAAGTACATAATACAAGTCATAATACGCAGACTAGCCTCCCAAGCGGCGCCGTAAAATTGATTCCTCCCGAACTACCTTCTTTATTTCTCCGTCACACTTATCAACCGCTTGTGAGCGGTCAACCGTAACAGAGATGATAAAAGGCGCGCCGGGAGAAAAATACAAGTTTACCAAGGATTAAAAATATCCTTGGATCGTTTATGTCCTGGTGAGGCGTGATATTCCGGTACAATGACTTGTGATTTGTTGAAAATAATAATAGTATAGGAAAAACAGGAATCTGATTGACTAACACTTGGAATGTGAATAGTAATAGCTCTGTCACAGCTACGTCAATAAAAACGTACAATCAGAAGCCTAAAAATATTAAAAGATATACAAACGTACGTTTAACTTAGATTAAACGTAAACATATAAAACGATTATAATTACAGTAGGGATTTGCATGTCTTAGCGACTTAAATGCAAATTAAAGAAAATAAAAGTTAAAATCTATTAAATAAACGCTATCACTATTTTTACAGATCGATGAACGTTTATTTTTTATAAAACAAAATAACTTAAATAAACTATCTTAACTAAAACGTAAACCTAAATAAACTTAAAACTTAACCTAAAATGAAAACGAGCGTTATGTACGAAAAATACGCTGGAGCGCAAGCAAAAACGTAAAATTTATGAAATAAAAGGCCTACAAGTGTAAAACTAATTTTATTACGTACTATTTGATAAAAGAAAATTTTAGAAAAAAGATTTGTATTTTTTAGACTTCTATATTTTTTATTATGAATTAAATACCTTTTTACACTAATTAAATGTTTAAAAATACTAAAACTTATTGGAAAAATCTCAACTTTTTACAGAAAATACTTTATACTAATACAGATTTATTAAAAATTAGAAACCGAAAAGCTACTCTGAATAAGCTCGAAATAAGCCAAAATCTCGTTTAAGCTAAAATGAGACAAAGAGTATTTATGTATTTGTTTTTGCAAAGCATGACAAGAAAGACCCAAGGGCGTTATTGGTACAGGTACACATGCTATCACTCTTAAAGGGGTGGAGGTCTCAGGTTCGAGCCTGCCTCCACCCTTTTTGCAAAAACATTTTTTTTTTCAATTTTTCTTTTTACAAAACTACTAATAAGCTATATATAAGAAACTTTAACAAAGGAAAACTTATTAATATTCACAAATAAGCTCTGTGTGAGCTTATTTTGGGCTCAGATCATGTTTTTAAGCAAATAAGCCATAAGCCCTCTAAATAGAGGCTATCACTTAGCCTTAAAGGTGGTTCTTTTTGGCTTTTCTGTTTTCTTAACTATCTAATTACTAATATTAAACAAGTTTAATGAAAACAAATAACTGCAAACTTAGAAATAAGCACATTGCAAGCTTATGAGTCCAACAGTTAAGCTTTTGGCTTGACTGTTGGAGCTCAAGCTTGGAATAAGCTCTAAATAAGCTATACATAGGAAACAAAAGCAAAAGGGCAATTATGTACAAGTAATATAGACTAGAATATACAAGCTTATGCACAGGGATGCACTTATAAGCTCAAAATAAGCAAATAAGCACTTCTCGATGCACTCGGCCCAAACACCCCTCAACTAATTAGAGTGGCCATTTAAGCTTAGGAAATAAGTGAAAAAGCCAAACTAAAATTGGAGTATCAAGTCGAGGTGGTTGGCTTTCCAAAAGCTCAAGCTCATCTGTGGGACCCACGGATGAGCTTTGAGGAACTCATGAAAATGGCACCATTTCAACTGCTTTTGACTCAATGAATCTTTGAGTAAAATGGGACACAAAAAGTCGCTTGCATGTTCTAGGAACAAGCTACAAATGAGAATTTAAAAGCTAGGCCTTGTAGTTTGGTGGATTGGCTTCTCAAAAGCCAATTCACATAAAGTGGGGCCCACGGAGAGCTTTTTATGAGGGTGTGAAAAGCTAGTGAACTTTGGGTTACCCAGTGTTCAAATGAAAAATGGACAAGGTAAAAGCTCATAAGGTGCCTATTGGTTGAGCCAGAAGTGAGATATGAGCTTTTAAACCTTGATATTGGTAGATAAGCTTTCCAAAAGCCAAAATTCATACAATAAGGTTCATTAATGAACCTTTTAAGGGCTTATGGAATAAGCCACTTGAAACTGAGTGATCAGTATATTGTGTGAGTTTGAGTTTTTTGTTAAGCTAAGTTTAGCTTATCAAATAAGCTATGAAGCTAAAGATAAGACCAAAACCAGTGAGATGGACACTTAAACTTCCTAGAAAGCTAAAAGTTACAAACTCATGTCCAATTTTAAGCTTTCCACAAGCTTATGAAATACGTCTAAGTACACTGATTGCTCAGTGTACTAAGTTAAGAGTTGAGTTTTGATTGAACAAATTAAGCATTTAGATAAGCACAAAATGGGCTTTTAAGCATATGCATAATCAGTTAGCATGTAAAGCTTCTCAAAACAACAAATAACTCAAACTATCATGCAATTATAAACAATATATGAGATATAGAAATTAGATGGTTCAACTGTGCACAGGGCACTTTTCTGAAAAACTAGCTCAAAGATAAGCATGATTAAGCAATTAAAAAGCTGAATAAAGATTAAACAAAAATACAATAAGAAATATGAGCAACAAAACTAAAATAATCTAAAAGCACAAGTCTTATAACTTAATATTAAGCTCTGAATTAAACTGTCAATTTGATTCAAAAACTGCATAACAAGAAATTTGACTTTTGTACAAGAACTCAAAGGTTGACTAAAATGAATTAAGAAATTAAACTACTGATTAAACATGATATATTAAGCTATATTGAAACTAAATTAAGCTAGATAAACAACATATGCATCACTGTGATGAAAATTTGCATCTAAAATCCTAACAGTGCATTGCCTAATGAAGATTAAACATGATTTTGACTTTGAAAGTCTTGCAGGCACAAACTAAGACAGATAAGAGTCTTTTAGGATTAAACAAACCTCAAACAACAAAAAGCCTAACACCGAATACACCTCTAACACAGATTTAACAAAACAAGCGGTGGATGTTGAAATATGTTTGAAATAGAATGTTGTTGCAAAAGACATGACCCTTAAACCTAGAAGATTGTCAAGTCTTCCAATAGCATAGTGATCATGCAAGAACAAAAATAAACATCAAAAACAATCTCAACACCCCAGATCTAAGCAATCCCAAACAGTCCTTAAAAGTTCAAGTGTCAAATGAATTTCAAGGTTTTCAATGAGAATGACCCAGAACCTGATTCCAAACTTAATATAATGACATAACAAGCATAACTAGACAGAAAAACAACAATCATAACAACTTTAAACAAGGATTACTCACAATCCATAAATATAGTGAAAAATTAAATATTAAGCAACTACACAAACTAACATATAAGCATATAATATTATACTTTAAAAACACTTAATAACAACTATTAAACAAGAAAACATAGAAATTAAAGTAAATTCAGAACATGAATAGTAACTTGCAGAAAATTAAGAAAATGCTTACAAGATGGCATAAGCTGAGAACCAAGAAAACCAAGGACAAGGGTTCACCTATTGCTTACCAATAAGCTCCTAATACCCCAAGCATTCCATAATTACTCTTCTTCACCATCTTCTTCATCAACCCATTATTTTTTTATTGTTTTTCCATTTTCTCTTTTTTTAGTGATTTTCTATTTTAAAGACTACAACTGATTAAAGGTTTCTACAAGCTTTAAAGCTTTTGTCGAGCTTATATGACCTATAGAATCCATATAACCAACTACAAACAAGAATGTAATCGACTTGGAAATTTAAAGTGGTGCAATTGAAAACTTGAAATGTAAAGATAACATGAGATTAAAGTGAAAATGAGCTTCATTACACTAATTTTAGGACTATTACAAGATTTAAAGTATTGAAAGACATTTAATCTAAGAAAGCAATAAAATTTAATTAAGCTACGTGACTAAGGCTATCCCAAAGTGCTCTTCTCTCTGTTTCTCCTCTTTCTTTATAGCTCTTAGAGATTCTCCACATGCTTCTGAATAAATCCCACTTACAATCCTGGCCATTGATGCAGTCAAAGCAATCCTATCCGTTTAAATTAGTTTTGGCGCCCAAGTCCTATAAAGCAATTGTGGGCAGTTTGAGACTAATTAAAGCACCTTGGTTGTATGTGGAGGTGGAGGGGGACAATTGAGATAGTTTTTAGGCAAGTTGGGGTGATATGGAAGAAAACAGAGGTTTGATGCAGCTTTGGAGGGAAAAAGTAGTGTGGGTTGCATTTAATGGAAAGGTGGAGAGACAGAGGTGGTGGAGGGAGTAGGTTGGTGAGCTGGTATAGCAAGTGGAGGGGGGAGGTGGCACAAAAACCACCCTGGTTTTGGAATTACAAGGGTGAGGGAGGTGATGAACAGTGGTGAGCGGGTTTTGGTTAGTCAAACCAGTTTGACTGGTATTAATAATAGGGGGGTTGGGCTGGTTGGATATTGGGCTAAGGCTGGGTTGGATTTGGATTTGTTTGGATTTGGGTTAAGTTAAATAAAGGGTATCCGTTTGGTTTAGTAGCTTAATACCCCAAGGACTAAAACTGTAAATCTGCCAATCTTAAGGGACCTGATTTATCATCTTTCCAAACTTCTTTGAGGGATCAAACCTGCCATTAAACAATTACACAAGGACCAAAAGTTGTATTTTATTTATATTTAAAACTTTAAAGGACCTAAAATGTAAATTTGGATTTTTAGGGGTTGAAATTGTAAATTCCCAAAAGTATATCAAATTGTTCCAAATTGTATTTCATGCATAGCACAAGGGTATATTTTGTAAAATTTCCAAGTTTGAATACCCAGGGACCATTTTTGCCAATTTTGTAACTTGAGGGGTAAAAATTGCCATTTTGTGAAAACTTTTATCCAGGGATGTTTTGTGAATATTTTGATTTCCCAAGGACTTAAGTTGACTTTTCTATCATTTAAAGCATTTAGGGACTAGTTTTGACAATTTGAGTAACTTGAGGATGAAAATGACAATTGTTGTGAAATTGATCATTTTCACTTGTTTTCAATCTTTTGTACCGAATCACATTAAAACACATTTCATTGATATTTATAACATTTTGTGAGTCATTTGTGTGTTTTTGGTTGTTTTTGTGGGTTTATATAATACAAATATATGTGTATTTAGACACATATCAATACCTAGCCAATGTGGGTTGGGGGGGGGGATGGTGCTAGTTGTTGCTCGACCTTCCCTAGCAGGTCTAATGCGTGTTAATTGATTGGCCCCATAAACCATTAGCTGATAGAAAATATTGAATCGACCCTACAAAGTCCAATGACGGTTTAAAAGCCAACAAGGGGTTCATTTTTTAAATGAAAATGGCTACGACACAACAGGAACTAAAATCCTGGCTTTGCCTACGCTTGTATTGTGTATTTAGAATTTTTTTGGTGCAAATGTGAAAATATATAACTCAAGAAACAAGATACATGATAAGCATCCAACTCATTGCTAGTGACATACCACAACAACTAAAATTTGGAGCTAAACCAAACATACAACATGCTATTCAAAGACATATGCAAACAAACGACAGTGACCAATTCACCAATTCACTTCAACATTCATTTTTGAAAATTCCCTATAAAAGGGCACTCCTTTTTCCATTTAGCTTCCCATCCTTCCTTGTAGTTCATAAACATTCTGAGTGGCCATATCTTAGTTTCCTCAATAGTAGGTATCATTTTACTGTTAACAAGATTCAACAAGAACTTCCTCCTTCTTCCAAACAAGAAATATATCAGGCTTTTTCTCATACTCTTCTATCAATGCAGCATATTGGTTTTGTGAAGTATGAATGGGAAGGAATTCAACAGTAATATTTTCAACAACATCTTTGTCATTTTTAGCTTGTACTTCAACCACCTCAGAGTCTGCAACTTCCTCAAAAATAGCATATTTATTGGCATTTTTCCTTAAGTCTTCTCTGATACTTTGGACACTTTCCAAGGTCTCTTTGGCACACTCCTATTATCAATCGGTTTTCTTTCCTGCATTGCCACCCTTTTCAATACCACTTGTACTGTTTGAATCATTTGTAACTTGCTCTTTCCCTTTATTATTTTGTAATTGTGTCTGCTGAACTTTTTCACTATTCTTCTTATTGACATTTTTATTTTCAATAACAGTACTGGGCCTGGATCCAGCCTAACTTGAGGATTCCTTCTCCTTTTATCATTTACACCACCTTTCCTATTATCAAACTTTACCTGGACTCCATTCCTTCTACCATCATTATATCCCACATTAGCATTACTATTCCCTTTCTCCAAACCCTCCCCATATCCATTCTTCCTATTCTTATCCCCTGCATTCTCCCCTGTTTTTTTACATTCATCCTTATTAAGAACATGACAGTTTGCATCAATGTGTCCAAACACCTTACAAGCAGAGCACCTAGGAGGCTTCTACCCATACTCAACTTTAACAAACTTTGAACCTATGGTTTCAACTTGTTTGTTCTTATAACATATTTCAACAGTATCTTTGATCTCTTTCTCAGCACTAATCTCAATAAGAACTCTAACATATCCTATATTGCCACTCCCCTCATGACATACTTTTGTAGTGGTTTTATCCATTATCAATGGCTTCCCAATACTACTTGCAATAACACTTACACCTTTGACATTCTAAGCTTCTAAAGGAATGTTCATCAACTTTACCCATACAGGAAATACACAAGGCTCACTTCTATCCATGCATACACTAGGATCCCATTTTTGAACTAGTAAAGGCTTGTTGTTAACCATCCAAATGTCATTCTCTAAAACCTTATTCATTCCTTCATCATTGTTGAACTTAAACAAGTATATTCGATTATGTACAATAATATCTTTTAATCCCCATTTACCCTACATTCTCCTTATATTGTATTTAATCTCTTGGTATGACATCCTAGACCACAAAATGCCCATGATAGTTCTATCCCATTTCTTACTTCCTTCAAGAATAAGTTCCTCATCAAATATACCACATCTCTTCCATTCTCAACTTCAAGAGGTATCAATGACAACTTATTATTCACATTAACTAAATCTTTCATTAATGTCGAAGCAAAAGTGTTATCATCCTTCTTATTTAACACATCATCAGTATTATTCTCATTTAAGCTATTTACACTAGTACTCTTATCAGCACTATTATCAACAATATCATTCTCATGTAAACACTTAACAACGGCAGTTTTATCAACATTAGCATTCATAGTATTATTCCCAGAAGTATGTGTAGCAAAGTTTTGATATACCTCGTTCAAAGAAGGAAAATCATTAACCACAGCTACAACAAAACCCTTAGAAGCATCACTTGTTACACCCATATCTCGAAATACAAATAGGTTCTACCTTAGATAAATTTGGCTTAAGGACTTGACGGGATTGACTAGTCAACCCGATAGTCAAATTAATAATTTATAAATGTTGTATTATAGTTATAAAAAAATAGGGGGACCTAAGTTGTCATATTGTAAAAAAGTTATAGAAGTATAATATGGCCAATTTATAAGGAATGGAGCTTGAGGGACCAAAAGGGTCAAATGGTGAAATAACTTTAAAATGAAGAAAGCTACATGTATATAAGCTAACTTCTCAAAAGTTCTAGGATATTAGTGAATGTCGGTTTAGAGCAAAAGAGAAGGAAAATGATGGTAAGGTTGGTGTTCAATTGGGATGGGATTAGTGTTTCCAATCAACTAATAAACTAGTTTTTATCACTCTTGTGCAAGTAAGTATCTCTAAGTGTATTTAATTGTGAATTGAAGAGTTAGGGTTCATGTATCCAAGTTGGGGGTTTTGAGTAATTGTGGTTTTAAACACTAATTAAGATATTATAGTTTAATTGGGTGAAACCCTTTTTATTAAATTGAAGTAATTGGGTAAGTTGGATATGGTCATGTTATAGTATTAATATGTTAGATAATTATAATCCGTTCACCGTGGATGGTGACAGTATGTGTAAAATGATTTTGTACTTAATTGTTATAGAAATCATAATGAGACTTGAATAAGATGGGGTATGACTCGTGTTGTGTTAATGACCAAGTTATGGTCTTATTATGTGAATGGCTATCAGATAGCCAATATGGTGGTATTAGAGATAGGGTAATTTTAAGTCATAGAATGTAGTAGGTAAACCTAAATGTTAATGGATAATAAATGTGTTATAATGTAATATTAATTGTGTGTTGTAACACACGTGTAAATGTATAGTGGAAATTTGACGATATTAGTTAAGTGTCTAAGAATGTAAAGTTATAGAATGATATTGAAAGATGAGAATGAGATAGTTCACTTACTAATAACTAAAATGAGACATGTGGAAAATGTGAGGAAGAATGCTTATAGTTGATGACCTATGTAGGGTCTAATTGTGAAAAAATAGTAAAGCCAAATGCTAATTAGATCAAAAAGCGATAAGCTAAAATATTGATAACATCAAATTATCCTGAATATTTAGTGTCAATTTTCCCCGATAATGCTTGAAATTTATATCATTTATATGGATTTACGCTTGTTTTCCATTATATTCAACTTTTAGCTAAATTACGAGCATTGGAGCTAAAGAGACGCGGAATTGGAGAGTTTATTGAAGATTTATCATAGTATGCTCACTTTGAAGAAGTTACGGCATAACTCTCTCTCACATTACGCAGTAACTAAAGCATGGCTTAAAACCAACTTATCGAAGATTACGGTAAGTCTCCCAAAGATTATGACGTAACCATATTAGGTCAAATGAGGTTCCACGTCATTGATAATTACGCCGTAACTCATGCATAAACTACGGCGTAACCAAGATTTATTGAAGATACGGTGTAACCCTTCCCGAGGTTACACCGTAACCAACATTTCTAGTGCAATTTACGAAGAATTTGATGATTACGCGTAACTCTTTTAATAGTTACGCCGAAAAAGATCGGCCTATAAATACCTCACGATTTCTAGCATTTCAAAGCATCCCATTTCACACACAACAATCGAGAACGTGAGAAGAAGCCAAGGGTAGATCTAGAGGAGCATACTGAGCTATCTCCAAGGAGAAATCACTCCCTACGATAAGCATTAGCTTTTTATCTTTTCTTTACTTTCGATTCATGTATTTTGTAACATTAAACATTGAATTGATTTGTATGGTTAATATGAGCAGCTAAGCACCTCTTGGTGTTGGCCTAATTATGATTCCTTAATTGTTTTGTCTGCGTTTACATTGCTTCCGTATAATTATTTCTAAGTGTATGCATGCATAGTTTATTGGTAGCTACCCTTGTTTCGGTAGTTTTGAATAGCGGTAGAAGCTAGTTTCTTAGGAGATATGACCAACTGACCCTAAGTGAGTAGACTGAGACGGGAAGGGTAAGATATGACCAACCCGACGACCCTTTCTACTTGTGCGATTTGACCAACCGATCACCTACCGTTTGGATGAACTTAAGAATTAGGGGTGAGTGTCTAAGATGCTAGCACCGGCACTCATTATTATAAGTCTAGCATGTAGCGGAACTTAATGACTTGGTTTAGTGTACCAGAACAACTCGGACTTATGAGGGACACCGACTTCTCCATGGTGGCTCTTTGTTGATAGCTTAGGCTTAATCGACCAAATGTTGTCCTCTCGACTTTGACCTCACCAAGTAATTGGAAGTAATTAGGCGTAGACATTACTAACTAGGATGAATAACTAGGTTAGCACCACTCTCCTCTATTGATCACATCTTTGCCTTTATTTGTTTTAGTAGTTAAATAGTTAATTCGATATCAAAACCATCTTAAAATCTATGACACCTTAACTTAGTATTAATCCACACACATAGCTCTTGGGACAACCTCGGTTTTACCAAATACTACACTACACACTATCGGGTACACCGCTTCGCTTAGGTGCATTAGGGTAGACCATAGGTATAACGAGACATTATAAATATGAAAACACAGTCAAGAAACTCGCATCAAGTTTTTGGCCGCTTATTAGGATTTTTATGTAAGATATAAGATTTCACAAACACATCAAACCATGATCACATGAGGCGCTAACAAGTTTTAGAGATGAAAGTTCTAGTAAGAGAAATGGAAGAGAGTTGGGAACTATGTGAAACAAAGAAAAATGGTATTGAGCTCAACCCTCTACCTTGGGAGTAGAGGGTATTTATAGTCTCTTACAATAAACGCCACCTACGGCCGTGGATCGTGCATACAATGGGTAAAGACCCGTCCATCCTCCACGGTTTTACTTAACTAACAACTTACTAACATTAAATAACTACGACTACGAGATTTCTAATGATTACATATACTTGAGGTGACCGACACTTTAATGACTGAATTTTCTAATTCCTAACAATCTCCCCCTAAGGAAGGTCACCTCAATTTACACAGAATACAAACAGATATTACATTAAGATTGTTCTAGAATTCTTGTTTAAGTTCTTTGCTCAGTAGCTCGTAGTCTTTGATTCTTTATGTTATCCATGTTTGAATAATTCAAGTGGAGGTCTTTAACTGATCCACGTGATGATGAGTTTTGAGCCAGCTTTGAGATCATCAGCATACATAAATCTATGACTCTTCCATTGTGGTGTTGACATTATGTGACGTTGTGACGATGGACCGACATGCTCACATTCGGATCATGATTTTCTCTTATCGAGTAGCGAGCTTTAGATGATTCATGATATTTGCAAAGACAGAAGCGAAGCATGGAGTGAGAATATCGAGTCATTGATGCACTAATCATGATTTCTTTTGAAATGAATGTGTTGTGTGAGCATGCGGCTATGGATTGACCTCTCCATTACGATCACCAAACGCTGGGTGTACCGCATACAATGATTAGCAATAAAGCGCACAAAAGTATCTTTGATCACTTTTGTTGAATTGAGTACACGCCCACGGTTCCCGTTGATCAAGTACAATCACCGCCTCGTGATCGGTATAATTCAAGAACCTCCTTGACGTGGTTTCGCAATTGCTCTAGTTGTTCTCAAACCGGAACATCTCAAAGAAGACAACACGGAGTGAGTGAACCAAATAATTTGAGATTCACGATTGATGAAAGATATTTGAAAAACAATCGTGTCTTGCTCAAAATAAAGTGTTTTTGCAATACAACGAAGGTTTTAACGTAAATCAATTGTCAATCATAAACACTTTTTCTTTTTGAGATATTAATACACATCGATGTGCTAGAGAAAGATTTTTAAGCACAACGACCGGCTTTTTCAAAGATATCCACAATCCATAACTCGAACCGTGATTGATTCAAGAATTTGAATCGCCCATTGTTTCATTCGGTTGTCACATGGTTGATCTATTGGATAGATCTCACATGCCACCTACCAAGAGCTTGTTTGATATTGGCTCTAGAAGGCTTTCCATCTTCATTGTGAATATGTTAGTATATCACTAAGATGTTCGCAATACCACAAAGATAATGCGTAGGACTCTAAAGTATATTCTCTCTTTCCACATTGTGTGAACAGAGAGTCTTCATTGATTGTGTCCTTAATGAGATTTATTGATGATCTCGTGGCTCTAGACTCAATTGTGCACATTTGGTTCCTATACCGGAGACTAGGGAGAGGGTCTCCTTCTTCAATATCAACCATCTCTAAGAAAAGGTCGATAGAAAATGTAGGTTCCCTTATGAGAATGAAACAAGTCCTTTTAAGAGGAACTTGAGTAGTTTGGGAAGTTGTAGTGCAGTGCGTCACTGGGTCCATGACGTCTTGTCTTCAATACTAGGGTTACCTTAGTAACCACCAAGAGTATATGTATTGAACCCGGTTTACCCTAAGGTTGAATTATTGAGGCTATTTCTTTTCACCCTTTTTACATTCAATTCTTTTTCATTCTTCAACCCCTTCAGTGATTACCGAGACTTCATTACTAGAACCTTGTTGGGTTTATTCTAGTTCTAGCTCTATCTCAGTCCGCACTCTTCCCATATCTCACTTTTCTCCCTTTTTTTTCTTCATCATACCTAAGGACTCTACACTATCTAGTGGATTGTCCCTGGGTAGATCCCTCCGGCTCTGGCGAGATCATGGAAACGAATACCTAACCTAACCGTCCTTATAACACCATGCATAAAACAAATTGGTCGGTCTTTTGGTATTGTTCATCGACCATTGAAACCAATTGAAAACCATTTGAAAATCAATCCAAGTACTTGTGATATATTATCAAAGCATTTTGTACCGAATTGTTTATGATATTTTTAAAGCTCCCCCTCAACATGTGCATCATATGTCCGAAATCATTTTGGCACATGGAGGCAAGAGGAAGAATTCACTCTTTTGATAAATATTTTCTAAAAATATCGACATCACTTTCCCAATCAAAATCGTTGATTCATATACGATTAAAGATGTTTTCGGAAAGAATGTGGTTTTCAATAAAGATTGCTCCCTCAATATGTACATCGAGATTTGAATGAGTTTTGCACATATTAGGGAAAACCTGCACTTTGAAACAAATTAATCATGTTTCAATCCTTTTTGGTTTAAAAAAAAATGCTCCCCCTTAACATGTGCATGGAAAATTTGAAATCGTTTGGCACATGAATGGTGGAGAGTTTTCTAAACACTTATAAAACCAATTATCGAGTTATCAGTTTAAATCCAATTTAAATCACAAATTCTCCCCCGATCACAATCTTCAACTCATTGAGATTTGTGATGTTTATAGATTTAAGTTATTTTTGAAAGCTTTTGAGAAGAATTGTGACTTGCTTATAAAAACATTTAACCGATAAGGATCAAATCTGAGACTTTAAACTCCACGGATTAAACATGCTTTGATTATATAATGTGACATAACAATAGCCAAGGTCTTAAACCACTTGTATAAAACATTGTTTTTGATTATCCAAAAGTAGACCTTGCTCGCTTACGTGCCAATTGTTTGAGAAATACGCTTTTAATTCGATTGAAATCATTCTCCCCTCAATCAATGACACAGTTGTTGATTGAGAGATAGAGATTTTGACAGATGATAAGCATGTATGATTTTTCAAAATAATGGAGTACACAGGTATTTTCAAAGCAATTATGTTTTCATTAGATGACAAATATTTTTCGTAAGAATCATTAGATTGAAAAATATTTGAAAGAAAACATTTGTCCTTTTGGTGACAAACATTTTTTTAAGAATCGAGCATAAGATTTGAAAAATAAGATTAAGTATGGCTCGTTCTTTACTTTTTAAAACGGGTTATTACGAAATAACAATAAGCCACCATTTTCTCCGCCATTTTTAAAGCAATTTATGTACATTTGAAGAACATCTAAAACCCGTGACATTCTTTGAATGTCAACACAAAGTCCGTAGATGATACCGAATAGAGAAAACATGACAAAATGACAATATTTATTTATTTTATTTATTATTTTTTATGGATTTTTTTTTTTTTTTTTTTTTTTTTTTTTTAAGTTTTATATTTTTCTATTTGCTTTTGTAGGTTTTGTAATTTTGTATTTTGCTTTTCGAATAAATATTTACAAGAGATGGATGAAAAAGACCTTTACTCCTCGCCTTCCTTTTGAAGACGTTTGAGTGTTCAGGTTGTAGACTCTTTAGACCAAGTCGTGGAAGGATAAACTCAAAACGTTCTCTAGGAAGAGCTTTGGTGAAGATGTCGCTGGTGGTATTCGATCCTCACAAAATAGAGTTCCACCACACCGTTCTCCACTTGCTCCCCGATGAAATGATATCAAATGTCGATGTGCTTTGCTCTTGAATGTTGAACGTTGTTGCATGAGAGAGCAATAGCACTTTTATTATCACATTACGTAGGATTTTGTTGAATTCAAAGCCATAGTCGATAATGGGATCTCATCCATAGGATTTGAGCACAACAAGATGACATGGCTATGTATTCAACCTGTAGAGGATATAAAAGTACTCATTTGTTTCTTTGAAGACCACTCACAAGCTTATCACCCAAAACCGAGCACCTCCCGACGTATTGACGCTGTATCTTGACATCCCGCATGATCAAGATCTCGTGATAGGTCGTTAGTGACATACCGGTGTCCTTCTGTTACCATAGTACCATATTGATGGTTCCTTGGAGATACCAAAAGACCCGCTTAACCGCTTCAAGGTGCTTTTGGTAGGCTTAGCTCGGTATCTAGCACACATGCAAATAGCGAACATAATGTCCGGTCTCATCGGCGGGAGGTACATCGTGATCCAATCATACTACGATATTTCGTTTGGTCTACCATGATCCCCGAGTGGTCCTCATCCGCTTTAGTCTCGCTCTATCATGGGAGTGTCAGCAGGTCACAAGAATCAAATCCAAATTTCTTTAAAATCTCATTTGCATATTTAGATTGATTTATAAAAATGCCTCCGGACTTTGTGAAATTTGTAATCCCAAGAAAATGACATTTGTCCCGTCATTGACATTTGAAATTTGAAACCCATTTCATTTGAAAACGGTCACATTCATTGGGGTCGGCCGAGGCAAAATAATATCATCAACATAGATTTGAACGTGAATTAAATGTTTGCACTGACTTTCGGTGAACAATGTAGGATCAATCGCTCCTTTGTTGAATCCAAGAGATAGAAGAAACTTTGATAGCGTATCATACCATGCCCTTGGAGCTTGCTTCACGTATACGACTTCTTTAAGATCTCCGTTAAGAAAAGCCGTCTTTACATCAATCTTATAGACTACCATGTTCTTACTTGCAGCATTAGCCAAGAAGATTCTGATTACCTCGATACGAGCAACTGGAGCAAATGATTCTTCAAAGTCAATACCTTCCTCTTGACGGTATCCTTTTGCAACCAATCTAGCCTTGTTCTTTAATATATCGCCATGCTCATCAAGTTTTAATTTGAAGATCCACTTTAGAGCAATGATCATAGTACGATCAGAGCAGTGTACTAATTCCATACATCTAGTCGATCAAACTCATAAATTTCATCTTGATGGTATTGAACCAATTGCCTTCATTCATGGCGCTTTGACATCTTTTGGTTCGACCTTGGATAGTACGGAGTTGAAGAAGCACCATAAGGCATCGGTTGCAAGTTGTTTTCGAGTGGATCTTGGATGAGAGAGATTTCCAATGATGTTGTCCAATGGGTGATCATGTGTCCATTTTCTAAGGTGTTCGTGTGGTTGTTGTTGAGGAACCGAAGTAGCAGTGTCGATTTCTCCCTGATGAAGATGGTTACGATGATGATTCGAGAGCAAATATGTTTTCAAAGGGGCATCTTTAGGAGTAGCAAAGGGATTCTCTCCATCAAGGGTGCCGTAAACAATTCCATGATGTACACTCGAGGATTGATGATTTGTTGATGAGTCGAGTGATCGCAGAGGGTGCTTCTTGACTTAACGACATAGAAACCAAGGGTTGACTTCATTGACAGGATATAAGCAGCCTTTGTTGATGGAATTGACGGATCATTAGCAATTGGCTCATAGTGTTCATCAAACATTGGATCAAACAGTTTCTTCAAGTCATCTTCTAAAGGAGGTACATAAGGAGTTCTTTGGCGAAGCGTATACAAGAGTAGAACCGATGGGACTACTTGATGATGCGGGTCCGAACCGGGTTGTCCAGAGCCATTTGACCGGTCAAACTCATCGAACGAATGTGAATTGTTTCCATGATATTTCGGGTTCTTTTGTTGTAGATTCGGTATCCTTTTCTCGCTTGGTGCATATCCTACAAAAACTACAATGTCCACTTTAGCTTTAAGTTTGCCTAAGTCTTGACCCTCATTAGTTGGATAACACAATGCACCAAACACACGAAGGAATGAAAGATTAGGTTTTTGATTGTGGACAAGTTCATATGGAGTTTTTCCATGAGAAGTGTGAATTAGGGATCGATTTTGAGTGTAGCATGCGGTGGCAATAGCTTTAGTCCGAGAAACATTGAACTGTAATACAAATAAGCCGTAAAACGTTTATTTATATTTTACGATCTTCTAATGTTTTGTCGATAACAAAAGTAAAATCATATTAACGAAACAAATAAAATACGTAAATGGTTTGAACTAATAGTTTTCTAACATATTCACATTTCCACATAAAACACTAAAACAAGTATAAGTGATTTTATGATCTAGATATATATGTACAACAACTAGTGTTTACATATTGGCTTAACAAGTATAAGTGATTTTATAATCTAGATATATATGTACAACAACTAGTGTTTACATATTGAGTTAACACATACTTAAGCTAAGTATACTAAAATGGGTAAAAACAAGTATATACTAAAATGGTAAAAAACAAGTATATACTAAATAGATAAAAACTAGCAAATGGTTTTGACCCATAACCCATGGTTTTATATATACCACTTATACAAGTTCAATGTATCCTTAAGGTACATTGTATCTAGAAAGAAAACCATGGATCAACCCATAACCCATGACCCATAACCAAAAATACCCATGGGTAAAGAGGAGGCCCACGGATCCCTAGCTTTGTGCTAGCCGGATCCCAAGTGGAAGGATCCGTGGGAACAAATGAGGAAATTTTCCTATAAATAGTGAGCCATTTATTCATTATTACTCACCCCTTTCAATCCTCTTTCTAACACACTTTCTCCCCGAGTTAGATCTCACTAACCTTAGATCCAAGAGATCTATGTTTGTAGTTTTGTTTTGTGTGATCTTTTAGGTTCCTCTTAAAGGCAAGATCACCACCTTTGAAGTCGAGCAAGCTCAAGTCCATGAGTTGCTATGCTTCCTCATCATCAAGGCTCATCAAGTCCTCTTGTTGAGGATTCCTTTCTTTCTTCAAAGAAGTGTAGTGTTGAAGACATTAGTGAAAGATGTCTCAAGTGTCAAGGCGAAGATATTAGTGAAGGGTATCTATCGCCTATAGGATAAGCACTTGTGGTAGGTGCTTAGAAGTCAAGACAAGAAGCATTAGTGAAAGGTGCTTGAAAGTGAAGACACAAGACATTAGTGAAAGGTGTCTTGTAGATCTAGTCAAAGGCATTAGTGAAAGGTGCCTTAGATGTATATTCGATATGGTGTGTTTCGATGTACTAGATAGACTAGCATTAGATCCAAGGATATTGATGTCCTTGATGATGTTGTAAAGGAGTAGATCTCCTTTGGGATTAGTCGTTGGTGTAGTGTGGTAGTAGTTCCTCCATTGCAATGGAACTAGGTGCTTAGCCTAGTACCTAATAAAGGGTAGGCGACGTTATGAAGGTGTAGTTCACCTAAGGTGTGAAAGAACTCGGTGGTTAGCCTAGCACCAGTATAAAGGGTAGGCGACGTTGTGTTAGGTGTGGTTCGCCTTGGTGTGAAAGAACTTCGGTATTTAGCTTTGTACCTAAAAAGGTTAAGCGACGTTGTGAAGGCTTCTCCGCCATAAGGAGCTTGGTGTAGTGATTACGAACCTCAAGTAGGTGACTCGGGGAGTGGAGTAGGCAAGAAGGTGACCTTGCCGAACCACTATAAATACTGCGTTGTGGTTTGTGCTTCTTACTCTTTTCTTTCATTACATATCTTCTATATGCTTGCTTATCAACATCCAACACATTAACCAAATAGATTGACATAAGTCAATCTAAATAGATTAAAAGGGAAGTCTTAATTGGTAAAACTATTCAACCCCCCCTTCTAGTTTTCCACAAGAACCTTTGAGTAAATCAGCATTGTTCTAGCGGCTTCCACAAGAGTTCGATTTTGTCTTTCAACAACACCGTTCTGTTGAGGAGTTCGTGGAACACTTCTTTGATGATAATTCCAACACTTTCATAAAACTCACAAAGTTGTTTATTGACAAACCTCGGGCCCATTATCCGCTTGGATGATTCGGCGGCTTTGTTAAGTCGAACTACGCACTGTTTGATAAGTTTAATGATGATATCTCGGAGTTTCGTCCTTTGTCCTTAGGAACTTAACCCAAGTAAACGAGAGTAATCATCAACCACAACTAACACATATTTCTTCCCAAACTATTACAGCACTCTCATGGGTCCACATAAATCCATGTGAATGGTATGAAGAACTTCCATAACTGAGTTTGTAGGTTTGGGTTTGTGGGCATACTTCTTGCTTTTTTTTTAATTGGCATGCTGAACAAAGATGATCCTTTTCACACTTTAGTCTAGGTAAGCCTATTACTAAGTCCTTTTTGGAGAGATCATTTATGGTGCCAAAGTTCAGGTGATTTAGACGACAATGCCATAACCATGACTTTGTTTTCGAAGCCTTTGACAACAAGCAGGTTGGAGAAGACTTCATCATATCTTCGATAGAGATGGTGTATAGATTTGAACCACGTGTTCCTCTTAAAATTTCTTTACCATCAAGTTCTTTAACGTAACAAGTATGTTTTCGAAAGCCACTTCTAGATCGTAATCACGAATTGACCGACAGAGAATAAGTTATGACCAAGACCTTCAACGTAATATACCCCGGAGATAACACTATCACCGACAACATAATCTCCATAACCCATAATTGCAATCGAAATGATCATTCCGAATCGAGCAGTCCCAATGAATTTACTCAAAAGTTCATGAGCCGTGACCGGTCTCCAAATATATGCTTGGAACAAATGAGTCCGGTACCACGTAAGCGATTTGAACGATCCGCAATTGAATATGACAAGAATGGATAATCTTGGATAATTGGGATCCCATGCAATAATGGGTTCCATTTGGTTAGTAATAGTGATTGGAACTCCCACATCGAAATAGAAACAATGGACTCATCTGTGATAGATGCGAGACTAGTGTCGATGTTGACCTATTCAAAGTATGTTCATTTCTTAAAGGAATATCTCATTTAGGGCACATCTCATTAAGATTGAATTTGCGACGATGGGTATCCACCGATAACCTATGTTACTAAATTTCCTTCTGTGGGATTCTAATGTTTTCTAACCTTCTTCCACCATTGCTTTCACCCTTCTTTGTTTGATTTTGCATTAACAATACTAATGGCATTTAACAAACATTAATCAACTCATTCACACCACATTCATGATTAGTAATGTGAAACCAAGCAATCATCATTACATGTTTTGCCAAAAGTAGCGAAATTCAAATTAATTATAGTACGCTTATAGCTAATACTAGAATCAACACGATTCGCTTTATTCAACTCAAACTTAATGTCCTAGGGTGATCTTCTACTTTCTTCCATTGCACATTTTTAGCTCATGAGGTCCTATCTTGCTTTGTATTGCCTGGAGGCTTTGACCCGCTTGCTTTTGTGTCACCGATTACTCTGTAGAGGAATTATGGGAACATTAGTTGGTTGAGCTACCTATGCATTCCCGAACTAGAAGTGGGGATGCAGTACTACTGTGGGCACTTTAAAGTTCACTTTCTTAACACCGGGCATAGAATGGTTTGCATACTTAGCACTAGGCATAGAACAAGGCATCACAACTTTATTTTTCTCACATAAGGATTTTGGACATGTTGCTCTTAAACATTTTAACAGCTCCTGAGATCGTTTGGCCTGAATGCAAGCAAACCTAATTTCACTATCAAGTGGCTTGTTTATGTAATCTTCTTCAACAATCTCACGGAGACATTCTAGACTATCCTTAAGGTGAGAGAAATAGTTGTGAAACACAAGTTCGTTATTTCTAAGACGAGGAGAAATATATTTAACAAATCACGAGATATTTGCGATCATCAGATGACTTCGATGCAACATTCTCATTAAAGACAAGTGACATTTTCCTTTTCCCGACTCTTCAGATTCTCAATTTCCTTTTGTAAAGCGTTATTTTTCGTTGTTCTTGTCAAGAGTGACTTTCATTGAATCATATAATTCTTTAAAGTGTTGTTTAACTTTTCATTTCTTCTAGAAAACTCTCATTTTCCTTTTGTAAAACATTAACCAAGTTTTGAAGATGAAAAGTTTGAGAACACGAGAATCTAAAGGAGGAGGCATTTGGGAGCCATCACATTGTTCTTTTCACCCTTTAATTGTGAAATTTGGGTTCTCATTTTTACGATCGTGTTACAATGAGCTCGAATCATTCATCACGCTTGCTAATTTCAAAACTGCAACAAATTCGGGAGTATCCAAGGATGTCTTGATATTTGAGGTTTTAACATTTTCTTTAGATGTTGATATTTTAATTGCAAAGCAAGATTCCGAACTTCCAATTTAGAAAACTGTTTCACCAAAGTTATCATGATCATCCTGCTCAACTTTATCATGCAATTTAGAGTTAGTTTCTCAAGCTCAATGACACGATCATGGGAGAATTTCGAGCAACAGATAATTCATGAAATTGAGATGCATTAATTGAGCAGTTCATGGCGAGTAAAACACATCTTGAGTGATACATTCGTAAATCGATTCTCATTTAAGGTAAGCAAGTTCTTCCTCTCAATCTCATTATATTTTAATTCTCGCATAGTCATTGACCTCAACTATCATTGCATCAAATTCCTTTTCCATTTCTTTAATATCTGAATCCATCCCCTTTTTAACACTCTCAAATTGACCTTTTAATTGTTTAAAGAAAGGCATGACCTCAGTTAAATAGCATTCTTTAGTTTGCTCAAAACCCTTTTCCCCTTTAGTTATCTCTGTAGGTGTGATTCTCTTCTTACATGTCTTCTCAAAATCAACAAATAGTTGATAAACAACATACAGGCTGATTAAGGTCTTGCTATTAGTGGCAATAGTTCTAGGAACTAAGTGCATTGGTGTATTTGGAGGATACACAGTGGCTGCAGGCTCTTTCCTAAGGGGAGTGTTTGTTTCAACAAGTACATTAACCTTTTGTTTATCCATATCTTTCTTCCAAAAAATCTGTTCTAGGGTTAATTGAGTTTGATGCTTAAACATGTTCAGGGAGATCCAATTTTCCTTAGTGTAATCATGGGGTATGATCGTTATGTTATTCTTTTTACATGCAGGATCGTTAAGCTTCTTATCCATTTTCTCCCTAGATGCATCATCTAATATTCTATCCTCTTTCGTGCTTCCAATACATGATGGTGTTTGCCTAGTCTTAAGAATCTCATTACCATCATATAGTACCTTATGAGCAGCTCTAGCCTTTTTACCTATCTCAGGATTTGGTTCTTCAACAATGGGAATACTATGCTTATTGCTTAAGACTTTATGCTTAGTGATCATGTGAGCAGTATGAATGGTATTCTCTTGTACGTACAACTTATTTTCAAG
The DNA here is from genome assembly GCA_022545495.1 of Chrysanthemum lavandulifolium. Lineage (NCBI taxonomy): Eukaryota > Viridiplantae > Streptophyta > Magnoliopsida > Asterales > Asteraceae > Chrysanthemum > Chrysanthemum lavandulifolium. The sequence goes on along the minus strand of CM040241.1, from coordinate 231,876,769 downwards.
CTTGTTTTTCAAAGTTTTTAGGTTGGAAAATTCATTTAAAAGTTTTGATTCCTTAGCATTAAATTCCTGCTTAAGCACTTTCACATTTTCTTGAAGTTCTTGTTTTTGCTTAGAAGTTTTAGAAAGCTTTTCTTTTAAGGAATCTAGCTCTTGTTTTAATATTTCTTCCCTAAAATTACTTTTTCTAATAATTGCACGCATTTGGTCATCCATTTCGGTAGTTAACACAAACTTAGCACGTTGTTCATACACAACAACTTGTTCTTTATAGGCATTCGATTCGAGATAACAGAATCATCAGGCACATGCGATGTATTCATCAAAGACATAGTCATCATTGACCGCAAAGATGCATCACTTGGTACAATCACACTTTCACTTTGTGTCACATATTGATCATATGGGACAATATTACTATTACCCCATAATCCATATCGATTCATTAGTTACATGTGTTTGTACATCGATATGCATCTCTTGCTTATCAACTTCATCGCATGCTGTTTTAATACCTCGTAGATGATTGATTCTTTGGAAGGACCAAACTGCTTTGATGATGAGACCTTTGGAGAGACCATTGAGAAATGCTAGCCATGAAGATTGTTTGGGTAGTAGGTTCATCATCGACATCGAGTCATATGCATCACAATCGGCAACTTGAAAGGCATTTTGATGATTGTGACCTATTTCCCTAATCGTCCGCTCATCCACATCTCGCATCATATGTCTTAGCATTCCCTTCGCAAGAAATAACAACTCATCTTCATCCAAAGCGCACCATTGTCACGAGCTTGCACAAGCAACATCTTGTCTCAAGTATTTCGTGATTTTGAGGGTTTTGAGATGTCGTTCCTTGCAATGTGTCAATCACCACCACGGTTGTAGCACTTGATTTGCTTTACTTGTCCCCGATTGGTAATTCTTCCACGATTCGACAGCCACATACCCTCCACCTACCTCCTCTTCCCTGCTCATACCGCCTTCCTTGAATTGGTTGCACCATAACCTTTCCATCTCGACAAGAGCTTGATTGTGTGGGTTGGATCATTCGAGGTTATTGTTGGTGTGGAGGTGGTATTCGATTTTGACTAACCATGAGAGACAGTTGATTGATGAAGTTTTCCATGATTGTGTTTGAGTCCGAGGCTTATATCTTCGGATCAAGAATGAGGTGTGTAGTTACCATTACCCATAGGTATGACTTGAGAAGCTTTGGTGGTAATTCCAACATTTGTGTAAAAGGTCGTTGAATCATTTGAAGAACTTGTTTCTCCCTGCTTAGTTTTGAGCTGCTCAAGAATCATTCTTTCAAACATAGCATGTCTCTCGTTCTGAAGGAGGAAGGCATACATTTGCTCATAGTTGGTGTTGTTCAATCCTTTGGTTAGCTTCACAGAGGTGACAAATTTGTGCCATTCGGGATTCATGTTGTTCACAAACTTTGAGTTCAGCAGAATATTTGGCATGATCATTTTGATATTCCTCATATCATTCACAAGCTTGTGGAATCTCACGTAATATTCATAGACACTTTCTTCTGGTTTTATCTTAAAGTGCTCAAATTCATCATAGGTTGTGATTCTCTCTTCCTTAGTTAATTCGTAACCCAAGAGAAGCATCTTGACATTATCCCAAACCGCCTTTGTAATATATCGATTTCATAAACACATCATATCATAAACACAAGTAGGCGACAAGATGAGGTTTTAGAGAGAGAAAGATTTAGAGGTTTGGGAACTTAGTGAGAGAAAATGAAAGTATTATTATGAGCTCCAACTCTACCTTGGGAGGTAGAGAGTATTTATAGTCTTACACAAATCGCCACCTACAGTGCAGTGGATCGGGCATACAGTGGGTAAAGACCGTCCGTCCTCCACGGTGTTACTTAACTAAATACTACTAAACATTAACTAATCTACGACTCACGAGCTTTTAACGATTACATATACTTGAGGTGACCGACTCTTTAATACCTGGATTTACTAAATCCTAACAATCTCCCCTAAGGAGGTCACCTCAAAAATACATATAATACAAACAGATATTACAATTAGATTGTTCTTGGTTTCTTGTTAATGTTCTTTGCTCGTAGCTCGTAGTCATTGATTCTTCATTATTTCATGTTTGGATGATCAATGTGGAGGTCTTTAACCGATCCACGTGATAATGAGTTTGAGCCGACTTTGAGATCATCAAGAAACATAAATCAACCCATCCATTGTAATGTTGGTATTATGTGAGGTTGTGACTTATGGACCGACATGCTCACATTCGGATCATGATATATTCTCATCGAGTAGCGGAAGCTTCGTTGATTCATGATATTGGCGGCGTGACGTAAGCATGGGTGAAAATATCGAGTCATTGATGCACTAATCATGATTTCTTTAGAAATGAATGTGTTGTGTGAGCATGCGACTATGGATTGACCGCTTTATTACGATCAACCGCAAACGTCGGGCGTGCACACGCATACAATGCTTAGCAATAAAGCGCATTTAAAGTGTCTTTGATCACTTCGTTGAATCGAGGTACACGCCCACGGTTCCTCGCTGATCGAGATAAGCATCGCATGTGATCGGTATAATTCAAGAATTTCCTTGACGGGGTTTCGCGGTGGTCTAGCCGTTCTCAAACCGAACGCCTCAAAGAAGACAACATGAGTGAGTGAACCAACGAATTGAGATTCACCGATTTGATGAAAAAGATTTGAAAACAATCGTGTACCGCTCAATAGAAATTGTTTTTGCGATACAACGAAGGTTTTAAAGAAAATCAATTATCAATCACAAACACCTTTTATTTTGAAATATTAGTACACGATCGATGTGCTAAGGAAAAGGATTTTAAGCACAACGACCGGTTTTTCAAAGGTATCCGTCAATCCATAACTCGAACGTGGTTGATTCAAAAGATTGAATCGCCCCATTGTTTCGTTCGGTTGTCACATGGTTGATCTATTGGATAGATCTCACATGCCACCTACCGTGGAGCTTGTTTGATGTTAGATCCGTAGGCTTTCCATCATCATTGTGAATATGTTAGCATATCACTCGGATGTTCCGCAATACCACAAGGATAATGCGTAGGACTCATAAGATATAATCTCTTTCCACATTGTGTGAAACAGAGAGTCTTCATTGATGATGTCCTAATGAGATTTATTTTATGATCTCGTGGCTCTAGACTCAATTGTGCACATTTGGTTTCCTATGTCGGAGACTGGGAGAGGTCTCCTTTTCAATATCAACAAACTCTAAGAGAAAGTCTATAGATAGTGTCGGTTCCCGTGAGAATGAAACAAGCCCTTTAAGAGGAACTTGAGTGGTTTGGGAAGTTGTAGTGCGGTGTGTCTTTGGGTCCATGACGTCTTGTCTTCAATGCCGATGTTACCTTAGTAAACACTAGTAGCATGTGTATTGAACCCGATTCGCCCTAAGGTTGAATTATTGGAGGGCTATTTCTTTTCACCCCTTTTCACATTCAATTCTTTTCATTCTTCAACCTCTTGATTGCTTACCAAGATTTCATAACTAGAACCTTGTTGGGTTTATTCCGGTTCTAGCTCTATCTCATCCGCACTCTTCCCATATCTCACTTTTCTCCTTTTTCACCATACCTAAGGACTCTACACTATCTAGTGGATTGTCCTCGGTAGATCCCTCCGGTTCGGCGGATCGTGGGAACGAATACCTAACCTAACCATCCTTATATCACCATACATAAAGTAAATTTGGTCGGTCTATTTGGTATTGTTCATCTGCCGTTGGAACCAATTGAAAACCATTTGAAAGTCAATCCAGATACTTGTGATATATTATCAAAGAATTTTGTACCTGATTTGTTTTTGATATTTTTAGAAAAAGAGCTCCCCCTCAACATGTTCATCATGTATTCGAAATCACTTTAGCACACGGAGGCAAGAGGAAGAATTAACTTCTTTGAATACCATTTTCTAAAAGATATCAATATCACTTCCCTGATTAAATCACGTAGATAAAGCATATTGGGGAAGGATGAGGTTTTCAAAAGTTTGCTCCCCCTCAATATGTGCCTCGAGGTTTGAAAGACTTTTGCACATACTAGAGGAACGCACTTAGAGACAAATCAATCACGTTTCAATTCTTTGTGGTTTAAAGTTGCTCCCCTCAACATGTGCATGGAAAATTTGAAATCGTTTGGCACATGTGAGGAGGAAAGCTTACTAAATACTTATGAAACCATTTATCGAATTATCAGTTTAAATCCAATTTAAATCACAAATTCTCCCCCGATCACAATTTTCAAAACATTTGAGATTTGTGATCTCAGAGATTTAAATTGATTTTGAAAGCTTTGAGGATAATAGTGACTTGATTATGAAAACATTTTAACCGATAAGGATCGGATTTTCGACTTTACACTCCATTGATTAAACATGCATGAATATCTTTTGAAAACAATTGTATGACGAATAACCTTTTGATTTAATTGAAATCATTATCCCCTCAATCAATGACATAAGTTGTTGATTGAGATAGATATTTTGACAAACGTTAAGTTCGGATGATTTTCAAAATAGAGTCCGAGTTATTTTCAAAGCAATTAGTTTTCATTAGATAGAAAGTAATTGTTTATAGAATCGAGCATGAGATTTGAAAACAAGATAAAGCATGGCTATTTTCTTTCTTAGAAAAAGCAGGTTCTTGCACGAAATGACAATAAACCATGTATTTCACTTTCTCCCAAAATAATTTTTGATTTTTGATTTTTTCTTTTTTTATCATTCGAACAACATCTAAAATCCGTGTCATTCTTTGAATGACAAAGACAAAGACCGTAGATATTATAGAATCGAGAAAAACCATGACAAAAGACAATATTTTTGAAAATTTTCAAGATTTTCAAAATTTTATGGATTTTGAAAGTTTTATATTTTTCTATTTGCTTTTGAATAAATATTTACAAGAGATGGATGAAGAAAGATCTTTACTCCTCGTCTTCCTCTTGAAGACTTTTGAGTGTTTCCGGTTGTAGACTCTTTAGACCAAGTCGTGGAGGATAAACTCAAAACGTTCCTAGGAAGAGCTTTGGTGAAGATGTCGCTAACTAGTATTCGGACCTCACAAAATAGAGTTCCACCACACCGTTTTCTACTTGCTCCCCGATGAAATGATGTCGAATGTCGATGTACTTTGCTCTTGAGTGTTGTACGTTGTTGCATGAGAGAGCAATAGCACTTTATTATCACAAAGACAGAGAAATTTTGTTGAATTCAAAGCCATAGTCGATAATGGGATCTCATCCATAGGATTTGAGCACAACAAGATGACATGGCTATGTATTCAACCTCGTAGAGGAAATAGAAGTACTCATTTGTTTCTTTGAAGACCACTCACAAGCTTATCACCCAAAAAGCGAGCACCTCCGGGCGTGCCGACGTGTATCTTGACATCCCGCATGATCAAGATCTGCATAGGTCGTTAGTGACATACGGTGTCCTTGGTACCAAAGTCCCATATTGATGGTTCCTTGGAGATACCGAAGACCCGCTTAACCGCTTCAAGGTGCTTTTGGTAGGCTTAGCACGATATCTAGCACACATGCAAACAATGAACATAATGTCTCGGTTCATCACGTGAGGTATATCGGGATCCAATCATACTACGATATTTCGTTTGGTCAACCATGATCCCGAGTGGTCCTCATCCGCTTTAGTAAGCTCTATCATGGGAGTGTCAATAGGTCACAAGAATCAAAACCAAATTTCTTTAAAATCTCATTTGCATATTTAGATTGATTTATAAAATGCCTCCGGATTTTGTGAAATTTGTAATCCCAAGAAAAATGACATTTGTCCCATCATTGACATTTGAAATTTGGAACCCATTTCATTTGAAAACGATCACATTCATTGGGGTCACGAGGCAAAAATGATATCATCAACATATATTTGAACGTGAATTAAATGTTTGCTCGACTTTCGGTGAACAATGTCTCGATCAACTGCTCCTTCTTTGAATCCAGAGATAGAAGAAATTTTGATAGCCTATCATACCATGCCCTTGGAGCTTGCTTCAAACCGTAAAGAGCCTTCTTCAAACGATAGACGTGAGTAGGATGCTCTGGATTCACAAAGCCTTCAGGCTGGCTGACGTATACGACTTCTTTAAGATCTCCATTAAGAAACACAGTCTTTACATCCATCTGATAGACTACCATGTTCTTACTTGCAGCATTAGCCAAGAATATTCTGATTGCCTCGATACGAGCAACAGGAGAAAATGATTCTTCAAAGTCAATACCCGCCTCTTGACGGTATCCTTTTGCAACCAATCGAGCCTTGTTCTTCAAAACATCACCATGCTCATCAAGTTTTACTTTGAAGATCCACTTTAGAGCAATGATCATTGCACAATCTGGAGAAGGTACTAATTCCCATACATCTAGTCGATCAAACTCATGAATTTCTTCTTGCATGGCATTGAACCAAATTATCTATATTCATGGCGCTTTCACATCTTTGGTTCGATCTTAGAGTACAGAGTTAAAGAAGCACCATAAGGCATCGGTTGCAAGTTGTTTCCGTGTGGATCTTTGGATGGGAAAGGTTTCCAATGATGTTGTCCAATGGATGATCATGTGTCCATTTTCTAAGGTGTTCATGTGGTTGTTGTTGAGGAACCTGAGTATAGAGTTGATATCTCCTAAAGAAGATGGTTCGATGATGACTCGTGAGCAAATCGTTTTCAAAGGGTTCATCTTCGGAGGAGCAAAAGGGTTTTCATCATTTGTAATAGCAAAGAACATTTCCATTGTGTACACTCGATGATTGATGATTTGTTGATGAGACAGAGTGATCGCAGCAAGCACTTCTTGACTTAATGACATTGAAACCGAAGGGTTAACTTCAGCGGCTGGGATAGAGGCAGCCTTTGTTGATGGGCGACATATCATTAGCACTGGCTCATAGTGTTCATCAAACATTGGATCAAATAATTTCTTCAAATCATCTTCTCAAGGAGGTACATAAGGAGTTCTTGGTGAGGATTAGAAACAAGAGTAGACCCGATAGGACTACTTGATAGAAGTTGAAATCGGGTCCGAACTGGATTGTCCCGAGCCATTTGACCGGTCGACTCATCAAACGTAACGTTAATAGTTTCCATGATATTTTGGGTTCTCTTGTTGTAGATTCGGTATCCTTTTCTGTTTGGTGCATAACCTACAAATACTCCAATGTCCGCTTTAGCTTTTAGTTTACCTAAACCTTGACCGTCATTAGTTGGGTAACATAAAGCACAAAACATACGAAGGTAGGATAGATCAGGTTTTCTTTTATGCACAAGTTCATATGGAGTTTTTCCATGAGAGGTGTGAATAAGGGAATGATTTTGGGTGTAGCAAGCAGTGGCAATGGCTTCAGCCCATAGAAACATTGGAACCTTTGAATAAATTAGCATTGTTCTTGCAGCTTCCACAAGAGTTTGATTTCGTCTTTCAACTACACCGTTCTATTGAGGAGTTTGTGGAACACTTCTTTGATAACTGATTCCAACACTTTCATAAAACTGAATTAAGTCTTTGTTAACAAACTCTATGCCATTGTCTGCTCGAACAATTCTAACAAGATTGTTGAGTCGAACTCAATTGTTTGATAAGTTTGATGATGACATCCGGAGTTTCATCCTTTGTCCTCAAAACTTTACCCAAGTAAATCGAGTAGTCATCAACAACTACTAGAATGTATTTCTTCCATTTATCGTTTGCACTCTCATTGGTCCGCGAGATCCATATGAATGGTATGAAGAACTTCCACATCGAGTTTGTGGGTTTTGGTTTGTGGGCATATTTTATGCTTTTACCAATTGGCGTCGAACAAAGATGATCTTTTCATACTTTAACTGGGTAATCCTCTTACTAATTCCTTTACGAAAGATTGTTTATGGTACCAAAGTTCAAGTGATTGAGATGACGGTGCCATAGCCATGACTTAGTTTTCAAGCCTTTGTGAGAAAGCGGATGGGTGAAGATTTCATCATATCTTCGATAGAGATGGTGTATAGGTTTGAACCACGAGTTCCTCCGAGAAGTTCCACACCATCAAGTTCTCTAACAAAGCAAGTATGTTTTTCAAGGCCACTTCTAAACCGAGTCACAAAATTGTCCAACGAGAAAATAGATTATGTCCAAGACCTTCAACATAATATACCCCGAAATCACACTGTCTCCAACCACGTAATCTCCATAACCCATAATAGCACCAAAATGATCGTTTCGAATCTCACAGTTCCGATGAATTTACTCACGGTTCATGAGCCGTGATGGTCTCCGGTCATATGCTTGGAACAACTGAGTCCGTATCATAGAACGATTTGAACGATCCGCAGCTGAACTGCATAAGAATGGATAATCGGATAATTGGGATCCCCATGCAAGAATGGGTTCCATTTGGTTAGTAACAATGATTTGAACACCCACATCGTAAGTAGAAGCAATAGAATCATCGAAATAGATGCGGTGCTAGTGTGCAGATTTGACCTATTCAAAGTGTGTTCACTTCTTAAGGAATAGTTCTACCAAGAGGCATCCATTTTCTAGTGGGCATTGACTTAGCAAATTTAGGGCACAACTCATTAATCTTACGGCCAAGGTGGGTATCCATTGATAACCTATATTACTAAATTCTTTTCTGTGGGTTTCACTTGTTTCTAACTTTCTTCGCCTTTGCCTTTTAGCCTTGTTAGTTTGATGTTTAACATTAACAGTTTAAGCGGGCATTTGACAACATTAGACAAATCATTCACACCACATTCAAAATTAGTAATGTAAACCACGCAATCATCATTACATGTTTTGCCAAAAGTAGCGAGTCGCATTAATTACAAGACGTTTAGAGATAACACTAGAATCAACACGATTCGTCTTATTCAAATTCTCCCTAAGGTGATCTTCTACTCTCATCCATCGAACATTCCTAGCATGCAAGGTCCTATCATTGTTTATGTTGCCTTGAGGCTTTGACCGCTTGCTTTGGTGTCACTTACTCCTATAGAGGAATTGGAACATTAGTTGGTTTTGCTACTTTTGCATTCCCGAACTAGAGGTGCAGGATCCGAACTACTTGAAGGCACATTAGAGTTCACTTTCTTAATAGTGGGCATAGAATGGTTTGTATGCTTGGCACTAGGCATAGAACAAGGCATCACAACTTTACCTTCGCACCTAAGGATTTAGGACATGTTGCTATTAAACATTCTAGCAGCTCTTGAGATCGTTTGGCTTGAATGCACGCAAACCTAATTTCACCATCAAGAGGCTTATTTATAAAATCCTCTTCCACAATCTCACGGAGACATTCTAGACTATCCTTAAGGTGAGCAAAATAGTTATGAAACACAATTTCATTATTCCTAAGATGAGGAGGAATGTATTTAATAAATCATAGTATATTTTCGATTCGAGGATGATCTTGATGTAACATTCTCATTAAAGACAAGTGGCGTTTCCTTTTTCCTGCCTTCTCGATTCTCAATTTCCCATTGTAAAGACGTTATTTTTCGTTGTTTTGTCACGAGTGACTTTCATTGAATCATATAACTCTTTAAAGTGCCGTTTAACTTTTCATTTTCTTCTAGAAAACTCTTGTTTTCTTTTGTAAAACATTTACCAAGTTTTGAAGATGAAAAGTTAGAGAATCGAGAATCTAAAGGAGGAGGCATTTGGGAGCCACCACATTGTTCTTTTCACCCTTTAATTGAGAGATTTGGGCTTTCAACTTTTGATCGTGTTACAATGAGCTTGAATCATTCGTCATGTTTGTTTATCCGAAAACTACATCAAACTCGGAACATCCGAGGATGTCTTGATATTTGAGGTTTTGACATTTTCTTTAAGATGTTGATATTTTAGTTGTAAATCAAAATGTTCAACTTCTAGTTTAGAAAGATGTTTTACCAAATTATCGTGATCATCCCGATCAATTTTCTCATTTAGTTCGAGTTTTTGTTTTCAAGCTCAATGACACGATCATGGGAAACTTTCAATGCAATAGATAATTCATGAAATCGAGAAGCGATAATAGAGTTCTTAGTAACAAGATAAAACACATCTTGAGCAACACAACTCGAAATCAAATTCTCATTTAAGATATGCAAGTTCTTTCTTTCAACTTCATTATATTTGAGTTCATGTTCATAATCATTGACCTCAACTATCATTGCATCAAATTCCTTTTCCATTTCTTCAATATCTCGAATTTATCCCCTTTGAAGACTCTCAAATTGACCTTTAATTGTTTAAAGAAAGGCATGACCTCGTTAAATAACATTCTTTAGTTTGCTCAAACCCTTTCCCTCGCTATCCTCAGAGGTGTGATTCACTTCTTAATCGCTTTCTCAAAATCAACAAACGACTAATAAACAACATACAAGCAGATTAAGGTCTTGCTATTAGTGGCAATAGATCTAGGAACTAAATGCATTGGTGTATTAGGAGGATACATTTGCTTTAGGCATTTTCCAACAAGGGATTCTTTTCAACAAGATTTTCACTTTTGCATATCCATATCCTTTTCCGAACACTTGTTCGGGGTTAATAGAGTCTCGAGGCTTAAACTTGTTTAAGGACATCCAATTTTCCTTAGTGTAATCATAGGGTTTGATCGTTATTTTATTCGCTTTTACACTCGGGATCTTCTAGCTTCTTATTCATTTTTCCTAGTGACTTCATCGATTTCTTATCTTCCTCGGTGCACTCGGTAGCAACTAGGTTTCTGTCTAGGCTTAAGTTTCATTACCATCATAAAGTACCTTATGAGCAGCTCTAGCCTTTTAATGACCTCTGGATTTGGTTCCTCAACAATGGGAATGCTATGCTTATCACTTAAGACTCTATGCTTAGTGATCAAGTGAAGCGAAATCAATGGTATTCCTTGTACGTCAAACTTATTTTCAAGCTTGTTTTCAAAGTTTTTAGATTAGAAAAATCATTCAAAAGTTTTGATTCCTTAGCATTGAATTCTTGCTTAAGCATTTTAACATTTTCTTGAAGTTCTTGTTTTTGCTTAGCGCTTTAGAAAGCTTTTCTTATAAGGAGTTTAACTCTTGTTTTAATACTTCTTCTCTAAAATTACTTTTCTAATAATTGTGCGCATTTGGTCATCCATTTCCGCTCACGGTGGTTAACTCAAACTTAGCACGTTGTTTATAAATAGCAACTTGTTCTTTATAGGCATTCGATTCTGAGGTATTGTAATCATCAGGGCACATGCGGTGTATTCATCAAAAACATAATCAACATTGACTGCAGAAGATGCATTACTTGGTACAATCTCACTTTCACTTTGCTTCACATATTGATCATATGGGACAATATTACTATTACCCACTTCATCAATATCTGATTCATAAGTTTCAAGAGACTGTACTTTATTATGCATCTTTTGCTCATCAACATCATCATATAGTTTTAATACCTCTGAAATGATTGAATCTTTGGATGGGCCAGCCTGTTTTGGTGAAGAGACCTTTGGAGAGACCATAGGTGAGATGCTAGCCACGAAGATTGTTTGGGCGGTAGGTTCACCATCGACATCAGAGTCAAATGCATCACAGTCAGCTACTTGAAATGCATTTTGATGATTATGACCTATCTCCTGAATAGGTTGTTCATCAACATCAGCATCATAGGTTCGGGCATTTCCTTCAGCAAGAAACAACAACTCCTCTTCATCCAAAGCTGCTCCATTATCCTGAGCTTGCACAAGCAACATCTTGTCTCTGAAGTATTCTCGCATTCCAGACGTTTTGGAGATGTGCGGTTCTAGCAATATGTCCTCACCACCACAGTTGTAGCACTTAATTGGCTTTGCTTGACCTTGATTTCCATTCCTTCCCGATTCGATTTCCAATATAACCTCCACCTACTCCACCTATTCCCTGTTCATATTGCCTTCCTTGAACTGGTTGCACCATAACTTTTCCATCTCTGACAACCGCATGATTGTGAAGGTTGGATGTAGTTCTGATCTCATTGTTAGTGTGAAGACTGTTGGTATGTGGATTGAGAGTCAAGTTTTGTTTAACCATAAGAGCCAGTTGATTGATGAAATGAACCATGACTGCATCAACATCAGCTTGTTTGAACATTGGATCGGGAATGAGTTTGTGATTACCATTACCCGTGGGTATAACTTGAGAAGCTTTGGTGGTAATTCCAACATTTGTGTAAAAGGCTGTTAAATCATTTGAAGAACTTGTTTCTCCCTGGTTGGTTTTGAACTGTTCAAGAATCTTTCTTTCAAACATAGCATGTCTCTCATTTTGAAGAAGAAAGGCATACAGTTGCTCATAGTTTTTATTCTTCAATCCTTTGGTTAGCTTCACAGCGGTGACAAATTTGTGCCATTCGGGATTCATGTTGTTCACAAACTTTGAGTTCAGCTGAATGTTTGGCATGGTCATTTTGATGTTCCTCATGTAATTCACAAGTTTATGGAATCTCACGTAGTACTCATAGACACTCTCTTCTGGCTTCATTTTGAAGTGCTCAAACTCATCATACAGTTGTGATTCTCTGTCTTCCTTGGTTAATTCAGAACCTGAGAGAAGCATCTTGACATTATCCCAAACTGCCTTGGTTTAAGTGTTCGATTGACAAGCTTGTAGATATCTTTTGGAAGACCACAAGTATAATGTTAGAAGCCCGATGTCGAGATCGAATCTCTTTTTCTCCTTATCATTGAGCTCATCATACGTCTTTGGTCTGCATCTAATCCATAGATCATTGTTCCATCTGCAGTTGTATCAATTAAGTCTCTTGTAGTCTCAATCGATAAGGTCCTTCATCAATGGATTTGAGAATGTTGACCCATTTTCCTTTCCAAGACAAGACAACTGATTCGTTGAGCCCAAGAGTCGTAGTCGATTCATCAAGCATAGGTGGACGAGTATCCGAACCACCGCTTGAACATCCTTAGCAACAGTGGAGATAATTGTAGGTACGTTGGTAGACATATTAATGATTACACGGGATTTTATAACTCTATGATTAAACGGGAAATAGATTCCTTCATGTGATTTTACTAAATCAAGAGAAACCGTATACAAACAAAATCAACCAAGTCGCTACGAATTCTTGAACCAAGTCGCTAATCACCAAGTCGCTAAGTAGCAACTCGCCAAGATCTCAATTTCACGTGAACCAAGTCGCTAAGACCCAAGTCATTTGGACACAAGTCGCTAAAGCACCAAGTCGCTACACGTAAGTCGCTAAAGAGCAACTCGTTAAGGTCCAAGTCGCTAACACCAAGTCGCTAAGAATACTAAGTACAAGTCGCTAAAAAATTGAAAGCAAGTCGCTAACTTCACCAAGTCGCTAGTCAGAGTGGAGAATCCACTAAGTTGTCTTGTTTGTCGGCTTGTCTCAATAGACAAGTCGCTAGGACCAAATCGCTAATAATTAACACTACAACTCGCTACATTTTACTAAAGCAAGTCGCTACGATGATAAACACTACGAGAACCAAGTCGCTAGCAAGAAAAACTTCAAAAACACACTTTTCAATCCAAAACAAGCTCAACCACAGTGATTCAAGCTTACCAAATCAAAACCTAAGCACTTACAATGATTCTTAACACAAAAGTACACCCAAAATTCAAACTTTAACACTAGAAATGATCCAAATGATGCAAAAACCAATAAACTTTTTCAAACTCAAAAACCATCTAAAACCACTAGAAATCCAAGGATATGTAAGAGATGATCAAACCATGGCTCGATACCATTTGTAACATATTGGATTTCACAAACACATCATATCATAAACACAAGTAGGCGTACAAGATGAGGTTTTAGAGATAAAGAGTTAGTTGGGAACTTAGTGAGAGAAAATGAAAGTATTATTATGAGCTCCAACTCTACCTTGGGAGGTAGAGAGTATTTATAGTCTTACACAAATCGCCACCTACGGTCATGGATCGCATACGGTGGTAAAGACCGTCAGTCCTCCACGGTGTTACTTAACTAAATACTACTAAACATTAACTAATCTACGACTACGAGCTTTCTAACAATTACATATACTTGAGGTGACCGACTCTTTAATACTGGATTTACTAAATCCTAACACCTTGGCTTCGTGTTGTGATTGATAAGCTTGTAGATATGTTTTGGAAGACCTTGAAGTATAATGTTTGAAGCCACGATATCAAGATCGAATCTCTTTTTCTCCTTATCATCGAGCTCATCATACGTCTTTGGTCCGTCCAATCCAAAGATCATTGTTCCATCCGCAGAAGATCAATTATGTCTCTTGTAGTCTCAATCGATAAGGTTCTTCATCAATCGACTTGAGAATGTTGACTCCATTTTCCTTTCCCGCATAATACTGACCTAATTCGTTGAGCCCATGAGTCATAGTTAGTTCTATCAAGCATGGGTGGACGAGTGTCCGAACCACCGCTGAACGTCCTCGGCTCATGAGAGATGATTGTAGGCACGTTGGTAGACATGTTTACGATTTCATGAAATTTTATAACTCTATGATTAAACCGAAATAGATTCTTTCACGGATTTTACTAAATTAAGAGAAAATCGTATTAGAAACAAATATTAACCAAGTCACTAAAACCCTTGAACCAAGTCGCTAAGCACCAAGTTGCTAAGTAGCAACTCGCTAAACCTCAAGTCATTTGTGAATCAAGTCGCTACACAAGTCGCTAAGACCCAAGTCATTGAACACAAGTCGCTAAAGCACCAAATCGCTAAGCGGACAAGTCGCTAAAGAACAACTCGCTAAGTATCCAAGTCGCTAAGAATCAAGTCATTTGAACACAAGTCGCCATCGCACCAAATCGCTAAGTAGACAAGTCGCTAATAGAACAACTAGCCAAGAACTATAAAGCCAAGTCGCTAGAAATAATATAAACAAGCCGCTAACCCAACCAAGTCGCTAGTCAAGTGGAACCTCCACTAACTTGTACTATTTGTCGACTTGTCTCAATGAACAAGTCGCTAGGCTCAAGTCGCTACTCCTCTAACTACAAGTAGTGGAAATTAACAAAGTAACTCGCTACCAAGAAAACAACTCAGAGAGCCAAGTCGCTGGGTAGAAAACTTTAAGAACAATGCTTTTCAATCCAAAACAAGCCCAACCACGTTGATTCAAGCTTTACAAATCAAAACCCAAGCACATACAATGATTCTAAACACAAAAGTACACTCAAAATTCAAACTTTAACACAAGAAATGATCTAAATGATGCAAAACCACTAAACTTTTCAAACCCAAAACCATATAAAACCACTAGAAATCCAAGGATATGTAAGAGAGATGATCAAACCATGGCTCTTGATACCAATTGTAAGATATAGGATTTCACAAACACATCAAACCATGATCACATGAGGCGTTAACAAGTTTTAGAGAGAAAGTTCTAGTGAGAGAAATGGAAGAGTTGGGAACTATATGAAACAAAGAAAATGGTATTGAGCCCAACCCTCTACCTTGGGAGGTAGAGGGTATTTATAGTGTCTTACAATAAACGCCACCTACGGGTTGTGGATCAGGCATACAGTGGGTAAAGACCCGTCCGTCCTCCACGATTTTACTTAACTAACAACTTACTAACATTAAATAACTACGACTACGAGCTTTCTAATGATTACATATACTTGAGGTGACCGACACTTTAATGACTGAATTTTCTAATTCCTAACATTTTATTAAGTCTTTCAACTTTGTTTTGTTTAAAAAAAAATTCAAAATTCTTATGATCACTTTTCAAGTTTCAGGTACCATGGAAGTTGTTAACATTGATGACCTCACTCTCGAGGAATATTTGGTGTTGACAAAAGAAGAACAAGGGTTGGGGCCCGTAAGACCGTCAATTGGAGCTAATATTGATTTCGAGATAAAACCTCAATTTATGAGGGAATTGAGAGCAAGTACTTTTTCTGGGAATACCTCAGAAGATGCTTACGAACACGTCGAAAATATTGAATATATCACCAGCCTATTCAATACACCAGGAGTTTCAAAAGATGCGGTTATGATCAGAATTTTTCCTATCACTCTTACGGGAGCCGCTAAAAGATGGGTTAATAGATTACCAGCTGGAATAATTGATATGTGGGCTCTCCTTAAAAGACACTTCATTCAACGATATTGTCCACCATCTAAAGTATCAAGACAATTCGCAGACATACACAATTTTAAACAAGATGATGGTGAGACATTGTATCAAGCCTGGGAAAGATACAATGATCTCCTCTACAAATGTCCCATGCATGATCTGAACAACTAGCAAAAATTCAATATCTTTTACAAAGGAATCAATGTGAATACAAGACAAATTCTGGACTACCAAGGACCAATTCCGGGTATGACTCATGCTCTCGCCATTGAAGCCATTCAAAAAATGGCTGATCACTCCCACAAAATGGCACGATGGAGGAAACAAAAGAAACCAAGGCGGAAGTTTTGACGGAATTGCAGCCATCGCTAGCAAAATTGAAAATCTAAGTCGAGATATGCTAAAAATCAGAGAAACCGTTCATGCTATCCAAGTGGGTTGTAAAAGCTATGGGGGAGGACATCTCACCAAGAATTTTCCTCACAACAACGATAAAAATACAATCTAAGAGGCTAAATATGGAGAAAATCGGCCGTTTTACAGAGATAATCGTAATAGTAATGGTTTTCGTGGAGGATCTTGCGGGAAACTACAATCGTGGGCCTTATGGAGAAAGAAAGCCCAACTTTGAAGAGACAATAAACAAATTCCTGGAAAGTTCAGCCCAAAGACAAAAGGAAAAAGATGAATGGCTAAAAGAATTCCAGGAAAACACTGACAAAAGTCTTTCCAATCACGACACAACCCTAAAAAACCTTGAAACCATGGTGGAAAAGCTTAGTGAGAAGGTAAGGAAGAATAACACTAAACCGGAAGGAACAAAACCAACAATGGAATGTAAGGTCATTTTTGCTGATGATGACTTGAGGATACAAGCAAATTCTCACACCAAAGATTCAGTTTCTAGTGAAAATTCCGGCGACAGATTGGAGTTACGCCGTAACATGTCTAAAGATTTACGGCGTAACTATGTTTTTGACAGCGATCGTGGGATTATGAAAGATATCGATAAGGATGACTCAAGCGAGTTACACCGTAACCATACATCACAGTTACGGTGTAACTGGGATACATGGGCAGACAGATTTCTTGAAGTGGACGAATCAGGAACACAGGTAATTAACGGATGGTCTCACGACATTAATTTATGCCCTCTATCCCCATCTAAAAGGAAATATCACTGGTGCAAGAAGATACCCGTAGTTAAGGGGGACTGGTATGATCTATGGGCTTCTCTAGAAATGAAATTTGCGATGGAGGAACCGATTAGGATAGAGTAAAAAATAACAAATTCATGTGGGCTGCATATACTGATGAAGAAAGATTGGAAAAACTCTCATTCGAGGAAGAAGAGGAGCAGCCTCACACTCACTGGTGCACTTCGATAATCATAACTGACGATGAATCCACACGAGTATGGCCTACGTGCGACCCTTTCCGCGAGTATTGTAATGGTGGTGGTAGCTTAAAAGAAGAAAAATGGACGTGCCTCACGAGCTTGAAAGACATGATATCAAGTTCGAGATTTGACATTTGATGATTAGTACATGATACAATTCGGGAATGCTAAAATTAACCCGAATCTTCTTAAAAAGCTCAAGATTGACTACGAGGATCATCATCAGAAAAAGGAATTGGTTAATGATGACATCTACTGCGTGGAAGATCCTTTAAGCAGCACTAATGACAAAGAAGCCCGAAGTCATTGGTGTGAAAAGATAAAATCTCCTGGGGAAGTCTTATGGGCATCATGCAACCCTTCTGAAGATAAATGTAATGGGGGAAGCAGTCTAATGAGAGTTGGGGAGGATGAATCCTTTTGGACCTCAACCAACGATACGAAAAGAACAAAATTTCCTTGGTTAGATAACTTGGGATTTGATAGTTGGGTCAAGATCAAATATGGAAAGGTTGATACGTTGACAAAGGAAAAGATCTGGAAAGAATATATGAGTAAAGAAAGTCCGAACAACGAGAGTCCTAACAACTTAAGTGACATAACAATCGAAGATACCAAAGAGTCGGTAAGAAATGAGAAGGAAGAATGCAAACATGTATTGGTAGAAGATTTGCTCGATGAAGAATGGTTTAAAGGCACCGAGTCTGACGACGATGACATAGAAGGGATTTTAGATTACCTTGAGTTGCAAGGAAAAGAGGAATTTACTGACCCCGATGATGAAGCATATGAGCAAAGGAGGTGCAAACTCCTTGGGATTCCATATAAGAGGCCACCCCCAATTATTGCGGAAAAATATGAGTTTACTAGATACCACTTGGGGCCAGAGGAAAATTTTTGCAAAATTCAGAAGATCGATACTAAAGAATACCTCTGCACTACCACAAATGTCGCTTGGGTCAGACATAACTTAATGAAGGACATGGAGGAAGTTGGCCAAGTCCAAAGGCCACCAAAAAGCACCGAGGCTCGAGTCTAACTTAAAGACTCGTAAATAAAGAAAAGTGCTCTTTCGGGAGACAACTCGAATTATCCCTTTCTTTTGTTTTATTTCCATTTCATTGGTTTTGTGTTTTAATCATTTTGCAGAAACAAGAAAAGTTCTTTAAAGACATGTTGATCTAACAAGAGTTACGGTAAATCATTCTCACGGTTCGCCGTAACAGCCCCTGCGCAGAACTTCGATGCATTAACAATTACGGCGTAATCCCATCTCGGTGGTTATGCCGTAGCTACACTTTTGCAAAGATATGCGGGTTTTGCCTAGTTACGGCGTAACTCCTTCTAGAGTTACGACGTAACCCCTCTACATTACTTCTTTCATTTTAAACACAATAACCTTTTATTAGTATTTTAAATGAACTTTGTGGGTGTGTTCTGTAAACCCTCACGAGACTTCACTCATCCACTTGGGATACCAAGTGGTTTAAAAACTTGTTGCATATGCTAAATGCAATTGTGATTCCTAAAGTGAGTTAGGTTTACTTTTTATTTTCATTTTCTTTTTAGAATTATGCTTGTCGGTAGTGTGATTTCAGGGATTGAAGTTTGCTCGTGGATGCTTATACGAAGGCACGACTCTGTTTCGTGGGCCTTCTTTCTTTTTGGAGCAAATTTCAGGGAAGTTCTCGCTCTAATTTTACTTTTCTCTTTACCTTTATTTAATGCTTAGTACAAAAGTGACTTTGTACAATTCAAGTGGGGGGACGGGAGTAGAATTGTCTCTTGAAGTTTATTTTGCCCTCGTTTCTCTAGTTTATTTTGAAAAATTATGCCATTTTAAAATTTTGACATGTTTTTCTTAGCCTAACTAGATTAGACCTTAGCCGAGCACATACAACCCTTCATATTATATGGTGAGATTAGCCTTAACCGTTTCCAAAACTTTACCCCAAACCCACCAAATTATGAGTGTGCCGGTAGCTTGTAAACTTTAGAACTTGGATTTTGCATCATTTCGAGACCATAGACGAGGTATGTTGAGTTAGCTCGATGTATTTGGACATTTCAGTTTAAGAAGGCAGTATTATAGGATTATCACCCAAATAGCCTACCATTATGTGTCTATCGATTAGTCACCTCGACTTCTCGACCCCCATGTGAAACCCTTTTGTTGCACTCACCTTTAGTGCAAGATACCCTTAGATAAACCCATCTGAGCCATTCCTTTCATTTTGTTAACCTAATATATTGTTTCGTACACCCATACACCTTAGCCTACCCTGTAGTCTTTATTTGTGATTGGGAATTCATCATTTTCCTAAGTTCAAGGTTCAAGTGAAAAGGTTTGGGAATCACGCTTTCGTCGATGACATATTCTTAAAGATCATTGAAGACCCCCCGAATTCCTATTGTTCATCTCAAGTGGGGGGATGTTATGTTTAGTTATTATGTTTATGTTGAAAAAAAAATAGTTATGTTATTCAGTTTATTGTAAAGTGCGATGTTATAAGCACTATGTTATGAGCTTTATATAGATTTAGTATCGAGGAGGCCACCTCGGTCACATGTGAAGATTAGTGTTGGTAATTGTGCCAACAGTTGGAGAAAAGGTAGTGTGCCCATCATGACGTTCTCTAATGATACATCTACCTAGTATATCATGATCCGGTTTCTTAACTTCAAAGCTTGAACTTTGGGCGGAAGGTAAGTGATGATGACTTGGTTATAGATTTAGACTATCTGCTTGATTTTTATTTTACACCATTTATATATCCCATGTCTTATCCTACCCTTTAGTCATGAAGCGTGTCTAGGTGATGCAGCGAGCAATATTTGGTGTCTTGGCCATGGATTTGGTCATGTATCATTGATTTTGTCTACTTTGCCGTGACATGTTAGTAATGACGAGTCACCCTTAACTTTTGTCGTTTCTACCCATATTGCCTTCGAAAATTGTTTAGCCCTTAACTCTAGTGGTGGAGATTTGTGTAACCGCCAAGCTTATGATAGAATACATGCTATGACTGTGCGATTGAGTGATCACCCCGAAATTAACACTTAGAATAGTTGAGAGATTTGAGTGTTTCGTTCCCATTTCGTGAGGTGTTCGGCTTTGTTTTATTCTAGCATAAGGGATTTGTAAACTTATATTTTCCAGGTAATGGGAGATATATTTTTAAGAATCTATCTAATAAGGTCTACTTGAAGGCAAGTAGAGTTCAAGTGGGGGGATATTTGATAACATCAAATTATCCTGAATATTTAGTGTCAATTTTCCTCGATAATGCTTGTAATTTATATCATTTATATGGATTTATGCTTGTTTTTCATTATATTCCACTTTCAAGTAAATTACGAGCATTGGAGCTAAAGAGACGCGGAATTGGAGAGTTTATTGAAGATTTATCATAGTATGCTCACTTTGAAGAAGTTACGTTGTAACTCCTCTCTCACATTACACCGTAACTAAAGCGTGGCTCAGAAAACCAACTTATCAGAAGATTACGGCGTAACTCTCCCAAATATTACGACGTAACCATATTAGGTCAAATGAGGTTCCGCGCCGCTGATAATTATGTCGTAACTCATGCATAAACTACGGCATAACCAAGATTTATTGAAGATACGGCGTAACCCCTTCCTGAGGTTACGCCGTAACCAGCATTTCTAGTGCAATTTACGAAGAATTTGATGATTACGTCGTAACTCTTTTAATAGTTACGCCGTAACCAAGATCTGGCCTATAAATACCCCACGATTTCCAGCATTTCAAAGCATCCCATTTCACACACAAAAATCAGAGAACGTGAGAAGAAGCCAAAGGCAGATCTAGAGGAGCATACGAAGCTATCTCTAAGGGAGAAATCACTCCCCTACGATAAGCATTAGCTTTTTATCTTTTCTTTACTTTCGATTCATGTATTTTGTAACATTAAACATTGAATTGGTTTGTATGGTTCATATGAGCAGCTAAGCACCTCTTGGTGCTGGCCTAATTATGATTTCTTAATTGTTTTGTTTGAGTTTACATTGCTTTCGTATAATTACTTCTAAGTGTATTCATGCATAGTTTATTGGTAGCTACCCTTGTTTCGGTAGTTTTGAATGGCGGTAGAAGCTAGTTGCTTAGGATATATGACCAACTGACCCTAAGTGAGTAGACTGAGACGGGTGTGATTTGACCAACTGATCACCTACCGTTTGGATGAACTTAAGAATTAGGGGGTGAGTGTCTAAGATGCTAGCGCCCGGGCACTCACTATTATAAGTCTAGAATGTAGCAGAACTTAATGACTTGACTTAGGGGACCAGGAACAAATGGACTTAAGAGAGGACACATGACTTCTCCAGTGGTGGCTCTTTGCTAATAGGTTATGGTGAACTGACCAAATGTTTTCCTCTCGAATTTGACCCCACTTGAAGTAATTGGAAGTAATTAGACGTAGACATTACTAGCTAGGATGAATAACTAAGTTAGCACCACTTTCCTCTATTGATCACATCTTTGCCTTTATTTTTTTTAGTAGTTAATTAGTTAATTCGATATCAAAACCATCTTAAAATCTGTGACACCTTGACTTAGTATTAATCCACATACATAGCTCTTGGGACGACCTCGGTTTTACCAAATACTACACTACACACGACCAGGTACACTGCCCGTTAGTGCATTAGGGTAGACCATAGGTATAACGAGACATTATAAATATTAAAACCTGGTCAGTAAAACCTGCATCAAATATACAAAAGGACATGATTAAAGTTATAGAACGTGTAAAAGGAAATATTTGAAAGAAAATGAGTGTGATTGAAATGAACCTATAAGGTTTACATATGGATAAAGTCAATTAGACTAAAGATGGTAATAGTAAAAATGTGAAAATGGTCAACGATGGTTGGCGGGTCAATGAGAAGATGAAATGATTAAACACATAGTGAGTGTGTCAATATAGAAAGCGGGCCTTTAAGCCCTATGAAATTTCATTTGTTAAAATAAAATGGAATTGTTAGTATATATATGCTAAAATAATAATAGCTTGGATCCTACATATTGTTATAGTGTGATGTTATAGGCCACTCGAAAGATGTTACAATTATAGTTATAGTGAATCCTACGGGATGTGTTATAGCACGAGTTGGAAAGAGAAAGTTATAGAAATATTTCGGGATAAATTAAGTTGCCTTCACCGGCAAGGAATCTCCTATATTCTTGACATGTGAAATGGATCCTTCGGGGAGTGTTATAGTAAAAAGGATCCAATGCAAATAAATGAAAATTTTGATTGTTAAAGCAAGTTACAAACATGTATTAGTGATATGTCAGAAGTGTATAAGTAGGATGGTTTATAATTCCTTTATTTAAGTGGATTGGGACGCCTTTTCATTTAAGTAAAGAAGTTGTGAATCGCCGAACTACAAGTTTCTATTTCTTGATTAACATTATTTGGGACGCCTCTCCATGTAAATGAAGAAGTATAAATGAGTACGCTTATGTGTCTCCGACATGGTATGAGAAAGGGCAATGAATTAGAAAATGAAAACCTAAAACTAGTTAGACGTCCTAAAAGTTATGATAAGTGGAATTGGAGCCTTGTGTTGTGTGGAAAACTAGAAGGGGGGTTGAATAGTTTTACCGATTAAAACATGGTGTTAAACTATTTAGATTGACTTATGTCAATCTATTGAATGTGTATGTTGGATGTTGATAGATAAGTACGTAAGTAAGTAATACAAAGATAAAGAGTAGAAAGAACAAAACCACGACACGAGTATTTATAGTGGTTCGGCTACAAGGACACCTTCCTTGCCCTACTCCACTCCCCGAGTCACCTACTCGAGAGTTTGTAAACACTACACGACACCAACTCCTTATGGCGGAGAAGCCTTCACAACGTTGCCTACTCTTTTTCCGGTACTAGGCTAACCACCGGGTTCTTTCACCAAGGTGAACCACACCCACCACAATGTCACCTACCCTTTATCCGGTACTAGGCTAAGTACCGAGTTCCATTACAATTGAGGAAATACTACCCAACACTACACAACATCTTAAACCCAAAGGAGACCCTACTCCTTATTACAACACCATCAAGGATATCATCATCCTTGGAAAAAAAACTATCACTATTTGTATAACGATGCACCTCATCGATTATACGACCTTGACATCCTTCACCAATGCCACTTGATTTGACCTTAAGGCACCTTTCACTAATGCCTTGTGACTTGACTTCTAGGCACCCTTCACTAATGCCTTTAGCCTTTACTTCTAAGCACCCTTCACTAGTGCTTTCAATACGGACGTTCGACACCTTTCACTAATGTCTTTGTCTTGACCCTTTAGACATCTCTCACTATTGTCTTCAACACTACACTTATTATGAGAAAGAAGAGAACTATCAACAAGAGAACCTCAGCAGTCTTGATG
Source organism: Chrysanthemum lavandulifolium (assembly GCA_022545495.1). Lineage (NCBI taxonomy): Eukaryota > Viridiplantae > Streptophyta > Magnoliopsida > Asterales > Asteraceae > Chrysanthemum > Chrysanthemum lavandulifolium. Next base: position 231,852,826 of record CM040241.1, on the reverse strand, counting down.
ATAACGAAGCATGGCAACTCATGGACTTGAGCTTGCTCATCTTCAAAAGATGGTGATCTCGCCCCTTTAAGTAGAACCTAGAGAATCATACAAAAAAAAAAACTACATACATAGATCACTTGGATCTGAGGTTAGAGATTTTAAGACTCAAAGGGAAAATATGTGAGAAAGGGGTAAGAAACAATGAAGAAATGTCTCACTATTTATAGAGGAAAAACATCTACTGTTCCACGGATCCCTCACTTGAGGGATCTGTCCAGTGTAATACTGGGGATCCGTGGGATGCTCCCCTTTGCCCATGGGTTTTGGGTCATGGGTTATGGATCATGGATATCAAGTAGATACAATGTATCTATAAGATGCAATGTCTCTAGTCCATGGTACATGAATTGAAACTATGGGCCATGGATTGAAACCATGTATGACTAAAGCATGATGTCATGCAATGGGTTATGGGTCAAGATCCATGGGTATGGGTCATGGCCTTTGGGTTGTACCCAACTACATTCAATGTATTTGGTCAATGGGTCAAATACTTAAGTTTCTACCAAATTGTATTACCCAATATAATACATACTAGTTATGTATATATTTGCCTAATATGTAAACACTAGTTGTTGTACATATGTATTATTTAAATCCTAAAATCACTTATACTTGTTTTAGTGTTTTATGTGAAAACGTAAGTGTGTTAGGAAACTATTGGCTCAAACCATTTACGTATTTTATTTGTTTAGTTAAAATGATTTTACGTTTGTTATCGACAAAACATTATAAGATCGTAAAATATAAATAAACTTTTTTACGGCTTATTTGTATTAACAATCTCCCCCTTTTTGTTTATGACAAAACATAAAATTATTTTAAGAAAAAGCTAAAATTCGTAAAAGTTCGAATTGGAGTTTTTACTCTCTTCTCCCCCTTTTTGTTGAAACAAAAAGATCGTCGAAAAGAAACTAACGCAGTGTTTTAAAAAAAACATGTAAAAGAAAAAAATATAGAGAGCAAGTTACGGGAAGACTTCTTGTCTTAGCTCCCCCTTGACGAGTCCATCCCTTTGTGAGGGCATCAAGTAAATAAAAACTATTAAGCTAATGAATTGCAACTATGTTTGCAAGTGGTTTCGTCTTAGTGACGATAATGCTTCCCCTTGATGATTGCAACTTTGCAAAGGGACGTCATGAAATGTAATCCAAATAAGGATTATATTGCAATTGATTTTGCAATGTATGGTTTGACACAAAGCTCCCCTAGCTTAGGGTGTCAAAGTCTTCACGTGTATTTTGTAAATCTACAAAATAAAGGTTAGAAAACAAGTATATAGTGCATAATTTCACGCAAATAAGACTCAAGTTAGTAGAAAGCTAGTCTTCTATTGCACGGATCCCAGGTTCCCTCCTGGAGGATCCGTAAGCAAAACGTAGGATCCGTCTATATGTAACTTAGATACGAGATAATGTGATGTACCAAGAAAAGGTTGGCATCAAAATGAGATATGAACTATACCAATAATCATATACTCCAAAATATAGCAAATATCATGTAATTTCATTTAATAAAACTAGAGATATGATATACATGACTTCTAGAAACTATGAAAATGAACGATACATGACTTTGAGTTACTAGACTATCTAAGTCACGCTTGATACTAGGACACCACTAAAATCCTCTAGCTCAAGTTTGTTTAGGTTTAATCTCGTTGAAACGTTCGAGGAGGTGATAAAACATGAAACGTTGATCTTCCCGTACATCATGTATCAAACTTTCAACATGTTAACAATGATAAAAATCTTTGTCATGGCTAGGTAGTGGTGATGGAAGAAATGAAATTGCTTGATGTGAGGGATCAAGTGAAGCGGGTTGAGGAGCCTCAAACGATGGAGGGATTGGTGGAGGCGCATTCGAAGATGCTCAACCAAGAATGATGGTGGTGGTAGAGAGGTGTCAACTTACATGTGGTCGGGTGGTTGACTTTGATAGTTTCTCATAATCCAAATGGGATTATTTGATGGTGACGCCGAAAAGGAAGCCAGAGCTAGTGTTGACTCAACACCTTGATTTTGTTCCATTATTCCTCCTAATGATGAGAGTGTTGCTGGTGGTGGAGGATGAGATGGCCTAGGAGGCAAATCCTCTAGATTGTAGAGGTGTGGTGATGAAAGTGGAGTGGTGAATGATAGGGCTCTAGGCACCAATGGTGATGGTTTGGTGGAAATAGGATTACTTGGTTTAGGAGGTATGGTGGTGTTTGACATTGGTAGTTTTGTGGGAACTATCCTTTTAGGGATTGGTTTAAATGGTTGATTTGGTGGAGGAGAAATCCTAGCATTTGTGGATTTAACCGGAGATGATTAGGTTGAAGAAATTTCGTGTACAACACGAGCAATTTTCTTGGGTGGTCCTTTGGTGGATGAGTTACCACTTGGAGCTTTTCTCATGTTGAGATGATTCAAAGAAGTTTGTAAAGTTTTCTAAGTGCTAAAAATGAAGATGAAGATGATGACTTTAGGAGTCCTAACAAGGTGGTTTATAAAGAAAAGGATTTGGCAAGTGCTTCAAGACTTAAGCCATTAAGATCCTTTGGAATGTGATGATTAACATGCACAAGAGTCAACTTCAGAGTTGTACTGATCTAGGGACTTAATTAAGATGAGATGGAGCGTTCAAGTTAGCAAGATGAGCTTGAAGTGATTTTTTAGCTAGAGTTAGCATGAATCTGTCACCCGAATCCCACGGTTCCCTCCAATAAGGGATCCGTCTAGGCTAATCCTAGGGATTCGGCTCTCAGCAGCCAAGAAAAGAGGAAAAGATGTTTTGTGAGGTCTAGTACCTACACATCTTGAGGGTTTCAGTCTTCTTAAGTGTCTTAAATTAAAGGGGACTTAAATGATCAAGAGCAATGAGTGATGGTAGCTAATGATTGCTTTTTATGGAAGACAATGGGATTTTATGAGTACCAATGAATGATCAAAGATGACACTAGGAAATTTGAGAGTGTTAAATGGAGCAAAATGGTCCTAGAGACCAGATAGTGACTTAAGATAATGTTTTGGAGGATATCCTAAAAGCTTAAGATGGAAAAGCTAGAATTTGACCCATTTCGACCTATTTTGAGGTAAGGATGACTACGATCAATTTGCTAAAATTGAAAAATTTCTAAAGCTAGATGTATTAACATGTGAGGGATCATGTTTAAGTATAAGAGCGGAAGAGTAATGAGTTTTGATGAAACGATAGATCTACAAGTGCCTTGAAAATGATCCTAAGTTATCTATGAGTGAGTTTGAGACCTACTGAGCTTGAGGAAGACATAAATGATCCTAAGGTATCATGTTTAGCTAGTATGAGAAGGTCTGGAAGGTTGGATTGATGCAAGGAAGCAAGAAATGCACTTCTGTCCACCCAGATCCCACAGATCCTTCACTTGAGGGATCCGGCTAGTTATAGCCCAGGGATCCGGCATCTGAGACAGATTCCTTAACAGTCAGATTGCAACATTTTGTTCTAAGTATCCAAATTAGAACTAATGATCTCTACAGTAAGTATACATGTATACAAGTAAAACATACTAAGTATAGCATGTAGAAATGGCACATAAGCAAACAAGTGAGATCGAGCTCACAAATAACACACAGGTTTATCAACTTTAGCAAGCGCTATTCAAGAAGCTTTAAACGGATTTATGATCTAGATTAGTAAATCATTTGTATTAACAATGGCGTGCAAGGTATGTGTCAAGAAAGGAAAGAGTACATGATGGTGTTCAAGACAATAGAGTTGTGAGGTGCTAGTTCAAGACAATCCTAGACTTCATTTAGATCTAGATGGTGTTCAAGTACGGTTTTGTGAGTTGGTTTAAGCTAAGAGATATTTACCTATGTGTTGGTATTTTGAAGAGTAAGAAAACACATGTATATGCGTCTTTAAGAAAGTGAATTGTTTAGAAGGTTGTTTTGGTTTAGTGAAGGTAATGAACTAAGTGTAGTTATTACGTACAATGAACTTCATCCTTGAAGTAATGTAGCTCTTCTCGATCAAAGCAAGATAATCGCTTGATGAGGCAAGTGGTTGGGATTAACTAAAAGAAAAATTAATTTTACAACTTGTTTGATTAGTAATCCTAAGACAACGCAAAGTATTTCTATTGTAAACTTACTTTAGGAAAACATAGGAGTATAGATTTCCCATGTGAGAGAATGAATATGAGACTATTACTAGTGGTGCTCAATTACGGCTAAACACAACCATTTTTACGGGTGATTCCACATACCCAACTTCTATCAAGGAAGCAATTCAACCGTTAGGTCAAATTGAGTTTCTAGTGTAATAAGTTCTCCAGTATTCATTCTCAAGTTAGGAAAATTTATATTCCTACAATGGCCTATCGAAGAGTAACAATGATGATACTTTGCTTCGTTTATTATTAATATTATTTCTGAAACAACTAAGATGACGAAGGTGTTATGTTAAAATGTAAAAAATTAAAGTTTCCAAATGGTGAAAAAAAATGGTTGGATCAGCTAGTTCAACATATGTTGTTGGAAATCTCGAGTTTGGATTTTCGGATATGACCAATTATGTTTGCGTTGCAAAATAATTTACTTGAGTATATCGGATGAAATAATCAAGTTGTCAATCCTACTATGAAGCTTGAAAAGTGACCATGAAAAGGAAAACGGGAGAGTACATCATCAACACAAGTGTAGGTTATGATCCGATGTAAATTCTTGTTGTTTTTAGAAAACGACATAAGAAAATATGAAATCAATAAATCATATAAGCACATAAAACATTTATGTTGCACACATGACAAACTCAATAAGAAGCCATTTAGTATATTACATGTTTTAAACATTTTTCAACTTATATGACTTATCTAAGTATTTAAACTAATATTTTCGACACACCTAGATGTTAAAGCACATTGATTAGTAAAATATTACTAACTCGACAAACAAGAGAATGAATAGCAAGGTGAGGAAACCACATATATTATTCAAACAAACAAGCACAAAAACTATTTGAGATAAGCAAATAATCAAGTAATGCAAGGCAAAACAATTAATCATTTTGCATAGCAAACGAAAGTTCTTTTCATCGCTTTGTGTTAAATATGAACATGTATACCAAGCTTGATTAGTTTCTTTTATAAATATGATCAAAACCTTAATTTCAAAAGAGGACACATTGTTATTCAAAGATGAAAATATCCGTCTCCAATTAGATCAAAAGTTTGTGCAAAAGTTATGACCAAAAAATGACTTTCTATTATAAATCAATGATTCTGTAAATTTTTATTTTGAATCAGTTTATGAAATCATTTTAAATGAAAGTAGACTCAAATACCTTTAAAACGATATGTGGCACGACTTCTAATGACTTACGGTTAATTAGTTATGAATTTTGAAATTCGAGATAAAAGCGTCTTCTATACCACGGATCCCTTACTTGAGGATCCGTCCGAGTAAACCGAGGATCCGCAGATCGACACAAAATTACAAAATGCATGTTTTGACCCGACGAAAAGGTTTAACCTTTGTAGACTTTTAGTGAAGTTATATTATCAATTTTACCTTTATTCAAGCTTGATTTAACAAGATATCTAACAACAAAACTTCAAAGAGAAAAAATAAACAAAAACACTTCTCATATTATGCTTATTATAAGATACAAGCATATATCACAATTTTATCCACAAGTAATTTAGAACGTCTTTGACCAATAATTATAACTAAGAGAACATACCTTTGCTATATTCCCTCTTTATGGTTTTAGAAACCATAGACGCGAAATACTTCATGATCTTCTAAGATGCCCAAATCATTTGCTATGTAGATTTCTCAAAAGGAAATGTTAGAATGATCTATCACTATCCAACATTAAAACAATGATGATTTCTAAAAACATGACTTTTTGTTTTAAGAAATTCCCTTCTTTGTAGTTTTCAAACATACACGGATCGTATCAAGTTTTCAAAGTACAATATACTTTAAAAGACTTGGTAACGAAGCTCTGATACCAATTGTGGAAAACTAGAAGGGGGGATTGAATAGTTTTACCGATTAAAACATGGTTTTAAACTATTTAGATTGACTTATGTCAATCTATTGAATGTGTATGTTGGATGTTGATAGATAAGTACGTAAGTAAGTAATGCAAAGATAAAGAGTAGAAAGCACAAAACCACGACACGAGTATTTATAGTGGTTCGGATACAAGGACACCTTCCTTGTCCTACTCCACTCCCCGAGTCACCTACTCGAGAGTTTGTAAACATTACACGACACCAACTCCTTATGGCGAAGAAGCCTTCACAACGTTGCCTACTCTTTTTACGGTACTAGTCTAACCACCGGGTTCTTTCACCAAGGTGAACCACACCTACCACAACGTCGCCTACCCTTTATCCGGTATTAGGCTAAGTACCGAGTTCCATTACAATGGAGGAACTACCACCTAACACTACACAACATCTTAAACCCAAAGGAGACCCCACTCCTTATTACAACACCATCAAGGATATCATCATCCTTGGAAACAAACTATCACTATTTGTATAACGATGCACCTCATCGATTATACGACCTTGACATCCTTCACCAATGCCACTTGATTTGACCTTAAGGCACCTTTGATAAAATATTATTATTGAAATTGTAACAATTTCTTTGATAAAATATGGAAGTATTGGTTGAATTTGACTTATGTAAAGTCAAAACAATATGAAAGTGATTAAGTATGTAGTGTAATAGTAAAGGAATTGACAAATTGGAATAATGGGCTTGAATAAGTTATGTCTCGGGTGACATAATGACGTGTTGGTTATGGAAAATTAAGCAAAGAAAGATGTATATGGAGATTGGTTAAGTTATAGTGGGCCTTGAATTTCGAGATTGAGGAAATCCTCGCAATAATTTGATTAATTGGTTGTTTATTTAACATAGTGCAAAATGAATTATGTATTACTTAGTAAAAGACGAGAGATTTCGAAGGCGAAATCTAAATAAGGGGAGTAGAATTGTTACACCCGTATCCCGAAATACAAATAGGCCCTACCTTAGATAAATTTGGCTTAAGGACTTGACGGGATTGACTAGTTAACCCGGTAGTCAAACTAATAATTTATAAATGTTGTATTATAGTTATAAAAAAATAAGGGGACATAAGTTGTCATATTGTAAAATAGTTATAGAAGTATAATGTGGCCAATTTATAAGGAATGGAGCTTGAGGGACCAAAAGGGTCAAATGGTGAAATAACTTTAAAATGAAGAAAGCTACATGTATATAAGCTAACTTCTCAAAAGTTCCAGGAGTGAATATCGGTTTAGAGCAAAAGAGAGGGAAATGATGGTAAGGTTGGTGATCAATTAGGATGGGATTAGTGTTTCCAATCAACTAATAAACTAGTTTCTATCACTCTTGTGCAAGTAAGTATCTCTAAGTGTATTTAATTGTGAATTGAAGAGTCAGGGTTCATGTATCCAAGTTGGGGGTTTTGGGTAATTTTGGTTTTTATTAAATTGAAGTAATTGGGTAAGTTGGATATGATCATGTTATGATCACAAGATTTGATTAAAAGGAGAATTATAGTAATCTTATTGTGGGTAAAGTTGATAATTTGTGGGTAAATCATCATATAATCAATATATGATTATGTGATGATTAGAGGATGTTATGAAAGCCTAATGGTTGTGTAAACCATGGCTATAGTTATTGTTTATGTTTTAAGTATATTTTGATTATGTGTTAAGAATGTTAGCTTTCGATGGTGTTGATGATGGAAGATGATGATAATCTCATCATAGCTTAGCTTGGCTAGCTAAGGTAAGTAACTTGGTTACTATATGGTTAATATGAAATGTTATAGTATGTGATTAATGTTGTGTTAAGTGGTTATAGATATGTCTTGGAATTATTGAATGGCTAAGGTATGGGTTATATGTCTTATGTGCTAATTGAATAGTTGTGTGTTAGGATTATATGTTTGTGATGTTATAAAGATGTAATTATGTATTGATCATGTATTAGCCAATTACTTACTAAGCGTAATCGCTTACATGTTATAGTTGCCATGCTTTTGTAGGTTCAGGTGCTCGAGGTACCTTAGCTTGGTTTCGGATCATTGTTTGGCTGTATGGATGATTGTATGTGAAGGAGGTTTGACAATATATGATAATAGGAGCTAGGTAGACACCGAGCTCGTGTGATAAGTTTGTACCCCCCGAGAGTCTTTTATTGTCTTGTAAATGTATTGTTGATTAACAAGTAAAAGTCATAGTCATTATGGTATTTTGGGAGTGTTTGGGTCGAAGTGTATTTCTTACCCATTTTGAAGTTAAACGGGTCAAGTAACCTCTTGTATATTAAAGAATGTTTGTTATAGCTTATACGGTGTTAACTTAAAGTTGTAAGAGTCAATTGATCATTGGTGTCAAATGGACAATTTGGTCTTGTCTTGATTTCTTTGTCAAATGTGCGGTCGGTGGACTGACATCAGATCGCATCTTGTGGCGACGACGTCCCGGGTTCAATGGAGCGTGTTAAATTTGAAAATGGGTTTGGGATATAAATAAAGGGTGACGACGTCAGTTCTAAGTCCCATGAGCCATCGCGTGTTAAATTTGAAAATGGGTTTTGGGACATAAAAATCGAAAGGGTAACATCACTAACCTCCTTTTCCCCAAAACCTCCCTATCATCACGACGTCATTTACAATTCATTTTACTGTACAAATTAGACTAAAATCGGAAAAACATCAATTTTGGGGTTTTCACAAACCTACACCAAATAAAAATTCAATCGACGAAACGATTGATAGGTTTATAATTGTAAAATATGCGAAAAAGGCCGGAATTCAGTTAAGGGAGCGAGAAAAAGGAAGAGAGTGCATTAACCCTTTTATGCTATATTTGTATTTAGAAATTTCGTGAAAAAGCAATACAAAATTATAGTTCCAACATTTTGAGTTAATTACAACGGGTCTTTAGTCAAAAGGACTAACGAGTCACAAATTTTATCTTTCTTCTTGCAAACAGAAACGTATGATAATGAAACAAAATTTGAAAGTTGGATGGGTATTGTGGTATTTTTTGGGTTATTCGTCATCTCAGCATATATCCGATAATGGAACAAATGAGAAAGTTTACATCATTTGTTTCATTACATATCATTAACCCTATTCTATAACACCAAGATAACATAAACACCTCCCAATAAAATTCATATAAAGACACCACCAAAAATACACCACTCACTCACAAAAAAAAAAAAAGTCGATAACGGTATGAACCGAATGGCGATGGACCTATAATATGTTGAAGACGGTGCAGTTTGGCATGTCATGGCGCCGCCATAGATGCAAAAATTATTCTATAACATGCCATGTGTGCATTGCACCAGGCTCTCTTAGCAACCAATTCATAATTATAATTAAGTTAATACATTATCTTAAACATCTTCCCCAAATTCTTATAACACTAACTAATGGTCCAATGAACCTAGTGTCACAAATTTATTGCAAGCAAGACTCGAATGAAGAATAGTACGGTGATATCCTTCCAACTGATCAACCCTAAACACATCATCAAAGAACGACTCAAAGTCAGTGAACAACTCAGGTAGATCACACTCAACTGGTTTTGAACCACCATCCTTACTAGTTTTCATTGTTGCAGCCGACGTAGTTGGAGCAACATGCTCAAAGTAATTCACATCATAGCGGCTAATATCTGAGTCTCGACCCGTGAGTTCTTGAACAAGAGCTCTAAACCTTGAAGCATTAGTCTTGACCTTCATAGGAGAAGATATGTAGACAACTTTAAGCTTGTTGTTGTCTTTCTTTTTAGTACCATTTTTGGTGCGTTTGACGCTAAGCATTTCTAGATTAATCTATTGGTATAATTCGTTATGGCAAAAAGAGTGATGCATGCATGGGTTTATATAAGAACAAAAGGGTTAATAAGTTGATTTGTTATCCAAAAGTAACTTTAGGTTTAGGGTTTGAAATGAAGCTAGATTCTACAAGAACAGAAGATTCCATTGACGAAATTAAGATACTTGCATGACCCGCAAGTCCTTTTTTTTGTTTTTTTTTTTTTTTAATATAGATTATACATGTGCGCAGACATCATCGACTTGCCAAATTTTTATTGTTGCATTCTTGGGTTGCACCAACCAGGAATCTACGCTCATTACCACATATGTAAAACTGTAAAAAAAATAAGTTTTTATTACGATGAACTTTGGGTGATAATGTGTAAGCCTTACGATACCTACATGATGTATTGAGCTTTTAAAGTACCACCCATACATATCGATCAACACTTTTGTATAAGCAAGTTCTATTACACTCACCATGACCTTATCTTAAGAATTCTAGATTTTTTTGCTGTTCGTTCTTATAGTGCATTTTCTTAGATTCCTTTTTGCTATGATGTTAAATATCTAACTTTTATTTTATTTTTTTCAATTTTTACTATTGGTGATCTTTTGACTTTAGTTGGCCTTGTCCAAGTTCCGTTAATGAAATTAGCAGCCACCCTGAGAGAGACGTATACATGCACTATAAAATATTATGTGTATGAACACATGATTGATAAGAATCTAAAGTTCATTTTCGATGCATAGGATGTTAAGATAATAAGATCAACGTCAAGTCATCAATTATGTTCCGCAAAGATTTGACTGAAGTTCCTTGAATTGCCATCTGTGAGGCACACAAGCCCATCAAAAGCCATTGTTAGACCCAACTAAGCACGGCCACTCAAATACAATATATTGTTTGTCAGGCCCAAGCAGTCAAAACTATTATATACGAGATTTTTCTGCCCGTTTCCATGCATACGAAAACATTCATTTTAAGTCGGAAATAGAGCTAAGGCATAACTTCATATGAAAAATAAAATGTGAGAATTATTAAGATGAAAAGAATTGTAATGTTGTGGATATCGCGCCGCTCATCGCCAAACAAACAAAAGAAATACAAACAAGGCTCGTGGAAAATAGATAGACACACGATATAACATGGTATCTACGACTAGAGTAGTCGTAACAGTCCACAAAATCAAACCAGAGAGATTATATTATTGAATGCACCCACACACAAGAGATTAAGTTTACAACTAAAATAGAGGGGTATATATAAGTGTGAAAACCTTAATCCTAAGTTCCTAACTTGCTCCCAAAGATTACATCTCAAAGGCCGGACTAACTACATATGGGCAAAACCCATATTTGAGTTTTCGCCGAGTAGTGATAGAGCTTCTGACCGCTTGTCGGAGCCTCAACTCGAAGCCTATATCTCGAAGTCTTTCCTGATTATGCTTCATCAATCTTCTTCTTTTTATTTTTTTTATAGTAAAATACACCGCTAGTCTCCAAGGTTTTTGAAGATTTAACATATAGTCAAAAATCGGATAAAATTACACCAATCCTTCCCAACGCTGGCAATATTGCTCGTTGTTGGTGCAAATTTATAACGACTTTAAATTATCTCGTTATCTCTCCAGTCACATGCGAGACATATGAAGATAGTTTAGTCATTTTCCTTTTTTATCCTTTTCCATCTTCAACATGTCCCTTCTATATGTTCTTGAATATTATTTCTTTTTAATATGTTTAAGATTACTCTATCCTTTTTCTTGAAATGATTTCACACTCCATCCTTTTTTTTTTTTTTTTTTTAAGAAATAATTTCACACTCTAATATGTGCATTAAACAGTTGTATTGTTTATAACTTATGCTTTAACTAGTTATACATTAAAATGTGCAAAATGTGTGCAAATCATTTTTTTTAATCATTAAATCACCCATAAAAAGAACTAGATATTCCTAGATCCTAATCAGTAAATCCAAAAACAAGAATAAGAACATTTTATTCTTCATCAAATCCTTAGAGAAAAAATGGACACAGTCTGAACACCACTGTTTTTTTTTTTTTCTTCATTCTTTGTTCTATTTAAGTGTTTGTGGTTATGTTTTTGATTTATGTGTGTGAAAGTGGTTTTGATTTCTACTAGATCACAGGTAGGTATCTTTGGTTAAGAGTTCGAAGTTAGTTGAAAGTTTGAAGGTTCTTTGACGATGTTGATTTATCTTGATGCAAAACCTGAGACCTTGTTGTTCATAAGCTTTGATTCACATTTTTTTTTATATAAAGATTGATATGAATATGAGATAAGGAATCTATTGTTGTTGTTATTTGTTCTTATTGTTCATATGTGTTTCTTGAATCCATGAATCGATTTTGTTGTTCTTACATTGTTGTTGTTGTGAATCTTGTGATATGTGATATTGTAATTGAAAGTTGTCGTTTTTGTTCCCTAGAACTAGAATAGAGTGGAAGATGAAAAGGACAAAAAGCAAAATGACTAAATTATCTTCGTGTGACTGGCACGTGATTGGAGATAACGAAAGAAATTTAACGTCATTACAAAATTAGATAAACGGCGAGCAATATTGGGGATGATAGGTGTAATTTTGTCCTATTTTACTATACGTGAAATCTGCAAAAAACTTGAGGGCTAATGGTGTATTTAACTTTATTTTTTAGTTAAAAGTAGGATTCCAAAAAGCTTTCGCAAAATCCTACTTTTTTTACGTTGCATTTTAGCGTCAAAGCTTATCGGTGCCTAGTCTCCACAACTCAACTTGTGATTGGTTCAGATTTTCAACCAAAAATACAAATAATATAATAATCATCAAGTAGTGCAAAACAGTAACATCGTCAACAAAGCTTTTATTTTGATTATTTGGTTTTTAAGTTTTCTAGGATACATGAGTAATACATTGCTAGATGAATATTCGTACAAAATGACAGTGTAGAGTGGCTTTTAATACAATGTTTAATATGTAGTCATTGCAAAAAAGAAAGTTATGAGTTATAAACAAAAAATAGAAAAGTTTTAGAATTAAACAATATTTAAAAAATTAATTTAGTAAATGATGTTTTTATCATTTACAATCAATATTTTAGTAAACCTTTTTAATTTTCTTTTGGGTAAAATGGTTAATTCAACTCGGTAAAATTTATTACACTAAAAACATAGAAGTACAAAGGATGAGAGTGACTTCCCTCTTTTCAGTCCTTTAGGACACTTACAGACTCTCATATAAAAATGATAAACCATTCTTATAACTTACCAAAACCTTTTTAATTTTCACAATTAATTATTAGAAAAATGATTTTTCTAACTTATGCCATCGTAACACAAGTTTAAAACATTAAATAAACACATCTATTACTTAAAAAAACTTTATTTTATAAATTACAGGTCCTTGTGGTTTGCTCAGATTTCATGTTTAGTCCCTAAGTCGTTTTAATTACACCAGAGATACCTATTTGTGAAACCTTGCACTCATTGAGTCCCTATTTTGGATGGGTCGTTAGTTTCTCCGTTAAGCTTTTGCACCGTTAGTCCATCCGTTAATAATTTTTGCGCTGCTAGTCCTATTTTTCAAATAATAGTTTTCGCCAGTTAGTCCTTCCGTTAATAATAGTTTTCGCCCGTGTTTTTACGTTTTTGTCTATTTTTATCCGTTTTCGTTCTTTTTTCATTCGTTTTCCCCATTTTTTTTACGTTTTTCGTCTGTTTTTAACGCTTTTATCCGTTTTCGTCTGTTTTTATATGTTTTGTTCGTTTTTTAACCGTATTCGTTCGTTTTTATATGTTTTCATCCTTTTTTTTGCCTGTTTTTATACATTTTTTTTCTGTTTTCATACCTTTTCGTCCTTCTTTTACGTTTTTTATGTTTTTATACGCTTTCGTCCGTTTTTAGGTAGTTTTCGACTTTATTTTTTTTTTGTACGTTTTTGTCCGGTTTTTTACGTTTTTGTCTATTTTTTTTTATGCTTTCGTCCTTTTTTAGGTAGTTTTCGCCCCATTTTTTACGTTTTTGTCCGGATAAAAACTGGCAAAAACGGAAAAAGGACAAAAACATACGAAAACGTATAAAAACAGGCAAAATTGTAAAAAAACGGACAAAAACATATAAAAACGGACGAAACATATAAAATCAGTGGAAAATGGATAAAACCATGAAAAATGGTTGAAAAACAAAAAAAACAGATGAAAAACGTAAAAACGGGGGAACGGATAAAAACGAATGAAAACGGATAAAAAACGTAAAAAAAACAGGGGCAAAAACGGATAAAAAACGAACGAATACGGATAAAACAGACAAAAACGTAAAAAGAACAGGCGATAACGTAAAAAAAGTACGGTGCTAACATTATTAACGATGCTAACATTTAACGGGAGGACTAACGGTGCAAAAATTATTAACGGAAGGACTAACGGTGCTAACATTTAACGGAGAAAGTAACGGCCCATCCAAAATAAGGACTAAAAATTTCTGATGTAAATTAAACGACTTAAAGATTAAACATGAAATCTGAGTAAACCACAAATACCAAACTTGTATTTTTTTATATATAAAACAATGATTAATTTAAAAAACATCGCTAAATTTAAGGAAGTATTAATATCAACTAACTTGTGAATACAATATGGTAATTTTACTTTGTTTAATGTGTTAAAGGTTGTGACATCATGGTAAAAATCTTTAAAAAAGAATAATATAAATGTTTTATAAAATTTTATGCTTGCGACGGCCTGGTTAAGCCGCCACATCGCATCATTTCTCTCTCCGACGACCGACGACGACCAGATTCTTGCGATGGTGACCCGAGATTTTTTTTTTTTTTTTTTTTTTTTTTATTCAAATATTTTTAAAACAAAATTAAACTTCATTAATAAAAATACTTAACATTACAACAATAATTAAAACTTAAACTAATAAAGCGTGGCGTTATAATACTTATTAAAAGCGCAACTTAATAATTTAAGTTGTAACGTTTCTGATTGCGGCCTTAAGTTGTTCAAGTTCAGTAGTTGTCGTCGGGCGTATTATTGCGGCCTTAGTAACGGCAAACAGTTATAATCAAATTTCAACATAATAAGAATGTCATATTATTACGTTTAAGAAATTGTTTCCGAAAACATAATTTATATTTTTTGAGTACCGGGAAGGTACGTTTACTCGAGGATTCGACAAAACACGGGGTATAATCTATACAGTGTATAATAATAAAACAAAAATTTATACATCCTACCCCTACTCACCACCCCACTCTCTTTCTTTCTTCTTTCTCTCTTTTCTGCGTCCTTTCCCCAAAACCAGGAGCAAAAGCTCCATGTCTCCTTTCCCTACCCAAAACCATGACCTCTCCCTTTCAAGTCTTTCTCAGCCTATGCTCCCCTCTCTCACAGCTAGGCATGGAAGAAAGTGGAGAAAATGCAAGATGTTGGAAACGGATGTCACCCATTCGAAGAGCCAAGAAAGAAGAATGAGAGCCTTCCATTTACTTCTCTACAATTAGAGAAGAGTTAATTATTTTTGTTTTAAATACCCAATGTTACTAATTTTGGTCCATTTGTGAGATACAAATTCGGTTGCCAAGCCGAACTAGTTTATATGTTTGTTGATGCTCAACCGATGGCAACCCACTTCCCACAATGGGTGCAACCGACAAAAACCCACCATGACCGAATGGATCAACCGATCCACTGCGCATAGCCTAAGGGTTGGAATCCTTTCCCATTCTTAGTCGAGTTGAAGACATCAACCATTGGATTAAATTGATTGTCGAAATTAAAAGAGTCTTTAATCTTGACCATTGGATTTAATCCACCATTGTTGATGAATCCCAACTCGACCAAGATAAAGATAACTCGAGAGGATTTGACCCGTTTTATAAATAGTATAAATAGTATTCTTGCTTTCATGCAGCCTACGGATGCTACATGGATACTTCAACGATTGAAATTTGGCAAGTCATTGAAGTCTGCGCACGTGTATACAAAATCACTTTCATAAAAAGACTTACGGGTCATCCAAGTAATTAAATTTCGTTATTCGAACCTTCTACTTCTTCAATCTTAATTCTTTTCAACCAAAACCAATCATTTTTCTCGAACTATCTCATTATTTAAGCCCGACTCTTATGTCATAACAAACATTGTGCAACCATATATAAAATCAATATGAATACATCTGCTATCAAGCACAAGAAGAACAGTAGCAGAAAGACCAACAAGAAGCAGCTGAAAGTTGTCTATATATCTTCTCCTATGAAGGTGAAGACAAGTGCGTCATGCTTTAGATCTCTTGTTCAGGAACTAACTGGTCGCGACTCTGATATTAGTCGGTATGATGCTGGTTACTTTGATGAACAAGGGGATCGAAGCACCACCACGAGCACTAGTACACAAGGTGGTTCGTTAGATGCGTGTCTGAATATGAAACCATTCGAGTTTACACAACTAGGGGTGTTCAATGGCTTGGATGCTTTCCCTGATGACGTTTTTAGCTCGGAAATGGTTGATCACTTGGATGGATCGTTCCCATCATATTCATTGTATGGATCATAAACGGATAAACGGTACTGTTCAGGTTATCTGGGGAGGGCGAGCCTTTTGACTCAGATGTACGTGGCCTCACCGGGTTAATCGGGACCGTTTCCGGCCCTTCCTTGGCAACTCCCAAATGTACACACTTAAGGAGGCTTTGAATCCTTACCCTCTTGTTTGAAAACTAAGGACCTTACTAGTAGGCCATTTGGTAGTGGCTATTCTTTGTACGAATCATGTTAATGTTATTCTAGCTTGTAATAGTATTAGTCATGCATACTTCTCCATAGGTTTATCCAGTCATCGTTTTTATTATATCACCCACCAGGGTTTTATTAATGTAACATATGGATCGATCTACACCTATATGGTTTTGACTGTTGTTGTCCCAACTCTAGATCAATATATTTAGATTGCAAAATGTAAAGTAAATGAATAAGTAAATGAGCAAATAACCTATTTAAGCATCATACTTGTCACAAATGTTAGTATGACGTATCGAATAAAAAAAATAACCCCTTTGACCAATCATCTTGTCCACCAATGATTGTTTGATACATGGACAACTTGTGATAGCCGGTTTTGTCCATGTCACGTTTTCTTGTCCCCGTCACACTTCCAACTCACTTCCTCCTTTCCAACTCAAACATAAGGCACGTTTTTTTCATTTTCACTCTCTCTCTTCCATTTCATCACTTTCACTTTCCCCAATTCTCTCCCAACATAAACCCTAATTTTAACCTTATGCAATCTACGCAAAATTGACAACCGATTCCCCAATCCATCACGTTTACAAACAATTTGTCAAGTAAATGACCTCGTCTTCCACTTCTACTCGTTATAGTCGAAGGAAATATACGAAAGAAGAAATTGCACGTTTGACTCATTGTAAATGTATGCACCCAATCTATGAACAGGTCTCTTGGACGCCTGAGAATCCTGGTCGAAGATTCAAATCCTGTCCAACACGTGTAAGTGCTACACATTAATGTTACTTGATTCGTGTTTTAGGTTTATGCTAATCATTATTGTTTAATGTGTTTGTAAAGAATAAGGAATCAAAATGTGAGGTCTATGGTTTCCTTGATGATGAGTTACCGTCACAGTATTACAAAGACCTCATGTTTAGGTGCATAAGGACAACCCGGTTTTGAGTGCAACCTTGAGAGCTTAAGTCATCCACAACTCAATGACCATGTTCTTTGAAAAGAATCACAATGATGCTTTACCGTCGAACTCATTTACAAAGAATTGAATGAGCTTAAGATGAAGGGAAATTGTATGACATGTTCTTGGGAGGTCATGGATGCTTCATGGTCATGCTTTTCTTTTTCATTGTGGTTTTGTTGGTGCGTATCGTAAGACATGAGATGCAAACTATTGTCTCTTGTTATGTACTAATGTATGTAGGTTAATGTATTTGCTGTCTCGAGTAATTGAACAAATGTTGGTTGTTTGTATGATGAATGGTGATGAATGGTATGTTATTTTAGGTAAATCATGGAATCTGTGTTGTTGTATATGTTGTTGTATATTACCTGTTTGTATGAAGAATGGTGTTGTTTTGTCCATATGATTTATGGTTACAAGTTTATGCACAATGTCTGTAGTATTGCATTCAAATTTTAGCTTTTTAACCAACAAACTACTTAGCTACACAAGATTCCAATTCATATAATACAACTTATAACATACCATAAACATACACCAAAGGTGTTCTTTCATAACATCAAGTTTGTGCTTCAGCACCATCAACTGTTACATCCAGAACACAGGCATATAATGTTTCAGTTGCAGAGCCCTTCAATACACAAAATAGGGCTACGTAGTGGCATAAACAGCAGCACTACATCTACTATCTTACACATCCCAAATAGTGGCAATAATTGCTGCACTATTACAGTTTAAGTTATACACTAAACCTGGCCCTTCCATGAACAAAATAGGGCAATCTAATTATACATACAACTAACAGTTGGGTGTTTTTAAGGGTCTAGTCCAGGACAATTTCATTGTCCACACTGGAACCAGGCCTTTTAGGTGGTGCAGCTAGCTTCTTGCTAAGGATTCTTTGGCTAGGCAACCTTGGTGGTGGCAATTTTGGTCCACTTTTTTCTTTAGTATGTTCAACTGGTGGAGCTTCAGCTGACATGGTTTTCCTTCCAAGTAATTGCTTTGTTGTGCCTCTGCCTCCTCTACCGACACTAGCACCACCTCTTGCTCCTCCTGGCATTCTTCGGACTTCAACTATCTCCGATGCTGCAGCTTTACGTGCTCTTGTTACAACGTTACTTGCCAAATTGACTGACCCACCCACTTGAGTTTCTATCATTATTTCAATACAGAATAAAAGTACATAAGTGTTATGTGTTACAGCTAATAAACATAACGCTTCACAAAATTTGGTCTACTCACTAGTACCTGCTATGTTTGGCTCGTTACTAGCTCTGGCGGTTCTCCCCGGGATAACTGAATGCATACGTTGTTCATCCTCAATGGTATCAGAAGTAGCACCATCCGTTGCCAACCACGTTCCCATCCTGGCAACCCTTTGAGCTGGAATAAGTGTACCACTTTTGGTCCTACCTCCTCTCATTTTCAAATGACCCCTATTGACATTAGCACCACCCCTCTTCTTCTTTTGTTTTCCCAAGTAAAATGGTCTACCGTCACCTAACACACCCCTTATGTTTGTAGCCCCTATTTCAAATTCATTTATGTCATTGTTAACAAATCTAGGTATGTTATGGTCATCTACCAACTGTGTTTCTGTGTTGTGTTTCTTGAATGGTCTACCAGGTTTGCTTTTTTCCTTACAAACAGGGGGTTTCGGCTGGTTTACACACCCTTTCCTATTATGCTCTGTTTCACCGCACTTTTGGCAACTCATAACGATACCGGCTATACTTATCTTAGTTGTTGATTTCTTTTCATGGGATGCCTGACCCTTTTCGCTTAGGTCTACGTGCATTGTCTTAGGAATTGGTCCTAAAATCCTAGAAAGGTGGCTAACATCCGCCAAAAGTCAATTCAATCAACTGGTTTCATATATTGACCATACGTTAGTAAATACCTATCCTTCCTAAAACACTCCGGGACATAATCCTCAACCTTCTTATTCAACTTAAAAAGACAAGCTATTGTGTGGCAACAAGGCAAACCTGAAATTTGCCACATTCGGCAAGAGCACGTCCGGTTTGGCTCATCTACCTTGAAAGCGTAGTATCCTTTCCTTACTTCAAACTTGTTTCCCCCACATGAGACAACATGCCAAAACCTGTTAATAGGCAAATACACCAGACATTATTTACGTATATTATCTTAATGCACAACAGTAAAAGTAACTGACAAGAACACATTATGTTTAAAATTTAAAGGTTACCTTTGGTGATCCTTTGAATGCTCCAAGATGTTCTAAATATTTGGGCATATATCGCCTTTCCACTTATCCATAAGGACCCTCATTGTGTGCATCCTCTCCATTACAAGAACCCGCATTGATTCGAGCATTGTGATTATTGGTTTGTGCCTTAGACTTACCAACACCGCATTAAAGCACTCGCTAAACCCATTCTCAATAGCTTCACAAAGACACTCCTTCCCCAAGAAAGCCCTTGACCAACTCTTTGGATCTTTCTTTATTAAAAAGTCGTGTGCCCTTGGATTAGCCCTTTTGATCTTCTCCATAACTTTGTTATGTAACGGGGGATATGACGCTTTTGCAGCAGCCCAAAACAATTGCCTAAACTCCACACCAGGGAATTGTTTCCTAAAACCTTCATAAATGTGACGAGCACATTGACGATGCTCTGCCAAGGGCATAATCTCTTTCACTGCCTCTATCAATCCCTGGTCCAAATACAAGAACATAAATTATAATTATGCGTATTCCAATTGAAAACATTATAAGCTATTAAGCAAAGACAGTAATGAAACGTACCTTATGTTGGTCTGACATTAAAGTCAATCCTTGACCACTTTAAATTTCCAAATCGTCACCCAATAACTGTAAAAACCAACTCCAGTTGTCTTTGTTCTCAACAGTGACCACAGCCCAAGCCACTGGGAAAATGTGGTTATTACTGCCTCTCCGACCGCAGTTAGTATCTCCCAGTGTTTGGTTTTTAGAAAACAACCATCCAAAGCTAAAATTCTACGACACCCAATTTTCCAACCTTCTTTCAATCCATTAAAACAAACATAAAATCTGTCAAAATATGTCTTCTCATCCGGATTTACCGTGACACCTACCTTAACTGTGGTTCCCTCATTTGAGTCAACTAACGCCTTAGCATATGACCTTAACAAACCATAATGATCCTGGATGGTAGCATCTCTTGGGTCCGGCTAACATTGCATTTGTATTTTCTTAAGACTAGTTCCTGTATGTTGCTAATGGTAATATCCGGATTCATCCTAATCTTATCTCCAAATTGCTTACCAATCCATTTATAGTTAACTAGTCTACCATAGTGGAAACTACGTACACAAGTATGGTTATCGTTCAAAGAAATAATCGAAAAGTAGCTTCTCCCTTAGCATTTTGCCGTAACATCTCCATGGGCAATCACAGCTTCAATGGTCTCAAGGATACTTGTTGTATGATGTCTCGCTTTCGGGGCTAGGATCCTTCAGTGTCTCTTTTCGTTGTCCACATTTTTCAATTACCTTTGATCTTGTGTTCCTTTCATACCATAATGAGAAACCGTTCACCAGTGCATAGTATGTAAGACACTCTTTGAAACTGTCAACGTCTGGAAACTTTTGTCCAAGCTAATGATAACAAAAAGTAGACAGACCAGTTACTTATTATATTGAGTAAACTGTTTACATACAATGAGTCAAAATATATGTAAGTATTTAGTATTGAAAAACTTACCGTTGGTTTTTTCAATCGCCAATGAGTTTCAGCATCATAGATTGGGTAAATGTTTTCTTTTTGTGACTTTTGAACAGCAACAAATGGATATGTTATACCCTCTCCTTTTCCCTTGATATGTTTCAACAAAGCTTGCATATACCTCTCATGCTCTCTAACTAATGGACCCAATCCAGTTGGCCCATCTGAAAGAACGTCATCGTTTGTATCGTCAGGATCATCATCATTTGCATCTTGTTCCTCCACTTCATCCGACAAAGGTTGATCATCATTAAGAAGCATCTTTCTTAATTGGATGACCTCGTCTTCTCCATTGCTTAGATAGTCATATGATTTTTCGGATTGTAGTGCAGAATCATAAGACTCGTATCCGAAAGAATCTTGAGGAATACTATGTTTCTTCTTTAAAGCTTCACCGCCTGAATCAGAATTATATTCATCTTCATAGTCATCGTCACTGCCTGTATGAGACTGTGATGATGCAGGTGCATTTGGGTTGTCTCTAATGACAACGCCTGTTGGTCTACGCACATTAGAGGTGGTCTTCCTTGCTATCTTCTTTTTCCTTGTCATGACAGACTTCCCTTTGTCTAACTTTCTTTGCCTAGCAAGCACCGCATCGGATAAATTCCCATCCGAGGCATCATTAGAATACAATTCATCAACATCGTCGACCCTTTTATCAATATCGACTTCTTTCTCACTTGCATTAAAATCAGTTTCCATCTGCGTATCTTTATCAGGTTCAGCAAGAGTATCAACCAAATCAATCCTGAAACAAGTGTAAGAAGAAGAATATAAAAAAATAACCCCTTGATATATACTATGGTGTTAAAGCATAATATGCAAAACAGTTATAACAAATACCTATCAGTCACCATAGCGTTAACAACATCTTGGTTCTCCTTAACCTTAGCAGATTCATCCACAACGTTGTCCACTACATTATCAAACACTACATTATACTCCCTAAAGACCTCATCTTCCGTAAGCATAGGGTAATCATAAGTGAAATCGTCGTCTGCATTCCAAACTCTAGTAAAGGTCACCTTACCCTCAAAGTCCTTTCTTAGTGGTCTATCTTTTAATGGAGGAGACCTTAAATAAGGCGACTGTGATTCTTCCTCAGCCCATGCTATCAACTCCTCACAAGACATGTTACCAGCATCTTTTTTCAACTTGGTATGTTTCTTTTTCCGGGATGTAACTTCTGAGTCAGAACTATCTAAACGTAAGTTCCCGTGGTAGTATGGTGCTAAGTTCTGGGGGGAATGAGCAACAAACAAGTCCACTTTCTGAAATAGTTTCGCTTGATCATACAAATACATTACATCTGCATCCCGTTCAATTATCTTTAAACCACCATTGTCTATGTCTAATGTAGGAATGCACATGTATAAAGCCCATATATTATTCTTAACTTTTGCAACTAATATATCTAAAGAGGCTACACATAAGCCTATATGTTGAAGATGCCTCCATTATTATCTCCTACCAAAGTCATACCTTAAAGGTCAAACATAAATACACCATTAGTGTATTTTGAAGACCACATCTAGTGGTACTTCTATATGACCGAATTAATGGAGATAATACAAAAATATCAAAACCCTAATTCAAAAACCCCAAACACCGACAAAGAAATTATAATGTAAAATAACACAATTTGGGTAATAAAACATTCAAAATAAATATGGAACGTACCTTTTGTCTTGCCAATTTCAGGAAAGCGACAATCAACTGCTATTATTAAACACGTAGGGTTTCACAGTTGTGGGGATAAGGAAATTGATGTGTGAGTGGATAAGGGTGCCCATTTGTGGTTATAAAGATGAAAGTTGTACTTGTTTATATTAAACCTCGTACTGAAATCCTACCAAGAAAGGAAGTGTGGGGGACCAGCAATGGAAGTGTGGGGGAAGGTACGAGGTTTCCACGGTGGATATCCGATTAGGCAAAAAAGTGTGGGAAAAATTGGGAACCGGGTAAACAAGTCTAAAAATGTATTGTTAAAGACAACATTTACAAGTTCAGGGGGCAAAGGGGTTATTTTTTTATTCGATACGTCGTACTAACATTTGTGACAAGTATGATGCTTAAATAGGTTATTTGCCCTAAGTAAATTGTCTATTTTTTTCTTCTAATTCAATCGATCATACATATATATAAGTTCTGAACAGGTGTGATCTAACCAATGTAACGGTTGGATCTTGTAACCGTTTTTCCTAACTGCTTTGTAACCGTTGTATGGTTACAAGGTTTCTACTTGACGTGTTTGGTCATTCGTCTAATAATAATTACATAAGAAGCATAAAGATTAAAATTATTGGTTCACATTTGTAACACCCTCGGTTTTTGAATAGCAGCGGAAGCAAATTGAGGATATTACTTATTAACACAAAGTACACATTACAGAAAACGACTCTAAATGAGACGTTTTAAAATACATTATCATTCGAATTTATTCATAATATCAGAGTAGAGGTCCCATAATGTACATAATAAGTTTAAAAGTTTTCGAATGATAATATGCATAGTCTTCAAAATGCCCATTCCGTGTGCCTTCATTCGTGTGCCAGACATATCTTACGGACCTGAGATAAAACATGCCGAAAAGTCAACACAATGGTTGAGTGAATTCATAGTTTTGAAAACAGTAGTGGACAATAGTTCGTAGTATAATTGCAATGTGTACAATTATCTTCTTGATAGTTATTATTGCTCTAAGCTCATGGAACTCACGACTGACTGTTGTATATATATGTAACCACTCGTAAATTTCCATACCGATTTTCGTGACTACATTTTTTTTTTCGTTTCGAACTTTAAACACGATAAGTCACGGAATATTTTTCACCTCAACCTCGATAATAAAAACTTCGTAAAATAAATATATAATAAACTTTTTATATTTTTATCTCATACCGGACCTCTAAGCCCAACCCCGACTTAACTTCTCATTCCTTGTCTATTGGGCTCTCGTCTACCCGCCAAGTCCAAGCCCAATTAATTCAAGTATTATTTTGTGTTGGTTTTGTTTTGGCCTGGTAAGACTAACGAGCACGAAACCTCTTTTATTTTTGTGTCACAATAATATTCACTAACACACATACACCAGGATATATATTTTTTTCTTTTGTTCCTCTGATGTTGGACGCAAGCCAACAAACAATTGGCCAACCATATTTTTTTCCCATCTTCTTGCTGCTACTTCACGCAAAACAATGCCAACATGTGGCATTCACTTTTGCTTAGTCAACTCTACCTTCTTTTCATTTTCTTTCTGCTGCTACCCTACGGAAGAAACACAAAACAAGGCAAGAAAACAAATCCCAATCCTTGGTACCTTGCGTGTGTGTGTAGGAGGAGACCAAAAGCTATGCATGCCGACCTACACTATACTAAAACCTAAGACTCCAAATGACTTGACCTTACCATGCAAAGCAAAAATTCAAGCATGCCTTTGAACCATCTCTCTCACGTGACAAAGATACAACACAAAACGTGCTCTCCTTTGGCTGCCATATCATGCATGCTCAAGGACTACTCATCCATCATTTTCATCTCCTTGGAACTAGTAGGAGGCTTACATACAATATTTGAAGAAGCCATGATCGTCTCCCCTTATATAACCAGCTCTTAAAAACACTGATAAACTCACAAATCACATCCCACGATCACTCTCCTTGTTCACTGTCGAGATAGAAGAAGGAGAAAAACAAGGTGTCAGGTTTCATTTTCATGAGTTAAGCGTTCACTTGAGTTAGTTTCTAGCCGGGTTAATCATTGGAAGCTAGGTCGTTTATCGCCTCACCTGTTCTCGTTTGCTTGTCCTCTCATGTTCGCCACCACCCTTGAGGTGTCGTAAGTCCTTCAAGGCTATTTTCAATACGTTATTCATGCATACATACATAAGTTCGACTTACATGCAAGAAATATGAACTTGGTTGTGTTGCTTGAAACTTGTGTGGCAAACTTTTAAACATGATTAACACTCATGAAAACTAGTATATTCATGTATTTCTAAAACGACATATGCATGCATTGTAGAGTTATTTGAGATTTCGATCACAAGGACTAAAAGAAACCATGAAACTTAACTCAAGTTTTGGCTTAACTTGGATTACTTCGTATCTCGACTACTTACTTACTTTCGTATTTATTTTTGTTACTTCATAAGCTTTCGAGCTCACTGTCACTCATAATACTCGATCCCTTCGTTGTGGGTTAAACCCAACACATATCGGGATTAACTTTTCCTCTTTTGGTCGACTATGTTGAACCGAGACAAGCCCAAGTCGGGTCTCGGGTTTGCTCATTTGGCCATGGCTTATTTGGTCTTCCAACTTAAACTAATTACTTATTGAAAAATGTTCGAACTTACTAAACCCATTGATCTGTGCTAAACTAGTCAAGTCTAATCACACAAGCTAGCCACTTGTGAATGGCTAACCGTAATAGACTTAAAACTGCTTAAAACACAAATACAATGAAGATCAGAGAATACAATGAATTCCCGGGTCGTTAAGTCCCACGGAGACTCAATGGTGTGTCAAAACAAACTCAGATGATAGAGTGATCACTAAGGATAGTGATCAGTAAAGGTTTTTGATGAGAAATTATACCTAAAGAAAAGATTAATAAATTACAGCGACTTAAATGCAAATTAAAAGAAATAAAAGATAAAATATATTAAATAAACGCTATCACTATATTTAAAATGATGAACGTTTAAAACCTAAAACATACGTTTAAATAAAAAACTACGTAAACGTACAAAATAAAACGTGAAAATAAAGAAGGAAAATACCTACGGATATGAAAAATACATTTTTACAATCCTAAATATAAAAGAAAATTATTAGAAAAGGAAAATTATTTTTACGACTATTTATTTATTTATTATTAATTAAAAACTATTTTAACTATTTAATAATATCCTAAAATACAAGAAAATATGAAATTAAGCTTAAAAAATAAAATTATGACTTAGAAAAATCTAAAATAACAAAATAGAATTTTCAAAACTATTTTTATATTTTTTCTAATATTTTCTATTTTCTAGAATTTTAAACTATTTAAAACTACTTAAATTATTTAAAAATACAAATTTAACTAAGACAAATATGGAAAAATATTTTTTGTCTTTTTATATTTATCTAAACCTAAGAAAAATGAAAAATTATTTTTTTGAACCTTTTCTTAATTTTTTGTATTAAAAGCTAATTTAAAAGGCTTAAAAACTAATTTAAATTAAGAAAAATAGCAAACAAGCTTGGAAAAATCTGAAAATTTCAGGAAAAATTCTAAAATAATATTAAGAAGCTAGGAAAATTAGAAAAACAGGGTGCTGTGTGGAGGAATTAGGAACTGATGTGCAAAGTGCTTATAGATAAGACTTTGAATAAGCAAATGGAGACCAAAAGCACCCAACCAAAATGTGCTTAATTATACTAAAAGTGACCAAATGCAACACAAATCAACAAGCCCTAACCACTGGATAGCCAACTGCAAAGATTTGGCTAATTTGAGTTATAAGCTAAAAACAGGTTTAGGGTATCAAGTTTAAGCAGAAGAATAAGCATTCAAATAAGCTGGAAACTAAAGACCAACAACTGGAATCTAAACTAGACCTGGTTGAGAATGTCTAAACCAAATACTAAACCTTGGTGAGCCAAGATGAACCCTGTGCAGACCTTGCAAGATCTCAGATAATCCTGTGCAGAGCTCAATGCCCCTGCATTGCATGCTTAGCACCATTTTGACAAGCTAGTATGAAGCTTATAGAAAATTCACAAAATTATGCAAAAATAACAACAAGAAACTAGAGCAGTTGAACTTTTAAAAGCCACAAGTTATACTGAAATTGGCCAAGAGATGAGCTCATGAAAATTCCTTCTAGATGGGCTCAAAACAGGCTTTTGCACAATTTGACTTTTGAAGAAACTGAAAAGTTGACTATTTTGGGTTTTGATCTTGATTTTAGGACTGATAATGATATTTATTGATGAAATGAACTTAATGCAAGCAATGTTTATGGAAATTAAACACAAAACAAGATTTGGATTTGCAAAATCATCAACAGTTAAGCTGCTAGATCAAATGAAAGGGAATTTTGACTTTTAGAGATTGCAAGAACAAGTTAAAGACAGAAATGGGCATGAAAAATCTACACAAGCTGGAAACAACAGAAAACTACCATTGCATAAACCTAAACCTTAGTTTAAACATCAAATCCAAACACCCCTTAAAACTACTGATTGAACTAAAAAATTGAACAAACTACTGAACCAACATGATATGAAGATCAAACTAAGCTTAACTATCTTGAATACAACTAAATATACTAATTTAAACTAATGGTGATCACAGATATTCATACAAACATAAAATGCAAAATGGACTTGAAAATTGAAACTGAGAAACTTTACTGACAGGAGTGCAACTGCTTGCAGGCTAAAACCAGTCCCAAACCACTACCTAACCTAGTTTATTTTAACCCAAATCAACCTCTGCATCATCTTTTTCTCTTTCCAATATCAGTTTGACTTTCATTGACCATGGACCAAAGTTGCTTGATTCTTATTTAAAGCTTATCAAAAGCTATTAGAAGCTTTAATAAACTAGATTGAGCTTAAAAATAAGCTAATAAAAGCTTATACATAAGAAAGTGAAACTGAACATTTCAACAGTAAACTTGAATTTTTGAAACTTATATGAAATCTTAGATTGATAATTAAAAACACATTACAAGGATGTTATGACTTAAATGTAATACATAAAACTTAAAATTACAACCTTTTGCACTGAAATAAGACAATAATTAAAAAAACGACATTAAAGAAAAAACTTAAAACTAACTACTCCCCTCTGTATCTCCACTTGCTTCTTTTTTATACCCAAACTGCTTCTGCACTTGCTCTGAGCTTTTCCCACTAATTTCCTTGACCATTGGATGAGCTTAAGTGAATATTGGCCATAGGATCATTTTGGCGGGAATTTTGGTTTTGACAGATGGCTATGGTTGAGTGAATGAGGAGGGATCATTTAATGATTCTTGGATTGTGTAGAGGTGGAAGGGACAAGGAAGGAGGAGAGTGAGGAGGGGGATGGTAAGTTGAGTGATTTGTGGATTTGGTTGGGGAAGAAGAAAACGCGCCAAGGTCCGTGGTTTGACCAAGTCGTTGATCGAGGCGTGATTAATAATCAAGGGTCCAAAATGTATTATGACGGGGCAAAATGCAAGCGTGGTCCAATTGGTTAAGTGACAAGGCAAAAGGTTTAAATGACGAGGACTAGTGTTGCCATTTCGAAAATACAAGGGCCTAGGCGCCATTTATGCAAAGTTGATCCAAGGGTTAAAAGTGACAAGTTTCGATAATGCAAGGACCAAACTTGACATTTTCCAATTTTCCAGGCCATTTTGCCAATTTTCAAAGTTGGAGGACCAAACTTGTAATTTTCTCAAACTTTTATATTTTTCACCAAAGGACTAAATTTGACAAGTTATGATTTAAAAGGACCTTTGGTGATTTTACTTTGAAATTATGTGCTCAGGGACTATTTTGACAATTTTAGAAACTGGGGGGTGAAGCGCCAATTATGCAAACTTAGCTCATTTTTCATCCGATTTTAAACATTTTGCATCCGAAACATATAAAATGCAATTTTGGAATATTTTCGATATTTTGATGCATTTCGAGCATTTTTAAATGTTTTGCGCTCAGATTGATTAAAATGATGAGTATTTACACACTCATCACCCATGCACTGAACAGGTCTTAAAAGTCAATAAACCAACTAATGAAGTTGGTTATTTGAAACTCTCTATTAAGTAAAGAAAATATTTTGCAAAGCCAACATGTACACGTTAACATATTGCATGAAATATATAGCATAGAGTCACAGTTAAGATCTGCTTAAATAAAAATTGTTTGTGCAGATAAAACACAAATGGCCTAGTGGCTTAGTTGGTAAGGATGTGTGTTGTTAATCGAGGGTCTAGAGTTCGAATCTATGCAAAGGCAGTTTTGCCATTATTTTTTTTTTGTGTCATTTTTGCAAGTTTCACAAATTGCCACCTTCAGCCCCTCAATTACCAAAGAGTCCACATTCATCTTAAAAGGTTATATAGCTTTGAAACTTATATGGTTTTTGACAGCTTTAGTCCTCCTACTTCGAACTACTCTTTATTTTGGTACAATCTTTATAATATCAAAATTTTACCATTTTAGTCCATCAACTTTGGACAAGCCTACATCTTTTCATTTGAAAGTTATAAGTTTGATAACTTACATATTTTACCACTTTCCGTTAAATAAATATGTTTGATACATATTTTATTTGATAACCGCATCCGCGTAAACTATACGTTTCCAAATATATTATTTTCCCACAACTCCGATAAATATATATATAACTCCTCAAAATTAAAAAGAATCTAATAAAAACAATTCGACTTGTATTTATTCTCACTTCATTCATACTTGAGTAAATATTCGAGCCAACGTTCATAGAAAAGTTTCGTATACATTTTTTCACATCTATTCCAAGAGCCAATACTTACAAAACACTTTAAAACGATTTAAACGTAAACTCTGCCACACAAGCAACATTAAACACAACCCCTTGTAAACATTTAAATTTATTTAAACACTTTGAGTCGTGAGTACACAAAAATGTAAACTAAGAATCGCCATACTAATTTAGGTTGCATGTTGGAGCCCTTGTCACTTGATTTCTTTGTGCTTTATTCACCAAGCTGCTAAGGTGAGTTTATAGCCCCGCTTTTATTCTTATTACTTGTTTTATAAAACTATGGGGTGAGAAACATGCAAAACCCTTTTCGGACCTAGATTTGATTACACTATTATGTGAAGCAACCTTGAATCCCACTATGCTACCGTCAGTTTCCTTTGGGGAAGCGCGATTGTTATGAATAGATCTATTGGGGATGACACCCCCGTTCGAGTTTGACCGGATAGGCAAACGTCGAACGTATATCATATCGATTACAAGTGTACTGGAAATACACTTGTCGGGCCTTAATATATCATGCTTCTAGATGCATGCATACTGTCGTAGTTTCGGTTGCATGAGCTTGGTACTAGCATAATAGATTTTTACTGCATATAGTATCATTCACGGAGATGCTTATATGTACAACTATGATCCAACTTGAATGTTTTAAATTAAACCTATGAACTCACCAACCTTTGTGTTGACATTTTAGCATGTTTTCTCGTGTTTACTTGGCGCTGGGCAATGGCAATGGCATTCATCAAGACCGGCATCCAAGTGTTTCCAAACATTCTAATACAAATTTTAATGGGACAACATATATTTTTATGGGCTTTGCTTCCGCACTTTGAAACAATGGTGTAAAACTATTTCTTAAATTAAATCTATATTTTGAAAATGGAATAAATTTTCCATTCTTTATTACCTTGTGTTGTGTATATTGATTTAGTAGCACCCCATGACCCGAACGCTTCCACTGTGAAATTTTGGGGGTGTTACAATATATCATCGGACGATATATATAGATAAGTAACTTGCCCCGAGTAGGTATTGATGAGTGTGTAAATACTCATCATTTTGGTCAATCTGAATCGCAAAACGTTTAAAATGCTCGAATGCATCAAAATACGAAAATATCTCAAAATTGCATTTTATATGTTTCGGATGCAAAATGTTTAAAATCGATGAAAAATGAGCTAAGTTTGCATAATTGGCGGTTTCGGTCCCCAAGTTTCAAAAGTTGTCGAAATAGTCCCCGAGCACTTATTTCAAAAGAAAAATCACCAAAGGTCCTTTTAAAATCATAAGTTGTCAAAATTAGTCTTTTGGTGAAAAATATCAAAAGTTTTGAGAAATTACAAATTTGGTCCTTCAAGTTTAAAAATTGGCAAAAATGGTCTTTGGAAATTTGAAAATGTCAAGTTTGGTCTTTGTACTATTGGAGCTTGTCACTTTTGGTCCCTTGGAACAACTTTGACAAAATGGCAGAAGTGGTCCTTGTATTTTCAGAATTTACAAAACAAGCCCTTGTATTAAAGCCTAAGCCTTTGAACCTTGGACCCTTGTCATAACCTTGACCCCGCCATATGTTTTGAACCCCACCAATAACCTGCTTTTGACCCCCTTATAATATTTAACCTCACCAAACCCGGCCAAACATGTACACCCCTTTCCTTCATTATTTCTTCTTCTCACCCATCGCTTCGCAAACACCGCATACACTCAACATACCATCCCCCACTCATCTCCCACCACCTTATCACTCCTCCAACACCAAACAACAAAAAGCATTAAATGCTTTCCCCTTTGCACTCAACCTATCCTAACCGGATATATAGTTTTGGCGCCAAGTTAAGGAATCAAGGGTGGAGATCAAAAGAACAAAATCAATGGCTGGGATTGAGAAGAGAAACCCTAATGAAGCTTATAAATGAAGAAAGAAGATGAGAAATGGTTTGTCACTGTTTTAGACCAATTACTTAAATTTATGTAATCGTTTTAATTTTTAATGTAATCTTTAACCGGGTTTCAAGTTTTTATGTAATAAACAAGTAATTTATGTATCAATTCATCGCTTTAGCAACTAATTTCCGGCTTTATGATTGTTCTAATTTTCCGCTAAAAACCATTCTTATCAAATTAAAGTTTTTAGTTTGATGAAAGTGTTTTAAATTGTTTGTTTAAGCTTGTTTTGGTTAATGAAGAGAATTGGTGAAGTTTCATGGGTTGTAATTCAAAATCTCAATATCAGCCAAAGAAAGTCAACGCTGCAGGTAAGATATCGAGTTACTTTGAATAAGGGTGAGATGGTATTCGAATTGAGATTAGTATTGCAATAGACTCTTGGTCTCATTGGTTTCTGGTGTGCTATAGTGGCAAGACCTATGTAAGTCTAAATCATTTCAAGTTTTTAACAAGTTGTTTAGTTGTAGACTTTTCCTTGTAATGTTTAAGGTAGCATTAGTAGTTGATTTTAGCTTGTTGGTGCGGTAGACATCATAGATTAATCATAAGCAATCAACGCTTCATTTCTATTTGACCGGCATTCTTTGACTCAGTTTTGCCTTAGTACTGTTGAACTAGCATCATTGAGATCATGTGAGTTTAGTGAGTCTTAACTGTATGTTATGATTCATTTAGTGGTAATTAGCATGCATTGAACCTGTTTTGAAGGTTGATAAGCCTTGGATTTGAGATTAGACTTGGGAGCTTGCAATTTAGTTAGTAAAGTAGTGTTTGGATAGGATTGTTAGACTGATATATAAGCTAGTTCTATGGTTAGGATTCATTGCACAAGTCTCATTTAGGTAAATATAGTTTAGTATAGGGTTAACAATTGGGTTGCATTCACTTAAATAGTCAAACTTGGTTTTAATCTCACTTTATACTCATAACAGTTAGATAGCAGATAGCATATGCTTGCATTTTAGGTTTGTATTCCTATAAGTTAGCTTATTTAGGTCTCATTGCATCTACATTCATCATCATGTTCCTGTTTTTGAAGATCAAACCTCAAATAAGTCAAAGTTCTAAAATCATTATAAAAGTCAAATTCGCAAGTTAGTTTGAGCCCATCGGGATGAATTTTCATTGATTCATTCTTGAATCAAATCAAGTGAAATTTTGGTTTTAAAAAGTGCAGTTGGTCTATTTTCTAAATATGATTTTTGCTGATTTTTGGTAATTTTGTATAAGCTTGAAATCAGCTTATCAATTTGGGTACAAATCCCCTGTACACACTCAGTTAATACTGAGTCTGCACAGGGTTTGTGCAGTCCTTACACAGAGCTCAATTGAGCTTCCCTTGGCCTCATTTTTGGTTTATAAGTTCTTAGCCAGGTCTTCTTTAAGTTCCAACTTCTGTTTTTAAGGCTCAACTTATTGAGTAGCTTATTCCTTGGCTTAAACTGAGCACCTCAAAACTGTTTTTGCATAAGCTCAAAACATCAAATCTTATCAGTTTGGATCTCAGAGGTTTAGGATAGTTATAAATTGTTGCTTTTGAGTACTTTTAGCTTATTATAGCTTCTGTGGCAGTTTGGTGCTCATTTGGTACCTTGTGCTTATTTGGAGTGCTTATTCTTAAGCACTTGTGATTGCAGTTTCATTTTCATGCACACAAGCCCCTGTTTTTATATTTTTCCTAGATTAATAATATTATTTTAGACTTTTCTTGAATTTTCGATTTTTCTAAGTCGGTTTGCTATTTTCTTCATTTAAATCAATTTTAGTACTTTTAATTAGCTTTTAATACAATTAATTCGTAAAAGTTTCAAAAAATAAGTTTTCAATTTTCCTAGGTTAAGATAAATATAAAAGTCAAAAAATATTTTTCCAGATTTTCTTAGTTAAATTTGTATTTTAAGCAATTTAAGTAGTTTTAAATAGTTTTTAATTCATAGAAAATACAAAATAATCGTAAAAATACAAAAATAGTTTTGAAAATCCTCTTTTGTTATTTTAGATTTTTCCAAGTCATAATTTCATTTTCTAACTTTATTTCATAATTTCTTGTATTTTAGGTTATTATTAAATAGTTAAAATAGTTTTAATTAATAATAATTAGATAAATAGTTTTAAAAATAATTTTATTTTTCTAAAATTTTCTTTTATCATTAGGATTGTAAAAATGTCATTTTCATATTTTTAGGATTAATATTGTTTAAGTTTCACATTTTCTTTTGTACGTCACGTAGTTTTTTAATTTAAGTTTTAAAACAGAAAAATCAAAAACATCATTTTGCAAATAGTGATAGCATTTATTTAATATTTCTTATCTTTTTAATTCTATTTAATTTGCATTTAAGCCCCTGTATTTTATAAACTTTTTCTGTAGTTATAATCGATCAAATACCTTTTTCCGTTCAAATCCTCTCGATCACTATTCGTTTGGTGATTCATCGCACAGCTCGTTGGGACATAACGACCCGGGAAAACCCTATACTCTTCTGGACTTAATTGCTTTGGTCTCAAGCTGTCTGGCTTTTATTACGGTTGACCATTCACAAGTGGTTGATTTGTGTGATAAAACCGACCGTTTGGGAGCCGATCAAATTTTTGGCGTACGCCGGGAGTCAGTGCTAATTATCTTACGTTTAGCGATTAGTGATTTGAATATTCACTCCTTGTTCATACCATCTATCTCTATATATTTTCTTATAAAAATCCAAAAATCCAAAAACATTTTTTTATTATTCAAGTTTTCAACAAACAAAAAATAAATAAAAAAACCAAAAGATTTTCTTTCTTATTTTTACAAAATGTTTATCCAAAATCCAAAATATCCATCTTTACCCTCTCACATCTTTGATTCTTCATCCCTACCCTCCGAAAACATTTGATTCTTTCTATGTCTTATCCTCACCCTCTTGGTTGTCAATGGTGTGGTGGTCCTTATAATGGTGGCAATTGCTCGGTTGTAGCATGGTGGAGTCGGAACGGGTGCATCTATAACCGTGATCCCTATTCCTACCATAACACAACCGATTTATTCCATCGGCTACCACACTGTGAGACTCGTAGATTTATGTTGTGAGTCTTGTGGTGGTTCACACTCCAGCTTCGATTGTCAAACAAGGAATCCATTTCCTTGTAACAATTACGACTCTTCAGATCATGACCAACCTCTACAAGACTAAATGAATGGTGCACCACCTCACCGACCCACTTCCTCAAAATCTTCTCCTTGATCTTTTGGATTTAGTGAAAGATTTGAAGGAATGTAAACATTCCCAAGATAATCCAAAATCCATGGAAGAATTGTTAGTGAAGAGCGGTGCTAAATTAAATTCCTAAATGCGTTTGAAAAATCTATTAGGAATCAATTGCAAAAGAAAAGCACCAGATCTAGCTCTCAATTTCGTTCATTCTCGATGACGATGATGATGAGGATACACTTGATATCCTTCAATTCTATAAAGATTCATCAAGTTCATCGGTTGATATCCCCAGTTGAGATTCATTCTCAAACAAGCGCTATCACACCAAGCTCCCACTCACTCTCGAACATGGGGGACGAGCATCTTGACACTGTTCTCGAAAAGGAATCGGACGAAGTCATAAAGTCTAGTGTTGAGAACCTTGTCCCAATCCCGAGAGAGTCACAGGAACTTCGATCATATGTGATTCTTCTTCCTCTTGAGTGTTCAAAAGATCATTTTGAAACTTTCTCCAATTGTAGCGAAGATTGTGCTTCTATGGAAACATCGAGTATGTTGAGGCATCGCCCACAACTCGATGTCGATCATCTTTCGAGGAGTTCACCGATGAACTCACTCACATCAATCCACTTTCATCGGGAAGTGATGATGGTCTCTTTGATTTGAAGCCGATCCGGGAGGCGAAAGTCTCCTTGATAATGATCGCTCACTCACTTCTTATCCCAACAATTCAATAGAGAATATTGATCACTTTGTTCTGAAGCATTCAAACAACTCTCACTAATCCTCTATTTGAATTCAACTCGAATTTACTTTAATTTCGAGAATCCACTCTTTGATACTCGCATCGAGGATAGTGATGAGCCCACAATGGAACAAGAGTTCACAATTTCACTTCATGTGAATGATTCTCTTCATGAAGAGTTCTCCGTGAACTCTCATGACATATCTCCTCCGAACATGATCATTTCTATTTTGATCTTGAGGATGATATTGACTCGGAAGAAGGTGTACTCTATCATACGAGTTTGCTTATTAATGATACTACCTTCACCCTTCCTCCCGATATGTCACATTTGAGGATGAAGAATGGATCTTGATTGTTATCAAAATCTTTCTTCCTTTCCTCAAATATCTTGTGATTTCTCTTCATCTTCACTCCTTCGAATGAAGACACTATCTTTGACCCGGCATTTTCATTTATCATTTTGAGCCGTTCTATGTATATCTCATTGGTGTGGAACTTTCACGCACTTCAATGTTTATACAAACATCTTGAATGAAAGTCCGATGGAGATTGTCTCTTCCACTTACTTCCCATGAACAAATTAATTGTGGTCGAGTCAAGCTAGCGACTCGGTAATCAAAAAAAGAGTTAAACATGGGTTTTCACCCGTGTGTACCACCCTAGTGTGGGGAGTTGCCCCATTGTTGTATATAAGTTTTCAAAAAAAAAAAAAATAAATAAATAAATAAAATCTTTCAAAATAATGGTAGTAGTATTTCCCTTTTACGTTCTCGGTTTCGGCATAACGCGGTACTTTGAATATTGAGGGCAATATTCATTTCTAGTGGGGGAATTCTCACGAATTTTATCATGTAATTATACCGCCTAATTCCCCATTTTTGGCCAAAATTTTTTTGGAGTAAGTGTTTTGCACTTACTCACTTATGGTTATCGATCCGCCATGTCTAATAAACAAAAGGATTGGCTAATCCAGAGCAAACGGCTCTTGGTAAAGATATCTCAAATCCGTTGACGACTTGCAATTTGCCCAAAATTGTATGGTATTACCACCATATCCTTAAAAGTGAAGAGTTGGCTAGCCCGCAAGTTTATGGCTTGTGGTAAAGCGAAGGGAAAACCATAATTGGTAATCACCACCAAAGATAATATTGATAATTTATCTAAGAGTTGGCTAGTCCGAGCAAACGGCTTCGGTAAAGACAAATCAAATCCGTTGAAAGTCGGTGGTTTGCTCAAAATCACATGGTTATCGGTGTACCATAGTTCTTACTTGAACTGAAACATTTGGCTACTCCGAGTAATGGCTTTTGGTAAAGAGATTCAAATCCATTAAGTTTTTCTCAAAAGATTGCTAGGGACTAGCAATAGTTTAGTGTGAGGATTGATAAGTGTGTAAATACTCATCATTTTGGTCCAATCTGAAGCGCAAAACGTTTAAAATGCTCGAATGCATCAAAATCTTGAAAATATCTCAAAATTGCATTTTATATGTTTCGGATGCAAAATGTTTAAAATCGATGAAAAATGAGCTAAGTTTGCATAATTGGCGTTTATCCCCAAGTTTCAAAAGTTGTCGAAATAGTCCACGAGCACTTATTTCAAAGAAAATTCACCAAAGGTCCTTTTAAAATCATAAGTTGTCAAAATTAGTCCTTTGGTGAAAAATATCAAAAGTTTTGAGAAATTACAAATTTGGTCCTTCAAGTTTAAAAATTGGCAAAAATGGTCTTTGGAAATTTGAAAATGTCAAGTTTGGTCTTTGTACTATTGGAGCTTGTCACTTTTGGTCCCTTGGAACAACTTTGACAAAATGGCAGAAGTGGTCCTTGTATTTTCAGAATTTACAAAACAAGCCCTTGTATTAAAGCCTAAGCCTTTGAACCTTGGACCCTTGTCATAACCTTGACCCCCTGCCATATGTTTTTGAACCCCAGCCAATAACCTGTTTTGACCCCCCCTTATAATATTTAACCTCAGTCAAACCCGGTCAAACATGTACACCCCTTTCCCTCCATTATTTCTTCTTCTCACCCACTGCTTCTGCAAACACCTGCATACACTCAACATACCATCCCCCCAGCTCATCTCCCACCACCTTATCACTCCTCCAACACCAAACAACAAAAAAGCATTAAATGCTTTCCCCCCCCCCTTTTGCACTCAACCTATCCCAACTGGATATATAGTTTTGGCGCCAATTTAAGGAATCAAGGGTGGAGATCAAAAGAACAAAATCAATGGCTAGGATTGAGAAGAGAAACCCTAATGAAGCTTATAAATGAAGAAAGAAGACAGAGAAATAGTTTGTCACTGTTTTAGACCAATTACTTAAATTTATGTGTAATCGTTTTAATTTTTAATGTAATCTTTTAACTGGGTTTCAAGTTTTTATGTAATAAACAAGTAATTTATGTATCAACTCATCAGTTTTAGCAACTAATTTCCAGTTTTATGATTGTTCTAATTTTCCCGCCAAAAACCATTCTTATCAAATTAAAGTTTTTAGTTTGATGAAAGTGTTTTAAATTGTTTGTTTAAGCTTGTTTTTGGTTAATGAAGAGAATTGGTGAAGTTTCATGGGTTGTAATTCAAATTCTCAATATCAGTCAAAGAAAGTCAACGCTGCAGGGTAAGATACTGAGTTACTTTGAATAAGGGGTGAGATGGTATTCGAATTGAGATTAGTATTGCAATAGACTCTTGGTCTCATTGGTTTCAAGGGTGTGCTATAGTGGCAAGACCTATGTAAGTCTAAATCTGTTTCAAGTTTTTAACAAGTTGTTTAGTTGTAGACTTTTCCTTGTAATGTTTAAGGTAGCATTAGTAGTTGATTTTAGCTTGTTGGTCTGGTAGACATCATAGATTAATCATAAGCAATCACTGCTTCATTTCTATTTGCACTGGCATTCTTTGACTCAGTTTTGCCTTAGTACTGTTGAACTAGCATCATTGAGATCATGTGAGTTTAGTGAGTCTTAACTGTATGTTATGATTCATTTAGTGGTAATTAGCATGCATTGAATCTGTTTTGAAGGTTGATAAGCCTTGGATTTGAGATTAGACTTGGGAGCTTGCAATTTAGTTAGTAAAGTAGTGTTTGGATAGGATTGTTAGGCGATATATAAGCTAGTTACGTGGTTAGGATTCATTGCACAAGTCTCATTTAGGTAAATATAGTTTAGTATAGGGTTAACAATTGGGTTGCATTCACTTAAATAGTCAAACTTGGTTTTAATCTCACTTTATACTCATAACAGTTAGATAGCAGATAGCATATGCTTGCATTTTAGGTTTGTATTCCTATAAGTTAGCTTATTTAGGTCTCATTGCATCTACATTCATCATCATGTTCCTGTTTTTGAAGATCAAACCTCAAATAAGTCAAAGTTCTAAAATCTGTTACAAAAGCCAAATTGCACAAGTTAGTTTGAGCCCATCTGGGATGAATTTTCATTGATTCATTCTTGAATCAAATCAAGTGAAATTTTGGTTTTAAAAAGTTCAGTTGGTCTATTTTCTTAATATGATTTTTGCTGATTTTTGGTAATTTTGTATAAGCTTGAAATCAGCTTATCAATTTGGGTACAAATCCCCTGTACACACTCAGTTAATACTGAGTCTGCACAGGGTTTGTGCAGTCCTTGCACAGAGCTCAATTGAGCTTCCCTTGGCCTCATTTTTGGTTTATAAGTTCTTAGCCGGGTCTTCTTTAAGTTCCAACTTCTGTTTTTAAGGCTCAACTTATTGAGTAGCTTATTCCTTGGCTTAAACTGAGCACCTCAAAACTGTTTTTGCACATAAGCTCAAAACATCAAATCTTATCAGTTTGGATCTCAGAGGTTTAGGATAGTTATAAATTGTTGCTTTTGAGTACTTTTAGCTTATTATAGCTTCTGTGGCAGTTTGGTGCTCATTTGGTACCTTGTGCTTATTTGGAGTGCTTATTCTTAAGCACTTGTGATTGCAGTTTCATTTTCTTGCACACAAGCCCCTGTTTTTATATTTTTCCTAGATTCATAATATTATTTTAGACTTTTCTTGAATTTTTCAGATTTTTCTAAGTCAGTTTGCTATTTTTCTTCATTTAAATCAATTTTTAGTACTTTTTAATTAGCTTTTAATACAATTAATTCATAAAAGTTTCAAAAAATAATTTTTCAATTTTCCTAGGTTAAGAAGAATATAAAAAGTCAAAAATATTTTCCAGATTTTTCTTAGTTAAGTTTGTATTTTTAAGCAATTTAAGTAGTTTTAAATAGTTTTTAATTCATAGAAAATAAAAAAATAATCAGAAAAATACAAAAATAGTTTTGAAAATCCTCTTTTGTTATTTTAGATTTTTCCAAGTCATAATTTCATTTTTCTAACTTTATTTCATAATTTCTTGTATTTTAGGTTATTATTAAATAGTTAAAAATAGTTTTTAATTAATAATAATTAGATAAATAGTTTTAAAAATAATTTTATTTTTACAAAAATTTTCTTTTATCATTAGGATTGTAAAAATGTAATTTTCATATTTTTAGGATTAATATTGTTTAAGTTTCACATTTTCTTTTGTACGTCACGTAGTTTTTTAATTTAAGTTTTAAAACAGAAAAATCAAAAACATCATTTTGCAAATAGTGATAGCATTTATTTAATATTTCTTATCTTTTTAATTCTCTTTAATTTGCATTTAAGCCCCTATAGTTTATAAACTTTTTCTGTAGTTATAATCGATCAAATCCCTTTTTCCGTTCAAATCCTCTCGATCACTATTCGTTTGGTGATTCATCGCACAGCTCGTTGGGACATAACGACCCGGGGAAACCCTATACTCCTCTGATCTTCATTTCATTTGGTTCCAGACTGTTTTAAGTTTCTTACGGTTGGCCATTCACAAGTGGCTAGCTTGTGTGAGAAAACTTGACCGTTTGGGAGCGAATCAGGTATTTTGCCATATACCTAGGTAATTCAAATAAAGTGCGTTTGGTTACCTATCCGGCTAACACAAACGGGATTCGTCAATCCCGATAGGCCTATCCACTATATTTACGCTCACTCCCAGTGATTAGTGGTCCATGATGTTGGGGACTTTTGGCATAAACAACTTAGTGGCATGCAATAATACAGTCAAGGCATTCAGTTTGCAAATAATTGTCCATAATAAAGCATTTTAGCATGTATCTCCCCCAAGTAGTTTATAAAACAGTTAAACAAAAGTTGGGGCTATAAACTCACCATAGTTATCAGTAGTAGCTTATAGTAATAACAGTGTATGTTAAGACAGCGATCTTTAGTGATTACCTACGAAAGTATAATAATTATGTTTTAGTATAGTTTTCAATATAAGTGTACAAGTATATGTAATTTGTTGGCTTATGATGTTGTACATGGATATTGAGTTATAGTATCGCTTAAGTGTTTGATTGGCTCATAGCCTTTTTATAAATGACCTCGTACCACCGTTCGGGCTAACAAAATCAAGAGGTCATGTAGTAATCGCACGAGGAGCCAGGACACTTTAAATCGTAAATCCACAACTCGTCGATACGATACCCCGAAGAGGCCTCTTTATGATAATGAAATTCCCTACTATTGAAGTACTTATCATTTATAAGTAAGTATTTGACGAGACAAATGTTGTATAAAACATATTTCGTCTTTCGTCAAAGACTATTTAAGTGGTGACGTGATAGTGTTATGAGTTGTGTGTCGTGATAGTATAAGTTGTGTCGTGAAGCATGTCAGTGTTGTGATGAAATAATTTCGGCGTGTCCTATTATGATGTTGTGTAAAGGTTTTAAAAGTAATTTTTCGACTAAGATGTTCATGGTTTTAGAAGTCAAAACTTATGAAAATGGTATTTATATAGTTTATATGTCATATAGTCATTTATCTAGTTTTTGCCAAAGTCTAGTCAAGTTTTATCTAATGACCAAGTTTTTGAAACAATTTTCCGGTTAACATATCTAAACTAGCCGTAACTTAGCCGCACGGAACAACTTTGAAACAATAATCATGGTCATATCTAGTAGCTATATTTAAGTTAAAAATAGCTTAAGACATAAGCCTTGGCTTAACCTTGGCTTTGTTTTGTCTTAAAGAAAAATATAACTAAGTTTCCATGTCCATAGTTGTTTTCTAGTCACAACAGGTCCGTTTAGTATTTGCTGATTTTAAGACTTTTCGTTCACTTTCGCTTATGTGCTCCTGAGTTTTTGAAGAAAATTTCATTCGAGCAACTTTCGTGTTTTACACTTTTGATGATTCGGAATAGAAAAGGGTTTAAATCGCGTTTTAAAATCGTTTCAGAAGACTTTTGACTCAATATCAAGTTTTCATCTAGTCATCTTCTTTTAACCATAACTTTTTATCTATAAGTCCATTTCAAGTGATTCAAAAGCTCAAATTCTTGTTTTTATTTCCTCTAACAACTTCTTAAACTAAATAAAGTCCAAAGTTCATGATTTTTATGTTAAAATTCATGATAATTCACTAGTTTCTTACTAGTTATCTTAATGAGTTTCTACACTAGTTTTTACCCATCAATTTTATGTACAACATCATGCAAGCCTTATTACATGTACTACTTATATAAAATTACATCAAATAATAATAAATATCATTACAACCATATTGAATGACAAGAAATTTAAACAACTTCTTACAAGACTTAGGTTGAATGGTCACAAGAACAATCAAGCCTAAACCTCCTTCCAATCTTCAACCTTCTTCAACCTCTTAACCCAAGCTTATAAACCCTTTTACCCTTGCAACAACCTCCTTTAATTCAGCCCTAACCTTCTTGTGTAGCTCTTGTTTCACCCTTGATATCAACCAAATAACCCTAGGATCATGTAGGAACCATCTCTAGCTCCATCTTCTTAGTGATTTTTGTAGTATAATTCAAAGTAAGTATGAGTGTTTGTGTGTGTATAGTGGACGGCAAGAGGGAGAGAAACCAAGAGGTTTTTGTGATCTTTTGCATGTGAAGTGATAGTGTGAGAAGACTTAGGAGTTTATGGGGGACAATAGTGGTGAGTAAGATTGGAGGTGCATTGAGAGAGAGCCACATGGCCTTGATGAGGCACCATCAAACGCCACCTCATTTTTGAGGTAGTAGTTTGTGTTTGTATTGTGATAACGTGTAGTTTTAGGGTATAGTTTGGTCCCGGTAATTACTAACGTTAAGCCCTTAATTCACGAAACTTAAAACCGGGTAACGTAAAAATGTGATACTTCCAAAAATATTAAAACTTATCAACATACTCCAACTAGGTCTACTAAAAGTATGATAAGTCTAATATGATGTTTCTATGTTGTTAAAACCTAA
Organism: Chrysanthemum lavandulifolium; assembly: GCA_022545495.1. Lineage (NCBI taxonomy): Eukaryota > Viridiplantae > Streptophyta > Magnoliopsida > Asterales > Asteraceae > Chrysanthemum > Chrysanthemum lavandulifolium. The sequence goes on along the minus strand of CM040241.1, from coordinate 231,809,787 downwards.
TAACGTAGGTTCGGGCACACGTATTACTTAAAGGTAAAATGTGTACCTAAAATTTGGCAAGGTGGCAATAATTCATATGAATTATGACTAGTAGTGAAACTAAAGTATTTTTGAACACATAGACTTTTCCTAGTCTTGTGTTGGTTGTGAGGATAATTTACACTATTTAATTTTTGAGATTACTTATATAAATAATTAAAGTAATTTATATAACGTAAATTAGTAAAATATAGACCGAAATATGCGAGGTGCTACAACATTCTCCTCCTTAATCTTGATCGTTGCATCGTCCTAAGTATTGAACTCCGAGCATTTGTCGTATAGTCACGAACTTCAATCTTGGTAGAGCCTTTGTTAGAATATCGCTCTTTGTAGTTCTCCACGACATGTTCCACATTGATGTGCCCATTCTCTACGCTTTCACGAATGAAATGGTTGCGAATATCGATGTGCATGCTTCATCCATGAAAAGCGGGTTCTTGACAAGTGCTATTCTTTGAAATGTTGTCGACCTTGACGTTATTCTTTTCTCTTCCCATCTAGTTAGTTCACTAAGCAATCGCTTTAACCATAAGGCTTGACATCTTTGTTGTAGTAGCCGCCATGAATTTCGATTCACATGATGATAGCGCCACTATTGGTTGCTTCGAGTACACCGGTAATAGGTGACTCTAAAATAAAATCGATCGATGGTTCCTTTTCCTTGATCGGTGTTGATTCCATAACTATTGTCGTCAAATCGTAATCTTGCACCGCCTTCTTGCTTGTATATTATGCCATGCTCCTTTGTTCCTTTGATATATCGGATTACTTGCTTTACCGCCTTGGTGATGATCCTTGGTCTTGCATGAATCTTCCGAGTAGTCCGACCGAGTAACTAAGATCGGTCTTGTATGTAGTAAGTACCGAGACTTCGATTAAACACGTAATAAGTTGCGTCAATTGAGTTTTCATCTTCCGCCTTGACCAACTTAGTACCAGTATCCATAGGTATCTTCGTGTCATTGCTGTCTGCCATACTTGTTTCCTTCAAGATCTTGTTTATATATCATGCCTGCTTGATTGTAATCTCTCCTCCTGTCTGTGTAACTTCTATCCCAAGATAATAAGCTAACAATCCTAAGTCGCTCATTTCAAATATATCCTTCATTTGGGATTTGAATTCTTCGATTTCTTTCCTTGGAGTACCTGTGATTATCAGATCATCTACGTAGACTCCAACTATAAGTGTAGAATTCTTGTTCCTCTTTGTATAAACTGCTTGTTCGAGATTACACTTCTTAAAGTCTAGAGACTTTAACGTTTGATCAAGCTTCACATTCCAAGCTCTCGGTGCTTGCCTTAAGCCATATAAAGCTTTAGTAAGCTTATAGACTTTTCCTGAGTTTCCTTGTTGAATAAATCCTTCAGGTTGTGTAACGTAGACTTCTTCCTTTAAATCTCTATGTAAAAATGCCGATTTTACATCTAAATGATGTACTTGCCATCCATGATATGCTGCTAATGCTAATATCAACCGAACTATCTTTATTCGAGCAACTGGTGCAAATATTTCATCGAAGTCTATTCCTTGTTCTTGTACATAACCTTTTGCTACTAACCGTGCTTTATACTTGATGATATTTCCTTTTGCATCCCTCTTGGTTTTGTAAACCCATTTGAGTCCTATTGCCTTTTGATTTTCTGGCAATGTAGTAAGAGTCCATGTATTGTTTTTGTTGATTGAATCCAATTCAATCTCCATGGCCTCAATCCATTTCTCATCCGTTGATGCTTCCTTGTAATTCTGTGGTTCTTCTTAGTAAATAACAAACTTTGTGGTTAAACTCTACGTGCATACTTGTATATTTCCGTCATATCTCTATATTCACGTACGGGTGTATCATCAAATCTATCTCTTGAGTTCTCTACAGAACTAGTAGTAGCTTCTTCTTCCTCTTCTGAGTATGGGTCGTAATTGTATGTTGGTGGTGTGATTGGTGAAACTGGATCAGGAGTCTGATCTTGTTCATGATATGTGTTGTCCTCATTTTCTATGTTGAATGGTGTAAGGTTTTCATTGTCAACACCGTCTACCACAAAACTAGCCCAAAATGTGTCTTATGTGCTCGTATCCTCTTCATCTTAGTTCCAATCACACGGTTTTGTTTCCATAAACTTTACGTAACTACTAACATGTTTTTTCTTGGCTATAGGATCGTATAACCTACATGCTTTTGATCCTTCCTCTACTCCTAAGTAAATCAATGGTATGCTTATGTCGTCCAACTTCTTTAAGTGAGGTATCGTTATCTTTGCATAATTTGTGCATCCGATATTCTTAGGTTTTCAGTTCGGTTTTCATTGTAGAGTGCCTCATATGGAGTTTTATCTATCGGGGCCTCGTAGGTACCCTATTGAGTATGTAAATAGCATGTTTAATCGCTTCCGCCCAAAAGTTAAAGGTAACTTCATTGCTTTCATCATACTCCTTGTAGTTGATAACATTGTCCTATTCCTCTCTCCACTACTCCATTACATTGTGGGAGTACGGTGTTGTCAGCTCGTCGTGCTATTCCGTTTTCCTTACGAAGACCTTGTGAATTCATTTGATGTGAATTCACCACATCTATCCGTTCTTAGCATCCTTATTTTCAATTTCATCTCCATTTCTATCTTACGTCTAAATTCCTTGAATGTACTAAACGCTTCATCTTTCAATGTAAGAAAGTAGGCCCACATAAAAGCGTGTACAATCGTCCACTAACAAGAAAATGAGTTTCTTGCACGAGTGTGTTCTTTGGACTTATAGGACCGTAAAGGTCTCCATATACTAAGTCCAACAGTTCTTTGATCCGAATTTAGCTTGGTTTGGAAATGGTGTTCTCTTGTGTTTTCCTAATAAACATGCATCACAAATCTGCCCGACATGATTTATCCTTAGCATTCTTCTACTAGACCTTTCCTAGTCATCTTGTTAATATTGTCAAAGTTTAGATGACCTAATCTAGCATGCCATAACCATGCTTGGTTATCTATATTTGCTAAGAGACATATATGTGCTTCTATCTGTAACTGAATTTTGTAGAGTCGATTCTTAGATCTTCCTACTTTCATCAACAACTTCTTGTTCTTATCATACAAAGTCAACTTGTTTCCGTCCATAATGACCTTACAACCTATTTTCGTAAGTTGTCCTAGACTAAGTATGTTGCTCTTGAGGTTTGGTGTGTAGTATACTTCCGATACTACCTTATGTTCCTGGTTCTTACAACCTAATAGTATAGACCCTCTACCCATTATTTGTACATACGATCCATCTCCAAAACTTACTTGTCCGTTACGCTTTCATCAATATCCTAAAATGACTCTTTATTCTCGCCATATGGTTACTTGCACCATTATCTAAATACCATATGCTTGTATCCATTGTAGCATATTTCTTTGGTTGAATTTGTTCTTCATTTAACAACACTTCCTTGTGTTCGGTTCGTGCATAGTCATTAATAGTGATGGTTCATCGTCTTCTAAGATAAGGTTTGATTGTTCTGAGTTCTTTGGTTTTCCTCTACAATTCCTTTTAAGATGTCCGATTTTATGACACTTGTAGCATTTTACCTTACTCACATCCCACTCGTCTTTATTCTTATCCGAACTCTCTTTATAACTAGAGTTCCCTCCTTGTGAGTTGTTTCTATTTTTATTTTAGCCGTTCCTCGAGAAATTTGATTTCCTCCACGTTTGTAAAAGCGTTTCCTATTTCTGAGTGTTCGCCATGTGCGAAAAATAGGTTTTCTGGCTTTCTACTTGTCCTCCTTTCCGGAGTTTTATCCTTTCCTCAAATGCCTTGAGTCTTCCAATGATCTCATCTAAAGTGATGTCATCGAGATCGGTTGTTTGTTCTATGGATGCTACTATCTCGAATGAACCTATCCGGTGTGGAGTCTAATAGTTTTTGAACTAAAAGTGATTCATCCAAAGTTTTCCTAATTCTTTTGCCTTTGTGGCATAGCCGTTTAGTTTAGCCGCAAATGCATCCACCGTCTCATCTTCTTTCATCTGAAGTGAGTTAAACCCAATCATCAATGATTGTAATCGTGCTTTCTGCACTCTATCTTCTCCAACGTGTCTTTTCTTTAGCAAATCCCACAAATCCTTTGCCGTCTCACAACCCCGCTACTTGTAAGATCACATCTTCCATCAACGCTTGATATAGGAAGGCAGTCGTTGCCTTATCCTTCTTATCATCAACTTGTGTATCTATCTTTGGTTCTATTGCTTCCCATAATCCATGTGCCTCTAGTATAACCTTAATTTGTATAGCCCAAACTGTGTAGTTTGTGGTTTTCAACTTAGGGCATTGATATTGTGCAATAGGTGTTACGGGTTTTGTTGTAGTTGATGTGGTTGCTATATTGTCGGTTGTCATCCTTAAAGTGCTTAGTATCTTCACTTTTCTAATTCAATGGGATTTATCCTTCCTAGTGTGGTTTTTCTATAAAATATGGGAATATCTAATCTTCCGGGAATCCTAATAATACGAGATCAATAAATAGTTCTCGGGATTTCCTAATAGTATGAAATAAAATATTCTATACTATTCTATACTATTCTAAATATAATGAAATCCAGAAAAAGTTTAACTTGTGACCTCGTAGATGCGATGAATACTAGTGTATTCTCTTTGGTTTCGTTAGTAAGAATTGTTTACCAACGTTCCCTTTGGTTCCCTTTTCTTTGCCTCGTTGTAATCGTTGATGTTCATCCTTGTTCAAATTTGTACCCTTCGAATTGAAAGTCACCAAGTTCTTCTCTTCAAAATTCTTTCACAAAAAATTTTGGCCTTCTTTTGCTTCGACAACAAACTGCCTCGACCTCCTCGTCTTGTAGGAGTTGAATAAAACTTGTGTCGAATCGGTTTCTTCAACGAGCCCCAAACAACAAAATTTTATTGAATTGTTTTTTTTGAAATAGATGATTTGTTTTTTTTGTTCCTCCACACTACACACGTCTACTTTCTTTTCCCTTGTACGTTATTGATATCTCTATTCCGAAATCAACTTCCCACGTACAAAATGGTACCGAGATGGTAACCAATCCTCCGAAACAAAACTGGTTCTGCTTCTGATCCTCTTCACGTTGTTGTTATTCTTTTGTCGTCCCGACACTACTCCACATAAACCGAGTACTCCTTCTTCTTATCACGTACGTATTTCCTTCCACAACAACGTTTTCCCCGCGTGTTTCCCGCGTATTCTTCTACTTTGAGTTTGAATATAACCGGTTTTCTCAAAGTATTTGCCCACTCGCTCTCTATCCCGAACAAAGTGTATGAACTTACTTCCTTCCCTATGTTGTCGCCAACAAGGTTTCCCCACCAATCCGTTTGGTGTAAGCGTTTACAATCCCTACGTAGCGATCGTGCACTATCTTCTACGTATCCTTATTCACGTTTGTTTCTCTTGGAAGTAGAGAGAACACAAAATTCTTGATGAAAAAACAAAAACTTTCGTGTGAAAATGTTTTGTTTTCCAGCGTATGAAAACAAGTGTTTTCTGCACGTTTCTCCTTGGGTTCTTTCTTGTGTATGATATTTAGATTGCAAAATGTAAAGTAAATGAATAAGTCAATTGTCTATTTTTTTCTTCTAATTCAATCGATACATACATATATATAAGTTCTGAACCGGTGTGATCTAACCAATGTAACGGTTGGATCTTGTAACCGTTTTTCCTAACTGCTTTGTAACCGTTTTATGGTTACAAGGTTTCTACTTGACGTGTTTGGTCCTTCGTCTAATAATAATTACATAAGAAGCATAAAGATTAAGATTATTGGTTCACAACTCTATTGCTATATATTGCATCGAGTGTACGTACAGCTTGGTGTATTATCACTACAGCACATCAACGGGGTTGAGACATTCGTGGAGCAGATATACTAACTATGAAACTAAAAATCCTTAAAAATATGTATGGAAAATCCTTGACAATGATAGCATTATCCATCTTATTCCATGTTACCTTCTTGTCGTACCACTAAAAGAAACGACCAAAAAAGACATAGACCGATTCCTAATTAACAAACAGGTTAAAACATGTCATACCTAGGCAGTGCCGTCTTTGAGAATGTAAAAAGTATTTGGGGCCTGACTCGAGAATAAAAAATGGGCCCCTAAAAAGTCAATAGTAAAATGCAATAACATAATATTGTGACGATAAATGTTTTCGACCTTAAAAATAATATAACAAATACTTTCTCTTAATTTACCATTCAACAATAACATTCAACAATTCAATGATATAACAAATAACTAAGCATAGGAAATAATCAGTTCTACAAGTACTTTCTCTTAATTTACCAGGGGATCAACTATTTAATAAGCATAGAAAGCAATAAAAAATAAATACAAATAATGACATAAAAGCAATAAACATAAATACGGAAATACCTTTGAGATAGAAAAAAAAAGAAGATTCTATATTTCTATTGCTTTAGGATGAAGATGAGGGGTCCGGCGTTTTTTTTCTTCATACGAAATCAAATTTTCTGTGAAGATTTATAGATCCACGAAGATTCTATATTTCTATTTGCTTTAGGATGAAGATAAAGTACTGACTACTGAGGTAGTTGTCAAAATGGTAGCAGATATGTAGTTTAAAGAAATCTTGGGCCCTTGCACATATGAAGTTTAAATAAAATATGGGTGGCGTGAGAGTGGCTACCACCAGACCCCACGCACCCCTTTGGGCGGCCCTGTACCTAGGAATCAATTACTAAGAACAAACCTAGTTGATAAAGAGAGAACAACCGGTTATTTTCATAGATATATACTTATACAGTTATACTGTTTGAAACATTAAAGAACTGATCACACCTAAAATTATCGAATTACAAGATTAAAATGAATTATATGAGCCGAGGAACGACGACTTCTTTATCTTAATCTTAACTATATAAAATAGAAAAATAATCAAAGGTGAAAGCGGAATGTTGAAACTTGAATGTTGAAAGTCAATAACCAATTATCTTTGTTAACTTTGGAAAACTTATCTCTCTCTCTCTCACACACACACACACACACACCATTTCATCTCACACTAAAAACTCACACACAAAATAATACTACCATACCCACCACCACAACTCCCACTACCGAACCCCTACCACCGGACGTCACCTCCACCAATCGTCAACGCCACTGGACGACTCCACCAACTAAACCAAACCACCACCGAAACCCATAGCCACCACGACTCACGACCATCATGTTTTGAGGTAATTTTTAGTAGATCAAGTTTTTTATAATTTTTTTACAGATCTATAGATTTTATTTGTAGATCTAAGTTTTTATAATTTTTACGGTACCGCCGCAGACTACTTTGAAATTGGTTCCGCCACCACTGCTTTGTCGGAAATAGAACGGGAGCTCACCGTTGTCTCGCCAGAAAAATTTACTGTCGCAGCTGCATGGCTTGTGTTGCCGGAAAAAGCTGTTGTCGCACTTTATAGTATGCCTTATTTTAATTGTTGTTAATATTTGTATAAAGTTGATTATGTTAATAGTTGTATTCAATTATTTTTAGTATTTGATAGATTTATATCAAGTTTTTGGTTACTTTTAGATCTATCAATATATATATTATTTTTCAGCTTTGAGTTTATAAAACTTTTTGACAATTTTTTTATAGATTTGTTATTGCTGCCGGAGTCCACCGTTGTCGCCGCTGCTGCGTGAATGTGTATCGCCCGCCGCAATCGAACTTGCTTTTGCCAGTAAATGTATAGTTTCTTTTTAAAGTAGTTAGTAAATTCTTGCGTGTAGTTTTAAGTTTGTTAGTAATTTGATAGATTTGTTAGTAGTTTGCAAGTGTATGGAAACTTAGGCATTTCGAGTTTGTTATACTATTGTTTTGTAAGTCTTTGGTGGTTTCGTTGTGATAGATATGCCGAAATTTTAACAGGATATACTATAGAATCAGTTCATTCATTGTTTTGTTTTAGGTTGTTTTGTTTATTGATTTTCGGTTGATGTTTTCAAGTGGTTTTTTTGATTGTGATGAGATGGAAAACACTGTACATTGAAAAATGTGAGAACCCAAAACTATCATGTAACACCCCAAAAATATCGCAGCGGAACGATAGTGTTAGTGGGGTGCTACTTCTTAATACAAAGCACAAGGTATAGAAAACGACCTCTAAATGAGACGTTTTGAAAAGTTACCATTCGAATTATTTAAATCAAAGTTATTACAAGAGGTCCCAAGGTATATGATTACATATATATTTTCAAAATGTATCGAATGGTAAAGGATAAAAGCTTAAGTCTCCAAAACATGCAAATGGCTCTATGATCCATGCATCCGCTATCGCCATACTAACCTGAGATAAACATGCTAAAAATTGTCAACAAAAAGGTTGGTGAGTTTATAGAGTTTGTTGAAAATAAGTTGAAAAGTCTTTAAAGAAAGTTTCCATAGCAAAGGCATTGTAAATCCACTCGTTTTGAAAAGTTACCATTCGAATTATTTAAATCAAAGTTATTACAAGAGGTCCCCATACAAAACTTGCAACAAACTATGTGCTTATCGCCATCTAACGAGATAAACCTAAAATTGCTAAAATATAGTAAGACATATGTGATTTAAAGAATGTTTCCTAAAAAAGGCATTGTAAATCCACTTAGTTGCAAATCCCGCCCATACAAAACTTGCAACTTTGTGTGTTTACAACCCACTGCTAAATTATAGTATGAGTAGGACATATGTGTATACGATATGTGAGTACTTAATGTAAAGCATAATGACCAACCGAACCTTATGACAAGAATAAACAAGAATACTGGATTACATTCACCCAAGGCCATGAATCTGGGACCAAGGGTGGGGGCGTCAGCCCGACTGTACTATCAATACCTCTCCAACGGCTCCATCCAGGAGTTAAACAGTTGCTAAAGAATAAAGCGTATAAGAATAAGTGTAACACATTAAGGCACATATCGTAACTACACTCCATGTCCAGAAGTATCAAAAGTATAGCGTAGCATAAGAGTATAAATATGTTGAGTATTTTTGGAAGTCAAAACAAGTATTTGAGCATGTATCTCCCCCAAAAGAGTTTATAAAGAAATTAAACGAGCAAAAGTGGGGCTATGACTCACAGTAATATGTAAAAGTATAGAGTACTTGTGAAAGTAAATGAAAATAGTTGAGCATGTATCTCCCCCAAAAATAGTATAAAACAATTGAAAATGGGGCTATGAAACTCACATTAATATGTAAAAGTTTAGAGTACTTGTGAAAGTAAAAAAAACAAGTAGTTGAGTATGTATCTCCCCCAAAGAGTTTAAAAGCAAGTAAAAAGTAGGGGCCATGAAACTCACCTTGGTGAAACAATGTTCCGTAAGTAATTTAAGTTGTGAGAATAAACGTCTCCGACACGCGACCTGGGTTGGTATGTCAAGTTTCATTATTGATGATATTTGTAGTTTTGAAGTCTCTTCGAAAGTTGGTGGATGATAATTTATGTTTTATGATATTTCATCTTCAAGGTTCAATCGATCGTTAGCGATATAGAAATACTTCGTATATTATTTTATCAAAAACAGTATGTTAAGTATTAAGAATATACTTCCGAAATAATATATAAAATGTTACACTTTATACCCTTATAGTTTCAAAAGTGACACTTTATACCCCTATGTCTCAAGTTGATTACAATCTTAATCCTTGTTATAAAAAGTATAAGAGTTTTGGTAATTTAGGCCCTTGACGCTTTAAGTCGCTTGCAAAAATAGTCCTTCTTTCGTTTTTAATGCGTTTTAGGTTTAGAAAAAGGCGAGACTTTCTACGAATTGTAAATATAAGTTAATAATGTTTTGAAAACAAACTTATAAAAACTTATTAGCTTATGTTTTAGCTTATTTTTGAAAAGTGCACAAAAGGGGTACATTTCATGTTCAAGGTTTAATAAAAGCGAGGCATGGAAAGATTTTAAGAACGTTCTTGGTGTTTTAGAAACTTGATCATGCCCTCTCTAAGTTGGCATAAACAATTTATTTTATAGACTTGTGGTTAAGGAGAAATAAATCCGGGAAAATGGGTGCTTGGCTTGGTTTTATAAAAGCATATGACAACTGTTAAGTTTATGACTAAATTAGCCTTCGTTTTGCGTTTTCGGACCCGTGCTCGATTTTTGAAGAAACGTCGTTTGAACAACTTCGTGTTTTAAATTTTGGTGAAATGGACGAAGTGTCTCGTTTTGCGTGCCCGAACTTTCTATCACAGAAAATTTTGACTGCCTTTTGGGAACTTTATTTGGCCGTATCTTTTGACTCGTGTACTCATTTTGGGTGATTCAAATTGCTATATTTTTTTATAAAATCCTTTTTAACATTATGTACTTGATATTAAAAGTGATAACAAAATTGAATGAGTTTAAAATACTTACAATCTTGGAACTCGACTAAGAGGGAATTTCGACCAAGAGGCTTCTAAAGTGGAACCAAGCTCTTTCCTTCCTCCTAGGATTTAAACTATCCTTCCTTTACTTCTCTTAGGGACTCGAAACCAGAATGTAAATGTGTATGTGTGTGTTGGGTGTGTGTCGAATGAGGGATGAGAAGAAATGAATTGAAGGAGGTTGGTATTTATAGGCCAAATTTTCAAAGGTTTAACGGTTTATATGGCTACAAGTATTGAGCTTAACCACCTTAGGTTGGATGTGGTTTGAAATGAAACAAGTAGCCTTTGCATGTATAAAGTTAGACAAGGTGATGTATTCTTAAACCTTGTAAGGTTAGAATTACATGGTGAATACTTGTTCATTTTCTAGCCTTTTGATTCAAATGGCTTTAAAAGAAACACATAAAGAGCTTGAAATATTTGACTATGGTGTTGAAGATGGAGGAACATGATGAGGTAGCATGCAATGTGGCTTAACTTGAGCCTTATTAGTGTTTAGTGTAGTAGACATATAGTTTAAGTTAATAAAAGTATAGTTTTAGGTTTTGTGCATTACACACTTGTACTTTATGCATTAGGGTGTTGTACTTAGTTTTATAAAATATATGAAAATCTTATTTTAAGACTTGTGCATTATGGACTGGTATAGTTTGCTTTAAAGTGAGTACACTAAGGTTTATAATGAAATTTATATAAATATTAAGTTCTTATGCATTAAAGACTTGTACCTAAGCTTGTATGACTTGTACACTTATATTTTGTAAAAATCATGTATATACTATTGGGTTAATATACAAAAAAGTTACTAAACTTTCAAAAAAAATTGTCCTAAGTCACTAATGTTTATCTTCTGTCATCTAGGTTACTATACTTCAGGTAACCGGTTATCTTGGATACCAATAGTGAGACAACCTATTATTTGGGTTAAGAAGGTGGCGTGTATACACACCAAGTTGTGGCACATGTTATCTAAGGTACTAAAGTTTGCGAAAAATTTGTCCAAAGTCACTAAAGTTTCATTCACATCATCTAAGGTACTAAACTTTGCGAAAAATTTGTCCTAAGTCACCACGTTTTATACGATTTTATACACCTTTTATCGTTTTATTCATTTTCATTCGTTTTATACGTTTTGTTTGTTTTTTAGTTTTGTCCGTTTTGTCCCATTTTTCGTCCGTTTTATAAGTTTTATGTTTTCATCCATTTTATACGTTTTGTCCTTTTATATGGTTTTATACATATTTTATCGTTTTATTCGTTTTCATCCGTTTTATTCGTTTCATCCGTTTTTATCGTTTTCGTCCGTTTTCTTACGTTTTCGTCCAATTTTCTTACGTTTTCGCCTTTTTCTTATGTTTTCAAACATAAAAAGGGACGAAAATGAATGAAACATAGAAAACGGGCAAAACATAAGAAAATGGACGAAAACGTAAAAACATATGAAACGATAAAACGGATGAAAACGAATAAAAGCGTATGAAAACGAATAAAACATATAAAAATGTACAAAACCATATAAAACGGACAAAACATATAAAACGGATGAAAACATAAAACGTATAAAAGCGGACGTAAAAATGGGACAAAACGGACGAAAACCAATAAAACTTATAAAATTTGTATAAAACATATAAAAGCGATAAGAACGGACAAAACGCATTATAATAACGGACGAAAACGTAAAAAGCGGGATGAAAGCGTAAAAAATGGTTGAAAGCGAATAAAAACATAAAAGGGGATGAAAGCGACTAAACCGTAAAAATAACGGACGATAGTAACCTAGATGGCGAAATGAAACATTAGTGACTTAGGACAAATTTTCGCAAAGTTTAGTGACTTGTTTGTATAGGTTTAGTAACATATGTGCCACAACCGATTGCCCTTCCACGTAGTGACTCGGGTGGCACATATAAAAAGGTTTAGTAACATATGTGAAAAACCCGTGAAGTATAGTAACCTAGATGACAGAAGATAAACATTAGTGACTTAGGACAAATTTTTTTGAAAGTTTAGTAACTTTTTTGTATATTAACCCTATACTATTTAGGGTTTGTGATTTTATTACATAAAATCATTTATTAGGGTTTCGTGAAAACTCAAATAGATAGAAAACGTTTAGTTTGGATGTTTAGAAATTGTACGTTAATGAATTAACGTAAAGTGGTAAATAAAAGTTGAAAGCTTTTGATACTTGACATATAAAGTTGTTTATGTGAAATAAACATAAGATCGTTGGTGTCGGTCTGCGTGTGAGCACATTTATTAAAAATGTGAGTTACGTCACATTAGTTGTTGTGATTAGATAAACTGTTTACGTTTAAAGAAAAAAATAGACGTAGAAAATGGATAAGTATTAGTTTAATATAGAAGGAAATTTACCGGTGGTTACATATCATGCTAGAATAAGAATTCAAAATTCAAATTTCTTGAATTTTAGTCAACTTTGTAGTAGACCATTTAGGCTCTATTATATCTCTTCTCTACTAACTATAAAGAAAAAATGATCTTCCTTGAAAGTGGAAAACTGAATTTCGGTCAACACTTTAGAACTGAATTCGGTCAACTATTATGGTGAGAAAAGAAACTATGGCGTTTAAATGGAAACTTTAAAACATGTATTCAACCATGCCTAGGCGTTTAAATGGAAACTTTAAAAGTTGTATTCAACCATGGCGTTTAGAGAAAACTATTGCTAATCTCGGAGAGATTAATGCATTCTCTTCCTAAAATGCAAAATTGACTCCAACATACCATATTCACATAAATGCTAATATATGAAATTATATGATATAAAAGTGAAAGGTTGAGACATAAAAACAAAAGATAAATGTTTGTATTCACATTTTTTTGTTTATGTGCACTAACTCTTTTTGTATTACAACTCTCTAGGGACACAAAAAGATGGTGTTAATTGCTCCTTCCAACAAAAAATGGCGTTATTATTATTTTAATATTAATTGATTAATGCAACTTACAAAAATGCTATCAAAAAAGACAATCTCAAATACAAAACAACGCTATCGGCAAAACAATATAATCATTCAAAATGGATTCTTTAACGCTTAAAATACATTATAACATTATATTTAGTCATGTGAAAGTATGACTAAAAAGTAAAAACTATGATGAGCTGAGCATGGCTATGGTCTATGAAATGACTCATGAGCATGGCTATGACAAGGTATAGAGATTAAGTAGTCAAACAAGCAAAACCTTTGATTTTTGAGTGTGCATATTGCATACAGTAAATCATACAAAATAATTTTTGAATTTTTCCTTGTTCATTTTTTTTTCTTTTCTTTATTTGAGCTTATCATTCTAAAAAAGATATCAGTGCGTGTGAGGAGAGGTAGTTTTCCACTATAGATAATTTATTATTGAAGATTGTAAATACATATGCCATATGTCTTTAAATGTACTATTGTATTTATATGCATATGCATTAGCCAAAATCAGTAACTTCTTTTAGTTTAAGATGTCAAATGGAGATTTGGTTACATGCATGATAATGTTGTTTTGAAGAAAAATGTGACATAATAGCAAGTTGAGATTTGGCGTCACGGAAAGACGGTATCCCATATCTTTAAATTAAAGACGGTGTGGTTAGTGAGCCACAATGAAAGAAATGCATCGACATGAACTATGTTATGACTTATTTATTTTTATGGACTTATCAGTTGCAAAGTATTATAATATATGTTGAGTTTTGTGATTGTAGTTATATACTCATTTTCTATATATCTTGAGTTGCCAAGTGTTTGATTCCATGTAGTTCATATTACTTATAAACATTAAATTATGTTATCAAGACATTAGTCGTTGTTCGATTGTCGATATATCTATTGTGCTCTAGGGCCGTGCTTAGCACGGCCGAAAAACTTTACCAGTACTATATGTACAATAACATGATATTCAGATTTTGTTGAGTGCTCATTTGTTGCGTATTGAGCCCGCTCCTTTAACTTGCTAGTTGCTACATACGTGGGTTTCCTCGATCACATTATGGTTGTGTTTGGCGAAGGGTTTATGGGAGGCTTATGAGGCTTGGGCTTTTAAATAAGTCGGCTTATAAAGTAAGTTTCGTTTGTCATGCGGGCTTATTAAATCATAAGCCCTTAAAAAGAGCTCAAAACTTTGTTCCCATAAAAGGGGCTAAAAACTTTAGCCCGAGACTTTTGAACAATAAATTACTTATTTACCCACAAAAATATCTAACATATACAAAAACTCATTTAATTATGTCATTTTTAGTAATTTTGCAATAATAAAGCCTAAGCTTAAGCCCAGTTACCAAACAAGTTTACATAAATACAAATTTCAACTTCGACTTATAATAAAAGCCTCAGCCCCAGCCTCAGCTTGTTGCAACAAACATACCCAATATGTTGATATCCTCATGTTGGGCTAACTAATCAGGTAGCTTGAAACCGGGCCTGCCAGAAAACTAACACGATAACTTGAACGATCGTTTTAGAAATAACTTAACAAATGAACAACGATTTAAAACGAAACCGGGGACTTCACAAAATTAGAATAAAAGTCTTAAGCTTTTATTAACGAATTGTTACAAACACAAATGGGTGTTTGCAAAGATAAAATGTAAAGAGAGAAATGTAAAATGATTAATCATTTAAATACTAAATGGTATTATCTCAAAAGTATGTATTTTTTTTATTTTTTTTTAGTAAAGGGTTTCCCCAGTAAATATCTCAAAAGTATGTATTTGTAGACTAACCAAATTCGGGTGTGTTTGTTTGGTTAAGATATTTCGCATATGAATCTGACTACCACATCTTACTAGTAAGAGGTGGTTATAATGTCTGAATCTGAATGAAAAAATGTTGTTTGTTTTTTTATAATTGTCTAAATTGTTTTAATTTCTTTTTTTTAAGTATATATTAAACTATTGCAAATACGATTAATAAGTAGATAATGTAAAATTGAAACAAAACATTTTTATCATAGATTTAACACAATTATAAATCATTAAATAAATTATTTTAATACATATCCAAAATTTAACATAATAAAAACTATTACATAAATCGTCTTAAAATAAAATATAAGCTTTACGCAATGAAACAACAATTAAGTAACTTAACCAATACCAAATAATTTAAATTTGAGCTTTGCATAATTTGAAGATGAATGGGTTGAATGGTTTTGAAGATGAATGAGTTGAAGGAGTGTTAATAAGAGGTAGTAAGATCTTTTCGCTACTTCTTACCGAATTAGACATATTAGCTCTTACCATGTCTGACTGATGATGAAAAAACAAACAAGTAAAACGTCTGCCCACCTCTTACTGGTAAGAGTAAGAGGGCTAGTAAGATTTTTTTAAAAAAAAAACAAAAACACACACCCTTAGACTAAGGGTGTGTTTGTTTGAAAAAAAAATCTTACTAGCCATCTTACTCCTCTTAAGTGTGTTTGTTTTAAAAAAATGTCTTCTAGCCTCTTACTCTCTTACTCTTACCGTAAGAGGAGGCGAACGATTTGCTTGTTTGTTTTTTTCTTTGAGTAAGACCAGGTTAAACATATAACATCTTACTCGAGAAGAGGTGGGGACTTGTCTTATCGCTTCTTATTCGCTTTGTAAACTTTATATAATATATTTGATTGTTTATTAACTATGTTATATTTATGATAAAAAGTCTTGTTTCATATTTACATAAGTTACTTATTATTGCATTGCGTTGGTTTAATAAACAAATTACAAAAACGAGCACTTAAAATCATTCAGACAATTATACAAAAACAAACAACATTATTTCGTTCAAATTTAGACTTTCTAACCACCTCTTACCAGTAAGATGTGATAGTCAGATTCAGACCCAAAACATCTTAATGAAACAAACACGCCACAAAATTTGATCTCAACTAAGTTTCCTGACTAAAGAGAATGTGCTAACAAATGATTCATAAGAAAACTGTTATCGTATGTTCAAAAAAAAGGAAAAGAAAACTGTTATCGGTTTGCATAACACTCCTACTAGGGGTGTTCATCGGTTTGGTTATCGGTTTGTTCGGTTAATTTTTTTTCTGGGTATAACCGAAAACCGAACCGAATTCAAATTTAACTAAACCGAACAGAAAACCGAACCCTCGATAACCGAAAACCGAATTACCTAAATTTAATAATTTATTCATTTATTTATATATATTTTTTGAAAAAAAAATAATTTTCAAGCTTAAAAATATTATATATGTATTATAAAGAGTTTTAATATATATTTATTTAATTTCGGTTTCGATTCGGTTTCGGTTTAGATTACTAAAACCATAACCGAACCGAAAACCGAACTTTTATTTCGATTCGGTTCGGTTATGAGTTGGGTTCGGTTTGATTCGGTTTTGGTTTTCGGTTTTCGATTTATTCGGATATTACCCAACCCATGAACACCCCTAACTCCTACGCGTTTCTAACAAATTGTAATGGGCTTGGAGCAATCCCACATTCCAACCCAAAAGGATACAACCCAATCTTAGACACACTAAACATAATATTCAAACATCTCCCGTTACCTTCCTATACATCTCGAGACTACCATTGTCCTTCGTCATTTGAATTCCAGCTCATTTTTACTCTGCCACAGTGACATACTAGTCGCATAAAAAACAAGCATCCATCATTCCTTCAATTACTCTAACCACATATTAATTGTTAGTTGCAAGTTATAAACCAAATCCATTACGTAGTAGAGGGTTATACATCATTCCTCCCCAAATTGACTGGCAGGAAATATATGAACGCCTACTTCCCCGCACTTATCATTTCATAAATCTGCATGATTTCAAATCTCAATTTGAATTTTTTTTTTTTATTTATTTTTTTTCTTTCTAAATAATGATTATAATTTTGTTAAATGTTTGTTCCATTTAAATTCTGCTCAATTCAGTTTATTCATTATTTTCTCATAATCATTGCATGACTATGAACCGCATGTTTTAAGCAGAGTTTCGAGTATTGCTCAAAAGGTTATCGACTTTAGTTCAAACTTCGCATTTTGGCCTTTCTCAAGTAGATTCTTTCTCAAGTTTGTGCTGTTTTATTTTTTGTTTCTAATATATCGATTAACTAATGAAGAACATGTTTAACAAAAGTTTTATATGTAATCACAAGACTCTAACTCACCTGTTACCCTGTTACGCACGTTTAGGGGGCCACCACTGCCTTCCAAACATTTGGCCATTCGGGTCAACACTTTGATCACACATGGTATCTTTAAACCCGGGGTACCCATCATTACCATTCCAATGAAATAAAATGAGAAAATTTTTTAAATGGACACTTTTTCTAGTAGTTTACACAAATAAACCACGCACAGAAAATTTTCTAAAATGAACGTTTCAATATGAGACGTTAGATTGGTACTGTAATGAGTTTTAAACCGAACACGTGTACACTAATTATCTAGGCGTGGCGGAGCCGAGGAGTTTGGGCGAGGGAATTACCTACGCGTGTCCTGGGCGTGGAAGGCGTGCCTTGGGCTTGGCATGAACCTAGGCGTGTACCTGGGCGTGTTCCTGGGCGTGGATGCATGACCCTGGCGTGTTCCTGGGCGTGGGATGTATGAGCTGGGCGTGTTCCTGGCTTGGAGATGTGAACCTGGGCGTGTTCCTGGGCGTGGGATGCCTGGCTTGGGCGTGGGTGTTCCTGGGCGTGGGATGCCTGGCTTGGGCGTGGCTTGGAGATGTAGGCGTGGAGAAGATAGATGATACTAATATGGAAAAGTAGAACATTAACCTTATCTGTGTATGTGGTAGATATAAACATCATCTCCATCATCTTCAGATCTATGGACTGGGGCGAGGGATGAGCTGTTGGGCGAGGGGCTGCAGCAAGGGAAGAGCTAGTTTTGCAATGTAGACACCTAGCTGGTGCAACTGTCGCTGGGTTGTGAAGGTGATGAAAGAAAAGAGAAAGAAATATATATAGATAAGATGGATGATGAATGGTTGGTTGTGATGGTTTATGGAAAAACGAAAACTCATAAACTCAACACATTAAAGCTATGTCTTGGAACTCGGAAGTGACAAACAAAATATATTTCTTTCTCTCCATTTAGTTTTCTATTGATAGTGACTAGACAGTGCAAAGACCATTTTGGTAAAGTTATGTTTTTTAGTTCATTATCGAAAACTCAGGTATGCTAAATAGTGAAATGTATCAGGTAGGAAAGGTTGTTCACTACCTATTCTAGACAGGTTCTTACCTTTACTGCTGAACTATTGTGCTTCTGCCATTTTAAGTAAGATATAATATATCTAACGAATGGAATCAAATGAGGTTCAGGAGCCACTTTTGGAATTTCAAGATCATTCATCACAATTAACCTTAGTATCATAGATAAAAGGATAGTTGATCTATATGAGGTCAAAAGGTCAAAAGCCAAAACATAAATGGTAGTCACAAATTATACACGCAAAAAACCACATACTTAATTTCAAAATTAAGTTCGGACTTCAAACATTAGTCACTTATAAAAAGGAACAGAAACCCCATTGTCTTCTTTTGACAAAACTAGCTACTTGCAGAATCAAACGACTTGCTAGCAAAATGAATCTCACAATACCTTGAAGCCCTTGGGCACTTCAACGACTTAGCACACAACATCATTTCTTCCTCCAGACGTTCACTTTTGCACGTAATTGTCAGCGATCTTCAAAACCTCTGCATTCCGCAACATGTATTCTAAAACTGTATATCATCTTCCGGCCTCACAATTTTCGTATTTAATTGTTCGAGGTTGCTTAAAATACATGTAGGTACCGAGGCGGCTCATTCCAGCAAGACTGTTGCACCTTTTGTTTAAACACAAGAAAGTTAAAAAGAACCTAAATTAGTTAAACCTAAACAAAAGAAGTACTAAGAAAGAATTGCATACTCATCAAAACTTTAGAAACACTGCGTACCTCATCAATAGACAAATGTTCCAACTCGGAACAACTTTCAAGAAATTCAAAGATTAATGTAATACAATAACCACTCTTCAACTCCAAATGTTTTAAATTTTGGAATCTGGGCAAAGGTGCATTTGGAGAACCCTTAAAAGAAAAACAAAATTATAGTTCAATTTTTTGAAGAAGTATACATAACATGTAACAAAATTAGCACATTGATGTCTACAAGTAAAACTTACAGAATACGGCATAAGCGATAGCGATTTAGCTTCAATTATTCCTTTTAATAGCTCAGCCCACAAATTATATCGAAAATCTGAAAATGTTACCGAGACCAGAGATGGAAATCTTCCATCACAAAATGTGAGCACCACCAACCACTAACAAAGAGGTCTTCAAGATTAGGGACAATTAGCACAACATTGTTGATAGGATCGATTCCGTATTTTTAGTTTCATATGCTTCAATGTAGGGATATTGAATCGGTACTCTTCTTCGTCACTGCGGTGATCTATCTTAAATGATAAAGTTTCAAGTCTTGGGCAGGCCCCGATGAGTTTAAATGCATTGAGAGAAGGATTGCAAAAACAGCAACGTTGAGCGTTTTCACACAAGGAAGATTGAAAGAGTGCGCCAATCCAAAACTTTCCAAGACCTATTACTTTCTATCGTTAATTTTGTTAGTGTCTTGCAAGTGAGAAAACTCAAAGGCAACTCAAGCAAGTCGGACTGTATGTCGAGTTCCTAGCGTTTAACCTAATGACCTCATCTATCCACTTAGTCATTCTTGACTCTTGTACCCATAAATTACTAAAGCGTAAGCGAAATAGCTTGATTTCAGTTGTTTTGCAGAGATCAAAACGTGATCCACAAATGCACAATGATTCAGTATACCATGGAAGGGAGAACATCAATGTCAATGTTGGTGACCAACGTCCACTTGTACCTCCATCTTTTAGATAAAATGCTAGTTCGCACCGCAAATTTGGTAGGCATTAAAGAGTATTTACGAAAGAACCTCATCGGGCATGTTACTAAGCCTATCCACATGATTAGAACCCATTAAATAGATGGGACCTGCTTTATAAAATTCACGTCCAATTTGAAGAAAGAATCAACAGAAATGTAGTTAGCTTACCACTTTTCCCATTGTATGTAGCATTCTTTTTTTCTCATTACGTCGATAAACTTCCATCGTTAGTCCTTTGTGTGTACCGTTGCAAAAACCACGCATCGTTAGTCCTTTATGCTAACGACCGTTAATAAATAACTTAAAATTTGGTTATCTTACGCTAAACTTGCGTCGTTGGTCCTTTATACTAACAATCGTTAAAAATAACTTAAATTTTGGTTTTCTTACGTTTCCGTCCGTTTTTTTCACGTTTTAACACGTTTTCGTTCGTTTTAACAGGTTTTTGTCCCTTTTTCACGTTTTCATACGTTTTTACACGTTGACACGTTTTTGTCCCTTTTTTCACGTTTTCATACGTTTTTACACGCTTTCATCCGCTTTTTCAAGTTTTCGTCCGTTTTTACACGTTTTCATCCGTTTTTACATGTTTTCATCCGTTTTTTACACGTTTTCGTCCGTTTTTCACGTTTTCGTCCGTCTTTACGTTTTGGTCCGTTTATGCGCTTTCATCGTTTTCACGTTTTCATCCGTTTTACACGTTTACATCCGTTTTGCACGCCGATTTCATTGCACGTTTCATCCGTTTTACATTTTCGTCCGTTTGTGCACATTTCATGCGTTTTACATGTTTTCATCCGTTTAACACATTTTCGTCCGTTTATGCACGCTTTCATCCCTTCTTTACGTTTTCGTCCGTTCTAACACGTTGCTCATTTTTTCACGTTTCATTGTTTTGCACGATTTCGTATGTTTTACACAATTTTTTGTTTTAACACGTTTTGTCCGTTTTCGTTTTCCTCCGTTTTACGTTTTCATCCGTCTCTACACTTTTTCGTCCGTTTTACAAAATGTGCAAACACGAGCGAATCGTGAAACAATGGATGGCGTAAACGGGATAACGTGAAACAACGGATGAAAACGTGAACAACGGACGAAAACGCAAAACGGACGAAAACGCAAAACGGATGAAACATGTAGAAACGGATGAAAGCGTGAAAAATGGATGGCGTGAATAACGGACGAATACGTTAAAATGGACGAAACATGTTAAAACATACGAAATGTGTAAAACATACGAAACTCGCAAAGAAAAACACGCAAAAAGCGGATGTAAACGCGTAAAAATAGAAGAAAGCGCGGCAGGTTGGCGTGCAAAACGGATGAAAACGTAAAACGGATGAAACGTGGCGATGGCGTGCTAAACGGACCAAAGCGTGTAAAGGCGGACGGCGTAAAAACGGATGAAAACATGTAAAACGGATGGCGTGTAAACGGCGGAAAAGCGGATGAAAGCGTAAAAAGCGTGAAAGCGTGAAAAAGGAGAAAAGCGTGTTAAAGCGAGCGGCGTAAAAAGCGTCGGCGTGAAAAAATGGACAAAGCGTGTTAAAGCGAGCGAAAATGTGTAAAACGCGTCGGCGTGAAAAGCGGACGGAAGCGTAAGAAAACCAAAATTTAAGTTATTTTTAACGATTGTTAGTATAAAGGACCAACGACGCAAGTTTAGCGTAAGATAACCAAATTTTAAGTTATTTATTAACGGTCGTTAGCATAAAGGACTAACGATGCGGGGTTTTTGGTAGCGGGTACACACAAAGGACTAACGATGGAAGTTTATTGACGAATGAGAAAAAAAATGCTACATACAATGGGAAAAAGTGGTAAGTTAGCTACATTTCTAGGTGATTTGCCCAATTTCAAACATACATCTAACCATATTAAGCAACTCTATCATCAATTTAACTACTATAATAGGAGGCCAACAGTGACAATTTGTTAATAAGCACAAGCACATATCACAACCTGCAAGCAAGCTCTTCAGGAGTGTTTGGATTTGCTTATAATTGTTTGCTCATTTAAGATCAATGCATTTGGTGGGCATGACACACATATCTAACTTATGAGAATTTTTTTAAACGAAACTTCAACACTAAATAAACTTATGAGATGAATAGTTTCCTCTTTGCAGAATCCATTTATTTTAATAAAAGTAAAACGATTAACTAAACTGTGACTGAAATTAAACATTTTAGAGCCATAATTGATTAATTTTACCTGATGCAATTTCAGTAGTAACTCTCAGGTAGAATTAATCGGGGTTCCGATTGACTTCATTTCCAATTTGGGGATTTTCTTTTAACCTCTCAAGAAAGACAATTTGTGTATGGTCAAAGTTGTTTTTAAACAAAAATACGCGTCGGTCACTAAACTTGTCAAAAAAACATCATCGGAGGATAAAAGTTAGCATTTTTGTTGTCGTAAGTCCAAAACTTGAGATTTTGGGGCCAATAAGGTCCCTTGACCCGTTTTTCGTTGGTCAACACCGTTATTTGCTATCTTTTTTTGTTTTTAGTTAAGGGCATAACGGTATTTCATATATTTGGATTATTAGTCATATGAATCTTCTACTTTTCTTCCCTTTTTGCTATTGAACATTTGCAACTTTAACCATTTGTTTTCACATTTGACTCCATTGAAATATGTATACTGGTAATTGCTAAAAAAAACTGAAATGTTGTTTCTTCCAAAATCACTTTATTTCATACCTGTGTCACATTTAGAATAAGTATTTCTATGTTACAAGTACAGTTCTTATTGAAATCAAAGAGAAACATGAATGAAATGTAAACTTCTCGTTAATCAAATGACACTGCAAGAGCAGTTTATATACAAAGTACAAAGAGTGAAAGTCAAACATAAAAAGTCAAACTATTCAAACTAACTAAGTTACCCTACACTATACATTACTGTTACATTGCATTACATTGAGCATAGCCATGACACGAACTAGAGATTACCTCGACATATTATTGTCGATTCACTGATTCTTCCCCTTAACTGGGCAGTAGTTTCAATAATGGTTGTCTTTTTACATGTCACCTAAATCAATTGCAAGTTATAATGTTAATCCAGAAATATAAGATATCTAAAAACGGCATGATTACATGAAATGGAAACTAGCACAAAAAGTCTTAGAAAACCAATAAATATATGGATGACATGTGGGTAATTTCGATGGGTTGATACATACATCACTTTTTTTTATCCACACATCACATTTTATGCATCAGGGTGTTGTACGGTGTGCTATATAGCTTGTCCAGAATGGTGTATTAATCAAATAAAATAGTGTGAGTATCAACTACCTTTGGATAAGTATTATTAATACTTATAATTTTAATGTATTGTGTACCTCGTATCCCGCTGAGCTAGACTGTAACTGCGGTATTTCGGTTTGGTAAAATTATGAGAAAAACGTTTTTGGACATGTTTCTATGAATTGGAATAAAAATAAGATTTATCGACTCCGGGGATTATTATAAATTTGGTTTTCCACAAGAAACGAGATAACTGCTCATTTTAAATTTTTAAATAATCAGTAAGTGTTAGGAAATAGCAAAAATTTTCATTTTCTAATACAATTATGCGATGCAATGATTTACTGTAAGCTACAATGGGCAGGTTAGCTACCCGAAATAATTATGTAAGCTAATGTATGCTTAGTTTAACAGATAAATAATAATAAATTAACATTTATTATTAAAACATTGGTTGAAAAATTACCGTGTGTCACAGTTTTCATCATCTAACATTAGGTCGATGTTCCATATTATTGATGTCATGTTCTAAATATTATGCATGGTTAGTAGCACATAATGACCTTAAAAAAATATGCATCGTTGTTATATGTACGATCTCGTATATCTATTTTCATCTCACAATAACCTGTGGGTTGTGCCATCATTTTAATATTTATATTCTTGTTAATAATAATTTTACCCCAATTATTTTTTAACATGAAACATGTTAAACTTATAAAGAGGAATAACATGAGTCATTATTGAATGTGGATAGTTAAGAAAACATTTCCGGACATCCTTACTTAATCACATAAAGAAAAATAACAAGAGTCGTTCGTATATGTATAATCTCTTGTATTGATTTACATATTACAAAAACTTGTGCTTTCATTTTGATATTTATAATTAGGAAAATACCCAATTCTACGACCCTTCTTCACCAAATATCCATTTTTCAACAAAAAAAAAGTCCCAAATACCCATGAAACCCGCAAGTTTCGCGGAGTATTTGCTAATTTTCAAAAAAAAAGACTCACAAGGGTTCACCTTGCGAATTTCCAAACCTTGCGATTTTTTTTATTACACATAGTAATACGAAATTCACATAAAAAATTTTGGGAGAGAAATTCCAAGGGTTTAAATTGGAGAATTTTGGCCAAATCAAGGAAGAACTAGATACAAATGCGGTATGTTTACATTGTGAAATCATTGTATTGTGTATTAATTGTATCAAATTGACCAATATTCGAATTGGGTTTTTGGGGTTTTTCAAATTAGGGTGTTTCAAATTGATGGCTTTTATGTAGTTTGATGATTATTCTATGATTGTATCCATGTTTATTTGCTAGATTATCACTTTTGATTTGCACATATCAACCTTTGCTATAAGAAGTTGTACATTTATTATAGGATGAACTTCATATCTCGCCATACTTTCATGATTAATTTCATATATATTCAAAAGTACAATCATTAAATGCATAATGTATACTCCCTCCGTCTCATATTAACTGTCCGGTTTGATTTTTCAAAGTCTTTCCTTTTCAATTTGACCTTAAATATTTTTATTTGTGTTATATAATACTTGATGCAAAATATATGAATAGAATGAGGGTTTAAATGTATTTTATTTGATATAACTTTCATCAAGTATTATATAACAAAAACAAAAATATTTAAGGTTAAAGTTGACAAAGAAAGACTTAAAAAAGTCAAACAGGACAGTTAATATGGGACGGAGGTAGTAATATTTTTAAAGCATGTTTGGGTAAATATGAAATTTTCAAATATAAAGAAAGGAGATATGAAGAGATCCTCTAATGTTCGATTGAACATGATTGGTAATGTTGTGCTTGTTGTAATTATCGTTTGAATTAAAATAAAGTAAATGCTTTGCAATAATGACAATGTACAATTAAAACAAACACAACATTACCTATCATGTTCAATTAACATGAGAGATCTCAATCCTTTATTATATGATGTTTCACATATTGTACATTAAAATGTACAAATAAAAAGAAAATGTGCCAATTAACCCTCTATTTATAAGTTTAGTCATTCAAAGTGATCAAACAAATACTTAAGTAACTCAACAAGAAAAAAAAAAAAAAAAAAAAAAAAAATCATAGTAAAGTAATCATATGTGTATTAACCCTATAAGAAAATATCACTAAGTGGAAAGTCACACGTGAATGTCAACTATACTTTCTAAATCACTCTTTTAAGAGATTAGGTGAGTACCCGTGCCTAGCGGCATCGGTTTCTAGCGGCAGACAATTAACGATATGCAATATTGTGGTAAGTGTTTCGTATAACGTTCAAAATAGAACGTGAAAAGATCAAAATGTAATTACAAACGGTTGTAACATGTGATAATTCAACTCTAGCAAAAATTCTTAACATGTATCAAACGACATATAAAGCTATTCAATTAAACTTAAAATAAAACATTACATCAATTATGAAATATTAACTAACAACACACGTTACTCGTCGCGTAAAACTTCTTGATACACGACATTTGAGGTATAGATTCACCTTGCGGAACTCTTTGTTGGTTTAACCAATACCTTTTTGTTCTCTGAGATATCCTCTAGACAATGCTACATAAAAGTCGGCCATGAGAGAAAGCGGAATCGGCAAATAGACACCCACATTTGGAATTGTTTGGCCCTGAGCTTTATTAATAGTCATCGCAAAGCTAAGGCGCACGGGGAATTGTGTTCTCTTTAGTTTGAAAGGGAACATGTCGTCTTCAGATGGAGCAAGAGGAATTCTTGGCAAGAGAACTCTAACTCCAGCGTGTTGTCCCACAGCAATCTCAGCATTGATGACATTAGGATCAAAACGTTTGCATATCAACCTCGTACCATTACATAATCCATTTGGCGGATCGAGATTCCTTAAAGAATAATCGGGCATCCAATTTTCAAGCATGAGTAATGAGGAGGCAATCCGCTCGCGTTGAGGGAGTTTAAGAATTCAAAGGATAGAAGTTATGGGTGTCGTCTTACGCTTCATCAAAACTATAGTAAACCTCTCTCTGCGCCAGAAATCATCAATCAACATATCATTAATGTTGTCAACATGTTCATTTTTAGTGGATAAAATTGCTCTTGAAACTATATCAGTAGGTGAATGAGCCATTGTGGCGAAGGAAGGAAACACTTCATCGATCAATGCATCCTTTGAGGCAACATCTTCTGTGTATGGAATCGTCATGTCATCAGGTATGCGTACATAGTCTTCATCGATGACCTCTTCAACTCCGTCACCAACTCGTAATAGGAAGTTTGAAAACCATGGGTCTGTCCGTGCCCTCATGTTTATGGTTAACCGCATTTTTTGAATTTTAGACCAAAGAGGTGACATCCGTAGACTCGAATCAAGTTTTTAATACTTACCATGCACACTTACAATGCAAAATAATATATTGAAAATGAATTTATTCTTGCAAGTTTAATATCTGGGACAAAGGCTTGCATCCATGCAAATCTTAAACCATGCAATTCGGAGTTGACTAATTAGAAAAGTTGACTAATTGATATTTCACTTTCGATGCAATTCGGAGTTGGTATATGCAAAACTTTGATTTGATTTGATATATGCTGGCGTTAATTCTCATCCATTGGAAATATACACTTGGGGACCACGAAACAATGAGATGCGTTATGTACATCTTGAAATCAAAAGATATGATTTGTTTTCTTCTTGTCTAAGATATTGAAATTAAGCAAACATAGTTACCATGAATAACATACTCTCAGAAATACATTGAATGGAATCATATATTTGGGGACCACGAAACAACCAAGCACGTTTTATCAAATTTGATATCAAAATATATGATTTGTTTTTTCTTGTCCAAGAATATTGAAATTAGGCTTTAATAGTTACCATGAATAGGTGTGATGCAAGAAATACAAACAAAGGTACCATGCAAGGAATATATGATTTGTTTTGGTTTTTGAAAATTATGTTCTTAAAATATATTTGCTACATTTTCGAATGTATATCACTTTACAAAGTATATGATTTGTTCCTAAAATATATTAAACTTTGATGTAGTATTTTCGAATGTATATCATTTCCGAATGAAACCTGAAAGTTTTATTCCGTGCGTATATCATTTTCGAATGTATATCATTTTCGAATGGATGACATTAAAAATATTATATAGTGCAAATTTTTATTCTGTAGTATTTTCGAATGTAGTATTTTCGAATGGATGAGAACATCATGGTAACATAACTTTATTGATAGAGAAAATAAAAAAACATTCACCAAAATTGACAAATGTTCTTAGAAAATAAAAAAAACATAACTTTATTGATAGAGTAACTTTTTGATAGAGTAAATAAATCTGAATCATTCTTAGAAAAGTTATCGGGTAAACATTGGTTCCAGGCCTTCCATCCATCCAGCAGTATCCTTCATCATTTTTAGAACAAGCTTCATCGAACTTTCAACAACATTAGTGTCATTTTCTATTCTATATTCCGCAGCATCTATTATGTCCAACATTGACTTTATCTCTTTACGAACCAAGTCCACCCATATCCGATCCATTTGAGCCGTTGTAGCTCTGGGAACTTGCTCGACATCAACATGAATATCAATTGGAGAGTTTGTGTTTATTTCCGTATTTGTCTATAAAAAAAACGAAAACAAAAAGTTGCTTCATTAAAGATTTCGATAAATCGATACAACCCTAAACGAAAGAAGTAAACATAATTAATAACAAAGTTGATATACCGTGAGACTTGTTGCAAATTCATAACAAAGCATGTTGACAATGAATGGTGTAGCAAATTTGAAAATTAAAAATACGTTAAAATCAAGTTTTAATACTTACCATGTAAACTTACAATGCAAAATAATACATTGCAAACTTACAATGCAAACTTACGAATGGGATAAAGGCCGGCATCCATGCAAATCTTAAACCATGCAATTGGGAATTGATATTCCACTTTCCATGCAAATCTTAAACCATGCAATGGGATGACCAATTAGAAAAGTTGACTAATTGATATTCCACTTTTCATTCATATCTTAAACCATGCAATGGGATAAAAGCTGGCGTTAGAATTCTAGTATACTCATTAGAATTCTCTATTACTATCTTTGTGGAGTTGACTAATTGACCATTTCCACTATTTCATTTTTTCCACTTTTCACTTTTCCAACATTGACTATTTTGACCATTTTTCCTTTTAATGTAGTATAGATATAGATAAGTGGACTTACGTGAAAAGTAAAGTTTTAGTATGCTCAACATAAGTTTGACCGAAATTTGTATAAACAAAACAAACACATAGTTTTGAGGGCCCTAGTTTTAAAGTTGTTTCATATGTTCATAATACATAAAAGAATTAATGTTTGTATGGCCTCAGTATATATTGTGCCTAGCTTACTTCTAATGGATAAGTTTATGCGCTTTTGGTAAGGTGTCTAGATTAACGTATGATAACGATGGTAAAAGGGATAAAAGATTATCGACTCAGTGTCTATATGCACATTAAGGTCGTCACATGCCAAATTGGCAAAACAAAGTAGATAGCACAAGCTATTGCAAAACAAACCACAAAACATATATAATTGCATATTTAAGTTCAGATTTCAAACATTAGTCACTTTAAAAAGGAAATAGAAACCCAGTGTCTTCTTTTGAAAAAAACTAGCTACTTGCAGAATCAAAAGACTTCCCAAGAAAACGAATCACACAATACCTTGAAGCCCTTGGACACTTTAAAATCTTAGCATACAACTGAGTTTCTTCCTCCACGACCCCACTATTGAATGTGATTGTCAGAGTCTTCAAAACTTGTGCATTCCCCAACATGTATTCCAAAAGTTGTAATTCGTCCTCCCGTCCCATGCAATTTTCAAATTTGATTGTTTTAAGGTTAGTTAGAATACAAGTGGGTAGTGAGTGTGGCTCAGTCCAACAAGATTGTTTCGGTGGATAGCAGTGAGGTTCTTCCATCTCCGGCTTAGCACAAACACGATTAAAGAACCCAAATTAGTACCTTTTGAATAGATAATTGTTCTAACTCAGAACAGCTTTCGAGAACAATATTCGTCGCTCTTGAACTCCATATGCTTTAGATTAGGAAATTTCAGAAATGATGCATCTGGTAAGGGCTACAAAAAATCAATATTAAAGAAAGAATTCATCTATAAATCAGGACATTGAAATCTCAAATAAAAAACTTACAAAACTAGCACTATCCAATGAAAGTGATTTAGCCCGGTTATTCCTTTTAGAAGCTCAACATACATATGGACAAATCTTACTTCAGAAAATGAAAATGAAACAGAAACGAGAGAAGGAAAATCTTCCATCACAAAAAGTGAGCACCATGTCCCATCAAGACAGAAGCTATCAAGATTAGGGACATTTAACACAACCTTGTTTATAATTGATGCACATTTCGAAACGCTCTGTTTTAAATGCTTTAGAATAGGGATTCTGAATATGTAATCTTCTTCATCACCGCGCCAAGTTATTTTAAGTGATAAACTTTCAAGTACCGGGCAACCACGGATGAGTCTAAATGCATTGAGAGAAGGATCGCTAAAATAGCAATCTCCAAACTTTTCAGGCAAGGAAGATTGAAAGAGTCCGCCAGTCCATAACCTCAAAATCACTACCATTTTCTATCCTTAATTTTGTTAGTGTTTTACAAATGAACAAACTAACAGGCAACTCGAGCAAGGCAAACTGTATATCAAGATCCCTAACATTTAACCTAATAGCCTCGTTTATCCACCTAGTTATGCTTAACTTTTGAACCCATAAATTACTAAAACGTAGCCGAAATAACTTAATTTCGGTTGTTTGGCAAAGGTCCAAAACGCGATCCACAAAATTACAACAATTTTGCAAACCATGGAAAGGGCGAACATCGATGTCAATGTTGGTAACCAACGTCCACTTGTACCTCCATCTTTTAGATAAAATGCTAGTTCGCGCTGCAAATTTCGTAGGCATTAGAGAAAGTACTTCTGAAAGAACCTCGTCAGGCATGTAACTCAGCCTGTCGACATTCTTGGAACCCATTACAATGGGCGTGACCTGCTTTAATTCACATCAGATACAATCTTTTCAAACATACATTTCACCATAATACAAATGAAATTTATTAATCTAAAATAAAGGTTATTGCAACAAAATGTAATAGATTCTCTATGAAAATTTGTTTGTGTGCAGTTAACTACACTATTTAACCCTTAAGGGGGTGCTTATCTAAGCTTACAAGCTTATTATCTTATATGTGTCAAATAAGCCTAAACTAAGGGTGTGTTTGTTTCATTAAGATGTTTTGGGTCTGAATCTGACGACCACATCTTACTGGTAAGAGGTGGTTAGAGAGTCTAAATCTGAACGAAATAATGTTGTTTGTTTTTGTATAATTGTTCGAATGATTTTAAGTGCTCGTTTTTGCAATTTGTTTATCAAACCAACGCAATGTGATAATAAGTAACTGATGTAAATATGAAACAAGACTTTTTATCATAAATATAACATAGTTAATAAACAATCAAATATATTATATAAAGTTCACAAAACGAGTAAGAGGCAGTAAGACAAGTCGTCCACCTCTTACTGAGTAAGATGTTATATGTCTAACTGAGTCTTACTCAAAAGAAAAAAATAAACAAGCAAAACATATGCCCTCCTCTCACTGGTAAGAGTAAGAGGGCTAGTAAGACTTTTTAAAAAAAAAACAAACACACCATAAGTGTTCGGCTAAGCTTATATGAGTGGGCTTATGAGCTTATATAAGAGGTTTTTTATAAGCCTTAAAAGTGTGACTTTTTAATAGGATTAGGCTTATATTTTTCAGCTAATGTCCTTTTTAATCATTTACCAACACTTGAGCTTATTAGCTTATTAAACATAAGCTAATCCAAACACTTAACATGGGCTTATGAGCTTATGTTATATAAGCCATAAGTTGCTGATAAGGTTTTAAATTGTACCTTTTTGAGGGGTCGTTTAAGCCCTTATTTGATCACTTTTGTATCAATTATTACTTAATATCGTTCCTTTTCACTTTTTAGGTATCTTGAAGGCAAATTGCTGGAATGACACTTATTCCGACGAAAAGGCGCGAATATAATAAGAAAATGGCCAAAGTCAAGAATCGAGACACTCAGTCTTTGGGCCCAGAAGGGACGGCGTCGGAGTTCTATTGTGCGTTGTCGGAACATGTTCGTGACGACTCAAGAGCAAATTGCTTATTTACAAGTGGCGGCATCGGGTTTTAAAAGAGTAGGGCGTCGCAGCTCAGACAGCCTAGATTTGATCCGTAGGCGTCGAGGCCGAAGGCGACGGCGTCACGGGCATAAGGTGGCCGTCCTTGTCGCAACATGCACTTGTAGTGGAAATCTTGTTTGGCCATAACTTTTGCATCTGAACTCGGTTTAGGTGATTCAAAAGCCAGCGCGGCCGGAGCGAGAAAATCTGATTTGGTGAAAAAGTATTCGTGAGCGCCATCATTCTTTAGGTGTGACGCCGTCACTCTTTGCCGACATAAAATCGCCTATAAATAGAACATTATAACTTCACTTTTATGGGCTCTAAACTCTAACTCGATTCGGGGCTTAGATAGGTGTTCTTCCAGCAACTTTGAAGGTTTCAATCACTCCAAAAACATCTTGTAATGGTTTGTTGATTATATCTTAATCCATATATTCAATTTATCATTATGTCTATCCTATGTTTGATTAATTGTGTGTATGCTTGCATGTTTACCATGTCCGGCTAAATTACTTGTGTGTTTGCTTAGATATATGAAACCTAGTTATTAATTATTGTTAGGTTGTCTCTTATCTTAATTGTATTTGGCTTAGGTGTGCGACTAGGCTATCGTTGTGTTTAATACTTGATAAATCTTTGATAGTTTATGAATGACTTAGTGGATTTCGTTTACTAAACCCAAAGATAACCTCAAAGTTAGTTTATGAATGACTTAGTGGATTTCGTTTACTACACTTAAAGGTGACTTCAAAGAGTTGGGAATGCACACTTACGACCTAAGAAAACACAAGCGTGTTAAGAATAAGGGCGTGACAATTCAACCATCAATAGGAGATAACTAGGGAGTAGTAGCATCTATGTAAACATATCTTTAACTATCATACGAGCACACAACAATAGACATAGACTACCCTAGCTTAGTTAATTAGATAATTAGATAAGTAGAAGTAATCGGTGAAATACCAACCCCAATCCAAACCCGAGATTAGTACCTTTCTATTTCCTAAAAACAATAAAAGATAAAAATAATCTTCCTCAACCCCAACCTTAGCGTAGTAACTTCTCACTAGCATTCCTATTCCCTGAGAACGATATCAATTCCGTGGTTTACCTAATACTACACTACATCGATTAGGTTCATTGCTTAGGGTGTTGAAAAACTTGCTGACGAAAGGAAGTTCCTTTGACCCCGAGCAGCGTGTAAGCGTATCAAGTTTTGGCGCGGCTGCGAGGAATAGAATAGCTAGTTAGGAGCCCACCTCGTTTAGGTTTCCTTGCTTGATTCCTATCAAGTAAATTTTTTCCATTTTAGCTTCCTCGTAGTCTATCCCCTTCTTCGTGACCTTTGTTCGTAACCTCATCACTTTTCATCATGGAAGGTGATAACCAACCACCATTCATCAACCTACCGCAAATGACCCACCAAGAGGCCGTACTCTTGGTGAATACTCGAGACCAAGCCACAGGCTATAGGAACACCATTGAGCTTCCGACCAAGCCCGAACTATGGCCTGCGATCCGACACCATCCGGTTGGTGCAAAGCGGATGTGCATTCCATGGACTTCGTTTGAAGATCTGTCGACATCTTAAGGATTTCCTTAAAATTTTCGATTCCATCGACCTCGATGCTACTACTCGGGAGACCAGCGCGTCTGCGTCTCTTCCAATTCTCTACGGGACCAAGCTAGTAATTGGCTTGGCGACTTCCCACGGCTCCATCTCAAGTTGGGATGATCTCACTCTCGCTTTCTTGCTCAATTTTTCCCACCGGGAGAACCACTAAGCTTAGGAATGATATCTTGGCGTTCCAACAACGTCAGGTGAATCTCTGAAGCATGGACTCGATTCAGGACTTACTCCATAAAGTCCTCGTCACGACATTGATCTTTGGCTTCAAGTCCAACTCTTCTACGATCATGTCAAATTCCCCCTAAGCGATCCATTGACCAAGCGGCGGTGGAAAACTTAGTGATCTCACCGCGGAAGAATCGTGGGGTACAATAGAGGACCTTACCTCTATGAAAGCGAATGTTGGAATGACCCCGTGAGTTGTCCAAAAGCGATAAGGCAATCTCTTTGCCTCCGTTGACTCACAACCTTCCAATCGTAGGATGCTCGAACTTGAAGATCAAGTCAAATTCCTAATGAGCTCTACAAGACTCTAGCTCGAGCCTAATAACTTAGGAAAATCCTACAACAACCCTCCAAACACGGAACTTCCACTAGTCTTGGGGAATGGTGTCCAAATTCATGTCATCTCAAGAAGCTCGATTGACGCAACTTGAAGCCGATTTCAAGCAACGACAAAGCGAGATGACAACCAAGCTCGGTACCCTCTTAAAAGCCTTCAATGGACAAAGGGATGAAATACAGGAAAAAATGGCGGACATGATGGACTAAGTGAAAGAGTACACTAAGACAAAGATTCCCGAGAATGTGCTTGTGAGGAACGATGAGCACGCCACCCCCACTTTGTATGTTAACGCCATTTCCATTGCTTCCAATGAGGATGGGCAGTTGAGAAGAAGGAGCACGAGGCGGCAAGGATAGTAAGGATAAGAATGAGGCTCGGATGATGATGAACCCAAATTCATCAAGCATTACCTTAAGCATGAGATAAATAAGAAAACAATCGTTAACCAAGTGAAAAACTTTAGGTGCAATGATGTTCTTAGGAAAGCCCTTTTAGGTGAAATAGGAGAGGAAGAGTATGACACCATGCCTATTGGACCTATGTGCGAGTCAATTCTGAGAAAGCCAGTAACTAAGAAGCAAGAGATCTCTGGGAACTTTGTAATTCCATGTAGCATAGGTGACTTAGAGAACTTAAATGCCTTGGCCGACCAGGGATCCGATGTAAACATAATGTCGCTGTCAGTCTATAATAAGTTGACTAAGGAGGAACCGACCAAGACCAATCTTATACTTTACTTAGCAAATCATTCATATGTTTATCCCATAGGAATAGCGGAGGATGTCTTAATTGAGGTTGCCAATATTGTCTATCCGGTGGACTTCGCAATTGTAGAAATTGAGGAAGATAAAAACACGCCATTAATCACGGAACACCTTTCGACCACCGCCAAGGCAACCATCAAATGTGGTGAAGGATTATGATACTCAAAAGTGGAAAATGACAAGTTAGGATACCTATTGTTCCGAGATATCCTTTGAAGATTATGGAGAAGGTAAAGATAAGAATTGCAGGTCTTCAATAATGTCGTTAAGAAGAAAATGGTGAATGGGAAAAGGGCTCGAGAGAATTCATGGTTCGAGGTTAAATGCGACATTGTGGAAGCGTGATAAAAGTTAGGAAATAACTATACCACAATACCACAAACTCAAAAGAACCCTAAGGAATTTTTAAATAGAGAAAAGGTGCTTTTGTATATATCAAGAATAAAAGCATTATGGGAAGGAATAAGCCAAGATGGTTTGGACCTTATACGGTGAAAGAAACTAATCTAAAAATAAAACCGTTATCATAATAGGCGATGTTGGAAGAGAATTCACGGTGAGCATACAACGTCTACAACCTTATGATGAAGGCTTAGTGGAAGAAAAGAAGGACGACAATGAAGTCACGTAGGGCACGACTTGAGTCTAGCTACAAGACTCATAAATAAAGAAAAGCGCCGTGGGAGGCAACCCATGCTTAATTGTTTGCTTGTTTGTGTGTCATATATCTTTTCATTGATTGTTTATTCTCATGTAGAATTTGTGAAAATGCTTTATTTTGTCTTTAACCTCGTCTTAATTACATATAAAGGTATTTTACAAAAGGGATAAGTGTAGGGAGGATTACACGCGTTTTAAAAGAGCGTGAACATGAAATTACAATTCTTGAAAAGATATATATATATATATATATATATATATATATATATATATATATATATATATATATATATATATATATGTGTGTGTTTGTTAGAGTCAAATGCTTGTATCGAGTCATAATGGATGTTTTGCGTGAATTTTTTCAGATTCTAAAGATATAAATTTTCCATAATTTTTCCGAAAATCGCAGACGGTTTACGTCGGGACAACTGACCGCATCGGGATCGCAACTGACGGCGTCGGGAGGAGCGAAACAACTTAACTTACTTTTCTCGTTTTCGTACTACTTATAAATTTTGGAATTTTCGAGGTCTTAATTTTCTATAAAATCTGCAAACATCCATTCCACAAGCATTATATCTTATTTAAGTCTGGAACTACATCTTGTTGTGATTTCTTTGTTCGGTTTGATGCTTTGGGTTGTTTGTTTTCTTCAAGTGTGCAGGTTTTATTTATCAAGAAGAAGATACATAAGATTGGAAGGAGCTTTTCACGCATACATTCTTCTTGAAGAAAGATTTAACCACTACTTCACACGGATCCTACCGAGCTAATCGGGAGTACTAGTTTCTTTCATTTTAATTACCATCCTTTATCATAACTTTGATACTTTCGGGAACATTGGGGACAATGTTCGGTTTAAATGTAGGGAGGAAATTAAGCGAAACTTTGAAACTATGCTTATCCTTGATTATTTGCTTTGTCAATTTCATTTGTGTAATAAACCATGAGAAATATCGGTTAGGGTAATTTTGGTACCAAATTTAAAATTTTCATGACATATAGGAGTGGGCCATTAGTCTTAATAAAGCGTCTCATGGATAGGAAATTATATGACTAGCACAAAACCCTTTACCACTTAAATTCCACCCAAAATGTGAGGATCGCCTTAGATTAGTAATATAATTACTTCTTTCACATTGGTTGAGTAATTCCCCCACCCTGCGTTGTACTCATCTTTAGTACACGATACCTAGTTAACCCTCGAGCCTATCCTTTTCGCGGTTCTCGTGATGTTTTGATTTTCGGAATATCAATGAAGGCGTTGTTTACAATCCGCCCCAAATGTACACCCAAATCGCCTTAGCCTACCTTGTATGCACTCATTTTAGTGCATTATTGTTATCACACTAAACCCTTAGTTCAATTATCTAGTTGCTTGCATAAGTTGCTAAGTCGAGTCATATCCTTTGTAAACAGTTTTGTGACGATTGGGACTCATGGGAAAAGTTAAACTTTATGAAATGATGGGAAGGGAACATGAAATTCAAATTCCCTTTATTTGCAAAATAATGTACTCCAAGTGTTTTGATCTTTTCAATTCGAGTCAAATTAGTGTTAGAGTAATAAAAACTCAAGTGTAGAGATGTGCCTATAAATCCCTATCATTTTGATGTTATCGTAGAGGATGGTAGAGTAAAAGTGTATGAAAAAAAATCGAAAAAAAATAGAAAAAAGAGAAAAAGAAAAAAATAGAGTGTTAATTCAAAAAAAAAAAAAAAAAAAAAAAAAAAAAAAACATACGGGCTACCATCCTACATCTATCTTTCAATTTATGTTTGTTTATTTCAGTTATCTAGAGTTTAGAGTGTGGAGTCTTGGCTTAGCAACGCCATTCTTCGCATGCTTGTAACATAAAGATTTTTGACTTGCCACCACTAAATCGCCTATCCCACCAAACCATTTGTTTCCCTACCATAAGCCTATCATTACAACCCTTTAAAAGACCCCTTGGATAGTTTTTCTTAGGTGCTTACGCCAAAGCGATGGAGGTTTGATCTAGTCTCAAGCCTATGGTAATCTATGTACTAGGACCGGTTAATGAGTGTTTATATTCCATTTCCAACTTGTTATATTTCATATACACCCGAGAGATGTGAGTATCCAAACACCCCATGTGAGGTGCTAGTATGTAATTCCGTGCTTGTTATGACTTTTGCGCGTATATGTGTTGTGGATCGTTCTAAACTAATGCTTCATGACCCCTAACTTATAAATCAATTGGCTAAAAGCACATTTGCTTGAGGACAAGCAAATACCAAGTGTAGGGATATTTGATAAGGTTTTAAAATGTACCTTTTGAGGGTCGTTTAAGCCCTTATTTGATCACTTTTGTATCGATTATTACTTAATATCGTTCCTTTTCACTTTTAGGTATCTTGAAGGCAAATTCTTTGGAATGACACTTATTACGCGAAAAGCGCGAATATCTGAAGAAAATGGCCAAAGTCAAGAATCGAGACACTCAATTCTTTGGGCCCAGAAGGGACGGCGTCGGGTTCTATTGTGACACCGTCGGAACATGTTCGTGACGACTCAAGAGCCAAATTGCTTATTTACAAGTGACGGCATCGGGTTTTAAAAGAGTAGGCGTCGCGGCTCAGACGGCCTAGATTTGATCAGACAGCGTTAGAGGCGGCGGCAGCGTCACGGGCATAAGGTACGCCTTCGTCATGTCGCAACATGCTGCCAAGTAGGCGATCTTGTTTGGCCATAACTTTTGCATCTGAACTCGGTTTAGGTGATTCAAAAGCCTACGCGGCCGGAGCGAGAAAATCTACAGTTTGGTGAAAAAGTCTTCATGGCCGTCATTCTTTAGGTGTGTGCCGTCACTCTTTGCCGACATAAAATCGCCTATAAATAGAACATTATAACTTCACTTTTATGGGCTCTAAACCCTAACTCGATTCGGGGCTTAGATAGGTGTTTTCCGGCAACTTTGAAGGTTTCAATCACTCCAAAAACATCTTGTAATGGTTTGTTGATTATATCTTAATCCATATATTCAATTTATCATTATGTCTATCCTATGTTTGATTGATTGTGTGTATGCTTGCATGTTTACCATGTCCGGCTAAATTACTTGTGTGTTTGCTTAGATATATGAAACCTAGTTATTAATTATTGTTAGGTTGTCTCTTATCTTAATTGTATTTGGCTTAGGAGTGCGACTAGGCTATCGTTGTGTTTAATACTTGATAAATCTTTGATAGTTTATGAATGACTTAGTGGATTTCGTTTACTAAACCCAAAGATAACCTCAAAGTTAGTTTATGAATGACTTAGTGGATTTCGTTTACTACACTTAAAGGTGACTTCAAAGAGTTAGGAATGCACACCTTACGACCTTAGAAAACACAAGCGTTAAGAATAAGGACGTGACAATTCAACCATCAATAGGAGATAACTAGGAGTAGTAGCATCTAGGTAAACATATCTTTAACTATCATACGAGCACACAACAATAGACATAGACTACCCTAGCTTAGTTAATTAGATAATTAGATAAGTAGAAGTAATCGGTAGAAATACCAACCCCAAATCAAACCCCGAGATTCGTACCTTTCTATTTCCTAAAAACATAAAAGATAAAAATAATCTTCTCAACCCCAACCTTAGCGTAGTAACTTCTTACTAGCATTCATATTCCCAGAGAGCGATATCAATTCCGTGGCTTACCCTAATACTACACTACAACGATTAGGTTCACCGCCAGGGTGTTGAAAAACTTCTTCGACGAAAAAGAAGTTCGCTGACCCGAACGCGGCTGTGTAGCGTATCGCCTATATAATGTAAGCATAAGCTCAATTCATAAGCTTAGCCAAACACCCCTAACTATAGAGTTAGTGTGGGTGTTTAGATTTGGCTTATCTGTTTTTCATTTTATCAAACGGTTGGTAGGCATGATGACACAAACACTACTTTTAGATGATAAATCTTTGTAAGAAAGAATTACTAATAACATAGATGGAAATGATTAATTTTACCTGACAGCAATTTCACCAAGGATTAGGGCGGCTCAGACTTTCGATTTGTGTAGGGGTACTTTTTTTGGTGGTGTTTGTGAGACTTGTTAAATTGATGGACTTACTTATATTTTACTACTACGTATTACTTTATTCGTGATGGAAATAAATGTTCACATTGCTATTTTGGTCACTATAAAAAGAGATATTCATGTGAAAATATAATATTTGATTGATAAAGAGTAACGTTAACATTATTTTCTAAAAAGTTTTTGCATTTAAAAAATGAACACTTATTGTAAGTCGGAGAAACTACAAATTTGTTTATAGTGGCGCAAAGTTATTAAGGGCCCGTTTGGTTTATTAGAGGTTTCGGATTTGGTTTTGGATTTGGTTTTAAGATTTGAATTTGGAGAGAAAAAAATATAATATGTAATTAATAAAAATAAAAAATTAGTTAATAAAATATTATAAAAATTGGGTGAAAAATTAAAAGTCATGACATCTTTTAATTCTGGCATCTATTAATATATTTTGTGAAAGGTCAAAGCTAGTAACATCTTTCAATTTACTCGATCTAGCTAATATGACGTTGGTAGTAGGTTCTGGTCACCATGGCGAAAAATTTGTGATTAGTCCTCTAAGACTAACGACCGTTAGCTAGATAATAACGACAGTTAAAAAAAAAAAAAAAAACTTTTAAATTTTTTTAAAAAAGCGTAAACTTTATAAAAGAAACATAAAATATATAAAAAAATTAATTTTTTAAAAAATTTTTAAAAAAACGTATAAAAAAAAAAAAAAAAAAAAATGTAAAAATTTTTAAAAAAACATAAAACTTAAAAAAAAAAAAAAAGCGAATTTAAAAAAAAAAAAAAAAAAACGTAAAAATTTTTTAATTTTTTTTTAAATTTAAATTTTAAAAAAAAAATAAATTTTTTTATAAAAAAACTTAAAATTTTTGAAATTTTTTAAAAACGTAAATTTTTTATAAAAAAACTTAAAATTTTTGAAATTTTTAAAAAAGTAAAAGTTTTTTTTTTTTTTTTAGTCGTTATTATATAGCTAACGGTCGTTAGTCCTAGAGGACTAGCTCAGCAAATTTTCGTAAGGTGACACGGTAACCTCTACCAACGGTCGTATTAGCTAGATCGAGTGAAATTTGAAAGTATGTTATTAAACTTTGACCTAAACAAAATATATTAGTAGATGTGTAATTACGAAAAAGTCGTTGCGTGCATCTTTTAACTTTCACCCAAAAATTAATAATCTTGATAATTTTTATTAATTTATTAAACATGTTGTAAGAGAGTAAATAAAGGTGGGACTCATTTTGTGTATGGATTGGCCAAAAGACACCATATTAGACCATGGGGTATCATTACACACACCTACGTCAAATCCAACGTGGCCACCAAAATGGCGCCGCCACCATGCTGCCACCATACCCCAACCATCTCTCGCCACTTCTCAAGCCATTTAAGTGGCGCATGTGATTTTCGGAAAAGGACAAAAAAAACTACCGTTGCAATGTTCTTTTGGACACCGATGATGTTCTTCATGTGTTGTTTTATTCATTTGGAAATTGTCAACTTGTTGTTCTTGAAGGTTGTTGCTAGAGTAGTGGCTAAATCATCATCATCATCATGTGATTGTTGAATTTTGGGTGGTTGTTTTTCTTGAGCGATTGTGGCTGTTGGTTTCTTGTGTGAAATGCGTTTTTGGAATCTTGGAGTTATGATTGTTTGATCTGACAAATCCATGGACATGGATCTTGTTTTGTTGTTGTTCATGAGCTTTATCTTTGAATAGCCATTCATTGTTATTTTAAGATGTGGAAGTAGTGCCATTGGTACTACAAGTACACATATATTTAGACAATTAGAAACATGGACACATGTGATCGTTGAATTTTGTTAAATTTTTATTTAAATTAATAAAATTTAGTTTGTTTGAAAAAATGTAAAAGAAAATAAAATTAAGGGTGGGTGGGGCCCAAACAACATGTTATGAGTGAATGGGTATTTTGGTGTGTGAGTGTTAAAAGTGAGAATGCTGAGGTGGAGCTGATGTGACATTGAAAAAAAGAAATTGGCATGCCATAGTACCCCATGCTCTTAGTGTAGAGAATCATATTTTGCTAGCATGACTCACATAAATCTATTCCTATTTTGTACCAAACAATTGTTATTAAGTTTGAAAGGATTACGGGTCCTAAGTAAGACTAAGGGCCCGTTTGGTATATAGGTGGATTTAGGATTTGGATTAAGATTTGAATTTGGTTTTGATGTAAGAGAGAAGAAAAAAATAAGGTAAGAGAAAATAATATAATTAAATTTAAAAAATAATTTAGTAATTAAAAAGGTATT
This sequence comes from Chrysanthemum lavandulifolium, assembly GCA_022545495.1. NCBI lineage: Eukaryota > Viridiplantae > Streptophyta > Magnoliopsida > Asterales > Asteraceae > Chrysanthemum > Chrysanthemum lavandulifolium. The sequence goes on along the minus strand of CM040241.1, from coordinate 231,768,004 downwards.
TAAAATTTATTTTATTGATTTATAATATCTATCTTCTTATATAAGCGTTTAAATTGTAATTTCATGAAAAATTAAGATAAGGAGCTCAATCGTTTGAGTGATATATGTCACTTCTACAAAAAAAAAAAAAAAAACTATAACAAATAATATAAAGATTTCCGATAATGGGGGGTGTGCGTATAAACTTAACTAATTAATCACATTTATTTTAAATTTAAATATCTTTTAATTCGTTTAATTTTTTATGATCTAATTTCACAATATTTTTAAAATTTTGTCTTTATTTAATTCAGCATTCGTTTGATATATTTTTATGAGTTTTAGTTTTTATATTTTGGTAGGTTTATTTTATTTTGATTCAAATTTTATAACTTTAACATTTATTTCAATCAATACAAACTTTATTTATCAAAATCATTTCTTTTGGGAAAGTGTTTGTGGGAAAGAGATTGTGAAGGTCTTTTATATGCGAGAATAATGATGTCATGAGAAGATCAGAAACCCAAACAAACACATCTATTAACACATATCGTTTGGGTGTTGTGAAATGAATTCACTAGCGGATAGGGAATTCTTAGGAGAGTTGGATTAGTAATTCATTTACTATATTTATTATATAACTATATTTATCGCCGTCGTGTCTTTGATGTCAAATAGTAATAATAAGAGATGAAGAGAAGTCTTAAACTCGACCTACATTGTCACTATACCAACCATGCTACCCAACATTTCATACGGTGGCCATTTTTTTATATGAATACCAAATCAGAAAGCCACACGATTAAACAAACAATTGATTATTACCCAAATCCAATCTGCACAACACCCCCAACCAAACGGGCCCTAAAGTATTTGCACCATACGGCATGGACTAGGATTGATACAATTCTTTTGCTTTTAGTTTTCTTTGATAGCAATGCAAAATTTCGTAGGAATAAAAAAAACGTAACTTTAAAGTTTAGAGACTAAAATATAACAGGTTACTAAAATATAATATAAGATGAACACATGACTTAGAAAAGATATGATCACACGAATGTTATGAAGTTAACACGGAACGAAAAAGGTGATTTTTCTTAAAATCTTAATCTGATGGTGCTCATTTAGGCTATGCGCAGTGGAGGTTGAAACCTTCGGTTGGTTGCCTCGGTCGTGGTCGGTCCTCCCTTTGTGGAGGTGTCGGTCTTCGTCGGTTGGGGAAAGAGGAAGCACAAACTCGGTTGGCTTGACAACCGAGTATAAACAAAGATTAAACCTTTTTTTTTTTTTTCAAAGCTTTCTGGCTTTACTGACGTTATAAATCCAACGCCAAACAGCGTTTTAAACAGCGCAATTTCAAACACAATTGAAACAACTTCTTCAAATCTTGATAATCATCATGTCACAAAGAAAACTCCCATTCAAACCCGACGATCCCGACTTCCCAAAATTCCCGAACTTGAATTCTCACGGATCAGCGTTTCAATTAACCGGTTTAACACCACCACAAAATCGGGATGTTTGTTTTCAATGTACGGTTTTAATTATCAAACATACTACCACAACCCAAGAAGCTTGAACAACTTAAGGCGCCAATCGAAGAACGTTCTGCTAGATTATTAAGTTCGAGTTTTAATAAGTATTATAACGTCTACGTTTTATTACTTTAAGTTTTTAATTATTGTTGTAATGTTAAGTATTTTTATTAATGAATTTTAATTTTGTTTTTAAAAATATTTGAATAAAAAAAAAAAAAAAAAAAAAAAATCTCGGTCACCATGCCAAGAATATTGGTCGTCGTCGGTCGTCGGAGAGAGAAAGGCGATGTGGCGGCATTTAACCAGGCCGCCTGCTCATGCATAGCCTGTAATGAAGTTTTGTACGACAGTCATCCCTATCTCTAACAATCTTTAAGTCTGCTCGTTAAAACCCCTCGTGAGAGCAAAATTGTCTTTTTCTATTTAATTTTTTTCAAAATACACATTTATCTATACCTTTAACAACAAAATTAAACTTCCTGTGAATGTTGCCAGCCACACTACCTTCACCCATATAAATCACTGGCATCTCAAAAGCAACATATATCACAAATATTATGTTACGCATTTGTTTATATAAGTGTAAATGTGAAGTTACAATCACAATACGAAGAACACATATCACCAGCATTTAAAAACAACAATATCCATTTTAAATATATCTCGAAACACCAATACATGTATTTCACTAATGAGATATTAACAACCATCTATATATCTGGCCAACTACGTTCAGTGACTTCAGTCACCGCCGAAGGTTAGTGACAAATAAAGAGAAAGAGAGTGGTAAAATAGGAGAGTGTATTGGTATAAAGAGAGTGTAGAAAGAGGATTATATCTATGACTCTATGTGATAGGTGGACGAAAATGGTGAGTGAAATGGTGGTTTAATTTAGTTGACGGTAGATCAAGATGGTGGCAGGCGTTTTCGTGTTTGGTGTGTGGGACGGTGGAGGGGCAGTCGGAGATGAGGATGGTTTCTTTGCCGGGTGATAGGGTTGTGAGTGGTGGTGAACTTGTGATGGATGGCGGCATGATTCAAGCTTTGGTGGTATTTTTATTTCTAGAGAGATAAAACAAAGTATTTATGTAAAGGGAAAGAATTAGGAGAGAAAGAAAGTTTATATGACTGATGTAGGGTCAACACTCTGATCACACATTCGGGTCAACACTGTGATCACAATTCACACATGGTATCTTCAAACCTGGGGTACCCATCATTACCATTCCAATAAAATAAAATTCCTCTTGATGCGGTCTATCTCAACTGCCATTGCAGCAGGTAGCTAGGAAATGTTGTTTCTTTACCTATTCTAGACAGGTTCCTACCTTTACTTCTGAACTATTGTGCTTCTGCCATTTTAAGTAAGATCATTGTATCATAGATGAAAGGATAGTTGATTAATATACACTTGAGGCCAATAGCTTACTGGACTGCAATGTTCACATATCCACATTATGGTTATCGATATTTTATATGCTATAAAACATACATATCCCAAACGAAATCTCAAACCCCACTGCAAGGGTCATTTTAAGATTCAGACACTCCAAACCTAAACCCAACTTCAACTTATTAAATATATCCCCTTTCCCAAACATTTCAATTTTCAACCTTCAAAAATTAGAAATTTCCCTCCAATACATTTTCCCTTTATTTTTTAGCATACTAATAACATACACTATTCTTCTAATATAGCAAATGAATTGTGGCGCTTTGAGAGGGTACGATGCTAGTCACAAATCATACTTGCAAAACAAAGTAAATAGTACAAGCCATAGCAAAACAAACAGTAGTCACTTATAAAAGGAAAGGAAGCAAAAACCCATCGTCTTTTTTTGACAAAAACTAGCAACTTGCAGACTCCAACGACTTTCCAACAAAATGAATCTCACAATACCTTGAAGCCCTTGGACACTTCAACAGCTCTGCACACAACCTCATCTCTTCCTCCATATGTTCACTTTTGTACGTAATTGTTAGCGTCTTTAAAACTTCTGAATTCCGCAACATGTATTCTATAAACTTTATATCATCCTTCCTCAACTTGCAATTTTCAAATTTCATGGTTCTAAGGGTTTTTAGCATACACGTTGGTACTAAGTGTGGTTTAAACCAGCAAGAGTCTGGCTCATTAGTCCAGCAAGTTTGTGCGGTCTTTTGTTTGAACACAAACAAGATAAGACAATTCAAAGTTATCATAAACAAAAGAATTTAGAACGCAAGAAAAAAAACATGTCAAAGCTTTAAAAACATCCCGTACCTTAATAGATAAATGTTCCAACTCAGAACAGCTTTCAAGAAATTTAAAAATTATTATTTGTTCAAATTTATAACCATCATCCTTCAACTCCAAATGCTTTAAATTTGGCAATTTGATCAAAGGTTCATCAGGTAAGTCCTTCAACTAAATAAAATAATAGTTGAATCCATTAAAGAAGAATGCATAAAACATATAATTAAAAAAAAAAAAAAAAAAAAAAAAAAAAAAAAAGACATTGATGTACACAAGAAATGAACTTACAATATTAGGCATACGGAACGAAAGCGATTTAGCTCCAATTATTCCTTTTAAAAGTTCAATCCACAAATGACTTGGTCCCGGATATAATGAAAATGTTACCGAAACCAAAGATGACAAATCTTCCATCACAAAAGGTGAGTACCAAGGACCACCAATAAGCAGGTCTTCTAGATTAGGGACATTTAACACAAGCTTTCTAAAACTACCATATTTCCAAACTCTTAGTTTCAACTGCTTCAATGTAGGGATATCAAACCTGCACTCTTCTTCCTCTGAGCAATGTACCATTTGAAGCGAAAAACTTTCAAGTACAGGGCAGCCACGAATGAGTTTTAGTGCATTTCGAGATTGAATGCCAGAAACCGAAATGTCTATGGTTTTTAGACATGGAAGACTGAAAGGAGTCTGCCAGTCCAAACCTCCGCAAGAATTATTACTTCCTATCGTTAATTTTGTTAGTGTCTTGCAAGTGAACAAGCTCAAAGGCAACTCGAGCAAGCCAGACTGTATGCCGAGTTCCCTAACGTTTAACCGAACAGCCTCATCTATCCACTTAGTCAATCTTGACTTTTGAACCCATAAATTACTAAAACGTAACCGGAATAGCTTGATTTCAGTTGTTTTGCAAAGATCCAAAACGCGATCCACAAATGCACAACAGTTCAGTAAACCATGGAAGGGGTGAACATCGACGTCAATGCTGGTGACCAACGTCCAATTGTACCTCCATCTTTTAGATAATATGCTAGTTCGCACCGCATATTTTGTAGGCATTAGAGAGAGTATTTCTGAAAGAATTTCTTCAGGCATGTTACTAAGCCAATCGATATTCTTGGAACCCATTAAAATCGACGAGACCTGCTCTTTAAAATTAATGTCAAATTTAAACTTTTCAAACATACATTTCACAGTAAGTCCAACATACACCATACAAATGATCATTAGGGAGCATTAATTTAACAAAGTTGTAATAGGCGGTCAACATGTACAAGTTTGCTAATAAATAATTAGTCATAAGGTATTTGGGATTTCTTATTCTTATATATAAACAAAAGCAAATTTCATAATTCTGCAAGCAAGGACTTCAGGAGTGTTGAGATTTGCTAATTCTGTTTTTTCAAAAACTTATTGTTGGAGAGGAGCACGTTAAAGGGCTGCGTATTATTCAAACACTTCACATTCCAAACTGCTTATTTGTTCTTTCTATAAGTTATACTTAAATATTTAAGAGAAGTTATCAAAATTAAAAATGTGATAACGTACAAAAGCATTCTAATTTTTTATTAACCTGGTAATTAATCCTACCTCTAACCAAAGCTGGATAAGGCAACAAACAACGAGTATTCTGAAACTCGAACTCGACTATAGTTCTTGCTTGAGTAGCTCGAGCTCCACTTAATTAAAGTCGAATTGATTTTCGTGTATGTGATGCTCGAGAACTTTCATTAAACTCTTGGTGGGCATGGTAATTTTACACATAATTTTCTTGACTAGTTCGAAAAAAGAAAAGAAAAAAAAAATAGTAGTTTCACCTTTTGATTATTCTTATTTCAGAAGTAACTCTCTATCGGTTGGGAGAAAATGTGATTTAAAAGGATTAGGGTTCTACAGTTGATCGACTCAATTTTGAAGTTCAAGGCACGGGTGTTAATTAAATGTATCGAAGGTTTTTTTTTTTTTTTTTTTTTTTTTTTTTTCCAAACTGTAGTTTGGTACCATCAACTTGGGTAGGTGTAATTTTAGTACCCGAACTTTTAAAAGTATATAATGATAGTTTGAATTTAGCAAAGTGAAATTTCTATTACCCGATAACCACTTAAAAGTTAAGTTTGTTAGTAATTTAACGGACGTTATCCTTAAAATTACAATCTTCATAATATAACTAATAAATAAAGATACAAACAAGTCGAGTTGAACCCAAGGTTGCCAAATTTGAGCTCGACCAGTGGCAAGCCCGGGCTTGACTCGGCTTGTTTTTACATTTCTATCCTTATTTAGTAGTTATACGATGAATATATATTGTAATTTTAAAGATATCTTTCGTAAAATTCTTAACGGGCTTATCAACCATTAAGTGGTGTAAGGTAGTAGAAATTTACCTAACCAAATTCAAGGTATCATTTTACACCTTTAAAATTTAAAGTACCAAATATTTCACTTGGCCAAGTTTAGGGCACCAAAGTAATTTTTTTTTTCTTTGCAATGATAGGCATTTAAAGTCTTTCAACCAAAATGTTACCGGTCATGTCTTTAGCTATTTTTTAGTTGACATAGTTACAGGTCATAGTGTTCGTCGATAAGAAAGACTCAAGCAAATAAAATGGAAGTGGTGGAAAAGAGGATGCTAAAGTAGAAATATAGTAAAACTATGTTAGACATGATCCCAGGAGTCTTGAGAGTGAAATTGGAAGTCACGACTATCATCACAAAGATGAGAATGGACGACTGAGATGGTTTGGGCGTGTCAAGAGGAGATCACAGTCAACATATTTTATGAGAGTGGTGTTGGTTATGTGAGCATAGCATAACATGTAAACTTATATTGGTCATTATTTACGAGACCTGAGATCACACACATATAATACGAGACTCTTGAATGATATACATATATTGTATATACTAGACAAATACTCGCGCAAAGCGACGGTTATAGCGGCAAATAATAATACTTTCGAAATCGTGATTCTTGTTCAACCCTTGATGCAAAGCGTGTGTTTTTTTAAATACGAAAGCGTTAGTTTTTAAAATTAATATAGTGTGTCTTATTTAAAAGTTACCAATTTTAGAATTGATTAAGAAGAAATATAATTTAAGCTGTCAAATTTAAAGGGTACTTATAGGTAATTTAGGCAAACAACATTATTTTAAGTTTTAAGTTTTAAGTTTAAAGATTTAAGTAAACACATACCCTCTTATAAATAGTAGAGATAGAGATACTCGAATTAATTAAGAAAAATTAAATGAGTTGTTTACTTATTGGGCTTAATTTGTAATCTCTTTTTAATGTCTTGTGATAGAATGGTTTTTTTCCTTGCTTGTAAGGTGACTTTTGTTGGGTTGTTTCTTTTTGGGGCTCATCCTTTTTAACTATCTTGTTAAGAAGGTGGGCGGCCATTTCTTTTGTATCTTGTTTTTGGGTTCTCTAATGCATGTTGCCTTTCTAAAAAAAAAAATTTGTAATCTATGCTAATTAAGTTAAAAAGAAAATAAACATTCAATTGAGCTTATTTGGGTATGTTATTTATAGATTCATATTTAACCCATTCAAGGGGTATGTTGATTTGTTTATACTATAGACAATAACATGATATTGTTGAGTGCCTCATTTTTTGCTCGCTGAGCGCGCTCCTTTACCTTGCTAGTCGCTACATACGTGGGTTTCCACAATCACACTATATGTTGATATCCTCATGTTGGCCTAACTTAGGGGTGACAATTCTCGACACGACACGATAAACGACACGAACCCGACACGAAGTTAAACAGGTTTGGGTTGAAGATAAACAGTTTGGGTCAAAACGGGTCAACCCATCGAACCGTTTAATAAGCGGGTCGTGTTTGAGTTGAGTAAGTATTAAACGGTCAACCTGTGAACCCGTTTAAGTATATAAGATCTTAAAAATAAAATATATAACTTGGTTTTATGTTGGATGTGGATTAAATGTATTTTGTTATTTACTTAGTATGAGTGAATTATAATTTTATACCTTAAATATCATGAAACCGACGCTTATAATTCGGAAAATTGTCGCTAGTTATTTGTATGTTATTCTTATCATATTTTAGATCCTTATATCATTTTTTGCATTTAAATTAGTTAAATCGACAAACCACCACTTTATTCATCGCTGACCTATTCTTAAATGGGTTAAGCGGTTCATAAATGGGTTCTGCGTGTTATGCAGTGCAGGTTAGGGTTGAGTTTCTTGACACGATTAATAAATGGGTCGTGTTTGGGTAAAGGCTATACTAACCCGCCAACACGCCGTAAACCGAATAGGTTAACGAGCACGACTGATTCACACCCCAGCCTAACTAACCGGGTAACTTGAAACCAGACGTGCCAGAAAAGCAGATAACACAATAACATAAACGATCATTTTAGAAATCTACTTAAGAAATGAATAACGATTTTAAATGAAACTAGGGACTTCACAAAATCAGAATAAAAGTCCAAAGAGTAAGCTTTCATTAACGAATCGTTACAAATACAAATGGGTGTTTGCAAAGATAAAATGTAAAGAGAGAAATGTAAAATGATTAATCATTCAAAAACTGGGGGTGCTTGGTTGGGGGTAATGAGGGTGGGGAATGGCGAAGGTAATGATTAAACATGCCTGTTAGAACTGGGAATGCAATCATTGTTTAGTATTGGGTAATGAGGCATTACCAGGTAAATGGGAGGTATGGTAATGATTACTCAGCAGAGCCACGCTAGCGATAGCCACCACCACCACCATTAGCAGCCACCACCACCACCAGCCATCACCACCACCACCAGTCACCAGCCATCACCACCACCACCAGTAGCCACCTCCACCACCAACACCACCAGCCACCACCACCACCACCATTAGCAGCCACCACCACTAGCATCCACCACCACCACCACCACCAGTAGTCACCACCACCACCAGCCACCACCATTAGCAGCCACCACCACCACCACCAGCCACCACCACCACCAGTAGCCACCACCACCACCACCAACCACCACCACAACCAGCATCTCCTACCACCACCAGCACTAGCAGCCACCACCACCACCAGCAACAACCACCACCAGAAGCAGCAACAATCACCACCACCAGCCATCACCGCCACCATCTACCAGCCACCATCACCACCAAAAGCAGCCACCACCACCACCAGCTACCACCACCACTTTGGAGCTTAATGTGTTTTTCTTAAACCAAGCACTATCAAAGATAATGATAGTCTTCATTTCATTCCTTTGCATTCCCTTTGCATTCTCATTGCTTTTCCCTTTCCCATTCCTTATTTTGAACCAAGCGCACCATTGGTTTTATCTCAAAAGTATGTATTTGTAGACTAACCAAACTCTTAGACTAACTAAATTTGATCTCAACTAAGTTTCCTGACTAAAGAGAATGTGCTAACAAATGATTCATAAGAAAACTGTTATCGGTTTGCATAACACTCCTACGCCTTTCTAACAAATTGTAATCGGCTTGGAGCAATCCCACCCAAAAGGATACAACCCAATCTTAGGCACACTAAATATAATATTCAAACATCTCCCGTTACCTTCCTATACATCTCGAGACTACCATTGTCCTTCGTCATTTGAATTCCAGCTCATTTTTACTCTGCCACACTGACATACTAGTCGCATAAAAAACAAACATCCATCATTCCTTCAATTACTCTAACCACATATTAATTGTTAGTTGCAAGTTATAAACCAAATCCATTACGTAGTAAAGGGTTATACATCATTCCTCCCCAAATTGACGGGCAGGAAATATATGAACGCCTACTTCCCCGCACTCTAGCTTTATCATTTCATAAATCTGCATGATTTCAAATCTCAATTTCAATTTTTTTTTCCTTTCTAAATAATGGTTATAATTTTGTTAAATGTTTGTTCCATTTAAATTCTGCTCAATTCAGTTTATTCATTATTTTTCTCATATTCATTGCATGACCATATGAACCGCATGTTTTAAGCAGAGTTTCGAGTATTGCTCAAAAGGTTATCGACTTTAGTTCAAACTTCCTTTCTCAAGTAAATTCTTTCTCAAGTTTGTGTTGTTTTATTTTTTGTTTCTAATATATCGATTAACTAATGAAGAACATGTTAAACAAAAGGGGGTTGATACTCGCACCATTTTTTCTTATACATACACCACATTGTACAACATTGTAATGCACATTGTACAAGACAGTAATGCACAATTGTGGTGTACGTATTAAAAAAATGGCGTGAGTATCAACACCCTAAACAAAAGTCTTATATGTAATCCCAAGACTCTAACTCACATGTTTCCCTGTTACGCACGTATAGGGGGCCACCACTGCCTTCCAAACATTTGGCCATTCGGTTCAACACTTTGATCACACATGGTATCTTTAAACCCGGGTACCCATCATTACCATTCAATGAAATAAAATTCCTCTTGATGCGGTCTATCTCAAGCTGCCATTGCGCGGTATGCTAAATAGTGAAATGTATCAGGTAGGAAAGGTTGTTCACTACCTATTCTAGACAAGTTCTTACCTTTACTGCTGAACTATTGTGCTTATGCCATTTTAAGCAGTGTTGCAAAAATAGGCCGAATCGGCCGATTAATCGGTAATCAGCCATACACCTTGTAGAATTTTGAAAATCGGTCAAAAAATCGGTCAGAAAAAAAATCGGCCAAAAATCGGCCGAATCGGTCAAAAATCGGCCGAATCGGTCAACTTTAAAAAATAATAATTTCACTTATGACGCACAATGGGGATCGTTTATTTCACTTATAACGCACGATGGGCCTCATAATCAGAAATGGAGCCTTTTATTGAAGTTTGGAAACATAGTAGGCTTGTAATCAGTTAAGATCTTTAGTTTGGTCTCCAGAAATACCCAAAACTTGCAGGAAATGTCAATCCGATTAATCACTGATTAATCCCGCCTTGACCGATTACTCGTTGCAGGGTGGTCGACCGCTCGACTACCGATTCACGATTTTTGCAACATTGATTTTAAGTAAGATGTAATATATCTAACGAATGGAATCCAATGAGGTTCAGGAACCACTTTTGGAAGTTCAAGATCATTCATCACAATTAACCTTAGTATCATAGATAAAAGGATAGTTGATCTATATGAGGTCAAAAGGTCAAAAGGCCAAAAGATAAATGGTAGTCACAAATTATACACGCAAAACAACCACATACTTAATTTCAAAATTAAGTTCGGACTTCAAACATTAGTCACTTATAAAAGGAAAGCGAAACCCATTGTCTTTTTGACAAAAGCGGCTACTTGCGTAATCAAGCGACTTGCTAGCAAAATGAATCTCACAATACCTTGAAGCCCTTTGGCACTTCAACGATTTTTAGCACACAACATCATTTCTTCCTCAGACGTTCACTTTTTGCGTAATTGTCGTATCTTCAAAACCTCTCGCATTCCATAACATGTATTCTAAAAGCGTATATCGCCTTCCGCCTCAAAATTTTCGTATTTAATTGTTATGAGGTTGCTTAAAATACATGTAGGTACTGAGGGCGGCTCATTCCAGCAAGACTGTTGCACCTTTTGTTTAAACACAAGCAAGATAAAAAGAACCTAAATTAGTTAAACCTAAACAAAATAAGCAAGAAAGAATTGCATAAAATTCATCAAAACTTTAGAAACATTGTGTACCTCCTCAATAGATAAATGTTCCAGCTCGGAACAACTTTCAAGAAACTCAAAGATTAATATAATACTATAACCATTCTTCAACTCCAAATGTTTTAAATTTCGGAACCTGGGCAAAGGTGCATTTGGAGGATCCTGAAAAGAAAAACAAGATTATAGTTCAAATTGTTTGAAGAAGTATACATAATACGTAACAAAATTACAAATAAAAACTTACAGAATACGGCATAAACGATAGCGATTTAGCTTCAATTATTCCTTTGAAAAACTCAACCCACAGATTACTATATCTTAAATAAAAATCTGAAAATGTTACCGAAACCAAAGATGGAAAATCTTCCATCACAAAAAGTGAGCGCCACCAACCACCAACAACAAGGTCTTCAAGATTAGGGACATTTAACACAATCTTGTTGTCAACTGTAGTTGAACTAGATTTCCATATTTTTACTGAATCTGTACTCCTCTTCATTATAGCGTTCATGTATATAAAAGGATAGACTTTCAAGTACTGGGCAGCCACGTATGAGTCTGAATGCAGTGAGAGAAGGGTCATCATAAACACTAATGTCCAAGGTTTTTACACAAGGAAGATTGAAAGGAGTTTGCCACTCAAAATCTTCCGTGGAATTAACATTTTCTATCGTTAATTTTGTTAGTGTCTTGCAAGTGAACAAACTCAAAGGCAACTCGAGCATGACAGATTGTATTTCAAGATCCCTAACGTTTAACCTAACAGCCTCATTTATCCACTTAGTCATTCTTGACTTTTCAACCCATAATTTACTAAAACGTAACCGAAATAACTTAATTTCAGTTGTTTTGCAGAGGTCCAAAACGTGATCCACAAATGCACTGTGATTCGAGACACCACGGAAGGGAGAACATCGATGTCAATGTTGGTGACCAGCGATCAATTGTACCTCAACTTTTAGATAATATGCTAGTTCGCACCGCAAATTTCGTAGGCATTAAAGAGTATTTCGAAAGAACCTCATCGGGCATGTTACTAAGCCTATCCACATGATTGGAGCCCATTAAATAGACAAGACACGCTTCTATAAAATTCACGTCAAATTTCAAAACTTTATAAATTTTAAAACTTATTTCGTAAGCCCCAATTTCCCGGCTTATTCTGAAACTTGTGGGCTTACATAAGTTTATCACGATATGGTAAACTTATATAAGCCCATAAGTCTCAAAATAAGCCGGAGAATTGGGGCTTATGAAATATAAGCCGAAACCAAATAAGCTAATAAGCCCATATATAAGCTTAAACAAAGACCCCCTTAACTACTATAATAGGAGGTCAACAGTGACAATTTGTTCATAATTAGAGATAGAGGGTGTTTGGGATTTGCACTGTTCATTTTTATCAAAACTAGCTTACATTGGATTAAAGTAATCAACAATTTGGTGTTGCTTGGGAAAATGAGTTGAAATTAAATATTGGTGTTGATGTTTTGTTTATTATAATGTTCATTGTTGTTTGCTCATTTAATTTACAGAAGTAGTTTCGATTAATAAAAGTATAACGATTAACTAAATTGTGGTGAAATTAAACATATTAGAACGAGAATAGATCGCTTTTACACGATGCAATTTGATAGTAACTCTCGGTAGATTTTATTAGGGTTCGATTGACTTCATTTCGATTTGGGATTTTCTTTTAACTTCTCAAGGAAGACAATTGTATACTGTATTTAGGTGGTGTTTGTTAGCGGGTTTGTGGTTTATTAAGTTTGTGGCTTATGTTTTATAAGCTCAACTTTTATAGTTTATATAAGTGTTTTGATGAGGAACCATCCGTATACTACCTTCTTTATTTTTGACTCTTTAATTTCCTAATGTATTTAATTTTATTCTTAGACTTTACAAATTCCTTGTCATAAATCACAACTATAAATGGGACCTAGAACTTGTTGCTAAGAAGATGATCAATATATGAAAGTTATTTTCTCCTACCACAAGTGTGTGTTAGTGTGAATTTACCTAATTATCGGTATTCTTTTGAATCAACGATAGTTGGAAGATTGTTTCGGTATTCATTTGAATCAGCAGACTCAATTTGTTATCTTGTTATCTAGTCTACATCGGTTGGTTTCGAGCCAAATTTCCTGATCATGATGCCTCCTAGTGACGATATAATCTATGATCATCCACCCGTGTTTGATGAATACGGAGATGAAGAATGGTATTCTTGGATGACCGATATCGGGATTACGTGTGATCGAACCAGGTATGTCGTTGATAATTCGAATAAGAATTGTTCGGTTTCTAAAAATCGAGCTATGAATACTGGTGGTGAAAAACTTGTTTTGAAAGTTCCAATCACATTGGAAGGCGATATTGGAGTTGCCAAAGATGATGACATATCCATATTCTTGGAAGATGATGTTTTCGAGCGTAGTATTTCATCACACCATTTGTTTGAAGAATCAAGGTTTTTTTCATGGATATTGGAAGCTGGAGATTGTGTTTTGAATGGAAAAGCATCTTTTTCTTTGTCCACCATGTTTGCAACATCGAATTTAATGGTTTCAACCCAACGATCTGATATCCCATTCAACCCAGGTGGTTTGATCCGAAGGAAAACTCGAGGACGAGTTTTTTTTAAAGAAGGGGAGAATGATGAGGAACCATCCGTATACTACCTTCTTTATTTTTGACTCTTTAATTTCCTAATGTATTTAATTTTATTCTTAGACTTTACAAATTCCTTGTCATAAATCACAACTATAAATGGGACCTAGAACTTGTTGCTAAGAAGATGATCAATATATGAAAGTCATTTTCTCCCTACCACAAGTGTGTGTGTTAGTGTGTGAATTTACCTAATTATCGGTATTCTTTTGAATCAACGATAGTTGGAAGATTGTTTCTGGTATTCATTTGAATCAACAGACTCAATTTGTTATCTTGTTATCTAGTCTACATCAGGTTTGGTGGTAAAATAGCAACGTACTTTTTTAAATATACCGAGTTAGTAGGTGTATTATATTTTGTTTCAGTTAATGTAGCGTATTTTCATGTTTTGTTCCAATCTAGTGCGTGGTGATGGCGTGTCACGTTATAAATGGTGACACGTGGCGGACTTTCGGTATGCCACGTCATCATCGCGTACTAGATTAGAACAAAACATGAAATACGTGCATTAAGTGGAACAAAAATAATACACATACTAACTCGTATATTTGCTATTACTGACCAAAACCTTTTATATAATGGTTGTTAAGATCTCGATCTTGATATTAGGATCTTACGATGTTGGGAATTGGAAATTCCATTGTGAAGTGTCGGTCACCCCAACTATAGACTAGCACAAGTTAGCTCGTAGACATATCGTTATTTATCAGTTTATTAGTTAGTTATTAGTTTAGTTTAGCGTAGTGTAACACCGTGGAGGAAGGACGGGTCTTTACCCACTGTATGCTTGATCCACAGTCCGTCAGGAGGTCGTATTTCATGCAACTATAAATACCCCTTCCATCCATGGAAGTGGTGGTGCTTTTTTGAATCTAACATTTCCTTTTTGTAAACCAAGTCTCTACCAAGAACACCCTATCACTCTTTCTCTCTAAAACATGGCATACTTGTATTTCCATCATCCAGGCCACCCGAATCATCAAACACATAATATTTACGATCCTACAAATGGTACGAGCCAAGGTTGTATTGTTTTGATGATTAAATGCGGTTTTGAATGTGTTCTTAGATGCGGTTTGTTATTTCATTGATTTTGTGTGGTTCGTGTATCAATTTCTATGCTGTTTGCTACCATTATTCTTACTGATTTTGGTTCCTAATGTTTGGTCGAAAGTCATGTGCTTTAATGTTTTGGTATCTAATGTTTTGTGTCCTTATGTCCCTTTGTCCAAGATAAACTTTTTTAAATTAGATGCTTAACTTTTGCACCATATTCATTTCAAGTGGTCTGTAAATTACATGGTCAGTCTATAAGGTCAAAACATGTTTAACGAAAGAAGTCCTGATGCAGTTTCTGGTTTTTGTTTGGTGTATTCTTGGTGGCGACTTGGCATTCTTGAATGCGAGTTATACACAAAACAGTCCAGATTCAATGTATCAATAGCGACTTGAGTTACAAATGAAGAAGCGAGTTGTCACTTTTGTTTATAGCGAGTTGAATCTTGAGTCAACTCAGGTCATTAGCGACTTGACAAAACCTATTTAGCGACTTATGTCAAGAATATGATGCTAGCGACTTGTCTTTACGAGTTAGCGGTTTGTAAGATAAAATGTTAGCGACTTGACTTGTCAAATAAATGTTAGCGACTTGTGACAGGACAAGACCTAGCGACTTGTCACTTATGGGTAGCGACTTGACTCCAAAATACGGTAGCGACTTGACATGAACAGAAAGAAAGAAGAAGAAGATCTAAATTGACCACGACCACTATATCAAAAACCAAATACCAATAATAATATCACGACCTCAGTTTAATTGCATCATTGGTCCATTTCAGTTCAAGAAAACGAAAATAATCGAAGCAATATCACAAGATCCGAAACACATATCCTACATCTAGACTCAACCCAAGACCCTTACATGTCACTCCCCAACTCTCATTCAACTACTAAGACTCGAACTGAAAAGGAAACATCAATTAATCTCAGATTTATTTCGTGTTGTTTCAAAGTTCTATCCAACCATTGAAGGTTTTATACACGAAAAAAAAATCATCACTGATTTTTTGAAGATAATACTTCAATTAATATCCGATTATAAAGATAAGAGATAACAACATGTTTATTAGTCCCCTTATCTTTGTTTCGTTCATGACCAATGACAATTAGAAATGCAAAAAACAGTCATTATACCTACCTGGGGTTATTCTTTACATATTGTAGCCTACTCATCATTTAAAAACCATCCCTGTGGCGATTAATGAAGACCTTCTAGCCATCCCTGTGGCGAGGTCACTCTTGAATGAATATATTAATTGTGCACGAGGCTTATTGTGGGATGTGATGCTCGTTTATGAGTGGTTTTCATGATTAAGATGTCTTTATCGATTTGGGTTTCTGAGATTGAGATTCTTGTTAATCGGTGTTGATTGAGATAAGTTGGTTAAGAAGATGTGCAAAGGATAGAAAGGGGGCGGATTATTTCTTAATATGTGATTTGGGATTGTGATGTATTTTGTTATGAATGGGGGCGGTCGAATTTGTGTGAGATACTTAGGGTTTGGAGAGATTGGGGGGGGGATTATTACTGATGTGTGTGTTTAGGGTTTGTGAAATGACCTAATATTTAGGGTTCCAATCTCTTATAACCGGTTAACAAATTGTGTGTGGATCAGGTTTAATTATTTCAAATGGGCCTTCAAATGGGTAAACTTTGGACCTCGTGAAAGTGTATCAATGGATGTGGGCCGAGCGGGTGTTTACTTTGATCTAACATGGGCCTTGGGTGATGACTCTCTCAAAACGTTTATGAACATTATGGGTTGGACTGCGAAGTATTAATATATTCGTTTATGTACATATCGTTTTCAAAAACGTTTTTTTGGGATATTCTTCACGATCTAGTACTGCTTGGACTTAAGCACATATTCTATATTGATCACATGTGCTTGACTATTTGTCACATGGGTTGATCATTTACTACTTGGACATTGGCATGAGTAGCATGTGTTGGATCGGGTTTGAATTGTCATGGGCCTGAGTTGATACATATGGGCTTGAATTGATTCCAGTACACATGTTGTATAAATATGACATTTGTTGATGAAAATTGATTTGTCATGTTATGAGACTTGATGATGAGAGATGTGGTATTATGTGGTTTAATACTTTGGTTTATACATTTTCATGGAAGACACTGTGTCATGGCTTGAATTGAACTTATGATTAAACCGGGTTGACTACGGGGTTGTTTATGTACGGTATCTCTTATTTGGATTTGAAGTGAGGTTTTCCGGCGCGTTTACTCATTTCGTCTTCTTTCTTTCTACCCTTCCGAAGATGACTTGTTTGGGCATTTATAGAGGGTGATAAAGACTTGGCTATTTAATTACGATTGTGATTCTTTCTCGTTTAACCCACAACGTAACTATCACTTGATTGTCTCACTCGATTGAGAATGTCAAGAGGTTTTGTACATTGGGTACACCGTTTCTTCTTCACAAGGATTAGTACAAGTTTGAGTAACAAACTGGGAATTTTACTTCATGATCAAGTTTGGTATATCCGGTTTACTTCACTAGGAGGTCACAACATTAGCCGACAGAATGTGTGAATGATGTGTTTACCAAAGTGTTTATTGGATGGTTGATGATAATGTTGATGTTGGAAAATGAACCGCTGAAGAACCGCTGCATGTTCTCCTAAAACAGATATTCACCGAAACCAAAGTTGTCATTACACGCTCAAACTAACATTGTTTACGGTTTTGTCTTGATTTTGTAAAATCCCGCGAAAAAATCTATTTCTCGGTTTAAATCATAGACTTGTAAAATCCCGTGAAAATGGAAACATCATGGTAATTGTAAAGTGCGTTTCCGGATCTATCTTACGATTTATTCTTGGTTTTGTAAAATCCATGAAAAACTATTTTTGGTTTAAACCATAGAATTGTAAAATCCGTGATGATGGAACCATCACGGAGAACGGAAAGTGTATTTCGAGGTCTTATCTAATGTTGGTGCTACAGTTTCTACTTCGAAGAAGGGATAAAAGGGTGTACTTCATGAATTGGATGTGTGTTTGGATATTCGTCATGACAGTTTGGGTATTACAAAGTTTTACGGGGTTATGCTCATTTAACCATGGTCGGGATGAAAACCATTATCATAGTTCACTTAAAACATCAAAGGAGGCTAGATTTGAGCTTTTAACCAGAAGATGTGACAATGGCGTTAATTCACTATTATTTATTTGAAGTTGAAGTGAAATATCACGGGCGAGTGTACTTAGTATCTGAAGGTATCGGGGATGGTTGGATGAAGATTCTTCATGATCCTTGTTCGAGCTTATTATCAAAAATGAAGACTTGGAAATCTAGTTATTGTTGGGTGTCTTTTACCTTTTCTTTTACCACTTGGGGGAATCGGGCTCTTATCACCTCAAAATAACTATCACTTTAAGGAGTTACGTTGTAGTGCTCAGTGTCACATTCAATTGTGGATTTTCGAGAGGTGATGTACGTCTATTACTTGATGATTGGTTGGTTGAAGAGTATAGAGTACTTAGAGATTCAATGGAGGATGAAGTCTCGGCACCGCTTTTTGTTATATATGTGCAAGTTTAAGTCACGAGTTCGGGTTAGTTTACTTCAGGGTCAAATTCATCATATTGAGTTTTCTCCATCAGCTGACACAACAAAGAGCCTACTGAATGATAATGGGGTGATTACATGTTTTGCCAAGAGATGATGAAAAGAGAGAGATTATAACGTTTGAACACAACAATTCAAGCCTCGTACTCTAAAGAAAAGAAATGTGCTTCATGCTTTTTCCATGCGCTTCAGTCATCAAGTGAACCGGACTACTGATAATTACTTGTAGGATCGAAATATTATTGTGTTTGATGATTCGGGTGGTCTTGGATGATGGAAATACATGTTATACATTTTAGAGAGAGAAAGTAGAGAGATGGTGTTCTTGGTAGAGAGTTGGTTCAATAAAATGTGAAAGGTTAGATTCCAAGCAACACCCTTCCAAGGATGGAAGGGGTATTTATAGTTACAAGACTACACGACCTCGACGGCGGCTGTGGATCGGTATCTGATGGGTAAAGACCCGCCCTTCCTCCACGGTGTTACACTCGCTAAACTAGGCTAATAACTAACTAATAAGCGGTATATAACGATATGTCTACGAGCTAACATATGATAGACTATAGATGGGGTGACCGACACTTTACTATGAAATTTCCAATTCTAACAATCTCCCCTAAGGAGGTCACCCCATGTTTTACATTTGAATCCTAGCATTCTAATTTGTATTACATTACGAGCTCGTGAGACTTCAATTCTTCAATGTCCACATTCTTTGTGCATTTGTAGTGACTCTTCATTGTCCGATTATTTTGTACTTTCGGTGGAGGTCTTTGGCGATCCACATCTTTGATGATCTTGAGCTTTCTTTGAGATCATCGACCACGAAAAATCTCTGGATCACCCTTTATTGTGTTGCCATCATGTGAAGTTGTGGCTTTCGGACCGACATGCTCACACTTTTGGATCATGACATCTTTTCATCGAGTAGCGGAAGCTTTCTTTGGTTCAAGATATTTGCAGAGAAAGTGAAGCATAGTATAGAAATATCGAGCCATGTTATGTAGATAAGCACAAGTCATGATTTCTTCAATTAAGTGTGGATCTTTGTGAGCATCGACTTTGGATTGACTCCTCAATTACGATCACCGCAACCGTCCAAATGTACCGCAAACAACAGTTAGCAATAAACACACGAAAGTGTCTTTGATCACTTCGTTGAATTAAAATACACGCCCACGGTTCCCGTTGATCGATACAAATCTTATACGTGATCGGTATAATTCGAAGAATCTCCTTGACGGGGTTTCACAATTTGTTCTAGCCGTTCTCAAATCGAAACGTCTCAAAGAAGACAACACGGAGTGAGTGAACCAGCAATTTGAGATTTAATGGTTGATTCAAAATGATTTGAAAACAATCGCGTATTGCTTGAAGAAAGGGTTTTGCAATACGACGAAGGTTTTATAATAAAGATCAATTATCAATCATAAAATACCCTTTTATTTTGAAAACATAATACACAGTCGAAGTGCTAGAGAAAAGAGTTTTTGAGCACAACGACCGGTTTTTCAAAGGTATCCGTCCATCCATTTCCTGGACCAAGGTTGATTCAATAATGAATGGCCCAATGTTTCTATCCAGTTGTCACAAGCTTGATCTTTGGCAAGATCTCACATGTCACCCACCAAGAGCTTGTTTGATGTTGGCTCTAGAAGGATTTCCATCTTCATCGTGAATACTTTACATATCACTCGGATGTTCTGGCAATACCACAAGGATAATGCGTAGGACTCTCAATATTTACTTACTTTCCACATTGTGTGAAACAGCAAGTCTTCATTAATTTAGTGTCCTAATGAGATATTATGGATGATCTCTTGGCTCTAGACTCAATCGTGCATATTTGATTTCCTATCTGGGAGACTAGGAGAGGTCTCTCTTCTTCAATATCAACAATCTCTAAGAGAAAGTCGATAGATAATGTCGGATCCCGTGAGAATGAAACAAGCCCTTTTAAGAGGAACTTGAGTAGTTTGGGAAGTTTAGTGCGATCGTCCTTTGGGTCCGGACGTCTTGTCTTTAATACCGATGTTACCTTAGTAACCACCGGTAGCATATGAATTGAACCGGTTTACGCCCTAAGGTTGAATTATTGGAGGATATTTCTTTTCACCCTTTTCACATTCATTTCTTTTCATTCTTCAACCCCTTGATGCTTACAAGACTTCATGACTAGAACCTTGTTGGGTTTATTCCGGTTCTAGCTCTATCTCGATCCGCACTCTTCCCGTATCTCACTTTTCTCCTTTTTCATCAAACCTAAGGACTCTACACTATCTAGTGGATTGTCCTGGGTAGATCCCTCGGTTACGGCGGATCGTGGGAACTAATACCTAACCTCACCATCCTTATAACTCCATACATAAAGTAAAATGGTCGGTCTTTAGGTACAGTTCATTCTTCCGTGAAACCAATTGAAAATCATTTGGAAAAATTAATCAAGGTACTTGTGATACGAGATCAAAGCATTTTGTACCTTAATAGTTTTGATCATTTAGAAATGCTCCCCCTTAACATGTGCATATGATCTTGAAATTGTTTAGCACATGGAGGCAAGAGTTTTTTGAAATAATTTCTTGATCACAATTTTCGTAGAAAAAGCCATTTGATTTTCTTTGGTAAATTCTCCCCCTCAATATGTGCGTAGGATATTTGAAATCATTTTATCACATAGAGGAAATAGTTCTTTTGAAGCACAACCACAATCACAAAAGCCATTAAGAAACCATTCGCTCCCCCTCAATATGTGCATCGATATACGAAAGAGTTTGGCACATATTAGAAACTTGCACATTGAATCAAAGCGATCATCTTTTATCAGTTTCTTATTAAATCACAAATTCTCCCCGATCAAAATATCAAACCCTTTGAGATTTTGGATCCCAAGTGATTAATCGGTTTAGTAAACATGGGAGAAAATGTGCACGATTTAAAACTCATCTAGTTTTTGGATAAATGCTCCTCCTCGATCATTTGCATCATATATTAAAATCGTTTGGCACATGGTGGCAAGAGTGCCTTTAAAGGACTAAAACAGATTTGAGATTTAAATCACTATCTCTCCCCCGATCAAAAATTTAAACCTCTTGAGATTTGTGATCCCAATTGATTTAAATTATTTAGAAAATTTTAGGTGAAAGACGTGGCATGATTTACTTTGAAAAATGCAGATAAGGACCATTTTAAGACATTAAAGATTGTTAGTGTCAGGTATGATTATTTTAAGAGATCTTTAAGTAAAATAAAACAATTTCATAATCAAACAAGAACAGAAAAATTTCATTTTGAAAGACCTTGATTCAAAAGAAAATCATACCATGACATAACATTAAATCTTTAGATCACCACTTATTATTGTACAACCGGACCTTTTATGAAGAAATATCGATTGAAAATATTTTATTTTAAATCACTCTCCCCGTCAATCGATGACCGTAGTCGATGATTGAGTGACTTAAGTTTTGATAAAATGAAGTCCGGTGATTTTCAAAATTAAGTCCAATATATTTTCAAAACCAATATTTTCCATTTTCAAAACAATTTATTCAAATTTTTTGAAAATTGTTTAACAAATGGTATCCTGCACAAACATACGTTAGGTGGTAGAGCTGCTTTTGTTGTTGTTGCTGAGGGTTGGAAGAAAACCATCTGCTGATGCAGTGAGACTTCTTACGTTGCATTTATGCCAACTCTCCATAGAAGTCCAATTAAGCTCTGTTTCTTCATTTTTCAACCCAAGATATAGTTACCCTTTCCTTTCGGCATCCAATCATCTTCAATTGTGGGATCCGGATCGGGAACATTCTTTTATACCAAAATACCTGCATACGTTAGTGAACACACATACATATATATGGTGGTCGACATCACCCAACGATGAATCGACTAATAAAAGTCAATCCAACATATCAATCGGATCATAAAGGTATGGGAAAATGTGTTCATCAATCTATAATCATCTAATCCTAACAATCACATCCTAGAAACCTAGTCCTTCAACATAGGCAATTATATTTTTTCAGATAAGCACGTAGGATGATTAAGAAAGCCCGTTAGATGATGTAAGTTTGAAAAACATTCTCCCCCTCAATCAATGACTCTTTCTTTGAAAAGTTTAAAAGCGCTGAAGTCATTGATTGAGTTTTCAATTTTTACGAAAACTTTGAATCTGATTGATTTACAAGCAACTCATTTTCCACCATTTTGTTAAAACAAATATTTGTTTGAAGAATTTTTGAAGGAAAAATATTTGAGTAGGAGCGATGAGTCCTTGACATACTTTCCTCGATTTGTTTTAGGATAAGTGCAATTTTGAAAAATTGTTTAGCGCAACACTTTCCTTTCTTTGAAGATCGGGTTGCTATACGAAATAATAGCAAACCATAGTTTTAAGCGGGTCACGATCTGAAGTAACGCAAGCCATTATTTGAAGCCGGGTTCTGATCGAAATAGCTGTAAGCCATATTTTGAGACATGTTATGGAAAATAATATTTACACCTCCTGCTCGAACTTCATCTATGGTCCCGTGCCATTATTGAATGACATTTCTAAGACCGCAGATGTTATCGATACCAGAAGACATGTCATAAGAAAATAGTATTTTTGGTATTTTTCAAAATTTTCAGATTTTTATGGATTTTTCTTGGTTTTATATTTTTCTATTTTCTTTTTGTTGGTTTTCTATTTTTGTATTTGGTTTTTGAATAAATATATACAAGGATAGAGTAGATGATATAGTTTAAGAAGGAAGATGATACGAGTACCGAGATAAGGATATCAAGCAGCCCCGTAGTAGAAGATAAAAGTCATCATCTCTTAAACATTCACTACCAAAGCTTCAAGGCTCGAATAGAAGATAGAACATGAGCCTTTGAGAAAGAGAGACTTTGGCGACTTCCCCAAACCGAAGATCCATTAAATGAGCAAATTGAGCTCTATTTCAAGCTTGCCTTAGCAGGTGCCTGAGAAGCACACCATTATCATAAATCCATTGCTCCATTTAAGAGCGATAATCGAGGTTCTCCGTTCGGGTTATATCATCAATAGAAGAACAACAACGTTTCATCCACACTTAAATAATATTCTCAAATTCCTTTTCCTTTGAAGTGCAGGCGATCCATTCAAAGGTGTCAAGAGAACAATTCCCCAGTAGTTGAATTGATGCGGTCGGTCTCTTTGTATAATGCTCAAGAACTCTCCGAATACACATCATGAGGGTAATGAAGAACACCTCCCAATGTTCACATCTTACGTCCACGATGATCGTGTATGAAGCTCAAGAACCAGTACATCAATACCCAAGAACTCTCCCAAATACACATCATGAGGGTAATGAAAACACCTCCCTATGTTCACATCTTTAGGTCACGATGAATGTGTATGAAGCTCAAGAATCCAAGTACACACATTCCCAACGAGAGAATAGCGATAACACCTCCTCATGTTACACATTTATCTCCCCGAATATGTCGTACTTGTGTACCTCTTTATCTTTAGAAACTTTATCTAACATCTCTTCCCCCACATAGTTGGAATAAGAACACTAAACGCCATGAGTCAAACCTTGAGTTTCTCTGCGGTAATGACATATGTCTTCCCGGGATTTCTTCAATCACTTAGAAGTACTAAGCTCATCAAGTTTACTCGCGTTTAGATACGTGTCTCCTTCCCCCTTGCTGGTTTTGATACTTCAGAATCAACAACTCTTTGTAAGCCCGTATACATGAAATCTTTGAGAAGAACACTATTAGCACAAATATATCTGTGAGAATCAACTTGCTCCAGAATGTGAGCAAGTCTAATTGGGGATTAAATATGACTTTTCACTCTCCCCCAATTAGTGCTCTCCCCTAAACCGACAATCTGTTTGATAACAGCCCAGATTAAGAAGAAGTCTTTAGATCGTTAAATGCAATTCGTCTTTAGTCTTCTAACATGCGGCGAGAAATGTAGAAACAATGATCAGACTCGACCTTCTTCAAGATTGTCTAGTTGGGAATAGATAGTTAACATCTCCACCTCACCAAAAACAAGAACATCACCAAAAGCATCCCAATTAACTTACGTCTTGCAAGTCCCTTAACTAAAATCTCTCCCAATCAAACAAGAGCGGAAAGATGTTCATCAAGGAAATCGACAATCGACCGCGGCGAACACGAGATGGTAACACCAAACTACCAATCACATCAAACAAGAACATAGAGATTGTTCGGAATCATCATGTTGATGTGTCGTGAAGCATTAACGAAGCACTTTGTCGATAAACTCATCAATGCGTGAGAAGATGTTAACCAGCGGCTCTAGAAGAAACTCCATGTAAAGATGACACGATTAGAAGCTCGGTTCTTACATGAGTTTGGATCCGTTGACCATTATCTCATATATCAATCAACCATGCGGTATTATCACACTTCTTCTCCCCTCAAAAATTGCATACGAAGTTGCCATTCTTGACTAAATAAGTGAAATCATCCAAAAGTATTCTATTCACACTTATCCCTCGCAAAATTAGCATCTGATGTCGCCATCGTCATTATAGTTGAGCGAGTGGAATAAGAAAACAATCAATGGTAGCCCGGTTCACTTGAAGTTTGAAAGCGCATGGAAAAAGCATGAAGTATGTTGATGAGAATGGTCATAATAGAGAAGATTTATCTTCTTCGGAAGATAAAGCGCACTGACACGTACACTTTTCTTTTCTTTAGCGAGCGAGGCATGAACGATGTGTTCATACATCATTAATCTCTCTCTTTCATCATCTCATGGCAAAACATGTAATCAACCCATTATCATTCGAGAGGCTCTTTGTAGTGACGGTTGATTGAGATAACCCAATATGATGAATTTGACCACAAGTAAACTAACTTGAACTCGTGACTTAAACTTGCACATATGTAACAAAGAGCGGTGCCGATTTCCATTAGAATCTCTAAGTACTCTCTAAGTACTCTATACTCTTCATCAACCAACCATCAAGTAATAGACGTACTTTACCTCTTGAAAATCCACAATTAAATGTGACATTGAGCACTACTAGCGTAACTCCTTAAAGTGATAGTTATTTTGAGGTGATAAGAGCCCAATTCCCCAAG
The DNA here is from genome assembly GCA_022545495.1 of Chrysanthemum lavandulifolium. Classification (NCBI taxonomy): domain Eukaryota; kingdom Viridiplantae; phylum Streptophyta; class Magnoliopsida; order Asterales; family Asteraceae; genus Chrysanthemum; species Chrysanthemum lavandulifolium. The sequence goes on along the minus strand of CM040241.1, from coordinate 231,742,198 downwards.
TGGTAAAAGAAAAGGTAAAAGTCACCCAACAATAACTAGATTTCCAAGTCTTTGTTTTTATAATAAGCTCGAGCAAGGATCATGAAGAATCTTCATCCAACCATCCCGATACCTTGGATACTAAGTACACTCCCGTGATAATTCACTTCAACCTCAAATAAATAATCTTGAATTAACGCCGTTGTCACATCTTACGCTTAAAAGCTCACATCTAGCCTCCTTTAACGTTTTAAGCGAACTATGATAATGGTTTCATCCGACCATGGTAAAAGCACATAACCCGTAAAACCATGTAATAACCAAAGCGCCATGAAGAATATCCGAACACACATCCAATTTATGAAGTACACCTTTTATCCCTTCTTGAAACAAAAGCGTAACACCGACATCGAAGACCCGAAATCGCTTTCCTTTCTCCAAGATGGTTCCATCATCACGGGATTTTACAATTCTATAGTTTAAACCAAGAAATAGTTTCTTTAGGTAGGATTTTACAAAACCAAGAATAAACCGTGAGATCGAACCGGAAATGATTCCCACGGATTTTACAAGTCTATGATTTAAACCAGAAATAGTTTCTTTGCGGGATTTTATAAAATCAAGACAAAACCGTAAACAATGTCGACTTGAATGTGTTATGACAACTTTGGTTTGGTGAATATCTATTTTAGGGAACATGCGTTGGTTCATCGGTTCATTATCCAACATCATCAATATCATCAACCATCCAATAAACACTTTGGTAAACACATCATTCACGCATTACGCCGGTTGTTTGTGACCACATGGAGAAGTAAACCCGATATGCCAAAATTGATCATGAAGTAAAATGTCGGTTGTTACTTAAACTTGTACTAATCCTCGTGAACAAGAAGCGGTGTACCCAATGTACAAAACCTCTTGACATTCTCAATGGTGAGACACGAAGTGATAGCTACGTTGTGGGTTAAGTGAGAAAGAATCACAAGCGCAACTAAATAGCCAAGTCTTTATCACCCTCTATAAGCGCCCAAACAAGTCATCTTCACGGAAGGGTAGAAAGAAAGAATCTGAAATAAGTAAATCTTGGGAAAATCTCACTTCAACTACAAATAAAATACCGTATAAACAATCCGTAGTCAACCGTGTTTAAGATTCGAGTTCAAACCATGACATAATATATTCCGTGAAAATGTGTAAACCAAAGTATCAAAGCAAAACACAATGAATCTCATCATCACATTAGATCTCAACACCATATCAAATCACATAACCCAATGAATCTCATAAGCTCCATATCATCAAATCACATTAGTTAAATCTCATCAACTACTCATATCATCACCAAGCATGGTCAAATCACACAATAACTTCACATGTCTCAAATTAAATCTTCATAATATATGCAAAACATGTGAAAGTCAATCACGCATGTAATTTACTTTTCACACGAGATACACACGGCAAAGATAAAAGAGATATCCAGCCTCTTACAAGCTCATAAAATGCTCGGCCCATAACAAATTTTCGGATCCAACATTAAAGTCCAATAAGTCACCTCATTATTAAAACTTACTAATCCCAATCCACTATCCAAGCCAAGTCCACCCCAAATTAGATCTAATATATTACTAACAAGAAAATCAAGCCCGACCCATTAAATGTCTCCACCCGATCCAACTAGACTAAGGCCCGTTGCCCTAATATTCGGGTATAAAACACTCCTCTAATATCACACCTTACCCTAATTGCACTCACAAACAGTCCGCCTCTTTTTACATACGAAAATCCTCTTACCAAAGACAAAACTCAGATCAAATCACTCAAACAAATTCGTCCCTCTCACCTCATCATAGTCACAATATGCAACAACAATTAACACGAAGACCTCGCCACGGGGATGGCAAGAGGTCCATAGATAACACGAGGATAGCACGAAGGATGGTCTAGGCGGTTCTTTTGAAGCTTCGTAATTAGGTAAGAATATGATACAACACCCAGATCTTAAATCACGTTTAGTGTAAATGAACATCCGAATCAAAGTCGTGATTTAACAACCTTGTTTACATCACATCTTTAAATTCGAAAATTAACAACAACATCTTGGTCAATGATGATTTACTTAATTCGTGTTATAGACTCTTTGAAAGTCTTGATGTTTCTTATGAGAACCACGAGTTAAGAAAAACAGAGATCAATAAATCGTTAGGTCATAACCATTCAATGATGATGCATATCTTGAGAATTTGGACCGTTGAACAATGATTATCATTCTTGAGTTTTATTGAGCGAGCCAAAGAGGGTTCATAACACCCTTGTTATAGACCCGTCTTTATTGTGATCGAAAAGATGTGAAGAGTGGTTAAATAGGGATCAATGATGAGTATTATTAGGTGTGAAGACCTTAAATGGTTTTGTTTGCAATTTGTTAACACGAATGAACTGAGATCCATGTGATTTATGTAATTGATTTGTATTATAGTTTGTGGACTGATGGTGTGAATAAAAGCTGAGGTCGATGTTGGTATATGGTCAAAGTGGTCTTGGTCTTCATTCATTCATCTTCATCTACTCTTTTCTGTCCAAGTCGCTAGCCAAAGTATTGTATCAAGTCGCTACCCATTTTCATCAAAGCAAGTCGCTCCCACTTTTTCCAAAGCAAGTCGCTACGACTTGTTGAATAACAAGTCGCTAGGTCAAAGATTTTTCCAAGTCGCTAGCAAAGTTTTAGAGTCAAGTCGCTAGCATGTAAATACAAGTTGCTAGGTCATTAAACTTAACAAATCGCTACATATTACAGTTAACAACTCGCTAGCATAACTCGCTACTTCTATGCAATGAATCTAGACGACTTGTAAAGACAAGTCGCCACCAGTGATAGTAACAAGTCGCTAGGTAGAAATTTGACATTTTCCGATGAGTTTTCCGACCATATTCATAATAAACCCAGAAAAAAGTAGTAGAAGAAGTTTCATCATTTACCGTTTTGACCATGTATTTGACCGGATTGTAAACCCGGAAAAAAATGCATAAATAACTCATCTTTTGACCCGGTTTAGACCACTATTGACCTCGAAATTCGATCATATGACCACAAGAGACTTAGGGGCTGTTTGTTTGCCTCTTATTGAAGCAACTCGGAGGAGCCTCGATTCGGTCAAAGGCAAAGTGTTTGAAAAGCAAAATGTAACACATTGAATTGAATGGTATTTATGGAGTCATTCGGCATCATTGGCATGCAAAATCATTCAAAGACGTGTCTTCATTCCATGTTTGCCCTCACGAAAGCCTTTTCATCTTTTTTTAAAATTTAATACTTTGTAGTAATCAATTATCACGTAGGCCTCATTTAATTAGTCAATGCATTTATTTACAAATTTCAATACCTTTTTTCATTTAGTTGTTCAATACATTTATTTTTATTTTTGAAGTTAAATTAATGAATTTATAAATCTAGGACATCTAATCAGTATTCAAAAAAATCAAAGGTATTGAATTATCATGTGACAAAGTTATTTAATAAATAATCATATAGTCGTATTTGTACATGTCTGTTTATATATATATCAAATTAAATTTAAACATTTAGAAAAGAGGAAATTTTATTAAACTAAAGTTATACATATAGCATTTATATATTATTAGATTAAACATAAGGATAAAATGGTAACTTCTCATCATTAAAATCATTTATTCATGACACATATCAAACAACATGTTTTGATTCATAATCAAATTCATTCAGAGTCTAAAAATCATTCAGAGATGAGAGTCATTCAGCACAAAATCATTCAGTTTTATCAAACAGCTAATGTTATGACCAGTTTTATGTCCATATCAAAAAGACCACATCATAAAATTGAGAATACTACAATATGCGTACACAATATATGACAAAGATGAGGATAAACCAAATACATAATTTGACATAAAAGTGACCAACGAAGACCAAAGATATGACATTTTAGACCAAGAAGACACATGAGAATCAGTTAGAAACTGTTTTACCAAAAAAATGGAAACATAATTTTTCCGACCATAAAAAGATGTAAAAACAGTTTTTAACAATAACCAAAAACCACCATAACCATGATACTAAACCACACAAATCAACACAACACAAAAACATTGGCTCTGGTACCAATTGTAGGATCGTAATACTATTGTGTTTGATGATTCGGGTGGTCTTGGATGATGGAAATACATGTTATACATTTTAGAGAGAGAAAGTAGAGAGATGGTGTTCTTGGTAGAGAGTTGGTTCAATAAAATGTGAAAGGTTAGATTCCAAGCCACACCCTTTCCAAGGATGGAAGGGTATTTATAGTTACAAGACTACACGACCTCTGACGGCACTGTGGATCGGTGTCTGATGGGTAAACACCGCCCTTCCTCCGCGGTGTTACACTCGCTAAACTAGGCTAATAACTAACTAATAAAGCGGTAAATAACGATATGTCTACGAGCTAACATATGCTAGACTATAGATGGGTGTGAGACACTTTACTATGAAATTTCCAATTCCTAGCATTACTCTTATTCCACTTGCTCAATATAATGAAGATGGCGACATCATGTGCTAATTTTCTGGGGAGAAGTGTGAATAGAATACATTTGGATGATAATCCTTGTTTAATCAAGAATGGCATCTTCGTATGCAATTCTTGAGGGGAGAAAAGTGTGAATTTTATGCATGGTTGATTGATATTTGAGAATATATGGTCAACGGCTCCTAACTCATGTAAGAACCGAGCTTCTTCTTATCGGATCCTCTTCACATGTAGTTACTTCTAATAGCCGTTGGTTAACATCTTCACATGGGCTTATATGATTAAATGACAAAGTGCTTCTAGTTCTTTGAAATTTGAATTCTTTGATGAACATCTTTACATTCTTGTTTGATTGGGAGGATTTTAGTTAAGGAGATTTGCTACATATAAGGTAATTGGAGCAGCATTTGGTGAGATGAAGATGTTAACTAACTAATCCCAATTGGACAATCTTGAAGAAGATCGAGTCTGATCGGTTCTACATTTTACGCTACATGTTAGAAGACTAAAGGCGAGTTGCATTTAACGATCTAAAGACTTCTTCTTATTCAGGCATTTATCAAAAGATTATCGGTTTAGGGAGAGCACTAATTGGGGAGGGTGAAATGTTTGATTTAATCCCCAATTAGATTTGCTCACACTATTCTTGACAAGTTGATTCTCATGATGACTTCAGCGATCTTCTCAAGCAGTTTCAAGTATTTGGGCTTATAATATTTTCTTTGATTCAAGCATCAAAACCGACAAGGGGAAGGAGACACGCATCTAAGCGAGTAAACTTGATGAACTTAATACTTCTAAGTGATTGAAGAAATCCGGGAAGACAAGTGTCATTACCGCGAGAGAAACTCGAGGTTTGACTCATGGCGTTTAGTGTTCTTATTCAACTATGTGGGAAAGAGATGAAAGTGTTAGTTTACGGTGATAAAGAGGTACACAAGTGTGTGATGATTTCGATGCTATCGTAATCATCGGGGAAAGATTGTGTACATTGGGGCCTTCGGTTGTTTCACTTGAGTGTGTCGATGATTCGGAGATATAATCACTTATTCGGAGTTGGCATCCGAGAGATAGTCCTCGAAGAGATAATCGATGATTGACTGCTTCTTCAATGTTATCGGTTATTCTCTCTTTGGGCATTCGGTACTTTGGGATCTTGAGCTTCATACACTTTCTTGAGGGAGAAAAGTATACATCGGGGTTATTCTTTGGCTATTGGACTTAATCTGCTACTTGATGGTATAAGTTTCTCGTCTTGGTATATGTGTATTCGGGTTTGTGAGCTCTAGTCTAAGAGGGCGCATCAATTCATCTACTTGGGGAAGTGGTCTCTTGACAACTTTTGGGATGCATCGCTTGGACTTGATGGTTATGAAATTTGAGAAGATTATTTATGAGTAGGATGATACGTTCTTTGTTCTTATTGGATGGTATAACCTCGAGCGGAGAATCTCGATTATCGTTCTTAAAAGGAGCGGCCGGTTCTGATAATGGTGTGCTTCTTACGTGCACAGCTAAGGAAAGCTTGAAATAGAGCTTGAATCGCTCATCTAATGGATTTTTGGTTTGGGGAAAGTCGCTAAAGTCTCTCTCTCGAGGCTCATGTTCTATCTTCTATTATGGAGCCTCGGAAGCTTTGGTGGTGGAAGTTTAAAGATGAAGAATTCTATCTTCTCTGACGTCTTGCTCGATATCCTTATCTCGGTACTCGTATCATCATCTTTCTTAAACTATATCATCTACTCTATCTTTGTAAATATTTATCAAAAATCAAAATACAAAAATATAAAACCAACAAAAAGAAAATAGAAAAATATAAAATCTTCAAAAATCCATAAAAATCAGAAAATTTGAAAAATACCAAAAAATATTGTTTTCTAAAGACATGTCTTCTGGTATCGATAACATCTACGGTCTTAGAAATGTCATTCAACAATGGCACGGGACTATAGATGAAGTTCGAGCAGGAGGTGTAAATATTCTTTTCCAAAACATGTCACAAATCAAATGGCTTACAGTTATTTCAGACTATAACCCGCGCTTAAACCACGGCTTGCTATTATTTCCGATAGCAACCCACTCTTCAAGGAAGGAAAGTGCTGCGCTAAACCAATTTTCAAATATTTCGTGCATTTATCCTAAAAACAAATTTGAGGAAAGTATGTCGAAGGACTGCTGTTCCTACACAAATGTTTTTCCGTCTAAAATTCTTCAGAAAAATATTTGTTGTTTTCAAAATAGTGGTAAATGAGTTGCTTGAAAATCAATCAGAATCAAGTTTTCATAAAATTGCAAAAAACTCAATCAATGACTTCAGCGCTTTTAAAACTTTTCAAGAAAAAGAGTCATTGATTGAGGGGGAGAATGTTTTTCATATTTACATCATCTAACGGGCTTTCTTAATCATCCTATGTGCTTATCTAAAAAATATAATTGCCTATGTTGAAGGACTAGGTTTCTAGGATGTGATTGTTAGGTTTAGATGATTATAGATTGATGAACACATTATTCCCATGCCTTTGTATGATTTGATTGATATGTTGAATTGACTTTTATTAGTCGATTGTTGTTTGGGTGATGTCGACCACCATATATCTGTATGTGTGTTCACTAACATATGCAGGTATATTGGTATATAAGAATGTTCCCGATCCGGATCCCACAATAGAAGATGATTGGATGCCGAAAGGAAAGGGTAACTATCTCTTGGGTTGACAAATGAAGAAACGGAGCTTAATTTGACCTCAGTTGGCATGAAAAAATGCAACGTAAGAAGTCCCACTGCATCTGCAGACGGTTTTCTTCCTGCCCTACAACAACAACAGAAGCTTCTCAACCACCTAACGTATCTTTGTGCAGGATACCATTTTTAAACAATTTTGAAAAATATTGTTTTGAAAGTGGAAAAATATTGCTTTGAAAATAAATCGGATTCAAAGTTTTGAAATCAACCGGACTTTATTTTGTCAAATCTTCAGTGATTTCAAATTAAATATTTTCAAACGATATTTCATCAAAAAGTCCGTTTGTACGTTATAATGTGGTGACCTAAAGATTTAATGTTATGTCATGGTATGATTTTCTTTAAAAATCAAGGTGTTTCAAAATGAAATTTTTTTTGTTCTTGTTTGATTGTGAAATTGTTCTATTTTACTTAAAAGATCTCTTAACTATCATACCTGACACTAACAATCTTTAATGTCGAAAAACTGTTCCTTATTAATCATTTTTCAAAATTAAATTTTGCCACGTCTTTCCCTAAAATTTTCTAAATGATTTAAATCAATCGGGATCCAAAATTTCAATTGGTTTGAAATTTTTGATCGGGGGAGAGATCGTGATTTAAATCTCAAATCGGTTTTAAAAAGGTGATTATTTCAAAAGCACTCCTTCCTTCATGTGCCAAACGATTTCTAATACATAATGCACATGATTGTGGAGGAGAATTTAACCATAAACCAGATGAGTATTTAAACCAGACCACATATTCTCTCATGTTTTCTAAACCTTATTAAATCACTTGGGATCCAAAATCTCAAAGAGTTTGATATTTTTGATCGGGGGAGAATTTGTGATTTAATAATGAAATTTGATAAAAGGTGATCGTTTTGATTCAATTGTGCAGGATGCTCTCTCATATGTGCTAAACGCTTTCGAATCTCGAAGCACATATTGAGGGGGAGCATTTCAAAAGAAAACTAACTTTCAAGGTATAAAGATTTCTATGTTTCAACATAATGTACCTTGATTGATTTTCTAATGGTTTCTTAATGGCTTTTGTGATCGTGGATGTACTTCAAAAGAACTCTTTCCTCTATGTGATAAAATGATTTCAAATATCCTACGCACATATTGAGGGGGAGAATTTACCAAAGAAATTCAAATGGCTTTTCCTACGGAAATTGTGATCAAGAAATTATTTCAAATAACTCTTGCCTCCATGTGCTAAACAATTTTAAAATCACATGCGCATGTTGAGAGGGAGCATTTCTAAATGATCAAAACTATTAAGGTACAAAATGCTTTGGTCTCGTATCACAAGTACCTTGATTGTTTTCAAATGATTTTCAATTGGTTTCATGAAGGAAAGAACAATACCAAAAGACCGAACAATTTACTTTATGCATGGTGTTATAAGGATGGTTAGGTTAGGTATTAGTTCCATGATCCGCTGAATCAGGAGGGATCTTCGAGGACAATCCACTAGATAGTGTAAAGTCCTTAGGAATATTGAAAAAAGAAAAATGAGAAAATGGGAAGAGTGCGGATGAGACGAGCTAATCTTGGAATAAACCCAACAAGGTTCTAGTAATGAAGTCTCGGTAAGCTTGAAGGGTTGAAGAATGAAAAATAAATGAATGTGAAAAGGGTGAAAAGAAATAGCCTCCAATAATTCAACCTTAGGGTAGTAACGGGTTCAATTCATATGCTCTTGGTGGTTACCAAGGTAACACCGGTATTGAAGACAAGGCGTCATGGACCCGGTGACGACTGCACTAAACTTCCCAAGCTACTCAAGTTCCTCTTAAAAGGGCTTGTTTCATTCTCACGGGAACCTACATAATCTATCGACTTTCTCTTAGAGATTGTTGATATTGAAGAAGGAGACCTCTCCCTAGTCTCCATAGGAACCAAAATGCACAATTGAGTCTAGAGCCAGAGATCATCCACAAAATCTCATTAGGACACAAAATTAATGAAGACTTCTTGTTTCACACAATGTGGAAAGTAAGAATATATTAAGAGTCCTACGCATCATCCTTGTGATTTTGCCAGAACGTCCGAGTGATATGTTAAATATTCACGATGAAGATGGAAATCCTTCTAGAGCCAACATCAAACAAGCTCTTGGTGGGTGAAATGTGAGATCTTCTCGTAAGATCAAGATTGTGACAACTGGATAGAAACGATGGGGAGATTCATTCTTGAATCCACCTTGGTCCAGGAATGGAATTGACGAATACTTTTGGAAAAACCGTTCGATGTGCAAATCTTCTTTTCTCTAGCACGTCGAATGTGTATTCATATTTCAAACTCAAAAAGTATCTCTGATTGAAAAAAATACTTTTGGAAAAACCGTTCGGTGTGAAAATCTCTTCTTTTCTTTAGCACATCGATTGTATATTCTCTTTCAAATACAAAAGGTATTTTTGATTGAAAATTGATCTTTCTCATAAAACCTTCGTCGTATTGAAAAACTCTTTCTTCTAAGCAATACGTGATTGTTTTCAAATCAATTTTTCATCAATCAGTGAATCTCAATTATTTGGTTCACTCACCGTGTTGTCTTCTTTGAGACGTTCGGTTTGAGAACAGTTAGAGCATTGCGAAACCCCGTCAAGGGGTGATCAGTTGTGCATGTTTTTAGTAGCATTGTGTGTACTTTTATATGGAAACATGTATTTGGTTATATTTGTGTGATTTTAGTATTTAATCGTATCTAGAGATGTTTGTCTAGTATTTATAACCAAGTGCGAGGGTAATGGAGGAAAATGTGGAAATATGCGGTCACCCCAACTTAATCGAAGATTCGTTATTTATCCGACTCGATAAAGCTAAATCCTAAGTACCTTTGAAGACCCTAGTGATTGAAGAACCAAGTTCTACAAGTCGAGTGATGGAGAGAAAGATCAAGTTTCTTATCTCGTGAAGATCAAGTCGGATCGGTTACACCTTCACCGGATCGGTTGGCATTTGGTCGAATACATGTTTTGCCATAACCGACCGATCGGTCGCAACCCATACCGGATCGGTCGGTATGTTATTATTGAAGACTAACCGGATCGGTTGGTCGTATGACCGATCCGGTTGGAGAAAGCTGCGATTGTCAAATCTTCATCACTAAGCTTCCCTTTGCATCAAACGATTCTAGGTCCTTCTCTTGGTGTATTCTAGTCCCTTCCTTACTCCTTGGAGGCCAAGTCAAGCATTTAACACCCTAGGCCTTGGAATTAGTATAAATAGAGGCTAATTGTGAGCATATTAGATACACTTCAATTACAAAGCTCTCTACTCATCAAACCAAGCCTTAACCTCACGAAATTCGTCCTTAGAAATCCGAGAAGTTTGGAGTTCGAAGTTCCACCCTTGGAAGCCAAAACATTAAGAAGTCCACCACGATCCTTTGGGAATCATTACTTCATCATTTGTAATCTTATTCCAAGCATTGTAAGACTTTTAATCATGTTTTCTAATGATCAAAGTTATGAGTTTATGTTCATGTTTGCTATGAGTGGCTAGTTTCTTTATACACTTGCTTAAATGATGTTGATTATTATATGATTAGTTAGTGATTGTGTTAACATGTTTTAATTCAATTTCAAGTTGATTCTAAGATCCAATTGTGCTAAAGTTTCATAGTGACATTTGTTAATCAAGTTTGGCTAATTGGTAACTATCGTTGGGGTCGAAAGAACTTCGTATTATTCAACTAGTCATAATCATTTTGTCTATGGATGATTGTTTTACCCATTATTCTTGATTATACAAAGGAACTAAGGTGTGGTTGTAATAGAAAGCGCTTTTGATTATCAAATTGGATTGGTTGGAAACATCTAAATGGTCGTAAGATTAGTTGTTGAAAATTAATTGTAGCCTTTTGTCTATGATCGGGTACCTTTTGTATTGACCATTTCTTAAGCAATTTGATGAACAAGTGGATGTTTTGTGTTTAAGTTTATGAAAGTAGACTTATGAAACTTGAATTGATCTTGAATTGATTGGTTAAACTTAATGCTTGTTTTATAAACTAAAATCTTGTGAAGGTTTAACTTGTAAGAACAATAGATTAGTTTTCAACTAATTATCACAACCAACATGTTAAGTAGTTAATACAATCACATTAATCTATGATATGATACTAGTTTAAGCAAGTGTAGTTTTAATCATCGAATTTCATTATATCTATTTGCTTTGTTATATGTTTTGATAGACTCCGTTAATTCAAACTTGTGCTCGATTCACTCAAATCCTGCGAACGATCGACTTACCTTCATAATCTTGCTATAACAGACGAGTATACTTGCTCGTATGTGTTATTAGTAATATTGGTAATTCACCTTTTATAAATTTAAAACTTGCACCTACCGGGCACATCAAGTTTTAGGCGCATTCCGGGGATTTGATTGTGTTTCAACAAGTTTTGAATTTCCTCACCGATTCTAAAATTTTTTTCCTTTCACGAAACCTTAACGGATCCGGTTGCCCTCAACCGAATCGGTTCTGAGTTTACCATCATTCAACAGGTCTAACCGATCGGTCGCTTCCATAACCGATCCGGTTACCTTCCTCTGTTCCATATAAAGCTGTTTTCGTTGTTTGTCCGTGTGTTTAGATATTGCTGGATTCTCTAGGACATTGTATGAACACTCGGCGTGAGGAATAGAACCAATTACACCTCTTACCAACCCGAGCGTTTGATTCGAAGAAGAAGGAGAACACGTTTCATACCATTGGAAAACCGTATACCAAGAGTACCAAACCCACCATTTGATAACCTCATTGAAGCCAAAGTTGTTTACAATCCTTTCACCAATTTACCTTTTCCCATGGCGGACGATCAACCTATGTGGGAACAAACCGAACCGTAGCACCAACACCGAAAGTGCTATTGTTGCTATTAACCTTGGTGACAACTTCACCGTGAAGGGACATCACCTTTCTATGATCAAAGACCGACAATTCGATGGCGTGCGTGTGGCGATCCGCATAAGCACATTGCGAATTCATCGAAATTTGCGGAATGTTTCGTTATGGCGACACCGATGTCAATGCCATCAAACTCAAACTTTTCCATCATCACTCGCGGAGATGCTAAAGTATGGTACAATGAATTAACCCGGGAATCATCAATACTTGGGAGGAGATGAGGCAAGCTTTTGTGAGCCGATTCTTTCCACCGCCATGTTTGATCGATTAATGGGAGAAATTCGTGCTTTCAACCAAAACCCAAACGAATCACTTGTCGAAGCTTGGCTTTGAATGAAAGATTTGCCGTAGTTGTCATGGACATGGATTATCAAAAGGAACCATTATCCAAATCTTTTACCATGGACTGGATGAAATCTCTCAAGGCATCCTTGATCTTTGGAGGAATTTTCTCTATAAAACTCCCAACGATGCACATCAATTGCTCGAAGATCGAGTACTTCTTAAACTTGATTGGTCCAAAGATTCCAAAACCAAACCTCTCCGAAAACCGTTGCTTTTGTCGAAAACACCGATACCTCAAAACTCATGGAGAAGATGGGCGTTAACCTCACAAATCAACTCGCAATACAAGGATATCAAAGATGAAATGAAGGAAATGCGAGATGGATGCAACAATTGTGGAGAAATCACCCATCGTCCGAATGCGACGATAAACCTATGGGTGGACGAAAGAAGGAGAAGCAAATTACGTTCAAGGAGGATACCGTGGAGGAGGATATCGTAGTAATTATTACGGTCGAAATTGCGGAAATTGGCAAGATCGCCGACCAAGGGATGACAACCGTGATTCTCAACCACGGCGACGATCCACCACACCAAACTTCCGACAAAAGGCGGAAGAAACCGAATTCGAAAAAACCATGAGAGAATTCGTGGTGGACAAAAATCCGCAAATGATTTTATAAAAATCAATTTTCAATCTTAAAGCCAAAGTTGAGCAAGGACGGAAAAATCATCAAGCATCTATCCAAGATCTTGAAAACAAGCTTGCGGACTTTCGACCAACATTCTTCTAGACCATACGGTTCATTGCCAAGTAACACTCAATCCAATCCAAAACCATCAAATGATAAGGCGTCCGTCCACCTCAAACAAGAAATGAACATATCAATCTTGTTTTCACAAGAAGTGGTCTCGTCACGATCCACCACCTAATCCTAATACTCTGTCACCGTTGATAGTGAGGATGAAAGCGAAGAACCAAACACAATTCAAACCACCAAAAGAAAGACATTCCACCGGTCAAGGCGTATACGAAAATTCCTTATCCTCAACGCCTAAAGAAAGAAAAGATGGAAGAGCGTTATAAAGTTTATCGAAATAATCAAAGAGGTTAGACTCAATGTTCCTCTCGTTGATGTTATAGCGGAATGCCCAATTACGGAAATTTTGAAAGAACTTCTTAATAACAAAAGCAAGCTTGAGCAAATATCGACAACTTTTCTTAACGAAGAATGCTCGACCATAGTTCAAAACAAAATTCCACCAAAACTCGGAGATCACAGGAGCTTTCTTATTCCATGTACTTTCGGAATAACGTTAAATGTGATGCTTTAGGCGATCTTGGCGCAAGTATCAATTTGATGCCTTATTCACTCTATTCCAAGTTGTGCAACAACGACTGAAACCAACAAAATGAGCATTCGATTGGCAAATCATTCCTATCAATATCACGTGGAATTCTTTGAGAATATGCTTGTTCAAGTCGGTAAATTCATTTTCCGTAGACTTTGTAATTTTGGAAATGGAAGAAGATAGTAAAGTCCCACTCATTTTAGGAAGACCTTTCCTAAACACCACCGACGCAATCATCAAAGTTAAAGGAAAAGAACTCAACCTTGGAGTTGGGAAGATCGAATCACTTTTCTTATCGATAAAGCAATGCGCTACCCACATTCTAGTGATGACACTTGTTTTAACGTCGATGTTATTGATGAAGTCAGCGATGAGGAATTAGATGCATTCTTGAGCGAATCCGATCCATTCATGACTACTTACGAAAAATCAATGAAACAGATTTTGACAAAGAGTTTGATGATTTCATGAAAGTAGAATTTGAAGAAGATAACTCGGAAGAAGAAGAAATAGAGGAAGAGGAAGAAAATTTTGAAATCACTTTCAATGAAAAATGCGAATAAAATCCTCTATCGAAGAACCACCCACGGATCTCGAACTCAAACCTCTCCCAAATCATCTTGAATATGCTTATACGGAGGAGAACTCACTTCTTCCGATAGTCATATCTTCATTGCTCGAGGATGATGAGAAAGAAAGTTTAGTTTCCGTACTCAAAATCACAAACAAGCTTTTGCTTGGAAAACATCGATATCCGAGAATTAGTCCTAATTTTGCAAACACAAAATCAATTTCGAAGAAGGATTAAACACGTGGTAGAACGTCAGCGTAGACTCAATCCCAACATGAAAGAAGTTGTTAAAAGGAAATCATTAAACTTCTTGATCTTGGAATCATTTACCCAATTGAGGATAGTCCTTGGGTAAGCCACATTCCTTGTGTTCCAAAGAAAGGAGGAATGACGGTTGTAACTAATGAGCGAAATGAGCTAGTTCCGACTAGAAGCATCACCGGTTGGCGTGTTTGTATTGACTATCGTAAGTTAAACAAAGCCACGAAAGGATCATTTTCCACTCCCATTCATGGATCAAATGCTTGAAAGACTAGCGGAAATAAATTCTTTTGTTTCCTCGGCGGATTTTCGAGGATATTTTCAAATTCCCATCGATCCTAACGATCAAGAAAAGACCACCTTTACTTGTCCTTTTGGAACCTACGCATATCGGCGTATGCCTTTTGGTCTTTGTAATGCACCGCAACTTTTCAAAGGTGTATGATCGCCATCTTCCAAGACATGCTTGAAACCTCCATGGAAGTTTTCATGGATGATTTTTCGATCTTTGGAGAGTCATTGAAACTTGCCTTTCTAATCTCGATAAAATGCTTGAAAGATCTGTTGCACATCTTGTTCTCAAGCGGGAGAAATGCCACTTTATGGTAACCGAAGGAATTGTGCTTGGCCACAAAATCTCTAGTCTTGGGAATGGAAGTCGACAAAGCAAAGGTCGATGTCATCTCAAAACTTCCACCACCAACTAACGTCAAAGCGGTTAGAAGTTTTTAGGACATCTTTGGTTTTACCGCCGATTCATCAAAGATTTTCCAAAATATCTCGTCCAATGACAAAACTTCTTGAGAAAGAATCTATCTTTGACTTGATCTTGATTGCATAAAAGCTTTGAATCATTGAAATCTCAACTTACTAGTGCTCCGATCATGGTTTCACCTAATTGGTCACTACCTTTCGAACTTATGTGCGCGTAAGCGATTTTCTTTGTTGGCTGTCTTAGGACAACGAAGGAAACACTTCGGCCTATATATTTTGCCGACAAGACCTTTGAATAGTGCCCGACAAAATTATACCGTCACCGAAAAGGAATTACTAGTTGTCGTTTTGCCTTTGACAAATTCGATCATATCTTGTGCTCTCAAAAGCGATCGTTTTACCGATCATTCGACACTCAAATATCATTCACCAAGCAAGGCGCTAAACCACGTCTTATTCGATGGATTTTGTTACTCCAAGAATTTGACATCGAAATTAAAGACAAGAAAGGAGCGGAGAATCTTGCTGCGATCACTTATCTCGTCTCGAAAATCCTAATCTTGAGGAGTTGAAAGAAGAAGAAATCGATGATTATTTTCCGATGAAACTCTCATGACCATCGGCGGAAATAGCGATCCTTGGTTTCTTGACTTTGCAAACTACCTCGCGGAGGAATTCTCGAGAAAAGGACTAACTCATGCTCAAAGAAGCAAATTCTTTTGAACTTAAATACTATTTTGGGAAGAGCCATATCTTTTCAAAATGTGTCCGATGGGATGATCCGAAGATGTATTTTGGTTCGAAACTCGTAAAATTCTTGACGAATGTCACCATGGCCCAAGCTGGGGACATTATGGTCCTTCCACCACAGCTAAGAAAGTTTTTGATCTTTGGATTCTATTGGCCAACAATATTCAAAGAAGCACATACACTTGTTCAAAGCGTGGCGCTTGTCAAAGAACCACCAATCTCTCTCGAAGGGATGAAATGCCATTAACAAGCATTCAAGTGTGTGAAATATTCGATATTTGGGAATAGATTTCATGGGACCTTTCCTAAATCCCACAAATTCGAATACATTCTCGTTGCTATAGATTACGTGTCCAAATGGGCGAAGGTGAAGCTTTACCAACAAGCGATGCTCGTGTCGTCGTTAATTTTCTCAAAAGCTTTTAGCTCGTTATGGAATTCCCAAAGCACTCATAGCGATCGTGGAACTCATTTCGCAATCAACAAATGGAAAAAACCATGAAAAGATATGGAGTTCATCATCGATTTGCAGCGCTTATCATCCACAAACTAGTGGTCAAGTCGAAAATACCAGCAGAGCCCTCAAAAGGATCTTGGAAAAACCGTAAAGACAATCCGTCTTTATGGGCAAGGAAACTTGATGATGCTCGTGGGCATTTCGTCGACTTATAAAACACCAATTGGTACAACTCCTTACGAGACTCTGTATGGGAAGACTTGTCATTTGCCGTTCGAAGTTGAACATCGTGCTTATTGGGCGCTCGAGACAATGTAACACCGATCTCAAAATAGCGGAGAAAAGATTTACGCAATTGCACGAACTCGATGAATTAAGACTCAAGCTTATGAAAACTCCAAAGCGTATAAAGCGAACAAAAGCCTATCATGATAAAAGCTACAATTCGGAAAGAATTCAAAGCCGGAGATAAAGTTACGCTTTTAACATGAAATTCAAATTCAAAGCTCTAAGTTACAACCAAAATGGTTCGGACCATATGTCGTTAAACATGGATATCCATACGGGTATGTCGAGCTCTATGACAAACAAGGTGGAAGTTTCATTGTTAATGGACACCGAATCAAGTTATACTACGATAAGGAGCAAGCGAATGAAGTTTCGATTCTTGGCGGTGTCTTGGAGACACCATGAGAATGAATTGAAACTATAACCTTTGTAGCACCATTTTACGGAAGAATTCCACAAACTATTCCGTGAAACCAAGCACTTTGAATTAAATGCGGGACGATATTGAAGATCTTGGTGAAGAATTCTTGTACATCCCGAACTTTATAAAATGTTCAAAGCGCCCTTGCGGTGAATAAGTCGGGAAGAATCGAGTCGGTGATGACTCGATAATAAAACAAGCGCTTTTCGGGAGGCAACCCGTGTGTTTGATTTGATTTTACGTGGTCACTCCCAAAGTCTTAACCTTTGGTTGAACTTAAGTGTGGGGTGCCACCCTTTAATAAAATCTTTTGTTTGTTTATAAGATTGTGTGCGGTGATGATTTCTCTAGTGGGCGCTTGAGAATGAAGGAAGAATTTTAAGTCGATAAACTCGTTGACATATCTGGTTTCATCTCTATTTTCCCTATTTCTATACTTTGAAGTTCGCTTTTCATTGAGGACAATGTCTAACTTAAGTGTGGGGGTGAATAGGAAAATTAGAGTTTTCATGCTTAAATTTAAAATTTTGTTTGCCCTTGTGATCTAGTTGTTTTCACACTTTTAGGATTATCTATTAGAATAATTGGATCATTCCTTTGGTAAAAGCGCTAATATTTGAAACTTGAGATGTGTTCGATTACTATTGCAATCTATTCGGGATCGATAAACATTTGCTAGCACATATTATACCCTTTCCACTAAATTGTGAGGATTTAAGCCTATTTCATATATAGCATACATCTTTTATGCTTAGAACTTTTTATGAGTGTCTGGGTGATTTTATTTATTCTAGAACTTGTGCTTGTAAATCATTACTAGACCGCAGTGAGATTGCATTAAATGCGATATAAGTGAATTCGTGTGATAAAGAGGCACCTTAGGATTTAACCCAAATGGCCTTCCATTTTACATTTAATGATATATTAGCTAGCCTCATTGGTTAGTTAACCACCCACATGGACCCATTTGTAGTGCTCATTTTAGCACTAGATACCCCTAGTTACACCTTACGAGCCATCCCTTTTATTTTTGCTTCACCGGAAAATACAAAAGATTTTACACTTTAAACCTTAGCCTACCCTTATCAATGTCTAACGGTTGGTTGCTAGTTTCATGGAAAGTGAAGATTGTTCAAATGATTATGAGTACCACCTCTTTTGTGATTGATTGAGCCATGCGTTATGAGTTATGTTCAAAAAAAAAAAAAAAAAAAATTGTGTTGAAAGTATGGAAATAATAGCCAATGTGCTATGATCGAAGAACAATTGTCATGGCAAAGCAAAAAGCGTGGAGAGTGAAAAGAAGAAAGCAAAGCTATAATCGTTTATTTGGTTCGTGGAATGTTTGGTAGCTAGCAAGACGGGTATTAGACTTGATTTCATTTTATTTTAACACCAATTTCATAAACATTCCATGCCTTATCCATACCCTTAACCCTTAGCCTATCATTATAACCCGAATAAAAGCCCTCTTTAGATGTTTTTACTTGGTGCTCACGCCACGTCGGTGGAGTTTTGTTTCTTGTACAAGCTTATGGTAATAATCTAATCATGGTGAGCAATGAGTGTGATTTATCTTGTTACTCCACTAAAATGAGTGATTGAGTGAATTATATTTCGTTCCTTTTTCGTGAGGTGTTACGAAATGTTAATCATGCAAGAAAATCATTGGATATTGTCAAACATCTTGATGTTTCACCTTTATAAGCATAATTGATGAATCTTCTCTCGTATTTATACTTGGTTGATTTGCATCACATTTTCATAATCACGATCTTGTCCCGGTGGATGTTTGTCCTAGATTTGCTTGAGGGCAAGCAAAGTTTAAGTGTGGGGAATTTGATAACACTCAGATTGTGCATGTTTTAGTAGCATTGTGTGTACTTTTATATCATTATTTGGTTATATTTGTGTGATTTTAGTATTTAATCGTATCTAGAGATGTTTGTCTAGTATTTATAACCAAGTGCGGGGTAATGGAGGAAAATGTGGAAATATGCGTTAATCGAAGATTCCGACTCGATAAAGCTAAATCCTAAGTACCTTTGAAGACCCTAGTGATTGAAGAACCAAGTTCTACAAGTCGAGTGAGAGAGAAAGATCAAGTTTCTTATCTCGGAAGATCCAACCGGATCCGGTTACACCTTCACCGGATCGGTTGGCATTTGGTCGGAATACATGTTTTGCCATAACCGACCGATCGGTCGCAACCCGCAACCGGATCGGTCGGTATGTTATTATTGAAGACTAACCGGATCGGTTGGTCGTATGACCGATCCGGTTGGAGAAAGCTGCGATTGTCAAATCTTCATCACTAAGCTTCCCTTTGCATCCAAACGATTCTAGGTCCTTCTCTTGGTGTATTCTAGTCCCTTCCTTACTCCTTGGAGGCCAAGTCAAGCATTTAACACCCTAGGCCTTGGAATTAGTATAAATAGAGGCTAATTGTGAGCATATTAGATACACTTCAATTACAAAGCTCTCTACTCATCAAACCAAGCCTTAACCTCACGAAATTCGTCCTTAGAAATCCGGAGAAGTTTGGAGTTCGAAGTTCCACCTTGGAAGCCAAAACATTAAGAAGTCCACCACGATCCTTTGGGAATCATTACTTCATCATTTGTAATCTTATTCCAAGCATTGTAAGACTTTTAATCATGTTTTCTAATGATCAAAGTTATGAGTTTATGTTCATGTTTGCTATGAGTGGCTAGTTTCTTTATACACTTGCTTAAATGATGTTGATTATTATATGATTAGTTAGTGATTGTGTTAACATGTTTTAATTCAATTTCAAGTTGATTCTAAGATCCAATTGTGCTAAAGTTTCATAGTGACATTTGTTAATCAAGTTTGGCTAATTGGTAACTATCGTTGGGGTCGAAAGAACTTCGTATTATTCAACTAGTCATAATCATTTTGTCTATGGATGATTGTTTTACCCATTATTCTTGATTATACAAAGGAACTAAGGTGTGGTTGTAATAGAAAGCGCTTTTGATTATCAAATTGGATTGGTTGGAAACATCTAAATGGTCGTAAGATTAGTTGTTGAAAATTAATTGTAGCCTTTTGTCTATGATCGGGTACCTTTTGTATTGACCATTTCTTAAGCAATTTGATGAACAAGTGGATGTTTTGTGTTTAAGTTTATGAAAGTAGACTTATGAAACTTGAATTGATCTTGAATTGATTGGTTAAACTTAATGCTTGTTTTTATAAACTAAAATCTTAACGAAGGTTTAACTTGTAAGAACAATAGATTAGTTTTCAACTAATTATCACAACCAACATGTTAAGTAGTTAATACAATCACATTAATCTATGATATGATACTAGTTTAAGCAAGTGTAGTTTTTAATCATCTGAATTTCATTATATCTATTTGCTTTGTTATATGTTTTGATAGACTCAGTTAATTCAAACTTGTGCTCGATTCACTCAAATCCTATGAGCGATCCCGACTTACCTTCATAATCTTGCTATAACGACGAGTATACTTGCTCGTATGTGTTATTAGTAATATTGGTAATTCACCTTTATAAATTTAAAACTTGCTTGACCATACGATCTTAAGATCTAATCCGATCGATCATACTTTTCTCGAATTACAAGCTAAAAGACTACAAATTTATGGATGTATATTTTGGTTTAATTGTGTATTAATTGTATGTGTTGAATAGTGTTTTTTTAGTTTTATTTGTACCTTAAATAATTGTAAATTTTGCTTATTTACTTGTATTTGCTTAAAAATCTATTTTCAGTTTATCCATGTGTGGAAGCTTAATTATATTGTACTTTGTGGTTAAAAAGTTGTGTTTTTGGATGAAAAGGTGTTTTTAATAGTGTATTAATTGTATTATATGAGTAGTGTTTTTAGTTTTATGTGTGCTTTAAATACTTGTAAATAATGCTTAAAAGGTAGTATTTTGCTTAAAATTCTATTTATGATGGTCTTAAAATAATAAATATAAGGGATGTGTCTTCCTCTATTATAAGTAGTATAAATAAGCTCAACTTTTATAGTTTATATAATGGTTCTTAAGATCTCGATCTTGATATTAGGATCTTATGATTTTACGATATTGTAAAGCAAAAACGATCCGGATCTTACATAGGATCTTTGCAAGTCTAAGATTTTATAGGATCCCTATTCTGAGCATACGAACTTAAGATCTATTCCGCAATGATCTTACTTTTCTCGAATTACAAGCTAAAAGACTACAAATTTATGGATAGCTTTTTGTGGAATTCAAAAAAAAACATATTACTTAAACATTTCATAATCATAATTTATGACAACATTTCTACGAAATATTCATATTATGTTGTGTTTATGATATATAATAATTTGTAGATTTGTATAATATTACAAAAACAATTAAGAAAATAACATTATAGTAGGATCTTAAGATCCCGATTCGATCTTACAATCACGATTTTGTAAAGACGAAAACGATCCTTGGTTTATATTGAAACTTTTGAGATACAAGATAGAAAAGTTTTAAAACAAAGCCATAAAATTTGACCTTATGAAATATAAGCCAAAAATCAAATAAGCCATAAGCCCACTATATAATCCGAAACAAACATCCCCTTAAGGTACTACTATAAAAATTTCTATACTCGTTTCCCGTCTTGAACCGAACTAGTTTTAAAATCCGTATACGTACGGGTTTTGAGCATATAGTATAACGGTAATAATATTTTATTATTAAACTTTGGGTAGATAGTAATAGATTAACGAGTACTAATATTTCAATAACTTTGTTTTAATGTTGAATATGGTGACAGTTTATAAATCTAGGTGTTTTGTAAATACGTATATAGTTATAATAATCGTACCACGCGCGGGTTTTACATAAAATTTTCACTATGTATAAATATCAATAAATATTTTGTATAGATTTTTGTTCAAGAAAGTTTGCCTTTGTTTAAATGGTATGATGTTTAGGTTGACGTTGCATAAATTTAACTATTGATGCCATGTTCTAGACATTATGCGTGGTTAGTAGCATGTAATGACCCTTAAAAAATATGCGGCGTTGCTATATGTGCAATCTCATATATTTATTTTCGTCTCACAATAACTCGTGGGATTGTGCCATCATTTTGATATTTATATACCTGTCACTAATAATTTTAGCCTCATTTAATTTCTTACCTTTGTATACGCGGGTTCAACTTATAAAGAAAAATAACATGAGTCACTATTGAATGTGGATAGTTAATAAAAACATTTTCACATATCTTTACTTAATCGCTTAAAGAGGAATACAATGAGTCGTTCATATATGTATAATCTCATGTATTGATTTACATATCACAGAAACTCGTGCTTTTATTTTAATATTTATAATTAGAAAAATAGCAAAAATACATAATTCTACGACTCTTCTTCACCAAATGCCCTTGTTTCATAAAAAAATCCAGAATACCCATGAAACCCGCAAGATTTGCGAATTAAAAAAAAGACTCAGAAGGTTCACCTTGCGATTTTTTTAGGGTATTACACACAGTAATACGAATTTGGTTGGGTGACATGGTGGCGGTTGTTTTTGTGTTTGGCATGTGGGACAGTGGAGGGGCAGTCGGAGATAAGGATGAGGATGAGGATGGTTTCTCGCCGGTGATAGGGTTTGAGTGGTGGTGAACTGATTGATGGTGGCAAAATTTAAGCTTTAATGATATGTTTATGGCTAAAGAGATAAAACAAAGTATTTATGTAAAAGCGAAGAATTAAGAGAGCAAGAAAGTGGTACACATTATATGACGGATGTTGGGGAATGGCGATCCAACCTTTTTGTTAAGTATAAATTTACCACTTTACCCTCATATGGGCAAGGTCAATGAGGGGATTTAACAAGGTAAGTTAACGATCGCTGGTAATAAGGATGAACTTCATTATAAAGATTCACCATGCAAAGAAAAATTCGAGAGACTGGGGTAGGGATTTCACCCAAACAACATGGACGAACAATGTAATTTACTCAAGATTTCATATATCATCTAGAGACTGATCGTTTAGGGGGCCACCACTGCCTTCCAAACATTCAGGTCAACACTGTGATCACACATGGTATCTTCAAATCTGGGGTACCCATCATTACCATTCTAATAAAATGAAATTCCTCTTGATGCTGTCTATATCAATTGCCAATGCAGCAGGTAGGAAAGGTGGTTTCATTACCTATTCTAGACAGGTTCTTACCTTTACTGCTGAACTATTGCGCTTCTGCCATTTTAAGTAAGATATAATATATCTAACAAATGGAATCAAATGAGGTTCAGGAGCCACTTTTGGAAGTTCAAGATCATTCGTCGCTCTTAACCTCAGTATCATAAATGAAAAGATAGTTGATTAATCTATGCTACTTCATAAAGTGTTTAGGACTTTATAAATAAAGAAGTCTTAAAAATTTTAAGACCAAAAACATTTCTTTAATAGGCAATTAATAAGTCATTAGCTAATGTTATTCGCCATATAGCTTACATGACAATTTTCATAAATAAAAAGTACTAACATCCATACATACACTTTGTAACAGCCTTCAAATATTTATACAGTCCATTAATACAGTCAAATACTTGTAACAGCTCAAACCTCAATGGTATATAAGTCAGCCTAAAAACACAAACACCAATACGAAACACACTCTCTCTTCTTTTTCCGAACGCCGGTAAAAAAGCACACACACAATTCGATAAATCTACTCTCATCTTGATGTTCGGTTACCTACAGTAGAAATAAATAAGATTTGCTTCTCGGATAATAGCAATAGAATGACAACTTTTATTTGTATATGAACTAGTTTGCATTACTATTGCTTATATGTATTTTAATTAAACGTTGTCATTCATTTGTAAAGTATTGTTAGAAAAAACGTAAAAATAAAAAACATTTGCTCGCCATAAAATTATGCACCGGATATCCGCCGCCACATTACGCGGGTACCCTTCTAGTATACGTTAAAAGGCCAATAGATTACTGGACTGTAATGTTCACATATCCACATTATGGTTATCTATATCTTTTATACTATAAAGCACACATATCCCAAACGAAATCCCAAACCCCACTCCAAGCGTCATCTTAAAATTCAGACACGACACTCCAAACCTAAACGCAAACTTCAACTTATTAAATATTCCCCCTTCCCAAACATTTCAATTTTCAACCTTCAAAAATTAGAAATTTCCACCCAATACATTTTACCTTTATTTTTAAGGTTAATGGCATGTAATAGCAATGTACTTTCTCATTTGTTCACATATCAGATACGAACTCAAAAAAATACCACAATACCAATCCAACTTTCAAATTTTGTTTCATTATCATATGTTTTAGAATCTCTTTGCACTTAGAGTCATCTCTTTGCACCATTAGTCCTTTTGACTAATGACCGTTTGTAATTAACTCAAAAATGTGTTTTACTTTTCACATTATATGTTTTCGTCCGTTTTTACATGCTTTTAAAGGTTTTTTTCGTTTTCATACGTTTTCGTCTGTTTTCATACGTTTTTCTTATGTTTTCACACGTTTTATCCGTTTTCACACGTTTCTATCCGTTTTTATACGTTTTCGTCCGTTTTCATACGTTTTTGTCCGTTTTTATACGCTTTTATCGGTTTTGTCTTTTTTACACGTTTTCATCCGTTTCTACACATTTTCGTCCATTTTTCTTACATTTCATACAATTTTACCCGTTTTATACGTTTTTGCCCATTTTTATACGTTTTCGTCCCTTTTTAATTGTTTTCGTCCATTTTTATACTTCTTCGTCCGTTTTTCTTATGTTTTATCCGTTTTTATACGCTTTCTTACGTTTTTAACGGTTTTTATACGTTTTCGCCCGTTTTCATACGTTTTTATCCGTTTTATCCGTTTTTATACGTTTTATGTTCTATTCCGTTTTTATCTAGTTTCATCCGTTTTCATAATTTTCACCCGTTTTTATACATTTTATACGTTTTTTACGGACAAAAACGTATAAAAATGTATAAAAACGTATGAATGTGGGCGAAAACGTTTAAAAATAGATAAAAACGTAAAATGCGTATAGAAGTGGATAAAAAGCATATGAAAATGTATAAAAACGTTTGAAAACGTATAACAACGGACGAAAACTATTAAAAAGGTACGAAAACGTATAAAAACGGACAAAAACGTATGAAAACGTACAGAAACGGATAATAACGTAAGAAAAACGTATAGAAACGGACGAAAACGTAAAACGGACAAAACGGGAAAAAAAACGTGTGAAAACGTATAAAAAAGGACCAAAATGTTTGAAAACGGATGAAAACATATAATGTGAAAAAGAAAACATACTTTTGAGTTAATTACAAACCGTCGTTAGTCAAAAGGACTAACGATGCAAAGAGATGACGCTAAGTGCAAAGAGATTATTATAAAGCGTATGATAATGAAAGAAAATTTGAAAGTTGGATGGGTATTGTAGTATTTTTTGGGTTCGTGTCTCATATGTGAACAACTGAGAAAGTACGTTGTTATTACTTGTCATTAACCCTTATTTTTAAGCATACTAGTAACATACACTATTCTTCTAATATAGCAAGTGAATTGTGATTGGCGCTTTGAGAGGGTACGATGCTAGTAACAAATCATATTTGCAAAACAAAGTACATAGTACAAAGTACAAACCATTGCAAAACAAACAGTAGTCACTTATAAAAGGAAAGGAAGCAAAAACCCATCGTCTTTTTTTGACAAAAACTAGCAACTTGCAGACTCAAACAACTTTCCAACAAAATGAATCTCACAATACCTTGAAGCCCTTGGACACTTCAACAACTTGGCACACAACCTCATCTCTTCCTCCATACGTTCACTTTTGTACGTAACTGTTAGCGTCTTTAAAACCTCTGCATTCCGCAACATTTATTCTATAAACTTTATATCATCCTTCCTCAACTTGCAATTTTCATATTTCATGGTTCTAAGGGTTTTTAGCATACACGTTGGTACTAAGTGCGGCTTAAACCAACAAGAGTCTGGCTCATTAGTCCAGCAAATTTGTGCGGTCTTTTGTTTGAACACAAACAAGATAAGACAATTCAAAATCATCATAAACAAAAGAATTCAGAACGCAAGGAAACAAATATGTCAAAGCTTTAAAAACATCCCGTACATTAATAGACAAATGTTCCAACTCAGAACAACTTTCAAGAAATTTAAAAATTATTATTTGTTCAAATTTATAACCATCATCCGTCAACTCCAAATGCTTTAAATTTGGCAATTTGATCTAAGGTTTATCAGGTAAGCTCTTCAACTAAATAAAATAATAGTTGATGTTGACTCTTTAATGTCATAAATGTCAATATTTATAAGTACTTAGTATATGCTTAGTTAGATTATGTAATATGTACATTTAGTATGGTTTTAATGGGTCGAATTTGTAACTGCATATGGGTCAAAACAGTTAACCCAATCACCCCATATGTAGGCAGTTAGAATAAGACAGTTATTAGCAATTGACAATTATTCACCAAAGGACACAATGGTTGATATAACTGTCAAATGGAGTTGTTTGGATTTGAATATATAGTTAGTTATAGGTCTGCAAACTCAACACAATTCAACATCAATATTATTACCAGTTTGCATATTACTTTGTCCCTTTACTGTTTCATTATTTGTACAAACAGTTTCATACAAAATGGTTCATGATAACCACACTTTCAAACACACCTATGTTGGCCACAAACCTGGGTAAAACTGGTATCAAAGCCTCAGGTCAAAACCATGCGAAAGGCCAACTTACAAAATTGATCAAGGATTTCACACAGGAAGATATCTGCTAAGGGAGACACCAAGAAGTTTGTCTCAATTTAAGAACAGAAGGAAAGGGCTATCACCAAAAGGCCAAGAGATTCTAGTTGAAAGGGTGATTGAAAATGATGCATTTAATGCTTCAAGAATGGCTGAGAAGGCTAAGGATCATGGGAAGAAGGTTGCAATTACCAAGAAAGAAAGAAGGGCAAAATGCTATATCTGTAAAGAGAAAGGGCATGTGTTTTGGAACTGTGAAAACAAGATCAAGATTGCTATGATTCATGTACAAGAAGAAACAAGTGGAGCCAAGTATCCAGAAAAAGTTCATATAATTCATGATTATATGATAGAGGGAACCAATAGAGAAACTTGGGACAAAATGTGGTTTGTAAGCCATAATTACAAATTCCACATGTGCCCAACCAGAACATTATTCAAGGAATTAGACTACAAGTAAGATGATTGGAAAGGAAGAAGTTGATAAGAAATTCATATTTTCTTATGGACTTGGAAGTGCCACTGTTAGAACAAGGGATGGTGATATGCTAATCTCAAAAGTCCAATACACCCCTGAAGTTGCTTTGAACATACCGAGCCTTGACTTATTGAAGGAACAAGGTTTTACAGTGGAACTTAACAACAATACACGTAGTCTACGCTACATGTATGATCAGAAAGAACATGAATGGGAACAGAGGGAACAGAAGCAACAAGTTAGGGAAATAGTGAACAAAGATGGATCAGAAGAAGCTATTTCTGCACACAACATATTCCTAGAAGAACACTTTGAGTCCCTTGATCCCAAAGATGAATGCTCTTTAGTAAATGGACTTGAAGACTTAAGGTGGGACAGGAATGACACACAGGACTATGTAAATGAAGAGTACATAAGTTGGAATGGGTCACTTTATGCCTTAAAGGTAAACTCTTTTGCAAGGTTTTTATCCTTTATGAATTTATTGAAGAAGGACAGTTTGGTTTATAAACATTGGGAAGTCTTTAGCAAGAAATATGTGGAGATGTTGAAATGGTGTTATCTAGTCTATTTAAACTATGATACACTAGATATTATACCACCTGTGACAGGAGTGATGGAAATAAACTTGTTAAGCTTGCATAAAATAGTGGATAGTCTTAGAGGCTATCTTTGTGTGACACTAGGAGACAAATGGAAGATTACTGCAAATCTACAAGAGCTCACTGATGGAGAAGAAGAAGCAATAAAAGGTTGCTACAAAAGGTTCATTGACATGACTCAAGTCTACTATGAAACTACAAGAGTGCCTTGGCAAGAGAAGTAAATGAAAGAGAAGGCTGAGAGGAGTGGGACTGTTCCAGAGGACAAAGACCAAGAGGAAGCAGAAAAGGAAGAAACTGAGTATGAAGAAATGGACAAGACACAGTTTGGAGTCAGGCCAGAAAGCAAGATGGAGGAAGGAACATAGGATACAAGCAGCACAGGAAGCAATGACTTTGAAGTCATTGTTTAAAGATCAACGGAATATCACTCAATTGACTTTTATGAATTAAGGGGGAGATGTTGACTCTTTAATGTCATAAATGTCAATGTTTATAAGTACTTAGTATATGCTTAGTTAGATTATGTAATATGTATATTTAGTATGGTTTTAATGGGTCGAATTTGTAACTATATATGGGTCAAAACAGTTAACCCAATCACCCTATATGTAGGCAGTTAGAATAGGACAGTTATTAGCAATTGAGAGTTATTCACCAAAGGACACAATGGTTGATATAACTGTCAAATGGTGTCGTTTGGATTTGTATATATAGTTAGTTATAGGTCTGCAAACTCAACACAATTTAACATCAATATTATTACCAGTTTGCATATTACTTTATCCCTTTACTGTTTCATTATTTGTACATACAGTTTCATACAAAATGGTTCATCATAACCACACTTTCAAACACACCCATGTTGGCCACAAACCTGGGCAAGACTGGTATCAGAGCCTCTGTCAAAACCATGGGAAAGGCCAACCTACAAAATTGATCAAGGATTTCACACAGGAAGATATCTGCTAAGGGAGACACCAAGAAGGTTGTCTCAATGGAACAACAGAAGGAAAGGGCTATCACCAAAAGGCCAAGAGATGCTAGTTGAAAGGGTGATTGAAAATGAAGAATTTAATGCTTCAAGAATGGCTGAGAAGTCTAAGGATCATGGGAAGAATGTTGCAATTACCAAGAAAGAAAGAAAGAAGGGCAAAATGTTATATCTGTAAAGAGAAAGGGCATGTGTTTTGGAACTGTGAAAACAAGAGCAAGATTGCTATGATTCATGTACAAGAAGAAACAAGTGGAGCCAAGTATCCAGAAAAAGTTCATATAATTCCTGATTATATGATAGAGGGAACCACTAAAGAAACTTGGGACAAATGTGGTTTGTAAGCCATACTTACAAATTCCACATGTGCCCAACCAGAACATTATTCAAGGAATTAGACTACAAGTAAGATGATTGGAAAGGAAGAAGTTGATAAGAAATTCATATTTTCTTATGGACTTGGAAGTGCCACTGTTAGAACAAGGGATGGTGATATGATGATCTCAAAAGTCAAATACACCCCTGAAGTTGCTTTGAACATACTGAGCCTTGACTTATTGAAGGAACAAGGTTTTACAGTGGAACTTAACAACAATACATGTAGACTACACTACAGGTATAATCAGAAAGAACATGAATGGGAACAGAGGGAACAGAAGGAACAAGTTAGGGAAACAGTGAACAAAGATGGATCAGAAGAAGCTATTTCTGCACACAACAGATTCCTAGAAGAACACTTTGAGTCCCTTGATCCTAAAGATGAATGCTCTTTAGTAAATTGACTTAAAGACTTAAGGTGGGACAGGAATGACACACACGACTATGTAGATGAAGAGTACATAAGTTGGAATGGGTCACTTTATGCATTAAAGTTAAACTTTTTTGCAAGGTTTCTATCCTTTATGAATTTATTGAAGAAGGACAGTTTGGTTTATAAACATTGGGAAGTCTTTAGCAAGAAATATGTGGAGATGTTGAAATGGTTTTATCTAGTCTATTTAAACTATGATACACTAGATATTATACCACCTGTGACAGGAGTGATGGAAATAAACTTGTTAAGCTTGCATAAAATAGTGGATAGTCTTGGAGGCTATCTTTGTGTTACACTAGGAGACAAATGGAAGATTATTGCAAATCTACAAGGGCTCACTGATGGAGAAGAAGAAGCAATAAAAGGTTGCTACAAAAGGTTCATTGACATGACTCAAGTCTACTATGAAACTGCAAGAGTGCCTTGGCAAGAGAAGTCTATGAAAGAGAAGGCTGAGAGCAGTGGGACTGTTCTAGAGGACAAAGACCAAGAGCAAGCAGAAAAGGAAGAAACTGAGTATGAAGAAATGGACAAGACACAGTTTGGAGTCAGGATAGAAAGCAAGATGGAGGAAGGAACATAGGATACAAGCAGCACAGGAAGCAATGACTTTGAAGTCATTGTTTAAAGATCAAAGGAACATCACTCAATTGACTTTTATGAATTAAGGGGGAGATGTTGATTCTTTAATGTCATAAATATCAAGGTTTATAAGTACTTAGTATATGCTTAGTTAGATTATGTAATATGTATATTGAGTATGGTTTTAATAGGTCGAATTTGTAACTGCATATGGGTCAAAACAATTAACCCAATCACCCCATATGTAGGCAGTTAGAATAGGATAGTTATTAGCAATTGACAATTATTCACCAAAGGACACAATGGTTGATATAACTGTCAAATGGTGTCGTTTGGATTTGTATATATAGTTAGTTATAGGTCTGCAAACTCAACACAATTCAACATCAATATTATTACCAGTTTGCATATTACTTTGTCCCTTTACTGTTTCATTATTTGTACATACAGTTTCATACAAAATGGTTCATCATAACCACACTTTCAAACACACCCATGTTGGCCACAAACATGGGCAAAAGTTGAATCCATTAAAAGAAGAATTTATAAAACATATATAAAAAGTAAAATTAAAAAAATTAAAAAAAAAAAAATCAGACATTGATGTACACAAGAAAGGAACTTACATCATTAGGGATACAGAACGAAAGCGATTTAGCTCCAATTATTCCTTTTATTAAATCTAAACAAAAAAAATAAACTTTCACAATTTTTTAAAATTAAATATCTAAATAACCGTTAATCGTTACTGTGAAAAAATCATACCATATGACGAATTAAATTATCTTTCTATAGATATGCACTTCTAAATATTTTTAATTAATTTTTTTTTCAAAATTGCGGCTCAGAAAATTCATATATGATTTTTAAAAATCACATGTGATTCGATTTTTACAAATCATATATGATTTTTGCAAATCATATGTGATTTGTAAAAATCATATATGATTTGCAAAAATCGAATCACATGTAATTTTCACAAATCATATATGATTTTACAAATCATATGTGATTTTTCTGGGCGGAACTTTTGAAAAAAAAAAGTTTGTCGAAAATATAGAGAAATGCATATCTATAGAAAGAGAATTTAATTCTCGTCGCGATGGTGTATTTTTGTAGTTTGAAGTTTTACCGTTTGTAAGATATGTTGTTTTAGAAAAGAAAAGAAAAAGTGGAAAATGGGTTGTATATTAGTTTTGATAAAAAAATGGATGGGTAAGATTGATTTATGAGATCATGGTAAATATGAGATCTATATTGATCTCAACTCCATTTCACAGTAAGTCCAACATACATCATACAAATGATCATTACGGAGCATTAATTTAACAAAGTTATAATAGGCGGTCAACATGTACAAGTTTGCTAATAAATAATTAGTCATAAGGTATTTGGGATTTCTTATTCTTATATATAAACAAAAGCAAATTTCATAATTCTGCAAGCAAGGACTTCAGGAGTGTTTAGATTTGCTAATTCTGTTTTTTTCAAAAACTTATTGTTGAGAGGAGCACGTTAAAGGGCTGTGTATTATCCAAACATTTAACATTCCAAACTGCTTATTTGTTCTTTCCAATGTTGCAAAAATCGTGAATCGGTAGCCGGGCGGTCGACCACCCTACAACGAGTAATCGGTCAAATCGGGATTAATCGGATTGGCATTTCCTGCAATTTTTTGGTATTTCTGGAGACCAAACTAAAAATCTTAACCGATTCCAAGTCTGCTATGTTTCCAAACCTTAATAAAAGGCTTCAATTCGATTATGACGCCTATTATGCGTTATAAGTGAAATATACGATCCCCAAATTAAGTAGGATGCCTAAATTATTATTTCTTTTAAAATGACCGATTTGCTCGATTCGGCCGGTTCGACCGATTTTGGACCGATTCGGCCGATTTGGACCGATTCGGCCGATTAATCGGCCGATTCAGCCGATTTTTTGACTGCTTAGTGTCGACTTTTTTCCTAGGCCGATTTTTTGACCGATTTTCAAAAATCGACAAGGTACTCGACCGATTAACGATTAATCAACGATTAATCGGCCGAGTTGACCGATTTTTGCAACATTGGTTCTTTCTATAAGTTATACTTAGACTAAAATACACCGTTGGTCCCTAAACTTGTCAATCCGCTTCGTGTTGGGACAAACATGTGCTTTATCATCGTCACAGGTCCAAAACTTGGGGTTTAATGCCAAACTAGTCCCTTGACAAAGTCAATGTCTGATTTTTGTTTTGTAATCGAGGGTATTTTAGTCCATACACATTTATACTTTGATAACACATTTATATTTTAGCCCTTCATCTTTATTTGTCGTCGTCAACATCATCCTCATCATCATCTCCCAAGATAACATCTCTTGCAGGTTGTGATTCAAACCTTTGAGACATCTTCAGACAGCTTTATACGCGGTTTGTTATTTATCTCCACAAGCTTAAACACACAACCTAGAGCAGGTTGAGCAAAGCATGTAACCAAATTGGTTCCGATACCAAAAGAGTCAACCTCGTGGCCCTGATCAAAACAAGTAACCAAAATTAACATATAATCTTCTTAACATGTTTGAAGAATGTTAACATAGATGGAATCACGATAATAAACCTGTTTGTTTAAAGCATCCAGTGTTTCCTCATTAAGGTCATTACTAGCAGTAATATTCGTTTTTCCAAAACCAGGAACCTTGAATTCCGTTTCAACGGTGTGAAAGAAGTTCCTTGTCTCGCATGATAGATAAGCAAGGTCCCCAGAGTCTAATCTAATGCCTTTTGCTTTGTAACTGCACAAAAAATAAAAAGAATAAATAAACGCACTTGCATAAAAGATGGAAATGACTCATGATTAACATTTAAAAAACATACCCCAGATCATTTAGTGCCAGAGCAACAGCACAAAAATTAGGAACCCCGCTCCTCATCACATGATCATACAGAAATAAACAAGGATATATCAGGTAACTAATCAGTAAAATAAATAATTTTATCATAAGTATTAGCGAGCTATAAAATGCTAAACAAATACTGATGGAAATTTTATGACTTACATCATATGTATCCACAAGAGCCAGAAAGTTGTTCGGAAAGGCCAAGACATATGAAACAAAAGCCGCTAGCTCACTTTGATTAGTTTCACCAAAAACACCCTCTGATGAACTTAACCGCTGAAACACACATTTCATAACACATTAATTACTATGTTGATATACAGTGAATTGTTAACATATTTAACTCTTGATCCACATGTACATTATGCAATTCATTTACTGAAAAAGGAAACTGAAAGTGTTATCGATTTTCGAAGCATATATAAGGCCAATTTTAACTCTTTTAGGAACCATAACAGAAACAAACACTAAATTGCTATTTCTGTGAAACGAAAACTACACCTTGAGTTTTCCCAACCACGTCTATGACGAGGATGATGTTGAGGACGACAAATAAAGATGAAGGGCTAAAATATAAATGTGTATGGAATAAAATACCCTCGACTACAAAAAAAAAAATCAGACATTGACTTTGTCAAGGGACTAGATTGGCATTAAACCCCAAGTTTTGGACCTGTGGCGATGATAATGCCCAGGTTTGTACCAACGCGAATCGGATCGACAAGTTTAGGGACCAACGGTGTATTTTAGTCTTATACTTAAATATTTAAGAGAAGTTTTATCAAAATTAAAAATGTGATAACAAAAGCGTTCTAATTTTTTATTAACCTGGTAATCCTTCCTCTAACCAAAGCTGGATAAGGCAACAAACAACGAGTATTCTGAAACTCGAACTCGACTATAGTTTTTGCTTGAGTAGCTTGAGCTCCACTTAATTAAAGTCAAATTGATTTTTGAGTATGTGATGCTCGAGAACTTTCATTAAACTCTTGGTGGGCATGGTAATTTTACACATAATTTGCTTGACTAGTTCAAAAAAAGAAAAGAAGAAAAAGAGTAGTTTTACCTTTTGATTATTCTTATTTCTGAAGTAACTCTCTATCGGTTGGGAGAAAATGTGATTTAAAAGGATTAGGGTTCTACAGTTGATCGACTCGATTTCAAGTTGGAGGCACAGGTGTAATTAAATGTATCGAAGTTATTATTACTTTGTTATTATTACCTTTTTTTTCTCCAAAATGAAGTTTGGTACCAGATTAGAGTTTGTTTGTTTAATTTTTTCATTAAGGGCTTGTTTGTTAAATTTTTTATTAAGTCATTTCTAATTAAGAGATAACTTAACGCGACAACCCCGCTTTTATCTTAATATTTTGAGTCATATTTCTATTAAGTCACAAACAAACAATTTTAGTATCTTAATGAATTCGCTTTTTTTATTAAGTCATTAAGTTAAACAACACCACCTAAGTGACTTAATGTGGAGACCCTCACTTTTATCACTTATCATTTTAAGTCGTTTATTTTGATTAAGTGAAAAACAAACAACTTTTCACATGACTTAATAAATTAATTTTTTTCATATTAAGTCAATTAAGTTGCATTCAAACACCACCTACCATCAACTTGGGTAGGTGTAATTTTTAGTACCGGAACTTTTAAAAGTATATAATGATAGTTTGAATTTAGCAAAGTGAAATTTCTGTTACCCAATAACCACTTAATAGTTAAGTTTGTTACTAATTTAACGGACGTTATTCTAAAATTACAATATTCATAATATAACTAATAAATAAAGATACAAACAAGTCGAGTCGAACCCAAGGTTGCCAAGTTCGAGCTCGACCCGTGGCAAGCCCGGGTTTGACTCGGCTTGTTTTTACATTTCTACCCTTATTTAGTAGCTATACGATGGATATTGTAATTTTAAGGATATCTTTCGTAAAATACTTAACGGGCTTATTAACCATTAAGTGGTGTAAGGTAGTAGAAATCCACCTAACCAAATTCAAAGTATCATTTTACACCTTTAAATTTCAAAGTACCAAATATTTCACTTCGCCAAGTTTAGGGCACCAAACTATTTTTTTTTCTTTTATTTTTTTTCTTTGCAATGATAGGTGTTTAAAGTCTTTCCAACCAAAATGTTACCAGTCATGTCTTTAGCTATTTTTTAGTTGACATAGTTATGGTTCATAGTGTTCGCCGATAAGAAAGACTCAAGCAAATAAAATAGAAGTGGTGGAAATGAGGATGCTAAAGTAGAATTATAGTAAAAATATGTTAGACCATCGTGGGAGTCTTTAGAGCGAAACTGGAAGTCGCGACTATCATCACAAATATGAGAATGGACGATTGAGATGGTTTGGGCTTGTCAAGAGTAGATCACAGTCAATTCCTTTTAGGAGAGTGGTGTTGGTTATGTGTGCATAGCATAACATGTAAACGTATATTGGTAATTATTTACGAGACCTGAGAGTCACACATATATAATACGAGACTCTTGAATGATATACATATATTGTGTATACTAGACAAATACTCGCGCAAAGCGACGGTGTATAGCAACAAATAATAATACTTGCGAAATCGTGATTCTGGTTCAACCCTTGATGCAAAGCGTGTGTTTTTTTAAATACGAAGGCGTTAGTTTCTAAAATTAATATAGTGTGTGTTATTTAAAAGTTGCCAAGTTTAGAATTAATAAGAAAAGACATAATTTAAGTTGATAAGTTCAAAAGGTACTTATAGACAATTTAGGCAAACTACATTATTTTAAGTTTCAAGTTTAAAGATTTAAGTAAACACATACCCTCTTTATAAATAGTAGAGATAGAGATACTCGAATTAATTAAAAAAGAAATTAAATGAGTTATTTACTTATTGAGCTTAATTAGTAATACGTCCTAATTAAGTTAAAAAGTAAATAAACATTCAATTAAGCTTATTCGGGTATGTTATTTCTAGATTCATATTAACCCATTCAAGGGGTATGTTGATTTGTTTATACTATAGACAATAACATGATATTCAGGTTTTGTTGAGTGCTCATTTTTTGCGCATTGTATTTGTACACTAACTGAACAAATTTAGAAACTAACTAACAAACTTGGATCTTAAACCAAGTTACTTTATTAACATCAACCACAAACCCAGAACAATATCAAGAACTGATCTCAATCAGTTATCACAACAATCACCAATCAATGAAACCAAACCAAATCCTCCACTGCTACTCAGGTGAGGATTTATTATCTAATTGACAATAGTTCTATTACAACCTGTTGAAACCAAGATCTGGACTCAACTATGGTATGAGTAACATTGATTGATTGGATGCACAGCGGAATAGAATAACGCAATCAACATTACTAATAAGGTTTTCTTTATTAATTGAAATAAAGAAACTACTACTACAACTATTGTACACACGCTATAATCGTGTGTCTAGACTCTCATTGGGAGATGTCTGCTATGAAATAAAATAAAAGGATGAATGTAACCTAGACGCCTACCCTCTTTATATAATAGAGGGAGGTTACAAAAACCCTAATATTAGCTTACTAGAAAAGCTAAGCTAACTATTACATAATAGGCCCTCATTGTTTCTTCTTTCTTCATTCTTGCTTGTGGTTTTGTAATATGCAATTCCCAACAATCTTCCCCTAAACTGGAATTTGACTATGTTAAGTTCCAGTTTCCTGATATTACAAAACAACCTGTATGAAGAAACAATGCTAAAACATGTCATCACAAATAGTAAGATGCACAGCAACAATCTTCTTCCCCTTTTTGCAAAAAGGGGTCTTGTGCAACTTGTAGACGCTTCCCCTTAAGTGATGCATGTAGATGGTAAGTATATAAACAATATTCTTCCCCCTAAAAATATACTAACCATCTGCTTGAATCATGAACTCAGTAGCATAGACCATTTCTTCCTTCAGTGCGAAAAAGACTTCATAAAATGTCTTTGGATAATTCTTGTAGTCAATATATGCATGGCGATTACATACAATGGCCGATAGTCTCAGTGAGCTCAGACGGATCAACCAGAAACCACTCGATGCTTATGATTATTCTTTTCCTCAATAATCATATCATGAACTGTATGGTATCATATGCCCCCCAAAATATTTGTAAAGAGCGTGTAACTGTTCCAGTCAAGAATTATATCATGCACTGAATCTCCAAAACAAACTATACACATCATCATTGTTCAAAATCCAAGGGCGTCTTTGGACTTAAAATACTATACCAGCAGAAACCAACCCACAACAACCGAAAATATGCTATCAGCAGAAACTGATCAGCAGAAATACCTCTTCTTCTTTTTTTTTCTTTTTTTTTTCCTTTTTTTTACACTAATAAGCATAGCAGCAGAATCCGATCAGCAGGAACCGACCAATACAGCCAGGAGGAACCAAAAACATAATCAGCAGGAACAATATTAACTCCTTATGTGAACAGACCAGTAGGAACAAATCACCAGTAGGAACACACAGCAGTACGTGAGATCAACCAATACAAGTATAGCCCCATCCGAATATTATCAATTAAATATCATACATTAGTAAACTTGGATAGAAATCAGTACTTATATTGAGTATAAAATCATGATCAAATCATCACCATTATGACCATATCAAACCACGTGATCATATCAATCATGTGACCAATCAAATACTGAATATCACGGGATCAAATATTCAACCTTTAGCCTTGACCAATCAATATCAACATGAAATCAGTACTAACATTTAGCCAAGCGTGTAGCAATATCATGTGTCATATAATCAACGAAAGAGCAATAGAACATATCCACCACCGACCAATCATCAATAAGTATACACATGATCACCATAAATATCTGCTGGTACAAGGTAACAAATATGGAGACAAACATAACCATAGCAATAAACAATAAGGGGCTGTTTATTTTTTTTGCTTAGCTAAGGGTCATATGGGCCCCACATTTGTTAATACATCTGGCTGTGGAGGATAGCAATTTTCTTCCTTTGCTGGTACAGATACATTAAAGGATTTAGTGGGTCCAATTTCAAAAACAAATATTATTAAATGAGTGGGGCCTACTATTTCTTTCCCACAAAGAAAAAAGAAACGCCCCCTAAGAGCCCCACGTCAACCGATTAAAGACCTATCACTTTGTGTTGTCGCCATCAATTTTATAAAGCCACGTGACCAGAAACATAGAAAATACTAAATTACTCATGTGATCACTGGTAGCATCGTATAAACCAATTGAAAGAACTTGGTCAATAACCTCATGCGCACTTGTATTCAAACAATATATTATCTTGAGTGAATATACAAGTGAGTACATAAAGTATTTACACCAACATCCAATCGTATGTAATTGACTAAATTGATGACAACGAATACCTGGTCAGACGATCCATGATCCGAGAATTAATCTACTGCTTCTGTCTTTTTCGCCTCTGCTGCTGCTATTAGGGTATAAACCCTAATTAGAGAAAAAACCTTATAAACCCTAGATCGAGAGCCACGAGGCTCTGAAACCAAGATCCGGACTCAACTAGGCCTGACATAATGTTTGCAGTCAGTGCTTGTTCTAGGCATCAGGTCACACCTTTGACTGCCGTCAAGAAGATTTTCAAGTATCTCAAAGGCCAACCCAAATTAGGTCTTTGGTATCCTAGAGAATCTCCATTTGAGTTGGAGGCTTATAGTGATAGTGATTATGCTGGTGCTAATTTTGATCGCAAATCTACTACTGGGGGTTGTCAGTTCTTGGGAAGGAGATTAATTTCTTGGCAATGCAAGAAGCAGACCATAGTGGCTACATCTTCTCAAGTCGAATATGTTCTTCTTGCTAGTTGTTGTGGTCAGGTACTTTGGATTCAAAACCAATTATTGGATTATGGGTTCAATTTTATGAACACTAAAATCTTTATAGACAACTAAAGTACAATATGCATTGTTAAAAATCTTGTTTTTCATCAAAGAACAAAGCACATAGAAATTAGACACCACTTTATCAGAGATGCTAATGAGAAACACCTTATTCAAGTGGTTAAAATTCATATAGATGAAAATGTTGCTGATTTGTTAACAAAAGCTTTTGATGGTCCCAGATTTCAATATTTGGTTATCCATATAGGCATGATCAACCCCTGATTGTTGTGTTTAAAGGGAGGATTGTGCCTAAGGGGAGGATTCTGGTTTAAGGGGAGGTCTTTATGTTGTATATTTTTTATGTATATTTTGTATAGTTTATGTATATATCTGTATATATTTTTGTGTATGTTTTGTGTTCTACTAACCATCTTGCAGATCAAGTATCAAACACACAATCAGTGGAATCAAATAACAAAAAGCTTTTATTCATTAAAAACAATTACATTCAGAGATGCAGTGACAACAGTACAGATACAGAACATAATAAGCAAGACTCAACATTCCTTCAGTCCCAACACCCCTCCAGACCATAGCTTTATCCTTCAAGGCCTCCTCTCTGGCCTCTTCTTTCCCCACTCAGGCATCATATGATGCTCTCTTCCCCTCCTATCCATCCATTCCCACACTGGGGCTGCAGCAAGCCCCATCACTGTAGTTCTTTTGGTGGGGTTGGAAGAGGAGGGTTGGGGGTTTGGAACTGAAGGTCCAGGGGGAAGCACAACTAGAGGAACAACACTGAGTGGCCTGTTGCGAGGTCTGTAGGTTGGGTCATTCACCTCATCATCAGTGTCCTCATTCATGGCATTGAGCTCTGCACTGGACACTTCAACCTCATGCTGTGGAGGAGGATTGGGAAGATCTTCTTCTGAAGTAGTGTAGTAAAATGGTGATCTGCTGGGAGGCTCTCTTGAGATGTAGGTGATACTATTGGAAGCTCCAGGAGGGAAGTAATTCAACCAGTTTGGTTCACTATCAGATGATGATAGTTCAATTGGGTGGTTTGGAGAATTGCTCATGGTTATCATTCGATTTTGGTGCTTAGGGTTATGTGTTTTGTTTGTATGGTTGCTGCTGTAGGGGTTGGTTTTATAGGCGTTTTGGAATCTTAGGTCGGTAGAAGTTATGGTAAATATTGATGGTTGGAATTTGTATCGCTAAAAGTTCTGATTGGATGCACAGCGGAATAGAATAACACAATCAACATTACTAATAAGGTTTTCTTTATTAATTGAAATAAAGAAACTACTACTACAACTATTGTACACACGCTATAATCATGTGTCTAGACTCTCATTGGGAGATGTCTGCTATGAAATAAAATAAAAGGATGAATGTAACCTAGACGCCTACCATCTTTATATAATATAGGGAGGTTACAAAAACCCTAATCTTAGCTTACTAGAAAAGCTAAGCTAACTATTACATAATAGGCCCTCATTGTTTCTTCTTTCTTCATTCTTGCTTGTGGTTTTGTAATATGCAATTCCCAACACAACCAGAATGAAACAATAACAACAAGATCAATAGCAGATCAAAAGGGTTTGTGTGTTGAGAGAGAATACGGCAAAGTAAACTTTAGGGTTATGAGATGAATGAGAGAAGACTTCTGCTTTTATAGCGCATACTACAACTTTCTTCCACTTGACAACTTTAGTCCTCAAACTTTGTTCTTTGCTAAATAAAGCCAACAGCCAAAACTAGCATAACTGAAAAGTACACAAAATTAGTCCCTGAACATATTAACACATAATAAGATTATTCTTTCATTACTAACCAAACTCTTAGACCAACTAAATTTGATCTCAACTAACTTTCCTGCCTAAAGAGCATGTGCTAACAAATGGTTCTAATAAAACTGTTATCGGTTTGCATAACATCTCCTACGCCTTCCTAACAAACTGTTATCGGTTTAGAGCAATCCCACCCTAAAGAATACAACCCAATATTAGACACACTAAATATAATATTCAAACATCTCCTGCGCCTTCCTATACACACTACCCATTGTCCTTTGTCATTTGAATTCCAGCTCATTTACACTTTGTCACAGTGACCAACTAGTCGCATAAAAAACAAACATCCATCATTCCTTCGATTACACTAACCACCTATTAATAGTTGGTTGCAAGTTATAAACCGAATCCATTACGTAGTAGTGGGTTATACTGTTGGAAAATTTAGTGCACTTGTGGGATTAGTTCACACCTTGTAATGGGTTAGGAGGTACGGAGTGTACACCCATAAGGTCCATGAACACCACGACTCTTATAGTGGTTTGTATTGGTAGTCTTGGTGAAAGTACCGCTTGGTGAAAAATCTGTTGGTGAAAGTCTCGCCAGGAAAGTCTCGCTTATGGAAAGTATCGCTTGTGGTTTCCATCGATAAGCAATGCTTCCACCGACAGGCGGTGTTTCCACCGATAGCACCGTGAAAGTACTTGATGCTATGAAATCGATGATAGCAAAGTGTTTCCATCGATAGACCGTATTTCCACCGTAAGTGAAAGTACCGCTAGTGGAAAGCATCGCTTATGGAAAGTCTCGCTAAATGGCGATTACAACTTCTTTATGACCACGTTTAATTGGTCATGTAACCACTACTTGGCTATAATGGGGATAATTATGAGGCTATTAATGGGCCGATTAATACTCATAATTCCATTGGAATAGCTCAAGAGTAACCTCCTATATATAGGAGATCTGAACATGCATGAGACACACAGAAAACACTAAGCACTTATAAGCGCAAGGGTTATAGAATTGTGCCTAATTCTATAACTGCATTTGGTCTTATCCCAAGTAGATATTCGTGATACCCAAGCATTAGGGTCGAATAGTTTACT
This sequence comes from Chrysanthemum lavandulifolium, assembly GCA_022545495.1. NCBI lineage: Eukaryota > Viridiplantae > Streptophyta > Magnoliopsida > Asterales > Asteraceae > Chrysanthemum > Chrysanthemum lavandulifolium. Next base: position 231,699,997 of record CM040241.1, on the reverse strand, counting down.
TTGGAAAGTGATCACACGATTCCAAGTGATATCCGGTAACCACCTAGTGGTATTGTTACTGTCATTGATTGTCTTAACCCTGTTCTGGGAGCTACACAACCAACAATCAAAGTAAACTATTTTGTGATAATCAATGGCAAATAACGCAATGAAACACATGGCTTCAAACTTTGCTAAAATTTGGACAAGTTTGAAGGGTGGACTTTAGGAGGTGGCGAGAAGAAGATGCACTTCTTTGTCATCAAGCATGAGTGTGGTTTATGTCTCGACTACTCCAATTCCTCGATGATGGGGATGATGCTACCGTGGAGCGGATCGGGAGGAGAAGCAAATGGGAGAATGATGACTACATATGCAGAGGTCTTATTCTCAATGGTATGTCCGATTCTCTGTTTGATATTTATCGAACTTTGAATCTTCCAAAGAACTGTGGATTCCTTGGATGCCAAATATATGGTGAGGATGCATCAAGTAAGAAGTTCCTTGTTAGTAATTTCACAAATTACAAAATGACCGATTCAAGACCGGTCATGGAACAATACAATGAACTTCTTGAATACTTGGAAGGTTTACACAACACAATATGCACATGGATGAGGCTATTTCGGTCTCTTGTGTTATTGACAAACTCCTCTTTCTTGGAAAGATTTCAAGCATACCTTGAAACATAAGAAGGAGGAGTTAACTCGGTTGAGTTAGGCGATCATCTGCGCATTGAGGAATCTCTCAAGGTGCGGGATAATGACAAGCCAAAGAGTAGCAATCTTCTTTGGACCATCTGTTGTCAATATGGTAGAGCATAACAATCTACTAGGTACAATGACAAAGAAAGGCAAACGCAAGTATCATGATAATACAAGGCGATCCTAACAAGAAGGCAACACCTACTTGTTGGAAATGTGGCAAGGCGGGTCACATTAAAAGGGACCGCAAGGGTGTTAAAATTGGTGGTAAAGCCAATGGATCGTGCACTAATGGTTCGGGAGTGGTGGTTCACCAACTCACCGAAAGGTCGAATATGTTTAATAAGTCTTTTCGATTTATTATGTTACATATGTATCTCGAATCTTTTATGTGCGAGGATGATGATGTTGCGTGGTGGGTTGACTCGGTGCAACAGTTCATGTGTGCAAAGATAGAAGCGGTTCAAGACTTATGAGTCAACGAATGATGGTTCTATTCTTCACATGGGAAATGAGTCAACGACCTTGGTGCATGGTCGTGGTTGTGTAGATCTTAGGTTTAGTTTCGAAAGATTGTAACTTTGTTTAATGTTATTCATGTTCCGATATAAGGAAAAACTTGGTTTCAAGTAGTGTTTTGAATAATCATGGATATAAACAAGTTATTGAATCGATAAATTTGTTCTTTCTAAATGTGGTGTTTTTATTGGTTTTGGTTATTTATGTAATCAAATGTTCAGCTTAATATTACCATGTGATGTTATTTCACTTTTGTGACCACATATGATCGTGAGTGATTCTAACCTTTGGCATGCTAGACTTGGTCATGTTCACTATAAAAGGATGCAAGATATGTCTAGGTATGGTTTAATCCCCTTTTGACATGGACACCGAAAAGTGTAAAACTTGCATGTTGACCAAGATAACCAAAACCCTTTCGTGGTGTTAGTCGTGAGACTAAGATCTTAGAGCTTATTCACGAGGACTCGTGAGATTTGCATGTCACTCCTTCTTTGGGAAATAAGAAGTACTTTGTGACATTTATTGATGATGCTTCTAGATTTTGTTATGTCTATCTCACATACCAAGGATGAAGCATTAGATAAATTCAAAGTGTTTAAAGCGAAGTTGAATTACAACTTGGGTCTTTGATCAAAAGATTAAGGATCGATAGGGAGGTGAGTACATGGATACTCAAGACTTTCATCTGTTGGAATAATCCATGAAACAATCGCCTTTATACTCCTCAAAGAAATGGTATTTCGAAAGGAAAAACAGGTGTCAAGGAGATGGTTAATTCCATGTTGTCCTATTCAGATCGAGTCAAGGGTTCGGGGTGAAGCTATGCTAATGACTTGCTATTTGTTAAATAGGGTTCCCAACAAAAGGAACAAGGTTACCCCTTATGAACTCGGACTAAAAGGAAACCCAACCTGAATTATCTCAAGGTTTGGGGTTGTAGGGTTGTAAGACTTCGATCCAAAGCTAAAACTTTGGGTGAAAGAGGCATTGATTGACATCTTTGTTGGATATCTTTGAGCATTCCAAGGCTTTTAGGTTCTATGTTATTGAACCTAATGAACATGTTTCGCTTAACTCAATAATTGAATCAAGGATGCGGACTTTGATGAGAATAGATTCTCATCGGTCCCTAGACCAAGTCGAGGATTCCTAATGGAACTCATGACATCGGTGTATCGAGGTCCTCGATGAACCATCGATGGTCCCCGATAAGGTTGTGGTTCAAGAAACCGAACTCGTGCTCGAGGAAAAGCAAAGGGTCGGGACTCCAAAGTCATTTGGACCCGAGTTTCGACTATACTTAGTTGAAGGTACCGAGGATGAGGTCTCGACCAATACTCCTATTGCTTCATTGTTGAGGATGACCCCAAAACATTTGAAGAAGCAATGAAGTCCCGTGATATTGCTTTACGGAAAGAAGCAATCAATGATGAGATGGATTCTATCATGGGCAACAACACTGGGTGTTGGTTGATCTACCTCGGTTGCAAACCTTTGGGTTGCAAATGGATTTTCAAAAGAAAATGAAGGTAGATGGAACTATTGAAAAGTTCAAGGCTAGACTAGTCATTCGGGGCTTTAAACAAAAGTCGAATAGACTATTTTGATACTTATGCCCACGTGGCTCGTATCGATACTATAAGGCTGTTGATTGCTATGGCATCTATTCACAATCTAGTTATTCATCGGATGGATGTGAAACAGCTTTCTTGAATGGTGAATTGGAAGAGGAGGTTTATATGAACCAACCTCGTGGCTTCATCATGCCCGGCAATGAAAACAAGGTGTAAACTAATTAAGTCTCTTTATGGACTTAGCAGCACCTAAGCAATGGCATCAAAAGTTTGATGAAGTGGTTTTGTCTAGTGGTTATGTTCTTAACCGTCGACAAATGTGTATATAGCAAATTTGATGAATCGGTAAAGGAGTCATCATTTGTCTATATGTTGATGACATGTTGATCTTTGGCACCGACCAAAATCAGTTGACCGACAAATGAATCTTTGTCATCAAGGTTCTCCATGAAAGACATGGGGAGGTGATGTTATCCTTGGTATAAGGATTAAACATGAAAGTAATAGAATTTCTATCTCTCGCCTCATTATATTGAGAAGGTATCGAGGAAATTCAATTACTTTGATTGTACTCAGTGAGTACACCTATGGATACTTGAGAAGTCGATGCCTAATCATGGCAAGGTCGTATCTCAACTTGAGTATTCTAGGGTAATTGGTTGCTGATGTATGCCATGACTTGTACAAGACCCGACATTGGTTTTGCGGTGGGAAAATTGAGCGGTATACTAGTAATCCTAGTGCTCATCATCGGCAAGCAGCTCAAAGGGCATCAAGTATTTGAAGAGAACTATGGATTATAGTCTCTCATATCTTGGTTACCCATCGTGTTGGAAGGATACACCGATGCAAGTTGGATCGATAACATCAAGACAATTAAATCACCGGTGGTGGGTATTCCTACTTGGTGGAGGTGCAATTTCTTGGGTATCCAAGAAGCAAACTTGCATCACCGGTTCAACAATGGAATCTGAATTTGTGGCTTTAGCATTTCCGGTAAAGAAGTCGAATGGTTGAAAAACTTGCTTTTGAGATTCCATTGTGGCCTAAACCTATAGCACCTATTTCTATCCGGTGTGATAGTGCAGCTACATTGGCTAAGGCTTATAGCCGGATGTATAATGGTAAGTCTAGACACTTAGGTGTCGACATAGCATGATTCATGAGCTTATCATGAATGGGGTGGTATCTATAGAGTTTGTGAGATCTCAATGTAACTTAGCCGATCACTTGACGAAGGGTCGGCTAGAGACTTGGTTATAAAGTCGCTAAAGGGATGGGTTTAAGTCCAACTTAGTCATCTGAATGCTAGGACACCCAACTCCTCCCGAGGAAACTTAGGAGCCGAGTTCAATGTGGAAAGGCGAACATTCAGGTGGATGGAGCACATGTTTTATTTACATCCCAAGGTTGTGCTCGAACTCTTGAAAGGAGGATGAAGTCTTTACTTCTTAATGGTTAATTTTCTTTGAAAAGTGCTTGGCAGAGCATGACTAAAGAGGAACCACCTATGTAAATGTTGAAGTTTTGCCGCTGTGAAGCTTTGGACTTTTAGCTTTTGCAACATTTATGAATTTGGATATGGACACATGGCTTGTATAGTGTCGGGAGCTTTTAAGTGTTTGAAAACTTGTGTGTATTTTATCTTCGGTATTCAAATGGGTTGAAGGGTTCAATTCTTAGAACACCCCGATTCTCGAATATTTGAACGTGTAATTACTAAGATGGAAATTCAATCCTCGTGACATTTTCATTTATGCACATGTTTTGATTGATGTTTATTTTTCATGCAAAGGAAGTGAACTAAATTTGGGAGGATTGTTGGAAAATTTAGTGCACTTGTGGGATTAGTTCACACCTTGTAATGGGTTAGGAGGCAGGTGTACACCCATAAGGTCCATGAACACCACGACTCTTATAGTGGTTTGTATTGGTAGTCTTGGTGAAAGTCTTGCTTGGTGAAAATCTTGTTGGTGAAAGTACCGCTTGTGGAAAGTACTTGTGGAAAGTATCGCTTGTGGTTTCCACCGATAAGCAATGCTTCCAGCGATGGCGGTGTTTCCACCGATAGCACCGTGAAACTACCGATGCTATGAAAGTATCGATAAGCGGTGTTTCCATCGATGGGCTGTATTTCCACCGTAAGTGAAAGTACCGCTAGTGGAAAGCATCGCTTATGGAAAGTACCGCTAAATGGCGATTACAACTTCTTTATGACCACGTTTAATTGGTCATGTAACCACTAACGGCTATAATGGGGATAATTATGAGGCTATTAATGGCCGATTAATACTCATAATTCCATTGGAATAGCTCAAGAGTAACCTCCTATATATAGGAGATCCGAACATGCATGAGACACACAGAAACACTAAGCACTTATAAGCGCAAGGGTTATAGAATTGTGCCTAATTCTATAACTGCATTTGGTCTTATCCCAAGTAGATATTCGTGATACCCAAGCATTAGGGTCGAATAGTTTACTTTGGAAAGTGATCACACGATTCCAAGTGATATCCGGTAACCACCTAGTGGTATTGTTACTGTCATTGATTGTCTTAACCCTGTTCTGGGAGCTACACAACCAACATATACATCATTCCTCCCAAATTGATGGGAAAGGAAATACATTACTGCCGTCTGCCTACTTCCTCACCCTCTGGCTCTATCATTTCATAAATTTGCTTGATTAAATCTTAATTTCATAATTCTTTTCTAAAGAATGATTATGATTTAGTTAAATATTTGTTCCATTTATATTCTCCTCAATTTAGTTTCTTAATTATTTTCTTATATTCATCGCATGAATATGAACTACATGTTTTAAGCATAATTTTGAGTTCTGCTCAAAAGGTTATCGATTTTAGTTTAGTCTTCGTATTTTGGCCTTTCTAAAGTATGTTCTTTCTCGAGTTTGTGCTGTTTAATTGTTTGTTTGTGATATATCAATTAACTATGAGTAAATTTCAAAAACCATCTCTGTACTACATCTGCACTTTCAAAAAGATAGGGACTCGATATGCAATTTCGGTAAACCCCATAATCGATTCTTGCAAATATCATTAGCTAATGGATGAACATGTTAAACAAAGTTTTTTTTGAGTAAATTACACCGTTCTTCTGTGTTTTGCGGGAAATCCCTACCACAATCCTCGGCATTTTTCTTGCATGGCGAATCTTTATAATGAAGTTTTGTAACACAATCCATCCCTATCTCTAACGATCATTAAGTCTGCTCGTTAAAACCCCTCGTATAAGTTGCATGTGAGAGCAAAATGGTTTTTTTCTATTTCTTTTAATTTTATTTTCAAATATACATTTATCTATACCTTTACGAGAATGGATCCAGTAAGAAGAAAAATAAAAATAAGAAGAATGAGAAATGTTTTTAGCCACACATTTCAAATGTAGAAGGAGAATTTCATGGGAGATGCATCTCTTTTTGTATGTGCATCTGAAATGTGCGGCTGTGGTTATTTCTCATCCTTCTCATTTTACTTTTATTTCTTATTTGATCCTTACTCTACCTTTAAAAACAAAATCAAACTTCTTGTGAATGTTGTCATCAACACTACCTTTACCCATATAAATCAATAGGATCTCAAAAGCAACATATATCACAAATATTATGTTACGCTAGTTTATATAAGTGAAAATTGAAATTACAATCACAATACGCAGAACACATGTCACCAGCATCTAAAAGCAACAATATCCATTTAACATATCTCAAAACACCAAGAAATGTATTTCACTAATGAGATATTAACAACCATCTATCTGGCCAACTACGTTCAGTCACCGCCGAAGGTTTGGGGAAATATGTAAATAGTGATGTGTATATAAGGATGTATGTAAATGCCCCTAATCTAAAAAATTGGGTTTTCATTTAGAATCATGAATTAAGATTAAACTTAGAGTTTAACATTGTCATTATTACAAAAATGAGATAACGTTTTCTTTTGATCTTACTCAAACAAATTTTAGTTAGAATACTCCATTCCAACTAACGAATTCCATATCGAATAACCCTAAGTTTTGAAAAAGCAAATCAACTATAAATTATACGATTTAGAAAATGAAACAACAACGCCTAAAATAAAACTGACCCAAAAAAACCGTACTTGAAATTTTTTATTTAATAATAACTCTAAAAAAAATGTGCATACCCTACTCGAAAATCCTAGATCCTTCACTAATTCTGTCGCAAATGAAAAATAAAATAAAATTACATAAATAAAGTACAATATATATTGTCATAGGGACAAGATATTCTTCCCACCCCTAGTTCTTATATTCTCACCCCCTTACTTTTTTGCATTTTGAGTAGATATTTTATGGGAAAATTCTCTAATTGCTCCAGTTGCCCAACAAATTTACCCCAAATGCCCCACTTTTTTTCACTTCTCATAATGCCCCATGGGCAACTCTCTCAACTCCAAATTTGGGCAACCATCCCAAATAAATGACATGTGTCCCATGTTGTGGGGCTACCTTGTACTTTCTTAGTACAAGTGTACTATTTATTTGGTTGGACAACTTTGACTTTCAATGTTGAGCAACTGATAATTTTTGTCTTTTAGTAAAAATTAAAAAATAAATATTTTGCTTTTTCACTAAAAGACAAAAAATGTAAGTTGCCCAATATAGTAGGTCAAAGTTGCCCAACTGACCAAGTCTTAGATTTGTACTTTGTAAGTACAAAGTGGGCCCAAATATATGATAGAGTTGCCCATGGGAGAGTTGCCCATGGGGCATTAAGGGAAGTGAAAAAAATAGGGCATTTGAGGTAATATTCTTGGGCAACTGGGGCATTTAGAGAATTTTCCCATATTTTATTATATTGAGTAGATATTTTATTCAATGTTGCTTACTCCCTAATATTTAAATAATAGCCTCCACCCTCACATTTCCCATAATCTTCAACCTTCTTTTTTCCTTTATGTCATTCCACAATGTGCAGAAGGAAAATAACTCGAAGATTCAATTGTTGAATTTTCTTTTCGAAGAGGGCACTCCAATTTCTGAGTTGAGGGCACCACTGATTTCTGCAAGAAGTTTAACCATTTTTGGTACTAATTTACCTATTCTGGTGAAGCTTTGTTGGGGGCCTTTCCCCCCACTACTTGCAAGGTGGCTCCGCCCGTGTCTAAATCCATACTATAAGTATAAAGCATGCGTATCCGATCCCCAACGAAATCCCAAACCTCACTCCAAGCCTCATTTTAAAATTCAGACACTGCAAACCTAAACGCAACTTCAATTTTAAATATTTCCCCATTCCCAAACATTTCAACCTTCAAAAATTAGAAATTTCTCCCAACACATTTCCCCCCTTTTTTTAAGGGTTTAGGCCGTACAATACACACGTACTTTTTCAAATATACCGTTTTGGTACGTGTACTAAAATCTGTCCCACATTATATTGCGTACTTTCATGTTTTGTACCATTTTGCACGCGTGTTTACCTGCAACCGGTTGGGAATGTATAAAAGTGGCAAAAATGCCTATGTGGCATATTTTTTGAGTAAATTACATAGATAGTCCTTCTTGTTTGTCCCAAATTGCATCTACTGTCCCTTGTCGTTTTCGTCTGTTTTTTTTACGTTTTCGTCCATTTTTTTTTAAGTTTTCATCTGTTTCTTTACGTTTTCGCCCGTTTTTTTACGTTTTCATCCATTTTTTTTATAAAATTGTTGTCATTTTTTACGTTTTAAATGCATTTCTTTACGTGATTATGTCCCTTTTTGGTTTTCGATTTTTTTACGTTTTAAATCATTTCTTTACGTGATGTTTCTTTTTTGGTTTTAAATCGCTTTTTACGTTTCGTCTGCTTTTACGTGATATTTCCGTTTTTGGTTTCATATGTTTTTACGTTTTGTCCGTTTCGTTACGTTTTCATCATTTTTTCGCCACGTTTCTTTTTTACAATTTCGTCCGTTTTTTCATTTTCGTATGTTTTTACGTTTTCATCCGTCTTTACGTTTACCGTTTTTAAGTTTTTATCGGTTTCTTTCGTTTTAAATACATTTTACGTTGCCTCGTTATTTTAGGTTTTCGTCCGTATCTTTTCGTTTTGTCCCTTTTGTTCGCCGTCATTTTTGATGCACGAATACGTCAAAAATGAACGACAACATAAAAACGTAAAGACACAAGAACAAAAAAAAGGCGTATTTAATACGTAAAAATGGACGAAAACATAAAAACGAAAGAAACAGCGAAACGAAAAAACATACAAAATGTAAAAAACAGACGAAAACATATAACAACGGGTAATAACATAAGAAAACGTATAAAATGGGGGTAAAACGTTTGAAATCGTAAGAAAGGGACGAAAACGTATAAAAACGAACAAAAACGTATAAGAATGGGTAAAAACGTAAGAAAAACGGAAGAAAACGGACGAAAACGTATGAAAACGGACAAAAACTTATACATGTACCAAAACGGTACATTTGAAAAAGTACGTAGCTATTTAGCGGCCAAAACCCTATTATTTAACTTATTTTTGTTAGTGGAAATCCTACGTGTCGTGCACACGTGGCAATAGTGATTATGGTTTCGGTAAAACAAGTTTTGCCGTGCAAAATGGTACAAAACATGAAAGTACGCAACATAAAGTGGGACAGATTTTAGTACACGTACCAAAACGGTATATTTGAAAAAGTACGCGTGTATTGTACGGCCTAAACCCTTTTTTTAAACACACAGACACTATTCTTCTAGAATAGCAAATGAATTGTGACAGATGCTCTAAGCGGGTACAATGCTAGTCATAAATCATACTTGCAAAACAAAGTACATAGTACAAGCCATTGCAGAACAAATATTAGTCACTATAAAAGGAAAGGAAACAAAAAACCCAGTCTTCTTTTGATAAAAACTAGCTACTTGCAGACTCAAACGACTTCCCAACAAAATGAATTTCGCAATACCTTGAAGCCCTTGGACACTTCAATAGCTTGGCACACAACCTCATTTCTTCCTCCAGACGTTCACTTTTGCACGTAACTGTTAGCATCTTCAAAACCTCTGCATTCCGCAACATGTATTCTAAAAACTTAATATCATCCTTCCTCCACTTGCAATTTTCATATTTCATGGTTCTAAGGGTTTTTAGCATACATGTAGGGACTATTTGCGGCTTGAACCAGCAAGACTCCGGCTCACTAGTCCAACAAACTTGTGCAGTCTTTTGTTAGAACACAAACAAGAAAGACAATTTAAAGTTACACATAAACAAAAGAAGTTAGAACACAAGAAAACAAACATCTCAGAGCTTAAGAAACATCCCGTACCTCAACAGATAAATGTTCCAGCTCAGAACAGCTTTCAAGAAATTTAAAAATTATTATTTGTTCAAATCTATAACCATCATCCGTCAACTCCAAATGCTTTAAATTTGGCAAGTTGAGCAAAGGTTCATCAGGAAAGTCCTTCAACGAAATAAAATCATAGTTGAATCCATTAAAAGAAGAATGCATAAAATGTAAACATAAAAATAAAAAAATCAGACATTGATGTACACAAGAAGGAACTTACAGAATGACTCATATGGAAAGAAAGCGATTTAGCTCCAATTATTCCTTTTAGAAGCTCAACCCACAAATGACTTGGTTTCAGGGATAATGAAAATGTTACCGAAACCAAAGATGACAAATCTTCCATCACAAAAGGTGAGGAGTACCAACGACCATCATATCAATAAACAGGTCATCTAGATTAGGAACATTTAGCACAACCTTTTTGAAAGTACAAGCTTTAAATGTTTTTAGTTTTAACCGCTTCAATGTAGGGATGTCGAACATGCACTCTTCTTCTTGAGCACTGCAATATGCCATATCAAGTGATAAACTTTCAAGTACTGGGCAGCCACGAATGAGTTTAATGCATTTCGAGAAGGATTTCAAAACACAGCAACGTCGAGGGTTTTCACAAAAGGAAGATTGAAAGGAGTCTGCCAGTCCAAAACTACTTCCAAAGACACATTACTTTCTATCGTTAACTTTGTTAGTGTATTGAAATTGAGCAAGCTCAAAGGCCAGTCGAGCAAGACAGACTGTATGTCAAGTTCCTTAACCTTTAATCTAATAGCCTCATCTATCCACTTGGTCGATCTTGACTTTTGAACCCAAAAATAACTAAAACGTAACCGAAATAGCTTTATTTTGTTGGAAATGTATATATTTACAAACATGTGAATGTCCGGATTCGAACTTGTGACCACGGGATTGCACACATTAGCGAACGAGAATTAAAGTTAATAATTAATGTTTATGTTTACGATTAATTATTGCACATTAAGTCCGTTTAACGATCGTTAAGTATTTAACGGAAAAATGACTAACGACCGTTAAATGAAAAGTGGAAGGACTAGTAATGGAAAATATTGAAATGAAAAAGTTATGGGTTTCTCTTGGGCTTGTTGTATGGCCGGCCAAGGGGCTTGATCCAAGCCTAATCCCTAACTTGTTTTCAAGAATTCCATTCACTATATAAGCAAGGCTAGGTTCTGGGTTTTATTCATATCTTTGTGCATTGAATTAACCCTAGTTCTTTCCTCTCCTTTTCTCTTGCAATACTTGGCGAACACCCCTTGTTAGGGAGTTTGGTTTTGTTTTGTCATATAACGAGGACTTGTGTTAGATCTAGCAATCGCTTGATTCGTTGGTTAATTCGTGTGTACAAGAACGTGGTTGTAAGACACTATTCTTACACCATTTGGTTTGAGTTGTAGAACGGTAAGGGACAACTCTTTAAACCACTTCTTTGGTTTGCTCTAGAGATCTGATATTCGCAAGAGGTACGTTACGCATACTTTCAGTTAACTATTTATTTGTTATGATATTTAGTCTTCCGCTGTGTACTCTTGATGTTTACTTGTTTATTATATGTTATATATTCTATAAACTCAACAGTGGTATCAGAGAGCCTTGTATAACAAGTAATTAATTACTGAAACACATAATTAAAATAAACATGAATGTGTTATTATTTGTATGCTTCGATCTAGGGTTTGCTAAACCTAAACCCTAATTTTGAGGGGGGCGTTTTTTTGGTGCCCTAATTAGGGTTTTGTAAACTATTGTTTTAATTGGATTAGAAACCCTAAGATGCATGCAACTTTATGTGTATATGCGTAACTCTGTTTAATTGCATTAATTGTTAAGTGTAATTTTATGTCCATGATAATTATCGCATGTTTTATCATGGATCCGCTTTAATTGTATGTTCTACTTGTTTAAGTGATATACACTAATTTATGATAGATCTAAAATTGGGAAGACCTCAATCATTATTAATTTAATCAATTATGTGCTATGTGGTATATATTTAATTTTGACTTGCATAATCGATGAATCGATGCATGTGGCTCACCTTGTACATTGGTGAAAACGGGTGAAAGTCTTAATTAAATATATGCATATTGATGATCTAGAATTGGTTATTAATAGGATTTATCAAAACGTTTGCATGTGGCTATTTGATATGCATGACTTTTATTTGTTATGCATTCATTGTTTATTTGTTTATTTTACAAATACTTGCTTGTGTTATGTGTAACAAGGGTATTTTACAAGAAAAATAAACTGACCTAAACAATGGTGAAACATGTATTTTAAGAATAGTAATCATAATCGTTTAATTGATGATGACTTTGGTACAAATGAGTGAACGGCTCACCCATGAGAATGAACTAATAAAAGGGGTTTAAAGAAGTGCGCATACAACACACCGAAAGGATGTCTAAGGTTGTGCTTTAGCTGCACAGTCCTCGCCCTCTGAAGTTCGAATGGAGCTACTTAGTAAGCCATTAAATGTGCAAGCTCATATTAAGGCGAATTAGTGTTAATTCCATGCGCCACTTGGTGGTAATTATCCGAAACACTAAGTGTTTACACTTATGCAAAAGTACGGTATAATGGATGATAATTAACACTAAATTCCTTGATTGGTGAAACCAATACCTCAATTAAAGTTTGATGATGAAAACTTAAACATTAAAACAAGATATAAATGTTTTAATAAAACCTATGTTACGAAGATGAATGCATGACATCTTTGTACATATTTGATTTAACATCAAAATCATTACCCTTTAATTTAAGTTGTATGCCATCCAACGAAACGAAACACCTAAGATTACCTTTTATTTGCGTGAAATCGTGACTTAGATCGTAATCAAAGGGTAAAATGTCCACGTGTCGTGAGAACGGGCATGGACGATTTTTCGTTTCTTAAGTTGGACAACTTAATTGAGTTTTGTAGTGAGCGGCAACTCAAGGCATAAGATGGGATAAAACATGTTTACATGGCAATTGAAATTGGCTATATGTAAATCCCATAAATCTAGGAATTTCAATTAAAATTAGCAATTGAGCAAAAGCTCTACCACTTTGTATAAGGTTCATTACTAGCAGATCAACTGATGTGATGAAATTATGACAATTTGGATCCTAGTTTTCAATTGAAAATTAAATGGTTATATGCTTATGAACCATGGGTAATTAATTTTCTTGAAAAAGGTTAATTATCGAAAATACTAAAATTGAATTTTGTAATTCTTTTGAATGTATAATTGCAACATTTAACCGTAAACAAAGTTTAGTCTTTGATCAAGAATTGCTCCATTCTGCTTTCAAACAAATGTTTGATCGAGAATAATTTACCGGAAAGACAAACGAAGTCTCTTTTCCATGGGAGAAGCATGAGACTCAATCCTATTCCTTTTCATGAATGAGAAAGGTATAATAGGAACATTTGAATTGTCTAAATTCTAATGTAACTCTTAGCAATGAATTGCACATCTTATTTTCCATAAAGATTTCATTACCATCATTTGGTGAATGAATCCTTTTGTAACAAACATGAATGTTGGTTAACTGGAAAACATGTATATGAGTTACTAAATTAGAAGCTAGACTAATTACCACGAAAATTGGTAAAAGGCAAACTAGCTTAATTTATCTAGTTGGTTTGCTTTAGCCTTTAAAGGTGCAACATACCAGTATGGGGATGGTAGACCTGTTAAGGAAGAAATTGCATACCCAATTTTTCGAGTTAATAACATTGATGGATAACCCATCATTCATAGAGTAGAACACACCTTTTAGTACCTTAGTAATGATTACGTATGGTTCTTTAAAGGTGTAGGAAAGTAAATTGCAAGCAAGTTGTTTTCACTGGTTATGCAACACTTACAATGTTGTCAGATTCAGTGGGAGCATTTGTGTTGCATTATTGAATAAGAAGTTGTTTTATTGATTTCTTATTCGATGGGAGCTACAAGCCTTATTTCTGTGTAGTAACCCGATTATACGTAAAGATAATTACTTTCCAATTGTAGACACTTATGTTTTAAGGATAGTCGTGTACGCTTCCTTACTAAACAATATAGTTCTACATCTACTTGTTATATCTATGACACAAATCATATTAATCAAATAAGCGAGCGTGTATCGTGTTGTTTATCCGCTACATGATGTTGTTCCATGCACAAGTGGGAGAAATCTTATTATGTGCAAGGTATAACACATATTAATATGATTTAAAAGGATTCTCTTGACTGTAAAGTAAGAGAATAACGTTCTAATAGGAAGTATACATTTAAATATGTATGATTGCCCTATTAAGAACATGTGTCAAGATGATAACAAAGACTACTTTATTTTAAATATTTATGTCATTCAATATTTAAGAAACACTTGTAGTTACAATTTAGGTTACGTGAGAACGTGAACTAGATTGTAGCCAAATAAAATATCCATGCGTCGTGAGAACGAGCATGGATGATTCTCGATTTCTTACATGGAACATTTCATGGAATGACATAATTAAATGAAGTAATCTAACACTACTTTGAATTTGAGTATTCGTTGAATGACTTAAATATATGTAGTAATTATTAACTTGAAATATTAATTGAAACACGAGGTGGTGTTCATAATTACTTTAATTATAAATGTTTATGATTTTGTAAAGTCACAAACATAAAGTCTTTTAAAGACTTACAATATAAAGTAAGACGTTAACTTGCTATGTTTTAAGACATTTGCATGAAGTCAATGAGTTGATCAATGACTTATAACGTATAGTGGGATTATAACTGATATGTCTTTTGACTTGTTCAAAAATACTTGTGTTATAATGCATGCAAATGATTTGGTAATTCTATTGTACCATTAAGTTTTACTTTGTTGGTAAATAGGTAAGCCATAGAGTAGATGGTTATCTAAAATATTGTTAGATTTTCTTACAATATTAATTCTAAGGAAATACCATAGTTTTATGGTATGTTCTGTTAGAAGAATCAAAATCTGTTGGCATTATTTGATTCAAGATAACTATAGTTTCTTCCAAAAGTTATCAAGGTTAGTAGATTGAGTATAGATTGAATATACTCAATAAAACTCCAACCTAGAAGATTGATAAGACACCATTTGTTTATGGAATGTGATGAATCACATTAAGTCTTATAAATGAAGTTCTGAATTTTGTTAAACTACTTATAGAGTGAGTTGTAACAAACTAATGTTAGGAAGCATCAATGTTTTTGTAATATCCCAAAAGAGAACAATGTATTGTTACTCTACTTGCTAAACTATTTAAAGGTAATCTTTAAATTGTTAAAGGCAAGTGGGAGTTTTGTTTAGATCTTGAAAGATTGAATTACAAAAATGCATAATCTTCTAAAATGCACTAGCAAATATCATGATGAGGCTAAACATGAAAATGATGGACCTTAATATGATGGAATTTTCATTCATAGATCTGCAAGGATATCTCAGATATTTAATATGCTGAGGAATATGAGTTATAGGATCATGGTAAGCCTGTTAATCATAATGATAAATTTACCAAATGTTGTATTGTGGTAAATCAACCATACTATGAATGTAGAGATGTTGTCCATAGAGATAATCAACTTTAGATATTTGGTTTATCTTAATGAGTTTCTTCAAAGAATGGAAACCCTAGTGGTTTAAATCTTTGTGTAGGAATCATATGGATAATATTGTACACGTATTTAATGCATGTCTAGTGATAATAATATTAATCATACTTAAGCAATTAACTATGATTGAATATTGTAACACCCCAACCCGACAAGGGTAAAGATATCACAAATACAGTTTCATATCAGAACCTTCAGTACTATACAATAGCGGAAGCCTTTACAAACTTTACAAAAGAAGATATAAATAACATAATAATCAAAATAAATCTAAGATCCCTATTCAAAACTTGCTCTCGTCTCTACTCTCAACCCGGATCGCCTATCCCATAAGCTCATCTTGAATGCTTAATACCGCCGCAGAAAAGAAAATGCGGTGAGCTTACAAAGCTCAGTGAACAGATATAACGAAACAAAAGCTAAACAAAACAAATATACAAATAACGAAATCACAACGAAATGAAAATACTGAATCACTGAGGATTCTGCGGAAGCACAATTATACAGAAATCTAGGAGAAACACATATCAGCTAAAAACGCCTCATAGCACATTAATGACACAACGCAAACACATCAGAGTAACCAGACACTTAACATATCAAGAAAATAGATTACATATAAACCAAACGAAAAGTCTAAGGCTAACGGAAACAATTACCAGAAAATAAACATGGCATTCATACAATTCAATTAATCTACATTTAACACACTTAATCCAATATTGTAGCGTCGGAAAATAGCGGTCAAATCATGGCGATCACACATACATATAGAAAACACAGAGCAAACTATAACCAAATAGACAAAAGACATAACATAGTCATTAGCAATTATCGAGCAGATATCATAAGCTAAACCAGTTCCCAGATCAAATCTTAACATCAGCAGAGTTTAAACATAGCAGATCAAACACAAGCAGATAGATAACTAACGGATAGGCAAAGTTTACAAAATTAACTGAACAATCATACATACTAAACTTTCAGGATACTCAATTTCACACTAGCACATTCATCACACTGATCAACGAATTCACATAACGATAAACTGACGTACATCAGATGACAACATACGAATCATATTTAAACGTATTAATCATATCCTAGCATGGCATACGATAGTTACATAATCATATAAGAGCATAAACACATACAATAACATATAATAAACCTATTACATAAATATAAACACTTGAAAATACCGAATCATAAACAGAATACTTAACACAGACATAACAGATAAGGATTTAGTTAACTACCACGAGCCCAGAATTTATCATATCAGAAATAACTACTTATTCAGAAAGTAATCTCAGAAAATAATTGGAGTAGCTAGCTCCCAGAATTTTGTGAAGACGCGTATTACATACGACATCATTCACCGAAAACATATCAAATAATAGATCGATCTAGGATGCATCCATACGCCCTAGCAGACGGATAGTGGCCATACTATCAATAAGCAGATAACAAAAGGGACGTGGCGTAACATCACTCTCTCGCCCTAGAGTCATGTCGAAGTGCATCACTGACACGGACATGGAACCCCCATGACTAGTGAAATATTGGCTCGGGTGTCAAACTAACTTAGGTCAAACAGATTTTCACAATTTACACAGGTCATAATCAAACACAAAGTTCAACAGATAACATATCAAATAACTTATATCATAAGGTTCATGTTCAAAGGTTCAGAAGTCAGAAGTTAATGTCATAGTCACATATCATACTTTCATAATCAGAATTTCATAACCAAATGTTCACAATTCGGAAGTTCATAATCAAATATAGCAAGGTTCAACAAATGTGCATATCAAAGTCTTTCTAACATAAAGTTCAAATCGATATTGCATGGTTCAATAGAGCGAAGTTCGGATAAGCAACAGATCAAACAATCGAAATGGGTTCATAGCAATGGCATCGGGAACCCTAATAAGTAAAATAGGAAAGCTAACGAAAAGAACGTCATAAGGAACCTTCTTGAAAAGGTCGAATATCTGTACCTTAAAGCAAATGAGAGAAAAGCCAACGAATGAGTGAATCACGAAGATATAACGTCGCGTCTCCTTCAACGAATCTACGGATTATGATTTATTTAATACTTGTTAGCATCATTAAGTTATAACGGGTTTATCGCATTCACACTCTTAGAGTTGTAAGTACATTCTTATTCTTAGTTACGGACGGAATTACGACATTGTAGAGTCTTAATCATTAATTAGCCAAACTTTTGTGTTACAAATGATAAATGGTAAACTTAAGGGTTTAATATGATAAATATCTTATTTGAGGCTTATATGATCATCTTTCAAAGTATAGGGTTTATAAATGTCAAGAACGGATTTTAGGACTTTCTTTCACAATAGTTTACACAAGCCTTCATAACTTACATGATTAACCAAGACTCACACGTAACATTGTTCGAACACCACCTTAATGAGACCATGCATGCAATACGTTAATTCATGATATTTGACTCCTTGCATAAAATCATAACTCACGCATGTTTACAACACACTTAATACTAGCTAGTTATACGTTAAATCAACGGTTATTAATGACCTCAAACTTACTATTTTTACATGAAATAAGGAATTAGCACACCTAGCTTCTTAACCCTAATCGTCTCCCATTAATGTTCTAGGGTTTTTCCCAATATTTTATTATCATATTAATACGCATTTAATTGACATGTTACTAACCTACATACACGACTCGACACCATCAAGGCTATTTTTAAAAAGACTCTCGCTAGGAAAACCATGCATGCAAATCGACCCAAACCAAACTACAACCTAAGGTTAACGTGATTCTTACATGTCGACTTATAGCTTTTAATGAGACCAACAATACATGATTCATGCTTATTTACGTTTTAAATCAATGTGACACATTCATGACCTAAACCATACGTCAACTTATATACATATGCATGTTCATGATTTTATGTAACGATATATAAGTTACTTGCTACGGTTTCTTTTGGTGATCGATACATATATACACATATACTTGATTATTCATGTGGCTCGATTTAATCATGTGGTTCGGTATAGGTTTTCCATTCGGTTCATGTTTCATGTGTATTTACGTTTGCATGTAAAAGAATTGAGACGAAGAAAGTTATACCTTGGCTAGCTCGAAACAAAGCGTATGAACACAAAGAGTAGCAGCGGTCGATCGGAAAGAAAAAAGGAGAAAAGATTGTGCCATGACTTTGTAGCTAGGGTTTCAAAATTTGAGTGTTTGCCTTGTATTTATACTAATCGACTAGGGTTTCTTGTGTGTGTGGATCGGCTTGCAAAAGGAAAACAAGGCCCGACTTGGCCTGATGGGAATCGGATCACAACCCAAACCGGACCCATGGCTTAAGTGAAATACTCGGCTTGCACAAAATAAACGAGGCCCAAAGCTTATGTGCGTGACTTCATTTTTCGTAGTACCAAACGTCAATTACCTATTATACACGTTAGGTTTTTTTTTTTTTTTTTTTTTTTTTTTTTTTTTAAGTAATTATTATAAGTTAGATTTTAAATCTCTTTTAATGAACGATATATATATTTTACGTATTTTATAAATTTTGATTTTAAAGGGTAAATTATTCTTTTAACATTTTTGTATTTTTAGGGTTTTACAAGCAGTCTCTAACTTATTCGGATGTCTAAGGATGAGAACAAACACATACGCATGCAGACAAATCCTAATGGTCTTATTAATCGCAGATAATCGAACTAAAAGGATTTAATACTCCTCAAACACTTCCTGAAGTATCCTATGAACACAATAAGGGTACGTCATATGATGTAAGTATTATCACGTTGATCAGGCGTCATAATACCAGCATCTCATGAGTATACCATCATGATGGTCATACTTTATTTCAAGCTGTGAATAAGCAACATCATCAATAGAATCGAATAGGGAACGAAACTTATTAGAGCTAACGGAACTTAACGAATCTATCAGAAAGAAACAACAAACAGCAACTATACTCCCAAAGTTTTGCTTTATTCTCACTAATCAAACAAATTGCAGAGTTGTCATAAGATGAAACTTCCAAAACAAAACTTAAAAATCAAAGATTCAATCATCTAAATGCAAAACAAAAGGACCTAAACTCAAAATCCAATGTCAGAAACTTCTAATAAAGAGGACAACTAATCATGAGCGCGAATCTCTATTCTTGTATCGGATCAAACCTACTAGTAGCCGTAGACTCTAAATCCGAGTCCACCTCGTATTCTTCTTCATGTTCTTCTTCTTCTCTTCTTCTTCACTTATCCACCGTTTCTATTTCCTTGGCTGCGATAATAAGCGACTAGCAAAGTCACTTCTCGATTCCTCTTCTTCTTAGAGCACACGATCTACAAAAGCATACAAATCGCGACTCTAGCCCAACCTACTCCTCCATCTTCCAAGAACTCGGGACATCTATCATGATACCTAGTGGTGAAACCTTGGTTGTCAACGACTTTAGTTTCGTACTCCTCTACTACTTTTCCGTCTACGTTCTTTAAGGTCAGCTTTTCCTCAATTGTGCATGGCCACATACTAGCTGGAACTCGTATCCTCTTGTTGGTCCGCTTCGCTCCACCAATCCTCTTGCAGCCCTTAACAATAACAACAGTCCACTTCTTCCTCTCCCTAGGTTGCCTAGTGGTCCTTGCTTGATCCTGTCGGTGAACTAGAACGACGAGGATAACCATCTAAAATAATAATCAACCATCGGCAAAATCTAATTACGATAGTGGACGCAAAGAAGATACGCGAAGGAAAATCCTAAATCTACCCAATCCTCACGGTCATAGCCTAAGCTCTAAGGGTCCTAACACCTAGATCTCGATACCATAAATTGTAACACCCCAACCCGACAAGGGTAAAGATATCACAAATCAGTTTCATATCGAACCTTGATCTATACAATAGCGGAAGCCTTTACAAACTTTACAAAAGAAGATATAAATAACTTAATAATCAAAATAAATCTAAGATCCCTATTCAAAACTTGCTCTCGTCTCTACTCTCAACCCAGATCAGCTATCCCATAAGCTCATCTTGAATGCTTAATACCTGCCGCAGGAAAAGAAAATGCGGCTGAGCTTACAAAGCTCAGTGAACAGATATAACGAAACAAAAGCTAAACAAAACAAATATACAAATAACGAAATCACAACGAAATGAAAATACTGAATCACTGAGGATTCTGCGGAAGCACAATTATACAGAAATCCAGGAGAAACACATATCAGCTAAAAACGCCTCATAGCACATTAATGACACAACGCAAACACATCAGAGTAACCAGACACTTAACATATCAAGAAAATAGATTACATATAAACCAAACGAAAAGTCTATGGCTAACGGAAACAATTACCAGAAAATAAACATGGCATTCATACAATTCAATTAATCTACATTTAACACACTTAATCCAATATTGTAGCGTCGGAAAATAGCAGTCAAATCATGGCAGTCACACATACATATAGAAAACACAGTAGCCAAACTATAACCAAATAGACAAAAGACATAACATAGTCATTAGCAATTATCAGAACAGATATCATAAGCTAAACCAGTTCCCAGATCAAATCTTAACATCAGCAGAGTTTAAACATAGCAGATCAAACACAAGCAGATAGATAACTAACGGATAGGCAAAGTTTACAAAATTAACTGAACAATCATACATACTAAACTTTCAGGATACTCAATTTCACACTAGCACATTCATCACACTGATCAACGAATTCACATAACGATAAACTAACGTACATCAGATGACAACATACGAATCATATTTAAACGTATTAATCATATCCTAGCATGGCATACGATAGTTACATAATCATATAAGAGCATAAACACATACAATAACATATAATAAACCTATTACATAAATATAAACACTTGAAAATACCGAATCATAAACAGAATACTTAACACAGACATAACAGATAAGGATTTAGTTAACTACCACGAGCCCAGAACTTATCATATCAGAAATAACTACTTATTGAAAGTAATCTCGGAAAATAATTGGAGTAGCTAGCTCCCGAATTTTGTGAAGGCAGCGTATTACCGACATCATTCACGAAAACATATCAAATAACGGATCGGATCTAGGATGCATCCATACGCCCAACAGACGGATAGTGGCCATACTATCAATAAACAGATAACGAGAAAGGGCGTGGCGAACATCACTCTCGCCCTAGAGTCATGTCAAAAGTGCATCAACGACACGGACATGGAACCCCATGACTAGTGAAATATTGGCTCGGTGTCAAACTAACTTAGGTCAAACAGATTTTCACAATTTACACAGGTCATAATCAAACACAAAGTTCAACAGATAACATATCAAATAACTCATATCATAAGGTTCATGTTCAAAGGTTCAGAAGTCAGAAGTTAATGTCATAGTCACATATCATACTTTCATAATCAGAATTTCATAACCAAATGTTCACAATTCGGAAGTTCATAATCAAATATAGCAAGGTTCAACAAATGTGCATATCAAAGTCTTTCTAACATAAAGTTCAAATCAGATATTGCATGGTTCAATAGAACAGAAGTTCAGATAAGCAACAGATCAAACAATCAGAAAAGGGTTCATAGCAATGGCATCGGGAACCCTAATAAGTAAAATAGGAAAGCTAACGAAAAGAACGTCATAAGGAACCTTTACTGAAAAGGTCATAATATCTGTACCTTAAAGCAAATGAGAGAAAAAGCCAACGAATGAGTGAATCACGAAGATATAACGTCGCGTCTCCTTCAACGAATCTACACGGATTATGATTTATTTAATACTTGTTAGCATCATTAAGTTATAACGGGTTTATCGCATTCACACTCTTAGAGTTGTAAGTACATTCTTATTCTTAGTGACGGACGGAATTACGACATTGTAGAGTCTTAATCATTAATTAGCCAAACTTTTGTGTTACAAATGATAAATGGTAAACTTAAGGGTTTAATATGATAAATATCTTATTTGAGGCTTATATGATCATCTTTCAAAGTATAGGGTTTATAAATGTCAAGAGCAGTTTTAGGACTTTCTTTCACAATAGTTTACACAAGCCTTCATAACTTACATGATTAACCAAGACTCACACGTAACATTGTTCGAACACCACCTTAATGAGACCATGCATGCAATCGTTAATTCATGATATTTGACTCCTTGCATAAAATCATAACTCACGCATGTTTACAACACACTTAATACTAGCTAGTTATCGTTAAATCAACGGTTATTAATGACCTCAAACTTACTATTTTTACATGAAATAACGAATTAGCACACCTAGCTTCTTAACCCTAATCGTCTCCCATTAATGTTCTAGGGTTTTCCCAATCTTTTATTATCATATTGTCGCATTTAATTGACATGTTACTAACCTACATACGACTCGACACCATCAAGGCTATTTTTAAAAAGACTCTCGCTAGGAAAACCATGCATGCAAATCGACCCAAACCAAACTACAACCTAAGGTTAACGTGATTCTTACATGTCGACTTATAGCTTTTAATGAGACCAACAATACATGATTCATGCTTATTTACGTTTTAAATCAATGTGACACATTCATGACCTAAACCATCGTCAACTTATATACATATGCATGTTCATGATTTTATGTAACGATATATAAGTTACTTGCTACGGTTTCTTTTGGTGATCGATATATATATACACATATACTTGATTATTCATGTGGCTCGATTTAATCATGTGGTTCGGTATAGGTTTTCCATTCGGTTCATGTTTCATGTGTATTTACGTTTGCATGTAAAAGAATTGAGACGAAGAAAGTTATACCTTGGCTAGCTCGAAACAAAGCATGCGTATGAACACAAAGAGTAGCAGCCGGTCGATCGGAAAGAAAAGAGGAGAAAAAGATTGTGCCGTGACTTTGTATCTAGGGTTTCAAAATTTGAGTGTTTGCCTTGTATTTATACTAATCGACTAGGGTTTCTTGTGTGTGTGGATCGGCTTGCAAAAGAAAAACAAGGCCCGAATTGGCCTGATGGGAATCGGATCACAACCCAAACCGGACCCATGGCTTAAGTGAAATACTCGGCTTGCACAAAATAAACGAGGCCCAAAGCTTATGTGCGTGACTTCATTTTTCGTAGTACCAAACGTCAATTACCTATTATACACGTTAGGTTTTTTTTTTTTTAAGTAATTATTATAAGTTAGATTTTAAATCTCTTTAATGAACGTATATATATAAATTTTACGTATTTTATAAAATTTGATTTTAAAGGGTAAATTATTCTTTTAACATTTTTTGTATTTTTAGGGTTTTACAAATATTCTTTACTAGATACATTAAATAGAAGTATAAAGATTATAATTGTCATACTTAGTTTCATTGATGTGAAATTTTGACAATGAATATCAAAACTCTTTGTTTTGGAATTACTTTTGCGAGGACGATAAGTAATGCAAAGGAGTTTTATGAATTCAAATAATCTTTGAATATGTACAAACTGCAAGAATCCATGAATGGATATATGCATGCATCTAGGAGATGATTCTTATGTTTAATATTAAATCCATGTTTGATTTAATAATTAAAATAAGATGGCTCATAAGTATTCCTGAAAGCTAGTGGGAGTATTATTTTCTTAAATCTTATATGTTGTATGGGCAACTACATTCCACTTAAATTAAGTTTTAGTTGGGAATGAAACTTCGTTTGTAAGATTTGGAAATAATATATACAACCTTGGAATATATGTTTATTATTATAAACATATCGGTAAATAAATGAGTCTAATAGAACATGATGAGTACATATCTTTGACAAGATAGTATATGAATGAGATCTTAAAGTCTAACGAAGATTCATCATGAACATCATGTTGTGTATAAGGTTGTTGTATCATGCTTGATTACAAGATGATTTAACAATATTGTAATATTTATGTTTGGATTTAGAATTGCATTCCACACCGGAGTTGCTCCCGATTCTATACAACAAATTGTTGTAATTGTCATAGTCAACAAACTTGAGGTTTGTATGACACCAAACAAATAAATATTCAAAGTTTACGGATGTTTAAAGAGCATATTGTTGTACACAATGATGTTGGTATAATTGAGATGACACTCAATTCTAGTCATGGTATCGTTGGTGATGACCATGTTGACTAGTTATGCTCAATTAAGAGCATAGTTGCATTATACATTAAAGAATAAAGAATACTTTAAACTTTAAGTGTTGAAGGATGATTGTCATATAAAGGTGGTTCAGGTTATCACGCACCTTATGGAATGATATGACAATATCAAGATATGTGTAAACACATACAAGAAATTCAATTATTGAATTTTTGAAATAAGTATTCTCAAAATTCTTGTAGATCAAAGTTAGTTGAAAAATTCACTAACTGAGAATTATCATGCATTGATCTATTTAGTATTTGGATAAAGGATGTTAAACAATTATTATTTATAATGAATTAAAGTACGGTATCGTTTAATTTCATTTATAATATTGTGTCTGTGTTGCATGTTTAAATCCTTGAATAACTTAAGTTATTCTAAATAGTCCGTTGTCAATCAATAACATGGGAATGATATTGAATTAAGATAAATCGAGTATTAGTTAGAATATACTTGAAAGTATATTGATGTGTAGCATGACTAATTTCGATGATATTCAATGAAATTGAGTATAGGACTTATCCCACCGCATGATGATACTTTATGGATCTTTGTCATTAAGTATATCATGGATATTTATCCTCGACTTGAGATACAAGAGATATGTCATGGATGTTGTGCATTTTGTGAAGCAATCTAACGCTACACGTGGCGGTAGTTATAAGGGTTGTTTTCGAAGTGTTGCGAAATTTATGAATCACTTGTAGTCAAAATAGATTTGTTTCCTTCAAATTTATTTTGAAGTATAATCTTATTGGGCCCTCGTAGGGTTATTAAGATGTTTGCATGGCCATGCCCAAGGTCTTCGGAATATGTTCGGAAGAATTGGTAATCTTAATCAATCACATAAAGCGAGAAAGCAGAATAGTTAATTAAGAAATGAGTGAGATCCATATTCTTATTAACATGGTATTAGAAACAAAGGATGAATATGATGATGTATCATCAAACTTGGTTTTCTCCGTAAAACCATACACGAGTTGTACCGGGCATTGGTGTGTTGCTAGACGCTAACCAATGTCATTTCACGCTTTGTAAACATATCCAGTGGGGCTGTTGGAAATGTATATATTTACAAACATGTGAATGTCCGGATTCGAACTCGTGACCACGGATTGCACACATTAGCGAATGAGAATTAAAGTTAATAATTAATGTTTATGTTTACGATTAATTATTGCACATTAAGTCCGTTTAACGATCGTTAAGTATTTAACGGAAAATGACTAACGACCGTTAAATGAAAAGTGGAAGGACTAGTAATGGAAAATCTTGAAATGAAAAAGTTATGGGTTTCTCTTGGGCTTGTTGTATGGCCGGCCAAGGGGCTTGATCCAAGCCTAATCCCTAACTTGTTTTTCAAGAATTCCATTCACTATATAAGCAAGGCTAGGTTCTAGGGTTTTATTCATATCTTTGTGCATTGAATTAACCCTAGTTCTTTCCTCTCCTTTTTCTCTTGCAATACTTGGCCGAACACCCCCTTGTTAGGGAGTTTGGTTTTGTTTTGTCATATAACGAGGACTTGTGTTAGATCTAGCAATCGCTTGATTCGTTGGTTAATTCATGTGTACAAGAACGTGGTTGTAAGACACTATTCTTACACCATTTGGTTTGAGTTGTAGAATGGTAAGGGACAACTCTTTAAACCACTTCTTTGGTTTGCTCTAGAGATCTGACATTCGCAAGAGGTACGTTACGCATACTTTCAGTTAACTATTTATTTGTTATGATCTTTAGTCTTCCGTTGTGTACTCTTGATGTTTACTTGTTTATTATATGTTATATATTCTATAAACTCAACATATTTCAGTTGTTTTGCAAAGATCCAAAATGCGATCCACAAACGCACAACAGTTTTCTACACCATGGAAGGGAAGAATATCAATGTCAATGTTGGTGACCAACGTCCACTTGTACCTCCATCTTTTAGATAATATGCTAGTTCGCACCGCAAGTTTTGTAGGCATTAAAGAGAGTATTTCTGAAAGAACCTCATCAGGCGTGTTACTAAGCCTATCCACAAGATTAGAACCCATTAAATAGACGGGACCTGCTTTATAAATTTCACGTCAAATTTCAAACATACCTTTAACCATACTAGGCGAGTACCCGTGCCTAGCGGCATCGGTTTCTAGCGGCAGATAATTAGCGATATGTGATATTATGGTAAGTGTTTCGTATAACGTTCAAAATAGATAGTGAAAAGATCAAAATGTAATTACAAGCGGTTGTAACATGTGATAATTCAACTCTAGCAAAAATCTTAACATGTATCAAACGACATATAAAAATATTTAATGAAACTTAAAATAAAACATTACATCAATTATAAGATAATAACTAACAATGCACGTTACTCG
The DNA here is from genome assembly GCA_022545495.1 of Chrysanthemum lavandulifolium. Taxonomy (NCBI): domain Eukaryota; kingdom Viridiplantae; phylum Streptophyta; class Magnoliopsida; order Asterales; family Asteraceae; genus Chrysanthemum; species Chrysanthemum lavandulifolium. The sequence goes on along the minus strand of CM040241.1, from coordinate 231,672,704 downwards.
TCGCGTAAAACTTCTTGGTACATGAAATTTGATGTGTAGACTCCTCCTTGACCGGATTCTTTGACCGGTTCGACTAATACCTTTGTTGTTCTACGTGATATCCCTCTAGACAACGTAACATAAAGCTGAAAATGCGAGAAAATATAATGGGGCAAATACACACCCACATTTGGAATTGTTTGACCCTGAGCTTTATTTATAGTCATTGTAAAGCTAAGGCGCACAGGGAATTGTGTTATCTTTAGTTTAAAAGAGAACATATCTTCTTCAGATAGAGCAAAAGAAATTATGTATCTTCACGGTCAATTCCAGGTTTCAAAATCATACCTTACAAAAATTTAGAATGTGCATTCATTAAACGCATTTGTAGCGCTGGGGAATTATTTTAGAGTGTGCATTCATTAAACGCATTTCTCCATTAAACACAGTTCTTATTAAGTTTTCTAACTTTTCCCATTAGCATTTTTCAAACTTTTCACCTTAGCTTTTCCCTCCATTAAACGTTTTAACATTTCAAGTTTAAACTTAAACTTTCACCTTGACTTTTTTTTTTCAACATTTCAAGTTTCAACAATTCCCCCTTAACTATTTTTACATTTTATGTAGTATAGATATAATATATAGCATGGTACTCGCGCGTTTCGGCAGCGGGTACCCTGTGACGAATAACCGGACAAATAGATCTCGATGAGACATGATTCACCAGTTTGTATCGGTTTCAACGGGTCCTCTCTGGTTTATTTTCGGATGGCTTTAATTGGTTAGCCGAACCGGTGGCGACACCAGTTCCCGATTGAACACGTTGGTCGGTCGGTCCGGTTTTCAAAACTATTTGTGTGTTTTATCTATTTGTATAATGTGTATACTAACATGTATTTTTCATTTTAGGGTGTTTTAAAATTAACATTAATTAGTGTGTTTATCTATTTTATATTTTGGATTATGTTGTAGCTTCTTTAAATTGTATGTTATGAAATTTTTATTGTACTTTTTAGTAAGTGGTGTTTTAATTGGTTGTTTTTAATTTTGTAGATGTGCTTTTAATTGATTGTACAATGTGAATAAATTATTGTACTTTTAAGTAATGTGGTATTTTAATAAGAGTATTAATTACATTATGTGTTTCTCTCTCATTTGACCAATTTCAATTATTAAACTTTTCAACTTTTTCACATTTGACCGTTTTTCTATTATATGTAGTATAGATTAAGTAACTTTATAAATTTTAAAACTTACTTTCTAATCATCAATTTAACAACTTGTTCATAATTAGAGTTAGAGGGTGTTTAAGATTGCGTATGCCTATAAGAAAAAGCACATATCACAACCGGCAAGCAAGCTATTAAGGAGTGCTTGGATTTGCACTGTTCATTTTATTTATCAAAACTAGCTTATTTATCAAAACATATTAGAGCTATAATTGATTAATCTTACTGGTGCAATTTCAGCAATATCTCTTGGTAGAATTAAAAAGGTTTCAGATTTGGGGATTTTCTTCTAACTTCTCAAGAAAGACATAACTTTGAATAGTCGAAGTTGTTTTTATGGCCCAATAAGTATTTAGATTAAATTACACCGTTGGTCCCTCACGTATTTCAAATTCTTGAGTTTTGTTGCCAGATTGAAAGGTTACACTGTTAGTTCTCAACATCTTGATTTGCTTCTCTGAGGATCCAAAATCTTAACACTCATTAAAAATCTTGTTAGTTGCAAGGCCTTTTTTTTTTGTCATTTCTGCATTTTTTGTCCAAACACCCTCTTAAATATTCTTTTAACACTTCACACACCACATTTAAATATTAAGTCAAACACCCATTTCTTTTATATCACCACCCTTTTTCAACCTCCAACCTCTATCACTACCGTTACCACCATCATCACCGTTAAAAAAACTCGTCCCTCTTTATATTTTTCAAATTAATACTCACTTTTAAAAACAATATATGTGAGTAAATACTAAATACTCCCAAGTAGTATGGGAAAATTAAGATTTGGTAACCGGGGATGGAAAAACATTCGAACTTTCCAGAAAGAAACATAAAAATATTCTCATGCTATTTTATTAGTGATTATAAAAAAAGGCTTGTGATACTTGCATAAATGATGCAAACACCACACTTTATGTTGTACCATGTTGTACTTTATGTATTAGTGTTGTGATTTTGTGGTGAAACAATCAAAAAATTTGGTGCAAGTATCAACTCCCAAAAAAAAAAACTATAAAGACTAATTACTAACATCCGCAATATCTAAGTCTAAGGAAAGAGTCTGGAGTTATGAAGCACAAGATATATATATATGGCTAAGTATAATGGTATCATTTATAGGATCAAGAAAAACCACTTACACCTCAGCTTTCATTTCTTAAGATAACTTCATTATTATTTTAGTATAATAAGGAGACTGTGGACATCATTTTTTTTGTCATTTTCATTTTTTTAAAAACTAAAATAAAAATTTACATTAGTAATTAAAAATATTACATTAATAATTCAAATAAAATTAAAAACATTACAATAAAAATTAAAAACTTAAACTAATAATTTAAATTATATTTTGTTCGATCTCCAACAACTTTTATTGTTGTATTTCGGGCAAAGAGTCATCGATGCGTGAATGATAAAACATGAGGTATTTGTCACTTTTCTTTTCTTGTTGAAATTGAAACATTTCACGTTATAGCTCAAGTTCTTATCTCTGGTGTGCAAGCCTATGTTTTTCCAATTACACTTGCTCACGACGCGCTGTTCTTCTCTATGTGCCTGTGTTTCCATTTCAGATTGCCGATGCTTCAACTTAAATAAGAATCATGGGCTTCCTCCTTTTTGCCCCAAAAACCCGATTTGATGTTTTTCTATTTATTGATTAATAGATCAATAAGAACAGGTGCAACAGTTGAAGATTCCAAAGTAACGGAGGACAATGACGCTTTATTCTTAGCTTTGTCGTGGCCTCATTGGTCGAACTTCCCGAACCTCTTTTGTTAAACCTTAGACCTTGATAGATCTTTGAGCGCTCGTGGATCGTTAGTAATGCTTATGTAATCACAAACACACTAATAGACAGTCTCTATTACTTGTATTCTAAATCGGAAATCAAACACAAGTAAGAACAATAATAACTAAGAATACTTTGATCCTCTATGGATCTTTGAATAGAACTAAAACTTGTTTTTCCAACTCGTACATCATTCATACTAATGTGTTCCTTTTATAGACAAGTTTAAGGCATTAGTATCAAGTAATAATGTCAAAAGCATGTTTAGTTCTCATCTTATGCCTTGGGTCCGAGGTCGACCATGTTAACTCGATATAAGTCGACCAAGTATGAACGTGTAAAAATAACCCGGAGGTCCGACCGGTGAGAAATAATTACCGCTGGTTGGAAAGGCCCTTAGGTCGACCGCAGAAGTCAATCAAGTGCACGTGTTCATAGTTGGATGGCATAGACTTAAAATTAAAAATAGGTATGCACATATAAATGTGGTAAAAGTCGTGGTACAAAGAAGCATGCAAAACAACTTTGTAACACCGATTTTAAAACTTTGGTAATGACAACGTAGTGATCATCATGGTTCACTGTAGCTCCAATCGAACGACCGGGAGGCAGAGGACCGGTGGTAATCAAGCATAACCTTAGACATCCTTTCGGCACTGCATGCGCACCTCTTTGAACCCCTTTGGGTTTGTTCTAGTGGGTGAGCCGTACATCCTAAGTGTCCATACCGTCTAGTTTTTAAATTCTTGAAAACGTGTTTCATATATTAGGTCACTTTATTTTACAAAAACAATTTTCCACGAATCAAATAACAGGTCACAATGAGCATGGTATTTACGCGTGTAAATAAAGACCAATATTAATGTTATGGTTACGATATGTATTAATCCATATTGCATACAATTAGGTGTCAAAGCAAGTAATAATGCACATATAGAAATCACAAACATACAAGCATAAACATCAATATAAATAACCACATATTGTTCCGAGTTCTCTTGCGAGTCTTCCCCAAATGGAGAACCATAAGACCGTCACTAGGATACAATACCTAGATCGCCCCATACATCGCAAAAGCAATTGAGTGGGTCTTGTGGCAGAAAACACATAAAAGCAATGGCAATCTCAATTAACAAGTAATTACGCAATTTTATGTATTTAATAAACAATATGTAATTCTAATTATCATAATAATTCTAATTAACAATTAATAAATACTAATTATGTTGGGATTTTAGAAGCTGTTAACCAGTAACCTCTACGAGTACGCAGCGGATATGGGATCTAGTTAATACAATTATGTTAACACGTAATTAATAAACACATAATTAATACAATATTAATTAATTAAAAGGTATAAAGAAAAGCTAACCTTGCTTGGCAATTGATCTCTAGTAACGGAACAAGTAACCAATACGAAACCTTAAGTATCTAAAATAGATACCTCGAAGAGTATCACACACAAACCCGATTAACGTATACGTTCGATAAAGACGCTAGTCGAGAACGTAATTAAAACCCAATCAACAAGTGATACAACTTGAATATCATGAACAAGAAAACCCCAAGAACACCTTCTATCTTTTCTGTCCGAGAACTAATTATTGCCCGAGATCAAAACTTAGTTCCATCCGATATCGGACAAAACTGTCCGATATTCCAAAACCACAAACTCTAAACTCACTTGGAATATTTTACAATTTCAAGGTTTAGTGACGTCAACATGCATGCATAAATATAACAACATATGTATGTATAAATATATATGCATGTATATACGTTAATGCATGCATAAATAATAACATATGCTTTCTTTTCGATTCGTCAAACACAGGAAGATATCAAGGAAAAGTGTTGTGTATGTTTAGGGTTATATTTATTGTCGTACATTGCATATCTTTGAGGTGAGGAATACGTTTTGTTTTATAACAAAACAAACGACCCTTCTCTACTTGGGTCTTGTCTTGGTTGACAAGTCACAAGCCCAAGTCTATCCTCCTCAATCCGATCAGTTAGAGTACATGGCCCAAGGCGTCTCTAAAACCGACCCAACTAAGAACTCAAACGAGTCCATGGATCGTCACAATGATCGGGTCAAATACATGCACATTGGGTAATATATTCAAGTATAAATATACGTTCGACACGTATACTCGTGTTTATCGTGTGTGCCCCATCGGCTCACACACTTCTAGTCGTTACGTGTGTTTATAACTCCCACAAACCAACAGCTCCCACTTGGGAGTTGGTGTGTCGAATGGCACACAAAACTAACGACGGAAACGCTTAGCAAACGTTCTCACTCGCTTTTAACTAAAAGTGTCCGAGAGAATAGTTTCATAAAAGTTTCTCAAGAGCATGGTCATTCAATGTCTTGCTCTAATCATCCTTTGTTATAGATACCGTTAAACCATGGATTATGGATCTTAAATCATTCCATATAGTTTAACCATTTAGAATCTCGTTATAGATTTTAATTCAGATATACCAAATGTAATCAAGAATCATCTTGTATTACCCTTTGGGTTCGGCCAGACAATTATCTGATTAAATCTGGAGAGGCGCCATGGTATCTTTCTGCACATATCAAGTGGAGTAACAAATCCTTTATTGACTACAAGTGTTGTGGATGCTGCTTCACATCACTCCGAAATATAGCTTTTATAACTACCTTATTCAAATAGCGTTTTGCATATACTTACAAAAAGTGATATCCACACATAACAGAACTTGCTTGTATCTCAAGTCTAAGGATGAAGATAACAAACCATTTTCAATATTTTACCTATGACAAGGATCCAAAAGTAAATGTTTGAAAGTTGGGGAATCCAATATGCATCTCTAGTGAATACATATGAGTTTGGTGGGAACAATCCGAATTCTCGTTAGAATTATAACCAACACTCACATTTGCCTTATCATAACAATATTCCCATATTGTTAACCGACAATGGACATATCTAGAATAATAAAATTATTCAAGGATTAAACATGCAAATATAGGATAACAATTATTATATGAATGAATAACAAATACCAAGTATCTTTATTCATCATAAAGTAAAAATTGTCTATCAATCCCAATTATCCAAATACTAAAACAGATATGCATGAAACTCATTTAGTAAGCTGAAGCCTAATGTTTCCAACATTATCAACCTTTCTTTTACAAGAAAAACTAAATAGTTATCTGAGTAAACTTTTCGAATACTTATTTCAAATATCACATATAGTGAGTGATTTGAAATATAAGATGAGTGTCTTATCTCATATGCTCATACTATTGCAAGAATTATAGTATGGAGATGTCGTCTTACCTTGCATGAGGTATTAGAAATCAACGACATACTGACAGTCATCTTTACAGTTTCTAAAAGTGTAAAGTATTCTCATTCATTAATGTGTAATGCAACAATGCTCTATGTTGAGCACAACTAGTTAGCAGATTTTTCATAAATGATAAAATCCTACTACAACTAGTATAAATAATCCTCTAGCATCATTTGTACTTATACAACACTATGCTTTATAATTCGTAAACATCTTTATTAACAATAATCTAAACTCTCTCAATTAGATATTGTTGTTGTCAGCTCATTTTGTTCTTATACAAAAGCAACAACTAGTCTTATACACAATATAATATATACATGATGAATCCTTAGTTAAAACAACATAAGGATTCCATCCATGTAATAAATTACTCCAAGTGAAATATATCATTTAAGACTTGCTCGAATGATATATTGCATTTGTGTCAGACTTAATTTTTCGCATTTGTTTATTCCATATAAACATCTATTCCAAGGTTGTTTGTTTTATTCCCTAAATTTCAAGTAAAGTTTCATTCCAAGCTTAAGGATCAATATCTAGCTTAAATAGAATGATATCTTCAACATGTAAATTTTAAGGATAAACACAATGCTCCCACTCAATGTCAGATATACTCAAAAGATATCTTAATTCAATCAGAATCATATTGTAATTAAATTCAAGATCTCAGCTCTTAGATGCATGATACAATCCAAAATATGGATTGCTCAAATTTTGTATACTACATAAAGATAATATAGATTCATAACCCTTTTGATTACACACCGTCCTCGCAAAAGGTAATCATAAAGAAAGAGTTATAAAATCTAATTGTCATATTCAACATACAAATCACATGTATGACAATTAAATATCTTTATATAATTAATGCGTGTATTATATAAGAAAATGTAATCATAGTCAATTGCTTAAGTATGATTAAAAACTTCTTATAAAATGCCATGCATTAATATGTATACAATTTTCGTCCTTGTGAGTCTTTCTTCAAAAGAAAACCATTCCAACCTCATAGGTTAACTGTTAGGCGAAATAACAATCAATCACAAAACTTGATTTGCCTTTTAAGGATCGCATCTTGTCATTCATAGTTCTAAAACATTTATCGATTCAAGATGTGATAATGTATTTTAGTAGTTAGGCGATTTACAATAATCTTCTAACTTATATCCTCAACATTGATATAAAATATCACTCAAGTGATGAGGCATCCTTTCGGATTTATGAATGAGAGTAATCATTATACTTGGTCAACATTTTCATGTTTAACCTTAGTATGACATTAATAAGTGGATTTTAGAAGGTTTAAGTATTTTGTTCTCAAAACTTTGAGATATGTATATACTCCCACTTACTTTTGTAAGTAGAGACAATTCTCTAAATACTAAGTATTTAAGCAACAATAAATTGTTCTTTATGGAGAACCACAAAATACATTTTAAGTTCTCATCTCAAGATTTGTTAATAAAATGCTTCATAAGATTTTAACAAATTTAGAACTTAAATCAAGACATAATGGAATTCCTCCCAACAACTCAAATTAGGGTTTATAGAAAAACTCTAATTTAGTATCACTCTTTAACCAAAAGTTCTAGCAACAGTTTTGTGTTTCGTCAAGCTAGGAAGAACACCAAAACTACAATCTTCAAGCTAGGAAGTGTAGAAAAATCAAAAATCCAATAGGGTTTATGATTCAATTGGTTTGAGTGGTAAAACCTCAAATCCCTAATAAATTAGGGTTTTCAGTTATGTGTTGTCTTGAATACCTTCTAGGTTTGAACTATATTGAGTGTATCCATGACACACGCAATTTCTAACCTTGATATGTTTTGGAGGTAGAGCAATTAAAGCTATCAGGAACCAAACTTTATGAATAAGGTTTGATCCAACACATTAGACATACCATAATGAAGTGGTATCCTATGAGTTATTAGAATTGTGAAACTATATCAGAATTCTATAGATAACTTAATTTTCTTTGGACCAAATACTTGTCAATTGGGTCGAGCCAAATTGCATATAAAGTATTTACGAACCAAGTGCATGCAATAATGTATATTCATTGAACAATACAAGAACCTTATGTTCACGTGTTCACAAGAAGACAGAACTATTCAAGGATTATATGTTCATGTGTTAACAAGAAAACATAACATTTCAATAATACATTATAAGTCTTTGAATAATTCAAAGGCCTTATGTTTATGTGTTAACTAGAAGACATAACACTTTTACTATACATACTTTATGTTATAAATCATTGACAATTCAAGGACTTTATAATTATGTCTTAACATGTAAGCATAATTATACTAACAAAAGTAATCATGAACACAAACTATTGAGTTCTATAGTAATTTCAAGTTAATTATATACTTCAAAATTATGATCATTATCATATAACCATAATTATATTGACTAAAACATGTAGTCAAATTTTGAAGTATCTTAACACTATATCATGACATTTGAATGTAGTAGGGCAACAAACATCTAGCGTGTTCAAGTCCTAGTAGAATCATTATTAGAATGTAGTAGGGCAATAAACATCTCATGTGTTTAAGTCCTAGTAGAATTCTTATTTACATGTAGTAGGGCATTAAACATCTAACGTGTTTAAGTCCTAGTAGAATTATTAGTTTCCTTACCTTGCGGTCAAGAGATACCAATAATGTTGTTGTTCCTTGCACACACTTTGAGATTTCTCCCACTTGTGAAAGGTACAACATCATATTATGAAAACAAACAACACGTGATTGATTGTTCAAACGATATGATAATGTCATAGATATCATAAGTAGTTTAGAACCATAACCTGTAATAAGGAATTGTGGATTATTATTCTATAGATAACAGTTCAGGAAGCGACAGCAGGAAGGCAACGTGTTATCTTATAAAATAAAATGCAATTTTCCTTTAAGCAATAGTTGTTCATATTCGGAAAGTAATGGATTATTTCAAAGCTAGTTTGAAATGATATGGGTGACTATCAAGGAATAAATCCCGTAGCTCCCACTGAAATTGACAACATTACATGAATGATATTTCAGTCATAAAATGCAACCTTCCATTGGATTTGTCAACATTGTAAGTGTTACATTTCAGAGAAAGCATATAGCGCTTTATATACTTTTCTATTCTCTTCAATTGCCTACGAGTAACATGTACTTAGGTATTGTGCAGAGTATATGAAGTTTTACTTATGTAGACAATGGACTAGCCATTCTTTTATTCAATTAACTTGAATATTTAGCATGCAATTCCTCCTTTATCGTCTACATAGCCCCAAGGGTAATTCGCACTTTAGGAATAATAAGAGTTCAAGAAGATTACCTAGCAAATATGAAAGTAATTCCTTTACTCTTTGCGGTTTAAACTCATGCATCGTGACAAATGCAGGATGTTATTTATTTTGGTAGCTCTAAACACAATGTTTCCATTTACACAAAATATTCTATCTTTCAATTAACTCTAGACCACGAAAGGGTAATGAAAGATCATAAACGAGTTTATCAATTTTGGAATCCTATCTTAGTTAGTCAACTAAGGAGAAAAGATAGGAATAAGTCTCACTCTTCTTACTAGGAAAAGAGACTAAGTTTGTCTTTCAAAAAAAAAACTTTGTTTACGAATTATGTTGCAATAACACAATTAACCAGAACATAAAAAGTTCAATTCTAGTATTTTCGATAATTACATTCTTAAAAGAATTAACTACCCAATTAATTACTAATTAAGACTAAGATCCATCTTGCAACCCCACTTAATTACCATAGGTCTGACCAGTGTGTAAAAAAATAGGACAAGAGGTAAGCGACGAGCGTTAATTGCAAAATGCAACTCTTAGATTTATGAGACTGTTTAAGGCATTAGTATCAAGTAATAATGTCAAAAGCATGTTTAGTTCTCATCTTATGCCTCGGGTCCGAGGTCGACCAGTTAACTCGATATAAGTCGACCAAGTATGAACGTGTAAAAATAACCGAGGTCGACCGGTGAGAAATAATTACCATGGGTTGGAAAGGCCCTTAGGTCCGACGGAGAAGTCAATCCAAGTGCACGTGTCCATAGTTGGGTGGCATAGACTTAATATTAACAAATAGGTATGCACATATAAATGTGGTAAAAGTCGTGTACAAAGAAGCATGCAAAACAACTTTGTAACACTAATTTTAAAACTTTGGTAATGACACCGTAGTGATCATCATGGTTCACGGTAGCTCAATCGAAGCATGGGGAGGCAGAGGACCGTAAGCGATGAAGCATAACCTTAGACATCCTTTCGGTGCATCATGCGCACCTCTTTAAACCCCTTTGAGTTTGTTCTAGTGGGTGAGCCGTATATCCCAAGTGTCCATAGCGTCTAGTTTTTAAATTCTTGAAAACGTGTTTCATATATTAGGTCACTTTATTTTACAAAACAATTTTCCACGAATCAAATAGCAGGTCACAATGAGCATGGTATTTTGGCGTGTAAATAAAGACCAATATTAATGTTATGGTTACGATATGTATTATTCCATATTGCATACAATTAGGTGTCAAAACAAGTAATAATGCACATATAGGAATCACAAACATACAAGCATAAACATTAATATAAATAACCACATATTGTTCCGAGTCCTCTTGCGAGTCTTCCCCAAACGGGGAACCATAAGACCGTCACTAGGATACAATACCTAGATCGCCCCATACATCACTTATAAAAGCAATTGAGTGGGTCTTGTGGCCGGAAAAACACATAAAAGCATGGCAATCCCAATTATCAAGTAATTACGCAATTTATGTATTTAAACCAATATGTAATTCTAATTATCATAATAATTCTAATTAACAATTAATAAATACAAATTAACTTTTAATTCTAATTAACAAGTAATTGTAATTTAACATGTAATTCTTTAATTAACAATTAATTTTAATTAACAAGGTAATTATAATTAACATGTAAATTAAATTCCAATTAACAAATTAATTCTAATTATCAATATAATTTTAATTTGTGTGTGACTAGTTATTATTTATTAAAAATTGACAAGTATTGCATGTAATTGTCAAAATTAAAATAAAATAAAATAACTAAACTAGGTTTCATGCAGCCCTTTTAAAACATGTTTATTAATATCAGAAACGTGTAACCCATAATCGCAAAAACGAGATGGCTCGTGATGCCACTGTTGGGATTTTAGAAGCTGTTAACCAGTAACCTCTACGAGTACGCAGCGGATATGGGATCTAGTTAATACAATTATGTTAACACGTAATTAATAAACACATAATTAATACAATATTAATTAATTAAAAGGTATAAAGAAAAGCTAACCTTGCTTGGCAATTGATCTCTAGTAACGGAACAAGTAACCAATACGAAACCTTAAGTATCTAAAATAGATACCTCGAAGAGTATCACACACAAACCCGATTAACGATATCGTTCGATAAAGACGCTAGTCGAGAACGTAATTAAAACCCAATCAACAAGTGATACAACTTGAATATCATGAACAAGAAAACCCCAAGAACACCTTCTATCTTTTCTGTCCGAGAACTAATTACTGCCCGAGATCAAAACTTAGTTCCATCCGATATCGGACAAAACTGTCCGATATTCCAAAACCACAAACTCTAAACTCACTTGGAATATTTTACAATTTCAAGGTTTAGAGACGTCAACATGCATGCATAAATATAACAACATATGTATGTATAAATATAACAACATATGCATGTATATACACGTTAATGCATGCATAAATAATAACATATGCTTTCTTTTCTGATTCGTCAAACACTGGAAGATATCAAGGAAAAGTGTTGTGTATGTTTAGGGTTATATTTATTGTCGTACATTGCATATCTTTGAGGTGAGGAATACGTTTTGTTTTATAACAAAACAAACGACCCTTCTCTACTTGGGTCTTGTCTTGGTTGACAAGTCACAAGCCCAAGTCTATCCTCCTCTATCCGATCAGTTAGAGTACATGGCCCAAGGCGTCTCTAAAACCGACCCAACTAAGAACTCAAACAAGTCCATGGATCGTCACAATGATCGGGTCAAATACATGCACATTGGGTAATATATTCAAGTATAAATATACGTTCGACACGTATACTCGTGTTTATCGTGTGTGCCCCCATCGGCTCACACACTTCTAGTCGTTTACGTGTGTTTATAACTCCCACAAACCAACATAGATATACCAAATGTAATCAAGTATCATCTTGCATTACCCTTTGGGTTCGGCCGAACAATTATCTTATTAAACTGGAGAGGCGCCATGGTATCTTTCGCAAATATCAAGTGGAGTAACAAATCCTTTATTGATTACAAGTGTTGTGATGTCCGCTCACATCACTCGAAATATAGCTTTTATAACTACCTTGTTCGAGATAGCGCTTTGCATATACTTACAAAAATGATATCCACACATAATGTAACTTGCTTGTATCTCAAGTCTAAGGATGAAGATAACAAACCATTTTCAATATTTTACTTATGACAATGATCCAAAAGTAAATGTTTGAAAGTTGGGGAATCCAATATGCATCTCTAGTGAATTCATATGAGTTTGGCGGGAACAATCCGAATTCTCGTTAGAATTATAACCAACACTCACATTTGCCTTATCATAACAATATTCCCATATTGTTAACCGACAATGGATATATTTAGAATAATAAAATTATTCAAGGATTAAACATGCAAATATAGGATAACAATTATTATATGAATGAATAACAAATACCAAGTATCTTTATTCATCATAAAGTAAAAATTGTCTATCAATCCCAATTATCCAAATACTAAAACAGATATGCATGAAACTCATTTAGTAAGTTGAACCCTAATGTTTCCAACATTCTCAACCTTTCTTTAAAAGAAAAACTAAATAGTTATCTGAGTAAACTTTCCGAATACCTATTTCAAATATCACATATAGTGAGTGATTTGAAATATAAGATGAGTGTCTTATCTCATATGCTCATACTATTGCAAGAATTATAGCATGGAGATGTTGTCTTACCTTGCATGAGGTAGTAAAATTCAACAACATACTGACAGTCATCTTTACAGTTTCCAAAAGTGTAAAGTATTCTCATTCATTAATGTGTAATGCAACAATGCTCTATGTTGAGCATAACTAGTTAGCATATTTATCATAAAAGATGAAATCCTACTACAACTAGTATTAATAATCCTCTAGCATCATTTGTACTTATACAACATTATGCTTTAAAATTCGTAAACATTTATAAAAACAATAATCTAAACACTCTCAATTAGATATTTTTGTTGTCAGCTCATTTTGTTCTTGTACAAAAGCAGCAACTAGTCTTATACACAATATAATATATACATGATGAATCCTTAGTTAAAACAACATAAGGTTTCTATCCATGTAATAAATTACAAGTGAAATATATCATTGAATACTTGCTTGAATGATATATTGCATTTGTGTCAGACTTAATTTTCCGCATTTGTTTATTCCAAATAAACATTTATTCCAATGTTGTTTGTTTTATTCCCTAAATTCCAAGTGAAATTTCATTCTAAGCTTAAGGATCAATATCCAACTTAAATAGAATGATATCATCAACTTGTAAATTTTAAGGAAAAACACAATGCTCCCACTCAATGTCAGATGTACTCAAGAGATATCTTAATTCAATCAGAATCATATTGTAATTAAATTCAAGATCTCAGCTCTTAGATGCATGATCCAATCCAAAATATGGATTTCTCAAATTTTGTATACAACATAAAGATAATATAGATTCATAACCCTTTTGATTACACATCGTCCTCGCAAAAGGTAATCATAAAGAAAGAGTTATAGAATCTTAATTTTCATATTCTTCATACAAATCACATGTATGACAATTAAATATCTTTATATAATTAATGCATGTATTATATAATAAAATTTAATCACAGTCAATTGCTTAAGTATGATTAAAAACTTCTTATAAAATGCCAACATTAATATGTATACAACTTTGTCCTTGTGAGTCATTCTTCAAAAGAAACTCATTCCAAACTCATAGGTTAACTGTTAGGCAAAATAAAAATCAAGCTCAAAACTCGATTTGCCTTTAAAGGACTGCATCTTATCATTCATAGTACTAAAACATTTATCAGATTCAAGATGTGATAATATATTTTAGTAGTTA